>JAQISU010000011.1:5757500-6957500 GCA_029339505.1 Unio delphinus
TTATTCACATGCCTTCATTATAAGGCAACTTCTATCCAGAGAGTCATTATGAATAACATATGGTTGATAAATATGCCGGTTTTACAAATATAGATTAGGTGTATTTAAAAAACGTGTTCCCTTAAGTAAAGAATTATATATCTTCAATGATTTGAGAATGTGTCTAAAAAATAAAGTGCTATACGACGGACTAATGAATGAATAAACTAACTGACGAGAATATGACATGTTTCAAACTCAATGAACGACGAATGGAATATTTACATTTCACGATTCTCAATGGTAACAGAAAACTACTATATCAGGTATTTCTAAATATTTAGCTACTGTGACGTGCAAGAAATTAACAAAATTATTTGAGATGCAAAGGCAGACTGAATGAGAATATAAAAAAAATTTACTTGCTTAGAATGTGTTCACACAACGATAACGAGACTCATATATTGATTTATAAAGCAATTGTAATCTGACCAACTTAGTTGATTTGGATCAACATGGGAAAATGATTATTTATGCAGCTGCAGAATTAATTACTAAAGGAGCAATATTAAACAATCTAGCATTTACGTAGCTGATGAAGAACATAATTAAATGCAAGATACAAAAGTAGGACATTTTCTTTCAAACTTCTGTTATATATATATATATATATATAACTGAATTACTAAAATGAAAGATTTCGAAAAGAATGATAGGTTAAACTATGGCTCCAATTATTTTATCATTAAATTGCTATTATTTGTCCACGTGTTCTGTTCAACAAGACTTACGAGAGAAAGAAGACCGTGGCACCATTGAGTATGTAAAGAAGAAACATAAACAACTATCCAACCTGATCAAATTAGTTTTAAGTGGTTGGGATTTGGAAATATCGCCATGGTTGATAGTACATATGTATAATTCAGTTTTAACCGACCTTCGCAAACTTGCTATGTTTTAGTGGTATCTATAAGGTAACCTAATTGTATGTACTATAGTCTTTAGTACAAAGATAAATGAATATTATTCATTTTAAATTACATATCTTATGATTGTAATGACCCGGGTAAATGGACATTTCACATTATCTATATTGATCACACATGTATTGCTACAATTTTTTTGTATGAACTTTCTAACTGGTTTAATCAGTCCAAGGTCAATGAAGATTTAATATACACTTAACCTTTCTCAATAGAAGCGACATTTGACTGATGGTTGAAAGGTTCATGAACCTTATCAATTATTTATGGTATACAAAATGTGTGCATACAAACGAGATATAGTATTAATGCGTTCTAAACACCTTATTATCACATTATGTGATTTTAAGCTATATTACATTTTTAAAACGAAATACACGTCACTTTATTCTGACAGTTAATCCACTGTCTATTTTTTATTTTCTTGTTTTTTTTAAACTTACACTTAAAATTGTCCTAATTACAAATCAAATGAATTTGAATAATGTTAATTTCATCGGTACATAAAAACAATAGTTTGTAAACAAAGCAGCTGCACTGAAGTATTTTTCTTACAATGAATTGGGCATATTTGTAAAAGGATGATAAATGAAATAGTTGGTTATTCACACACAAAGGTAAACAATATTTCTGCTGAAAAAATACATAACATGTACATAATACATAACATGTACATAATACATAACATGTACATAATACATAACATGTACATAATACATAACATGTACATAATACAAATTCTTAATGCATGGCAGTATATATCATAGATTTCAATACAGCAAGTGCGCAGAATATAAGAAACATTAATATTTGTCAGGTACGTGTAAGGGTTCTGTAATTTAAATCTTAATATCCAAAGTAATAAGTTCAATCACAATGTGTGCAATTATGGTTTGAAGATAATACAAGTGTAATATGCGTTCATATTTGCGCACAATAAAAGCTGGAAGGTACTGTTGTTAAAAAGTTTGCAAAGATGTTAAATTTGTTCTCAGCACATAACAAGAAAATTCTGCACTTATTGAGTGCTACAACATGCAATACGTTTTAACGTTTGAGCTTCAGTAATCATGATACCTTAAAAATTGCAATATTTTTCATGTCAAACGTCTAGCTAAATTTTCAACAAACACCTTCCCGTGCCATAACATCTGACGTAATATTTGGTCTTCATTGATTCTAAAAACAATAAAACATTTGATTTTTAAAGTTAGTTTTGTCAATAACGATATTATGGCGTTGTTTAGTGGAGCTACATATATGATTGATGGAAGAGAGATTGAATATATTCAGAAGGATGTTGATATTGCCACAAAAATACTAGGGTTAGAGAAATATTCTGATGATTTTACAAGATCAGCTCGTCCTTCTATGATGTTTTCGAAGGATATTACTTATCACGCTGAAAATGTTCAGTATGTTACATTACGGACACCACGAGCTACTGCATCTGATATACAACCACCTGGATACGACGCTATAACAGGTGCTGCTTTTGATATTATAAAAGCTGTTAGTGCTACTTTTAACTTAGGGTATCAATGTTACAAAGAGTACGTAGATTATTTTCATGTGCAATTCCACTGTCTCATATATTTGGATTTTGCAGAAATGTACGAAAGGTTATCTTTGGAGCTAACCACACAGTAGTCTTGGTGCGAGAGGGTAATGGCAATGACGCAATCTGGCGTGGTGCTGGGACTGATAGTAAAGTAAATAGAACAAAACTCTCCCTGTGGATGCCAGTAATGACTCCATCGATCTCCGCAGAGGAAACATTACTATCGTTTATGGATACAGGCGGTAAATCATTATCTTGGTTAACAGCAACCTCAAATAGTATTCAGAGTACTATTAACGGTTTATTTTCATGGCACATGGCATCACAGCAGGGTGTTTCTGCGCCTCGACATATATTTGTTGTGCCACAGAATATTACAGAATATTCACAAACTCAAAGTTATATGATTTGATCAACTGGATGTTTCTGAAGTCTCGTTAACAATAAACGGTAAACAAGAACCATCTGAAGATAATTTACTTAATTAAGATCAAAACCATTACAAAGATGTCTGCCAGATGACGGTCAACATCAAAATCAGTGACTGTGAGAGCTATGTTAACGACAACTCCACATTCGCCTACCTGTTAGACAAGGCGTTCAAAATACCGAGGAAAACAGGAACATAAAGCATGCGTAATCAATAGCCAGGAAGAAGGCGAAACAACAAGCAAATCTGAAGCTACGCCATCTTCTCCACTAGTCGTACGGAGTTAAGGACGATTATCTTAGAGTTATTTATTCTTAAACCCAACATTCAAAGTGGAGTAAGTCTTTTATTTGTGTTCAGTCTTTTACCGGATAATTTGAGCTAAATTATTTATTTAAATTTTTCATGAAGTAAGAATCAATCAATACAGTAGCAACAGATGGTGGACAGACCAAGTTTTCAAGCCGAAATAAGCTTTCAACAGCGAGTTAATTTTTCAATTAAAGGGCTGCATGTGGTTTTCCATTTTACAAAAAAGAGGGGGAGAACATAAGAAAACTATTTCATTAAAATCCTAAAGGATTTCAAACGAAACTATTTCAAACATATATCACATCGCTTTTTTATGCCTATCTCTGGAAAATATCCTAGCGGGATTCTTTTGATTGTCTAACATGGCATTATCATATACGACTAAATTGTTAATACTTCCATCACTGACATCAATGCTCGGTGCTTCCTCGATATCGGTTATAAACTCAATAATATCCTTATCGATTTCCGATTTTGATTTCTCGTTAAAATCCTTTAACACCTCGTAACATCGCTGATTGTCTACAATCGTTGCTACTAAGTACAACTTGTCCCATTTCATCCATCTCGTTATCAAATTAAATAGCAGTTGTGTATTGCCACTTCCAGATGGTCCGATTATAATCATGCGAATAGAATGTGGTAGCGCGGCATGATGCTTAACTGGTTCTCGTGTTTTTGTCGCCGAAAAATCAGTAACATTCATGTTATTATAAATAAATTATGGATCTATATTGTGTGAAAAATAAGAAGCGTACTAGCAAAAACAACTTGACGATTGCAACTTAAAATAACAGATCAGCATTTGCTGGTAAGTGTGTACAATTTGGTACCAAAAATTTAGATTTGTTTCTATGAAATCTGGAGATGTTTTTAAAAAAAACGAGGTGGTGATATTGCAGCCAAGTTAGTAAAACTCCCAGAAACGCCATGGGCAAAATATCCGGGAGAAAAAACATCTTCCAGGGTAAAGTTATTGTCGACCTGGGACCAGACTCGATATCAGACTCGATGATCAAAACCAACCCAAACCCGGTGAAAACCCAATAAACCGTATTGATCAGGCGTGTCATGCTCATGATGTTGCTTATAAGAGCAGCAATCTGCAACACAGACATATCGAAGATGTAAAATTAATTCATGCGTTGAATTCTATCACTGATAAATCCTTCAAAGAAAAATTGGTTTCACGGTTGATAAAATCGGCGATGAAAAGTAAATTGATGTTGGGTGCTGGTAATTAATAACAACATGGAATCTATTTATCAATCCCCAAAAGGATACTGGAGGGGTAAATCAGCAATCAGTAAACTCGCTAGCGCCGGAAAGGTGAAAAATACTTTAGCAACGGATTGGTTATCCAAACAGGCGAAATGGAAAATTTATCTACCACCGCTTAAACAAAATAACTTATCGCATTTTGATCTCATCATCCCTAATGAGGTTAATCAAGCTGATATATTATCTCTGCCGCATGATGGTGTTTACAAGTATGCGCTAACCGTAGTTGATGTTGCGAGTAGATACAAACAATTTGAACCTCTAAAAACAAAATCATCAACTGAAGTTTCTTCTGCGTTTGAAAGGATTTATCGAAGGGTCCACTGCATTGAAAAATCTATTACAAGTTGATCCCGGGAGGAATTTCACGGTGCAGTGTTATCAACAATGAAGCATCATAATGTCACCATCAGACGAAGACATACTGCACTACATCGCAATCAGGCAATTGTTGAACGACTTAATCGGACACTTGCTGAGCGGTTATTTGGATACACTGGTCAACAGTGAAATCATTACTGACTTGAAAAGGCCCTAATCTGTAGTATTTTGGTGTGCCGAACACGAATATAACCGTGAATTTTTTTTTATTGGCTCTCGTTTTGAAGATATTCAAATACCTCATTTTCTATGTTTCACTGTGTAAATTTCTCCAGTAGGACTGCAGCAACATCCGGAATAATGATGTAACATTGCATAATACCATCATGCTCACATCATCCACAGTTGATTGCATCATTTTCTGATGCAATGCAATACTAATGCCATGCGGCTGCTGAAGTAAGTTGACGTCAGCTGTGTACTATACATGTGTAGGCCTATTATACTAATGCCAGGCGGCTGCTGAAGCTGACGTAAGCAGTGTACTATATAAAGCCCAATCAGATAGGTTCAGCATTTAATATATTTTAGACGTTGTGCGAGACAGTTCAAGCTACTGTTACATAAAACTTATTATTTTATCCATTTACGTACAATAAAGAACAGTAATGCCTCGAAAGTGTGTTAATACCGCGGACAATTTTTGCTATATTTGTGGGGAAGTGACATTTGCCAACCAGAAGAAAAGTATCAATTCTCAAGTGAAGAAGGCATATCATCTTTACTTCGGATGCAAAGTTGGTGACCAAGACAAGCCTTGGGCTCCGCATATATGCTGTGCTACATGTACAACACAGCTTTCACAGTGGTTGAATTGCAAAAGGTCATCAATGCCGTTTGCAGTCCCAATGGTGTGGAGAGAGCCAAGCAACCACCTAAATGACTGTTACTTCTGCTTGGTTCCTCCTCTTTCCGGCGGAATAACGAAGCAAAAGAAGTCGAGAATAGTCTACCCAAACATTCCGTCTGCATTGAGACCAGTTCCACATGTTGAGGGACTTCCTATTCCAGAACCTCCAGCAGAATATTCTCTTGATTCATCTGACGCAGACAAAGGTGAGTCGACCTGTTCTTCTCCTGGTCCATCAGCATGCAGTGATCCAGATTTTCATTGTGGTGCATCATCAACCCCACACAGAATAACACAGGAAGAACTAAATGACCTGATTCGTGATTTGGACTTATCAAAGAACAAGGCAGAATTGCTAGGATCAAGACTCCAACAATGGAATCTTCTAGAAGAAGATGTCACAATTACTGCATATCGAATGCGCCACCAGCAATTGGAGCCTTTCTTCAGAAAGGAAAGTAATCTGATATTCTGTTCCGATATTGAGGGCCTCATGAATGCTTTAAAAATCACTCATGACCCACAAGAATGGAGACTATTTGTGGACTCTTCGAAACTGAGTCTCAAGGCTGTGCTTTTGCACAATGGAAACATTCTTCCATCTATTCCAGTAGCGTATGCTGTCCACATGAAAGAGACATACGATAACTTAAGGCAGCTACTGAATTCCATTGAGTATAACAAGTACAGCTGGCACCTCTGTGGTGATTTGAAGGTAGTTGCCCTTTTAATGGGACTGCAGCAAGGATATACAAAATACATGTGTTTCTTATGCGAGTGGGATAGCCGAGCAAGGGAAATGCACTACATGAGGAAGGAATGGACTCACAGGCAGAATGTAGCCATTGGAGAGAAGAATATCCAACACCCAGCTCTGGTTGAGGCTCAGAAGATCTCGCTACCACCCCATCACATCAAGCTAGGTTTGATGAAGAACTTCATGAAAGCCTTTGACCGGACTTTGCCAGCATTCCGATACCTGCATGAAAAATTCCCTCGACTCAGCGAAGCAAAGATTAAAAAAGGAGTTTTTGTGGGTCCTCAGATTCGAGAGCTTTTCAAAAATGACCGGTTCAACAACTTGCTGGAAGGTGACGCGAAACAAGCATGGAATGCTTTTCGCCTAGTTTCTACAAACTTCCTCGGAAATGTTAGGGCAGAAAACTATAAGGAACTAGTAGAAGACATGTTGATGAAGTATAAGAAACTTGGCTGCAATATGACTCTAAAGATTCACTTCCTTCATTCCCATTTGGATTACTTTCCTAGCAACTGTGGTATTGTTAGTGATGAACACGGTGAACGTTTTCATCAAGATATCGCAACAATGGAACAAAGCTACCAAGGAAAATGGTCCACTACAATGCTGGCTGACTACTGCTGGACACTCCTCAGAGATGCTCCCGAACAGCTGTACAAGAGACAGGCGAAGAAACCTAAGATGTAGTCAATGACTTGATTTTTTATAGGTAGGCTATTACAGTTGACCTTTTACTATTGGAATGCATTTCGTTATGTAAACATTAATTTCTTGCAGATTACAAAAAAACTAGAGCCAATTTTGCAATTTGACAGTCATATTCGTGTTCATCACATAAAAATTGATAAGAATTGACTAATTTTATTTCAGTAACATGACTTTTGTAAAAATTTGTTGTCCAGTGATATCAATACGCGAAGGAGTTTTTTTTCAGGATAAACGATCTCGTGTATAGGTCAAGAGATTACCTGGCGTAATTACCGCGCTGAATAATGAGCTTACTCGAACAATTAATATGAAACCTTAGATTAAAAGGAAGTATATACCTGTAAAACCGCAAAATGATTTTTCAAAACAACCAATACTCGGCAACGTCACTGTTAGTTATTTATATGAACTAGGAGAGCTCTAGGGTGGCAAAAATAGAGCTACTGATCCTATTTAGAGTGTCACTACGCATAAAATATCTGGTATGACACCATCCACGTGTGGACCGCCAGTCTATAGGTTGGATTCAACTGCTCCTGAGCGATAATTTACTCGGGAACAACTACAAGTGATACCCGAGGATATTCAATTACCTAAGCGTGGTCTTAACTAGCACCTCTGCGTCTGTTGCACTCAAGACAAGTCAGCATGACCAACACTGCTATTTTTCTGTCTACGGTAAATTGGCTGGGGTCTTTATCTGACCAACACCAACTCATTGTACAATTGCAACTCGCACAGTAATTATTCTGTTGTTGTTTCAGTGTGATTATAAATTCGGCATCAATGTCAAATTTTCTATTAATTTTTTATCCTGCTGTTTATAACCAGAGATTTTTTTTCTAATTATGTCATCGTTGACAATATCACTTATTGTAGTGTCTTTATAGTCTAAAACAACTCTTCGAAGTTGATTTATTCTTCGTATTCTGGACACCGCAAGATAAACTATATTCTACCACTCGATGCGATTATCTATGATCCAAACAATTGTAAAAGATATAGTCAACCCCTGCGAAGAATGTATCGTGGCTGCGTATTCTAGCTTCCATTGGGATTTGTCAGCATGCAGTGCATCTTCGACAACACTGATATCAACAAACACAATATAATTTAACATTAGAATCTGCTTCTCTGTCAGGCCTGGAATATCAACTCCGATATTTTATATTCGTGTATCCTTGGGACTATAACACAATGGCACTGGAAGTGTTGCAAATATTTCTTTGTTTGTGTTAAATAACTTCATCTGACGTGAATGTCTGACTACCTTTCTACTTGCGACTATCAAATCGTTTGGTCTCCACGCTTCCCAGAAATCATTTAATGGGGTTTCCGAAATTATTTCACGTGCTATTTCACACTGGATTCTATCCGGTTGTAATTTGATTAGTTTCTTGATCTCGCGTAATTCATTATCAAGTGATTGATCTATGATCGGTTTTAATTTCTTCACAATAGTCTACAAAATTCTTCAGCCAATTATGTGGAGACAAATCGACAAATGGTGTGGTTGACCATAATCGCCACACCTTATCACTTTTTTATTCGCTAGCAATAACCAATGGATAAACTTTTGTAATACATCTAACGACACTGTGCATATATCATCCCAAATAATGATTTCAGGAATATATTTTTCGATCAGGAGTCAATTCGTCACCATTCCATCAAAAAAACCTGATAAATGCAAGCATTAATTCCTCGCTGGTGCATCTTTCTTGCAAGTCTGTGTGTTGGTGTTAGCACAGTCATGTTTGATTTCCCTCGAAATAAATCAATCGCTCGAGTCGTTTTCCCTGACCCATCACAGCCGTTTAAATATCTGGTTTTATACCTACATATTTGATCGGAACACGACGGTGCATTAGATAGTTCTGATATCTGATTATTTTACAAGTAATTTTTTCAATCGTAACATCTGCTGATTTGGAGTAAAAACGCAGTATTTCTTTATTAATTCTCCATGATCCCCAACTCTCGTCTGAATTAGTGAATTCAGCCACTGCTTCTTTATGTTTTACGTCTATATAAAATTAATCAGTGGCAACTCTAACCGCGGTGTCAGGAAATATATTTATCATCGAAAGTAAATTAATAGAAGCATAAGCCAGCTTAGACGACCTTAAGTACGTATACTGAGAATTTTTCTCCATCTGTGTCAGTAACAATTGTACCTAATTTGGTTCCATCGGACAAGAAACCGTCTTTACGATCGACATATATACCCCTAGATGTTACATCTGCGATTATAAAATCGTATTCAACATCATCTATCATCAACCGCGAAGAGTATCGTTTATGGTCGTATGTTCCACCCTGTATGAATTTACCAATTATTCTTCTACCGAGATCTTTTGCGTGTTTATTTCTAACTTCAAATATTTCTTTGGACCATTTCACAATATATTCTTCGTCGAGATCGGGGAATTGTTTTTTGTTTTAGGTGATTATACTATCTAGACTATCGGGTTATGGTAACCAGACTTCAGTTTGTTTTCGATATGATATAATTGCTTCACTGACAATCAGCGATATCAGCATTTTAGAATCAATCATATACCGTAATAACACTATTGGCATCCAGTGTTTTTCAGCGATGTTTCTACCAAACCAAACATAAAAACACGGATGAAGTCCTTTAGCCAATTCAAATGATAAGACACGAGCGAATCCGGTTAAATCAAAATCGGGCAGTGGTCCATTAGTCGCAACACGGGTCATCTCGTGTGTGGAATGTCCAAATCTTTTGAAGTACTCAGAGCACTCTCAATACCCAAGAAAACTCCTTGGATAACATGCAATCATATCAACCGAAATAATACTTTTGGGGTCATATTTTGTATTCCATAATCAACCATGGCCATATTTTAAGCAGCTTGACTCGATATCTGAGAGAAATTCTGCGCGTGTTGGTTTCCATGGATTCACTTTCTCGTGAAATGAGCTGCAACTGACGGTATTGTAAAACAGTTTGTTAATAATTGTTCGTCGTAATCCGTTGAAAAACCACTAGCTAGTTTTTCCATCTCGTTGTGGAGGGCTTCATTACGGTATAATTCGCTATCGGGTTTTACAAATTGATCGAACTTACCCTCCTTCGTCTTCAAAACTGTGAAATAACCACACTGACACAGGATCATTTTTACTTAAGTCGTAAATAAAATCAAATAAATTTCCCGTGTAATATTTTATGGTTCTATCCCGCGGGAATATTGTTACTGCGGATGTCCAAGCATGTGCATTATGGTCAATAATTTTGATTGAAGATCCTCTCGATTTATATTTCGATTCGTATAATATCTCGCCTGTTACTGTCTCTACGGATATTGGGAATTTTAGTATCCGTTCTAACGCGACCACATTTTGAATTGTTGCTCCGCTCTCTTTCACTGTTAATTCCCATTCATTTATTTTTTTGCGTCTTAGATCCGACAATTTGTTTCCACTCAACGTATTTGTGAAATGTTCTATTATTCGTTGTGCTACACAATTCAACGACGAATATTTCATTGGTTTTAGTTTTTCAATACTCGGTTTATCATTTATCGGATTCATCCCATAAACAACCATGGTTACAGGATAGAACCTCTGGTAATACGGTTTGTCGATTCCAGTCAGAATTCCTGGTTTGGAATCCTGACTCACAACGACAGTTCTCTAATTTTCAGGATGGGTTCAAATTTGTCGTGTATAATCCAATTCCCCGTTTCTGAGTGGATAATGAATTTCGCTCTAAAAAATACTTTTTCTTGTCAAGATGTGAGATTATCACTGCTGTTCTTTTGTCGTTCATGGTATCATCAACACTACCATCAATTCGAAATGTCGACCAACAGTGATATGCTTCATTGCACTTGAATTCATTAAAATCATCACGGATTCTACCTATCATGCTTCTATCCCTTATTAGACCCTTCGATACATCAGTGGAGACTCTATCGAGATTGAATTCAACATTTTTCCAAGGCGTAATTTTCGATAATCTCTTGAACTCCTCCATGTTATAATTAAAAGAAGTATTTAAATAAAGAATTTATTATACAATGAATCATTGCAAATGGCTTATGATAGGATCAGTAACCGCTTGTAACCAATCATGCAGAAACGAATTCTGTTGATATCATTTACAAAGCATACGTCGTGGAAATTTAGGGCCCTTACCTTGCATACGATGTGGGGTAGGTGTGCGTGGTAAGTCGCAGTTATGTCTGAATTATGCTGGTAAGTGATACAGAGAGCTTAAGTGCTATTATGATAAACGAGTCAAGGACTCCATTAAAGATTCCGACTCTGACTGTCAAAGACAAAATCATAGGAACACTTCCAGACTACATTGATATATTCTCCAGTAATAATTAAACCAAATAATGAATTAGATAAATAATATTATAGTATATAAATGAACCAAGAATTTCAACCACATCCCGTGATTACCAATTATGAAACATCTCGTGATGGTATTGTCAGACACCGCAGGCTGAAGAAATAATTAGGGACGGACAATAGTCTTGGATATCTTATGTTTAGTGCTGCAGGGAAAAATATTACTGTATCACAGAATTGTATAAAAGTGTTTCCATGGATTGATAAAAAATGGATTTGTAATCGATCACATTGATTCCAATCCTTAGAACAACTCTTTATCGCATCTACAGTCCTCTACTCAGATCAAAAACACCAAACGAGGAGGGACTGGAAAACACTCGAAATATGCGAAACCTATAACATCACTTTATACATAAAATACAGAGTATTTCAATAAATGAATGAAGCTGGAAAGTATTTTGATATTTGTAGAATCTAAGTACGATATGTTGCAGAACAAATATATCAATCATCGATTTCTGAGAGAACTGGACATATAATTGTGATTCATCGGCGAATAGAAGTTGTTCACGAAGATATTAAAACGACCAACGATGACCATCGACGACCAACGATGTCATCAGGGATGATCTACCGAGGATGATAGAAAAACTTGAAAAAATAAAAATCCCTCACGAACAAAAAACTATCGTAAATAATATGTACGCGATCCAACACGGATCATTTACGTGGACACCATCCACTAACATATTAAATATCACAGCGACCGTCACAGATATTTATTTATTAACACTAGTGTCGCCGACTCAATTTAATATTCATCAACGAGTTCATCTGGGGTCAACAATATGATATCAACGATGATCGACAAAGAAACAACTGAACGATTCACAATAATATCCACTGATAATAATTTGGCTAGGGTGTCAGTAACATGGTATGTGGAATTCGTAGCGGATTTAAGTAAACAAGTGAATTAAAAATCTATAGGATTTTCAACGCTGGCGAATTTAACGCGAGCAATTTGAAATCTATTATAATAAATTGAATGTCATCATTGGCAACGTCACTACAGTATCGCTATTATCAGGGCATATAATTTCAAACTAAACTCAAAACACTCACTGAGGAGTGCCAAACAAAAAAAAAATACCGAGGAAGAATTACCGCAGTTGATGTTACCGTGTACTCGGTATCAGGTGTATAATACTCTCCTCGGTGACAATGATTGCTCTGATAGCTGTTCCAATTTGTATATCAGCGACGACAACAATCGCGGAAATTATTTCAATAATAACAAAAAAATATCATCATGCAGACAGCGCAAACTGCAGGATTACGTAGTTATGTTTCATGTTGTGTCAACCACATACTTCCAATTATCCTGGATGATATCGTCCTCCCTCGATGATACTTTAATATCCGATAATGAGTTTTCCGCGACGGTACGTGTTTATGATTCCGCGATGTCAAAATTAAACAAACAACACGAATATAATAACAACGGCAGCATCACAAGAACTACTTCAACGAATAGTGGAAAATACCACACCGGTAAAAACCAGCATGATATCAATAACCTCAACGAATTCAGAATTCAGTGTCAATTTCCTTACTGCGATTTCAGTTAAGGAAAAAGCACTAACAAAAGTACGAGTATACCATAGTTGGCTAAATATTAGATCAGTATCATTCGTTGGTCAGCAACCAAATAATTCCCTGGTGTTTGCGAGTAAGAATAAACAAGACGGGACTCCAGACTGGAACGTTGTTTCGTTACCATCTGGATCTTACCAAACTGAATAAATCAATAATGAATTACAACGCAGAATAAAATCCATTACTGGAAAAGAATCGAAAATCGCTATAACGGTTCATGAACCATCACTATCATCTGCCATTGAGATAAATTCACCCGGTTATGCCGTAGATATCTTTACAAATACCAAAACTTAAAATATCTAATTTTGTCACAGATGTCAAATCATACTACGAAATTGCTCCATCATTGCGAAATTATTTACCTGGTATAAAAAAATGCAAAATTAACTGATAGATTCACATTTCTTGATAACAATATCATGCAATGGGAATTTGGTTTTGAGAAAATTCCTGATTCATCCATTGCAACTGTATTCACTCTAAATAATGTCATTGATTATTTGAAAGAGATTAATCAATTACATAAAACACAACTAGAGAGACTACGACAGAGTTTCCAGGAGCATCTCTCTGATATAAGGAGTTCACGCATCGAGATTATAAAATATGTTGAGATATTAAATCAGCTTGTATTCGACATGGAATATATCAACAATCGAATAGTTCAGATAATAATTTATGACAAGAACGGAGATAAACAAAAATTTCTAACTGGTTACAATATCACAGAGGCTGATTTACCCGATTTCAAGTTTCTTGGGTATAACGCAAATGAACTAAAAAAAATCAACCAATGATCTCCTCGATGAGTATTTCCTACAAATACTCGCCGCATGGAAAAAATACCACCACCACAAACAAATATCCTCAAACATAATAATGATCCAGACGGCGGTGGGCGACATATCGCTCCTCAAAACGTCAATATATTCTCGGTGATTGCAGTGAATTTAGTATGTGATGTTATCGAAGGAAGTTACCAAATAAATCTTGAAAGATCAAATCAAGCTCAGCAAGGATATATTTTATACTCATTTGCACCAAAAGATCCTCCAGGGTTTCTAATCATTGAGGATCCAACTAATCCAGTGTATATGCGATGTCATAATGATTCGTTAACAAGAAGTAATTTCAAACTCACCGACCAATCCAATAATCTGATTGATTTACGAGGTGATGTTTTACAAATATGCCTTTGTGAAATCGTAAAGAATTTTACCATAACAATTCGTCTCCGCAGCACAATCAGTGCCGGGTCTGTAGCGTAAAATCCTAAAGGATTTCTCTTTTTTTTGTCTGCCTGAATTGGTTTCGGTTGAAATCCTTTAGGATTTTGTTTGAAATAGTTTCGGTTGAAATCCTTTAGGATTTTACTCAAACAGTTTCGGTTTGTTATCCCCCTCTTTTTTGTAAAATGGAAAACCACATGCAGCCCTTTAATTGAAAAATTAAGTCTCCGTGGAAGGCTTATTTCGGCTTGAAAACTTGATCTGTCCACCTTATCGGCTGCATTACATATTAATGGCATAACAGCTTTACATATTAATGGCAGAACATTGAACATTGTTCTATGAATGCTTTTTAAAAAGATTGAAGAATGTTATAATTATATTTATCTGCGTTGTTAGATGTCACTGGCATGCAGATAGCATCTTGTAAATCTTTGGCGTTGGTCAGCCTCAAGATCTTGCATGGCATCGAAACGCTTTGGAAGTAGCAGGATCTGAACAATATCTTCAATAATAATCTAAGTTTCCTCCAAACATCTTTTATACTGTATATTCGGGACACCGTTCTAAATATATTTGTGATTCATTAAATCATTCTTATTAGCCTTTTGTTTTCCTATGTATTCTTGTCAATTATGATGCTGTAATATGGCTCTTGTTTATAATTTGAGTGTCAAGATGTGATTGCAGAATCTATTTTGTACTGAGAATGTAACCGGTGTAAAGAATACACCGGTGCTACTACTTATTTATATCAAGTGGAGTCCGTAGTATTAGTTGACAATCAGGCTCCATCCATTTGTTGGCCTCTAGTTGCATACCCTTTTTTCATAAAGGTCTCAGTGATATGAGATGCAAAACAAACTAAACCTGTTATACGACACAAAGATTTTATATTTTATTCAGGGAAATAAAATAGAATGAAAAACATTACAGGCATCCAAAATATCATCTTGGAGCTCGGAATTATTGTAATTTGATGTTTTTAGGATACTGGCCAAATTAGTGTAGTGCATACATGTGTCTAATATACGATAGTGCATACTTGTGTCTAGTATCCAGATACGATAAGGGACCATTCATTGTTTAAAGCCCCAAAACCATTATATTGTTTGGAGAATGAAGAATGCATATAAGAATAAATATTCTGCGATGTATCCCTTAGTTAGTAAATGAATTAAATTATCTTCCATTATGCATTTCGTAAGATTTGAATATATTTACCCTCACTGAAAACTAAATATTTACATGTGTTTTCTTTCCTACGTCTCTATAAAAAAACATAATTTCTGGATAGTTTGGGTTATTTTCGTGGCAATGAAGAATGAACTTGGTGATAGGTCATCATAAGTTACCTTCAATATTCCTGTCGTCCACAGTGCAATATTAACACCAAGTGCTCATACTGTGTGAACATATTACTATGGCGTCTGCCCCAGGTCCTCTCAAAGTACATTTACAATATCCGTACTTAACACAAATTTTTGGGAGAATAAAGTACTAATGTCTTTCATATTTATGGCCATCGATACCACAGTACCTTCAGCCTATGTGGTTTTCCGTATTCAATAAACTAACAATGTGCTCTCTCGGGCAATTTTACGAACCATTACACTCTTAGAGATAATTATACTCATAGCATCCATTTAATAAAACAAAAATTGGTTTTTTTTATTCATGAAGACAAATAAATGAATATTGGTATTCGTCCCTTGTGTCATCTTCTTTCTTCTTTGTACTTTTCCGAAGGCCAGTTCTAACTGGGATCCTGTGCTGGAAATCGTAAACCCTTCCAGTGCTCAATGCAGATTCCTATGTAACATTTTTCGAGATTATCAATGTCAATGCCTATATTTGTATGTAACATTTTCAGATCTACCTTACAACAACGGGGAATGTTCTCTTAGAGAACAGTGTTTAGTCGAGTACCATTTGTGTATACAATCGTCTTTTAAAGTTTGTATTATGCGTTTTGTTCCTTTCGGATTGTTATTAAATCCATCGATTCGTCTCCCAATATATATATATATATATATATATATATATATATATATATATATATATATATATATATATATATATATATATCAAAGTGTGTCTTAAGATTTGCATCCGAATATAATTATTTGTTTTATCATAGGTCCCGTAAAAATATATTTGATCAAGGTGGCTAGAGAGGATGGACAACTAACAACTGATAAGAGAGTCCCAAATGCTAAATTTCAAGATATATTATCTTGCTTCCTAATTCTGGATGAAGCCTACAAATGGGACTTTATTTCTTAGATTAAAAACGTTTCTTACAACTACGAAATGGAAAATTGTTAATAATTGTGCTATTTATAAATTCCTAAGTTTCACTCACTTGAAGTAAGAAGGGTAATAAAATATGATCAAAGAGATAAAATTTCAAGTCTATGTGAATATTAAGGTATATAATTGTTCGGTTAAGTTGTGGTGGTGGGTAGTGTGTTTGTTTTTATATTATGATTTTTAAGGTAGCTTTAACAATTTGTCGGTCATATCGCTACGAAGCCTGCAGTGTGGCAGTCTATAGTGATGTCTAGCACTAGGGCATCATGATGTTGACATGTAACCTGATAATGTACCCATTCATATTATACTGAGACCGGGCCAACAACTCCTAAGACTAACCTCTTAATGCTGAGCTACAAGCTATTATTAGTAACATTTTAACGATGTATTTGGTATGACAAGAAATAATGTGGCTATCACTCCAGAGAAAACAACATTACACCGCTGTAAATAAGTGTGTGCAGTATTGCTAATGTTTGTTTTTGGTTTTTTTTTATGTATTTTCTTTACCTTTATTACCTTGCTTGCAGCTCACGCGCAAAAATAAATATAAATAGCTTTGACAAAGCCACGGTTGACATTGTCATCCGACAGGCAGTAACTGAAGTAACAATATTTATATCCATTTTCTAACACGCATAGTTTAGTCTTTCTTCCAAAAATATATATTCCCTGTCTGTATCATTATTTGACAATGTTTTGTCTGGAAACTCAAGAGCTGTGTCGTCTATCCAAGCAATTAGTTCTTTGCAATAAGTGTAAATGTCAAACCAGGCAAGATGATTCGGATCTACAAAATCGCTATGTTTATCCATATATTATATTCCATAAGGATACGTGTGTATTGTTTCTGAAGAAATTTATTGTTCGAAAAATTAAGCTATATGGAGGGTAAGATTTCTCAAAGGATCGTGAACAGCAGTATCACTACTGGTCTCCCTTGTCCGTTGACTATAGTACTTTCAATCTTTTAGATTGATCTGGATTTAAAACAAACTAAAGTAATTTAGAAAGAAATATCGGACGTTTTGGAAGGGCTTTATACGACGTCGAAGAAGCTTGTCTGAACAGCAATCGTCTCCTAAATTAGCAAACTTGTTCTTAGTATGTCTAGAAAATGTTCAGCTTGATGCAAAGTATACAGCAAACAGAAGAAGCAATGAATTCAAGAGCAATATTTTAAGATTACCGGAATCGTGTTCATTCACAATGTCGGTTTTCACCATCGATATACATAGCATTATTTGCCTGAATTTTTTTTACATCCATGACATTATCTGTTGTGTGATAAAGAATTAGAACTTTTGGTTTGAAGAATTTCATCATAATATATATATATATATATATATATATATATATATATATATATATATATATATATATATATATATATATATATATATATATATATATATCCGGAAAGATGGCCGCCATCGCTTGACTGCTTGAAAGTGGGCTCTTCCGATTTTGTACTATATTTGTGATATTTGTGCTTGTTTTCTGTCATCGTCTACATTTTTGGGTTTCATCATGCATCGGCTGTTCCGTTCGTGTGTGTTGGTTCATCTCCTTGTGTTGGAAGCGAGAGCAATTGTATTTTTTCTCAGCTGTTTTGTCCCGCTGTTGAGATGTAATTTGTTTTTGACTAAACCGCCGTCATGTGACCGCTTACACTACGACGAATCCTCATTAATTCGATTAAATGACCACACCTTCGTTCTAGATACTAAAGTGTGCTCAAGACTGAACGAACGGAGAATTCATTCATCATTTCTTAAATGTAAACGGAAGCGAATAAAGAAAAGTTCTTTCAAAGCCGGCCGGCTTAGAACAGGAAGAAGGATTCCAGTTATCTCCCTGTCGCCCGTAACGAATACACAACTTAAAAATTATGCCGTTAATTTCAATAACCTGGTTCAAATTCCTCTTAAATCGTCAACCGTTGTGTCAACTGTCCCAGCGATACCACTACGTATTGCATTAATCAGTAGGATCACCGGAAAAGCGCACAGAAATTGTTAATTGTATCAATGACCAGAATATTGACGTCTTCTTCCTGACAGAAACTTGATTAAATTATGTAGGTGATGAATATAAATGCGCGGATTTAACACCCAGCGATTACTTCATCAAGTCGTTCCCCCGCAACTCTCACGGAGGTGGAATTGCTGTAATTAAAAAGAATTCCATGATCAAATGCCTCAAGTACAACACAACCTTCAACTTCTGCCACACATCGTTTGAACTAGTCCAAACAACGCTCACACTGGAACAAAGGTCAGTCCATTTTTTCTGTCTCTGCCGTCCTCCTTATAGTAGAAAAAACAAGATGACTGAATCTCTCTTTTTGGAGCAGTATCCAAATCTTCTAAAGTATGGAAATTCGATAGGTGGCAACCTAATTATTCTTGGAGATTTCAATTTTCACTTTGGCTGTCATAGTAAACCAAACACGTCAAAACTCCTAGATTCCATTCATGTTTTCAATCTTAAACAGTCAGTTAACAAACCTACCCATAAACTTGGTCACATTTGAGACTGGTCTCTTTATAGACCTGATGATAATATTCTGCAATCAACTATTGTATCCTACGAACTTGCATCGGATCACCTCTGCATTGTATGCCATCTCGACGTATCAGTCCGTAACCCTCCACCTCTATTTGCTGCTAAGAGAAACCTCCGTATGATAAATAGAACCAAATTCACGCATGACATCCAAGAAAACATAACTTTCTTACATCCACCAGCGGAACAACTTGAAAACTGCCTGCGTTCATTGCTTGAAAAATATGCCCCAGCCCCCAAATGCAGAGTATCAATAAAAGTGTTCTCCTTGGGATAGCAGTGTTAGGAACCAGCTTCGTACTGCTAAAAGACATCGCCGGAAAACAGAGAGGATTTGGCTTTCCACCAGACTCACTATTCATAAACAAATCTACAAAGCCGCTAAGAAGAACGTCACCAACATAGTCCATTTAGCCAATTCATCCCACTACAGTACTAAGATCACAGAGAGTTCCAGCTGCAAAGAACTCTCTGAGATAACTAACAAACTAATGTCAAGGAACAAATGTACACCATTTCCAACGACCTTCTCTCCACTAGACCTACCAGACCAATTTGCAAATTTCTTCAACGACAAAGGTTAAACCATTAGAGATTCGCTCGACAGCACAATTTCAACTGATTCGTCACCATACAGGTATAATGAAGAATTTCAGCGACAAACGTTAGGAGCATTTGAACCTGTTTCTATAGATTTAGTACGGACAATCGTGATGAAAAGTGCACCAAAGTCTTGTGAACTTGATCCAATTCCGACATCACTGTTGCTTGAGTGCTTAGAACCAATATTGCCTTCACTAACTGATGTCATTAATTAATCTCTCTCATCAGGGGAATTCCCATCAATTTTCAAAACTGCCATCGTAAAGCCACTGCTGAAGAAACCAACACTGGACCATAACGATTTAAAGAACTACCGCCCAGTTTCTAATCTCCCTTTCATATAAAAAAAATCTTAGAAAAGGTTGTTCTAACTCAACTTGTATCTCATTTGAATTTAAACAGTCTTTTTAGCACTGTACAGTCTGCATATTGCCCTTGGCACAGTACGGAAACTACTCTTCTGAAAGTATTTAATGACATTCTCTCTGCTTTGGATAGTGGAAAGATTACAGTCCTCACTCTCCTGGATTTATCTGCAGCATTTGACACAATATACCATGATATATTACTTCACCGTCTCCAGCATGTATTTGGCATTCAGAATATAGCCTTACAGCGGTTCAAGTCCTACTTAGTCAACAGGACACAAATTATATCTGCAAGTGGAATACACTCCAGCCCAGTTGACGTATGTTGTGGTGTTCTACAGGGATCTGTTCTTTGACCTGTTCTCTTCATTGTGTACACTGAGCCACTCTCAAGTGTCATAGATCATCTCCCAGTGTCGCACCAATTGTACGCTGATGACACCCAAATATACAAGTCTAGCCAACCAACTAAAGTTGATACTACCATCCATGGAGTAGAAAAGTGCATTTCTGATGTGAAATCATAGATGACATGTAACAAGCTGCAGATGAATGATGATAAAACTGAGGCTATTCTGATCACAACACAAAGACTTTCTCATTCACATCCTTTACCTCAAACAATAAATATCAGCAACACCAACATTAAATTCTCACAGTCACTACGGAATCTAGGTGTTACTCTAGACAGTACTCTCACATTGCACCAACATGTCATGAACATCTGCAGGACTGCATATCATGAACTGAGACGCATCAGTTTCATTCGTAAATATCTTTCTTTTGATGCCACGAAAGCACTTGAGTGTTCATTAGTACTTTCAAGACTGGACTATTGTAACTCAAGTCTGTTTGGTTCATCACAATATTTACTCCAGAAACTTCAAAAAGTTCAAAACACAGCTGCACGGGTCATCTTTAGAGTACCTCGATCAGAGCACACCTCACCATTGCTCTGTACCGTACACTGTTTATCAATTCGATACAGACTCAAACACAAAATTCGTTCGCTGTGCTATATTTCAATGACAGACTCCAGTCCAACATACCTATCCAGCCTCACCCATGTGTATACACCAGCTAGATCCTTACGCTCTTCTTGTTATAATTTTATACTCATTGTTCCCACAATGAAAACAAAGTCATATGGACCACGTTCATTTGCATATCAGGGTCCGGCGACATGGAACGAATTGCCCATTGAAATTAGACACAAAGACACAGTGGTCCCTTTTAAGAGTGCTCTCAAGACTCACCTGTTTCGACTTCAGGGACAAACATAGCGACCTAATCATGTTTTGTATCATATATTTTTTCAGCATGTTTTATTTATGTTTTTCAATTTTATTGTTTTTGTCTTTTGTTGTTCTGTAGTGTAGTCATATCATTATTGATGTTGTAAAGCGCTTAGAGCTTTTAAAGATTAGTCGCTGTACAAAGTCCTCATTATTATTATTATTATTATTATTATTATTATTATTATATATATATATATATATATATATATATATATATATTAAGAATGATTTTTTAGTAAAATTAATAAGATTGCTATTTTCTTTAAATTGTATTAAAGTAATGTTTGTTTATTTATATTAAAGTAAGTTTTTAAAATATATTAACAAGTAATGTTATTTATTATATGGAACTAAGATAGTTGCTGTGTTAGCGAAAAATAAGCAATGTATATTGCCAAAATCTACTAAGATAATCGAGTCTTACCAATGTAAAATTTGTGTGGAATTAGGTTATAAAGCAACATCTTACTGACCATCTCAATGAGTCAGCTCCTAAGTCTTATCAGTAAAACATATATTCTGTAACCCAGGCATTGGCGAATTTCCAATTCGGTTAATAAAAGAGGAACAAACCTTTAAAGAATTTCTGTTGCTGACGTAAAACAGAATGGTTCTTATCTAATGATGGACAGACGTCGCTACAAAATGGTTTTGATCTAATGATGAACAGACATCGCTGCTGGCTTAGTATATTATGACATCGTTGGTGGCTTAGTATATTAAGCGATTACCGTATTTGGCTGACTTGTGCCAAACGAATATAAATAAATCACAAGTTTGAGTTTTACCTTATGTCAGATGACGTTAAACAAACTGGTTTCTACCATAAGAAACTGATCCTTACCTGATGAGAACGGACATATGTTCTGACCGGTTCGTTAACCCTGACACAGGATGCATATAAAAAGACCACGCATCAAGGTTCAGGTCAGTTTCGTACCGACGAGAAAATAGATGTCTGTCTTCTCATTACAGATAAAAAAATTGTACATGTCGAAAAACTTCTTTTAGGAATAAGTACATTTAATGATTGAGATTTTAATAGTAACATTGTTATGTTAGCAACATTGTTCACTTAATACTTTTATTTATAATATATTGTAACGGAATGTTTAAATGTTCTAAAGAATTCATATTTAATTATATTTATGTAATTGTTATTGTAAAGGTTGAATTCGCTACCAACTTCATGTTTTGATTTAATGATTGAAACAAAGTATTCTTTAAGTAAGAAAGAATAATATCTAGCAATATATTCTAAATCAATATTCTATTTTAAAATGAATAAAATTCCTTTCCTTAAATTAAATGTTGCTATAATTACAGTTATTACATTTTATACTTTGGCTACCTTGAAATTGATTGACAATTAATTATTGTATAATATTCTAAAATGCAGAAGTTATACGAATAAATGAAGTTGGAAAGCTTAATAAGGAAAATATAATATCTATTTCATGAGTTTTTATTATAAAGTTTTTAGATGTATTTCTAGTATGTAGTCAATCTATGTGTGTTGATTAATTAAATAAAGTCAGTTCCGTACCTACGAGAAAATAGATGTCTGTCCTCTCATTACAGCCACGATTCCGTACCTGATTCCCTAGACATTCCATCATCGGGTGAAATTCTTTATCTGGGAACTCATCCTTTTTCTTCTTCCTATCTTCCTGAGTTCCCAGCATGTGTTTATGAGAACGAACCGTAAGTCTTCCAAAAAAACTTCTCATAATATATATATATATATATATATATATATATATATATATATAGGTGTGTGTGTGTGTGTGTGTATATATATATATATATATATGTGTGTGTGTGTGTGTGTGTGTGTGTGTGTGTAAAGGGGCAAATTTCTGACTATCTATCAAGACTATATTAGTTGAGACCAGACAACAATTAGTTACATTTATTGAGACACGCACGTTTCATACTGCGTCTGCCGAGTACAGTGTTGTTTCTTGATAGTGGGGCCGTTGTTACTAATTAGAACCTTTAAATAATAATAATAATAATAATAATAATAATAATAATAATAATAATAATAGTAATAATAATAATAATAATAATAATAATAAATTAAAGCTTCATTACATTTCAACAAAATTGGTAAATTTGAATACAAATAAAAAATGTATATCTTTTATCTATGGATTAATATATAATATGGAGGCAAACAATAATGGCTGAGGAGTGACTAATCATGGCAACAATTATTTTACCATTACATTGCTATAATCTGACCAGTAATATTATTCAAAAGGAGAGAAGGTAATTACTCAAAGATAAACATTACAGATGTTAAGAAAAGAAGCTGCCTGATCAAACTAGTTTTTAGTTGTTTGGGATTTGGAAATATCGCCATAGTTGTTTGTGCATATGGAAAATAGTTTTAACCGACCTTTGCAAACATGTTAGGTTATAATGGTGTCCATTATTTGACGTATTTGAATTGTTAATAAAAGGACTGCCCTTATACTTAGATAAATGAATTTTAATCATTTTAAATTTATAGATCTCATGCATATATGCATCGGGAAGATTTTTTTCCTGGTTATTTTTTTTCTCGACAAATAAATATATGTTGACATTTCACGTTAGAGATCTATTTTGATCATACATGCTTTGTTACGAATTTTTTAAAAACTTTCTAACTGGTTTATTCAGTCGAGGATGAGGATGGTTTGATCTTAACTTAACCTTTCATAATGGAAACGCCATTTCACCCATGGTCGAAAAGTTCATGAACTTTTTCCTTTCTTGTGGGATGCAAAATACGTTGACATACAACGTAATGTTGCCATTCTCATCATAGTAAATGTTTCCTTCTCAACGAAGATATTTAATTAAGTTGCACTAACAACGTTTCTATCACGGTATTTGCTTCTTAAGCTGCAAAAAATAAAAGTACTACATATCTAAAAAATTGCTTTACTCCGACCAATTAAACCAATGAAGCTTTTGTAACTTAATTCTCTCGTTTTTATAATCAACATCATTCATTGTACAAATTGCAAAGTAAACGCAATGAATGAAAAATATGTCCATCAGCACATTTTCTAGACGTTTTTATTTTAAATTTTAGTTTTATCCTTTTGTGTTGTTTTTGTTACTTGGATACATTCGGTGATTGATCAATTTCAATTTAAAATGCTTTCTCCAAATCATTGTTTGCATGTTTTCTTACATTAATAATCAGTTCTATGAAGAACTTTGTATGTTTCGAACACCATAGCAACATAATTCATTCTGGAGTGAAAAAAATTCGTCAATACAGCAACACCGCCAACATCTGGTCAATCGACGAATGCAAAGCTCAATCTAAAAAGAAACTAGCATGTTTAAAAAAATATCATCGACATATCATGTCACAAAATCTTACGTGTCTTCAGTAATTTGGTTCCTTACCTGGATCTAACATTTTCAGTTCAAGATTATTTTTCAGACCAGAATGTTTTGGCACTCCAACACAGCAAAAACAATCATGTTCTGTGTTGAGAAAAAAAAACTTAACGTCTTTGCGAAAGGTTAAACAGTACCATCCAGTCTCTAATGAGTGTAAATATGAATACAACTGACACTTGTATTACCTTCATACAGTCTCTAATGAGTGTAAATATGAATACAATTGACACTTGTATTACCTTCAAATAAAAATTCCATCCACCCAAAAAATTATTGAGAACAGAAAAGACTGCATCCTGATCGGCCATTATTTTCTTTTTATTTAAAGTCATTTTAAATTTAAATTCGGGTGCTGGCCCTGACAGGTATTGTCATCATCTATTCCATGTACACGTTTCACAGTGATATTTCAAATTAACACATGTAGTGGCCCTGGCCACAGTATAATAGTAATCAGAATCTACTTTCTAATTTGAATACAAACTTCTTCCATTTCTCAAACGTGTCACAATCAACATCAATATATTTGATAGTTTTGTATATTTCTAAGTGAATGAAAGTCAAAATATTCAATGACATCATGTTCATATTTGACTCAAATCTTTCTTCTATGAATGTTTCATTCAATCGTCCAAAGCTATCCATGCATTCATACGGGTACATGCCATTCTGCAAATAGCTTGTATATTTGTCAAATGTATCAATGTCTCTGTAACTTTTTATCACTTAAATATTTGCACAGAAGTTGATACAGTGTCCCGTAAATCTAAGCGTAGCAGTAAACCTGATTATTATTTTACCTCTTGTTTACTTCTTTTTTCATGAACCTATCAAATACGAAATGTTTCATCTGCTTGTCACCAATGTTTGACAATTCTTTTTTTCAGTTCATACCGATAATGTTTAACCATTGTCCGAAACAGTAACGATCTTAATAATTGCACACATTGTGATTGAACTTATTACTTTGGATATTAAAATTTTAATAGTAGAACCCTTACACATGCCTAAAATGTAATTCATATTTCTTATCTTCTCAGTGCTTGCAGTATTGAACTCCATGGAATACGCTTCCATGCATATAAATTTTTTATTACACATATGTAATATATTTTATCAGTTGAAATATTCCTCACCTTTGTGTGTGAATAAACCATTTTTCATTTTTCATCCTTTGATAAATATGATATGCCCTATTGATTGCAAGAAAAATATCTCAATGCAGTTTGTTTCTTGTAAACAATTGTTTTGTAATTCTTGTGAATTGATTTAAGATATGAACAAAATGCTGATAGAGTGTCTTTTGACAGTTCTGATTCCTCAAAGTATTTCAACACCATAGGTGATATCTTCCAAACAAACATTGACAATTTTGAGCCTCCGGAATGATGGTACTTTTAAAACTGCAATAAATTTCAATAGAAAATTCGATATTGTGTTCCTAATTTTTTTTTTATAAATCTTCTTTTGTCATAACAACTGACTTAATTTTTGGTGTTCATTATTTCTGGTACAATACAAACATTAAAACATTTTGTTTTTAAAATACATAATTCTTTCTGACCTGTCTATTTATTTGTGAGAGTGCTAATCTGGAATCAAAATGTCTAATGTAATGTTACCTTCAATGTTTGAAGAAATTTACATCACCCTACTAAAATATGATTCATCTGTCAACGTCTTCTTCTTCCTATTTCAGTTAACTCTAACTGGTTTGATATAACACAGTTCAACTATTGTATAAACACTTATGGATACGTTAAACTCATTTTCAATTTCACAATGTCCTCAAGTTTTAGAAGACATCAATTATACTAATAACTGTATGAATCAGAACAAAATAGTCATTGTGCGAGTTGTAATTGTATAATGTTATTGTCGTATTAAGACAAAGATTCGCGACAATTTAGCGTGGATAGAAAAGATAGTAGTCGTGGTCATAGACGAGAAAACACTAAGTTAACGTGTCCTAGATGTAATAGACACAGAGGTACTAGTTACGCCTTCGCGGCGGTAATTGTGCATCTATAATCACTTGTAGTTGTTCACGTGTAAGCCCTCGTTGATGAGCAGTTGAATCTAATCTATCTATTGCGGGTCTACCCGTAGATGGAACTACGCTGGAAATTGTATGCGTTGTAATGCTACAAATAGGATCATTACTTCTTGTCATACCGTCTTCAAGTTCAAATGGTTCATATAAATATCTAACAATTACATTACCAAGTATTTGTTTCCAAAAAGCACGTCGTTATTGTTTATATTGTTTGTGATCGCGATAATGGGTTTCATGGAAAGGGTTCGAGTTATTTCGTTATTTAATGCGAATATTATACTGGGCAATCTTAGAAACATATTCAATAGATCTCTTTTCTTTAATAAATTAGTTCGTGTATTGATATACAAATAACCGCTCAGCAAGTGTTCGATTCAATCGTTCAAAAATTGCAAAAAATGTCCTCACTCGTCGTGTTTTTACATTGTGATGTTTCATCAGAGATGATACTGCACCAAGATATTCTTTACCAGGATCAACTTACAATAGTTTCGGTCATAGCAGACCACCTTGTTTTCTAAGTCGGCGTTGATAAATTCGTTAAAATGCAGAAGCAGCTTCTTCTGTTTTTGTAGATAATGGTTCTGCTTCTTTGTATTTCCTTCCAACATCAACGACAGTTATGGCGTACTTGTATGTTCGCGTATTGACAGTATGATGAGGTAAAGACAAAATATCAGCTTGATGAACTTCATTTGGAACGCTAACATCAAAATGAATGTGCGTATTCAATT
The DNA here is from genome assembly GCA_029339505.1 of Unio delphinus. NCBI lineage: Eukaryota > Metazoa > Mollusca > Bivalvia > Unionida > Unionidae > Unio > Unio delphinus. The sequence continues at coordinate 5,785,317 of JAQISU010000011.1, forward strand.
ATTTTAGGTGGTGGTAGATAAATCTGCCATATTTCCTGTCTTGAAAAGTACGCTGCGACAGAGCGTGTAACTCTTGCTGCGCCGGAGAGTTTATTAATTGATGTTTTGCCTTCCAGAATTCCTTTGGAGAATAATAAATTAATTCCATAATATCAAATACCATCACCTAATACAAGTTAACTTCGCATCGCGGTTTTTATTAACCAGCTAGTTAAATTTGTTTTGAAAGATTTGTCAGTAATAGAATTTAACGCGTGAATCAACTTCACTTCTGCGATATGTCTGTGTTCCTAATTCATAAGCATGATAATCTTGGTCAATCGCATTTATCAGATATTCGCCGGGTTTTGGTTGATCTTGATTATAAAGTCGAATATCAAGTCAAGTTCCGGGAGCGCAATAATTATATCATGTGAGGTGTTTTTCTCCTGGATATTATCCCATGGAGTCCCCGGTAATTTTGTTAATTTTGCTGCAATATCACCTCCTGATTGTTTTGAAATTATCAGATGATTGTGCGGAAATAAATCTAAATTTCTTTGTACCATATCGCATACATTTACCAGCAATATCTGGTCTGTTATTGCTTGTTGTAATCGTTGTTTGGTCACCCGTAGGAGTACGCGTCCTACATTTCACACAATATAAATCCATATTATTTATTATATATGTCACGGGTGTAATTGATTTTTCAGCGACACGAACACAAGAACCAGTAATACAATATCCAAAGCTACCAAATTATATAAGAATGATTATAATGGGTCAATCTGGGAGTGGTAATACAGAACTATTACTTAATCTAATAGTAAGATGGCTCAAATTGGACAAATTATATTTAGTTGCATGATCAGTTGATGATCAGCGGTGTTACGAAGTTTTGAAAGATTGGATGAAGGCAATGACGTTATTGACTTTATAATCGATATCGATGAAGCGCCATCGCTTGATTTCATTGATTGAAATATAAATAATTTAGTTGTATATGATGATGTAATCTTGGATAAACAATCCAATCCATCAAGAATAATTTCCCAAGGAAGGCATCAACACACTGATGTGGTTTATGTAATCCATAGATATACACGATATACACGAATTCGAAAAGTAATAATAGATACTTGTAATATTATTGCTGTGTTTCATGGAGTAGACACGGATACATTAAGAAACATTCATCAAACTTGGGGTAGCAGAGATTACGACTATAATCTCTTTAGAAATTTCTTTAGTCATGCTCAGTCAACCACGCACGGATTTATAACAATAAATCTACATGACCCTAGTTCAATATATCGAATCGGTCTTGATAAAATATTTGGATAAAACCATAGCAGCAGAGAGGCGGAGCTCTCAGTTAGATGTGTCCAAGGGTAAATAAAAACCTTTCTACGATGGAAAAAATACGACAAAACAAAACAGTAACAGAATTAACTAAATCCAAGAGAGACTCTCGGTTGTCTTAGAAGAATCGTTTGGCGTTATTGCCGTTTTGTTTTTGATTGTAGGAAAGGCTTTATTTAACAAATGAACACATAAAAAGTGACGGGCTCCGCCTCTCCGATGCTCATAGAGATTTATATGTGAATAAAATTGCAGTTGATAGTCGATGTTAATTCTTATCAATTTAGCTATTTCTTTACAGCTTAGGACAACAATGAATATGTTTAGTTCAGGCTTTATAGTAAATGCTGTATCACCCACAGCTAGCGCTTGAACTTGTCATTTTATTAGCAATTGACCTGTTAATCAGAATGTTTGACTCTGCTTCAATGATTTTCAGCAAAGCGTCAAAATACATTGAGGAAAACGACAAAGTGTTATTCGTCGAAATAGTTATATAAAGAGTAAACATTTAATAAAATAGAATATATCATTGGCAAAAAAAAAATTATGGTCCAAAGAATGATCCCTAAAAATAAATCTCTCGGTAAATGAATTCCCGAATCAGCTACGCTCATGAATTCTTTCAATTTATTGAACGTATCATTGAGTGGTACATTCAAAAATATATACTACTGGTTGATTGTTTAATATATATTCTGAAATATACGGAAAAAAACTGTCGCCGCTCGGGTTGATTTTATGACTAGTATTTATTTGACAATTATAGACACGCTGCTATCTTAAATTGTCACAAACTATTTTCTTTCAGTCAAGACATGCGTTTCCATCAGTTTCGATTACACTGATGATCAAAGAAGTGTTCGTTCCTGAAAGGTGACCGATATAAACAATGCAACATCAGATTTTTTATAAAACAAATTGTCTGCAAACGAACTGGATATTGACGTTTCCTCAATTAACAATGAAAAAAATATAAGCTTCTGCGAGTGTGTTTTGAAGAAGGACACACGTTTCTTTTTTTCATAGCAACAGACACTACCGGATTAGACACTTAACATCTGGGTGAAAAGAATTCGCATTTAAACTTAACAGCAATGACGAAAACATGTAACTAATTACGCCTTGTGGTTGAAGTAAAAACGAATCCGTTTTGAAATTGTCATCGCCCATACTTTGAGAGTAACGATCTGTTTCTAATGTAACGGATCGTTGAATGCGAATGCTGTCTCCGGAATGATTATGGAAATCTCATATACACGCACACTCACCATCACGACTCAGTGTGACAATTATCTCAAAATAATTAAATTAGCGCTTTCAACAACAATAATTTGTTTTATTGTTACATCATCAGTGGCTATATTTAGCGTGTAGTATTTTCTTTATCCAAGCGGTCTTATAATACTCTTTGAAACTTAAAGGCCTGGAGAATCAAAACTTTCTTGAACTGTTATTCCTACAAGTCAACTAAACTTATGAGCAAGACAATACTATCAATGGTGCATGCAGGTTTGCATTCAATAACTACAACAGGTTGAAAAGTGGAGTTTCTGGTCATTGTCGCCGCAGGGGTTCCTCTCGCACAAGACGGCTGCAGTCACAAGAGTTAACCCAGATGTTACTCACACAAGCTTACCAGAGAGCGACCTGGTTGAGACCTGCCTATCATGGTTCGAGCTGTCGTATATGTTTCTAGTAGGTGGGTCTCTTGAAAAGCCATATGGTCCTACTGGGTTTCTATTGATCGGTCATTCGAAACCAGGGCGACGTGTGTGAGCCTACGTTTGTCACAACGGAAAAACATTCGCGCCACACTCGGGTGTGCAAAAAAGGTAAAGTCATGGGGTATAAAATCTACTTACCCTGATCAGTCTGACTGGTCCCAGAGCCCCATTGCGGTACTATTGGATACGGTAGTACTAATAATAGCTATTGACGCAATAGTGCTCTCGATGGTGGGAGGAAGATCAGAAGAAAAGGGGGGGGGGGTAATAATGGTGTCTAGCGAGCAACAATAATTAAATCAAATTTGATCTCGTTCAGAAGTTAAGGTGGGTGTGATGGTTTTCGTAGGAAGCGTAACAAGAACGAGCAAACGAGCATGCAAACTAAAGACGAATTTAGATGGGGAGGGAGAATTACCAAGCCTGAAGACTGTGTCGATGGATGCAATAAATACGGGAAACAAAGCCGAAAAGAATAAAAACAAGATCAAATGGTACATTGTGCTTAACACTATTCCATTTAAATATACTAGATTATATGCTGATATTGTTTGGTTAGATGTTTCTTTGATTTTTATTCTTGGAGGGGAAAGGGCATAATTTCAAAATAAATTGAACTTTTCCGTAACGACTTGTTAAAAAACATTAACATGTTTAAAACTTCATTGATTTGTTTTAATAATTGTTTTTATTCATATACTTATTTATTTATGTATTATCGTGATAGTTTTCGTGTTAGCATCAACATGGAAATAAAAACCTCATGTAACTCACAAACTTCGCAATACTATGAACCCATGCAAATATGTATTCTAGTGTTTTTATTTTCTCCACAATATTTGTAAATATTGAATATATAATAACCACAATAGAACAAACCAAACTGTATGAATGAAATTAAATCTCAGGTCACACAATGAGAACGACTAAAATGTTATAAAATGACGTCACAAATCTATGAATATATGCTGCAACACCTCTCTGATCAAAATTTACAATTATAGCAGCTAGAATATTATAGAATATTAATCATTTGGAGGAAATATATGAACAGACAGTCATATAGAAGTAACATTTTAGGACATAACACTATGACTATCATGGAGTGTAAAAAGCTGAAAAAGAACCAATAGTTTATCAATATGAAGAATGAACAATTATAATTTCGCTAATAGTTTTTATGATGGGGTGTTAAAATATGAAAAAAGAACCAACTGTTTGTTATGATAAAGTATGAACAATTGTAATATCGACAATGGTACATATTTTTATATTGTATTTATTATTAGCAACAAATTTGGAAAGGTTTGGAAAATTTTGCATTTATTAATGACAAATTAAATTTTTTATTTACTAGTTGAGTGGTCATGATAATATAACGATTTTGAAAACTTGGTATTTTTTATATTTTCTTCGTGAAGAAAATAAATGAATAATGGTATTCGTCCCTTGTGTCATTGTTATCACAAATTTTACATCTTTTGACCAACAGTGTATTTCTCGGAAGGCCACGTTCTAAGAAAAGCCATGATTGGAAGTCGTAAACTCTATCAGTGGTCAATACAGATTCATATGTAACATTTTTCGAGATTATCAATGTCAATGGATATATTCCTATGTAACATTTGCAGATCCATCTTTCAACAACGGCAAATATTTTCTTAGAGAACAGACTTTCGTCGAGTACCATTTGTGTATACAATCGTCTTTTAAACTTGTTATTATGCGTTTTGTTTCTTTCGGGTTGTTATTAAATCCAGAGACTCGACTCACCAATAATTATCAGAGTGTTTCTGAAGATTTTCATCCGATTATAATTATTTGTTGTATCATAGATCCCGTAAAAATATATTTGATCAAGGTGTCTAGAGAGTTTGGACCATTAACCACTTACGAGAGATACTGACATATCATTCAATATATATTATCTTACTTCCTAGTTCTGGATAAAGCCTACCAATGGGATTACATTTCCTTAGTTTTAAAAAATGTTTCTTACAACTACGAAATATAAAATTGTTAATAATTGTACTATTTTCAAATTCCCAATCTTCATTCGCTTGAAGCAAACAGGGTAATACAATAGGATCGAAGAGATGAAATGTTATGTCTATGGGAATATTAAGGTATATAATTGTTCAGTCAAGTTGTGGAGGTGGGCGGGATTGTGTGTTTATTATGATTTTTAACGTAGCTTTAAAAAAGTTTCAGTCATTTCGCTACGATGTCTGCAGTGTGGCAGTTTATAGTGATATCAAGCACTGGAACATCATGATGCAGATATATACAGGGCGGACGCTCTAATAACTAGGCCACTCTGTAAAGTTTTATAAAGCAGTGTACAAACTTGCTGATGGCTATAATTCGTCAATGAAGGATCTAACCTAATGTGACAAACATCAACAACCTCTAATCCTCCTCGATGATTTGACCTTCAGTCAAAACTACTGTTGACACGTCTATTAACGCCTAGAAATGAAATAATCTGGCCAACACTTCAGAGTAAACAAAATTATTCCGCTGTAAATAATTTGATGCAGTATTGCTGTTGCTTGTTTATGCTTCTTTGTTCGTTTTCTTTTGCTATATTATGTTGTTTTTGGCTTCCGCGCGCAAATAAATATAAACAGCTTTGGTCAGAACAACGGTTGACATTGTCAATCGACAGGCAGTGACTGTAGTAAACAAAAAAGTATACCCATTTCTTAAAACGGATGTTTTTGAGCAGCAGAGATGGTGAATCCGACAACTTTATAGAAGCGTCTTTTTGGCAAACCAAGGCTTCCTCCAAAATCGAAAAAAAAGTTTCCTTTCGAGACGCAAAGTCGTTGTCGCGCCCTCTTTGCTGCTATGGAAGTAAAAATATTTTTACGATGAAAATCCTTTTAGGATTTCACAAACAGACTAATTTGTTAAACCTCACCTCGTAAATCAATCAGATTATTGGATTGGTCGGTGAGTTTGAAATTAATTCTCGTTAACGAATCATTATGACATCGCATATAGACTGGATTAGTTGGATCCTCAATTGAGGAGCTGTTGGTGCAAATGAATATAAAATATATCCCTGCTGGGCTTGACTTGACCTTTTGAGATTTATTTGGTAACTTCCTTCGATAACATCACACACTAAATTCACTGCACTCACCGAGGATATATTAACGTTTTGAGGAGCGATATATCGCCCACCACCATCTGGGTCATTATTATGATTGAGAATTGTTGTTGTTTGTGGTTGTGCTATTTACTTCCATGCGTCGTGAACCCTTTTAAAACCATCATCGATGTCATTGAGAGGTTTTTCCATCTCTGTGACATTATATCCTGGCAATTTAAAATTTAATAACTCTTCTTTTGTTAAATTATATGCGTATAGAAATTTTTGTTTTTCTCCTTCTCGCACGTCAATAGATTCATCAAAAGATATTATAAAAAATTCATTTAATATTTTCATATTTTTTTATATGTGTTCGTATCTTTCATTTTTCTATGATTTTATCACATGAACCCGTTACATCCAAAAGATATTTTTGAAATCGTTGCCGTAGTCTCTCTCTACCAGATTCGAAAAATTCATTTATTTTTTTCAAAACACATTAATATGTTCATCTAACAGAATCGTGTCTGTACCTTTTTATCATCGTGTTCAAATTCAAAATGCAACCCAAAGAAACCCTTCCTATAGAATTCAAAATATATTTTCTTTACTTTTGTTATACCTTCCCCTTTTAGAAGAACAAAAACTATATCTCTATCATCTTTATTAATCTCATCTGTGGTAAAATCAGATTTTTGAGGTTCAGGTGGATGTGTTTTTTCAGGCCAACCAAGTATTGTCCTTATAAACTCTAATAAATGCCTACGACATACCAGGGCGAGTTTATCTCAATGGCAGATGATAGTGTTGATTCATGAACCGTTATAGCGATTTTCGATTATTTTCCAGTAATGGATTTTATTCTACGTTGAAATTCATTATTGATCTGTTCGATTTGGTCGGACCCAAATGATAGCGAAACAACGTTCCAGTCTGGAGTATCATCTGGTTTATTCTTACTCGCAAACACCAGGGAATTATTCGGTTGTTGACCACCGAATGATTTTGATCTAATATTTGGCCAACTATGGTATACTCGTAATTTTGCTAGTGCTATCTCCTTAACTAGAATCGCAGTAGGGAAATTGACACTGAATTCAGGATTCGTTGAGGTTATTGAGATCATACTGGTTTTCACCGGTGTGATATTTTCCGCTATTCGTTGAAGTAGTTCTTGCGATGTTGCCATGGTTGTTATACTCCTGTTGTTTTTCTAATTTTGACATTGTGGAATCATAAACACGTACCATCACTGAAAACACATTATCGGATATCAATGTATCATCGAGGGAGGATATCATCGAGGATAATTGGGAGTATGCGGTTGACACAACATGGAATTTAATTACGTAGTCCTGTAGTTTACGCTGGCTGCATGATGATATTTTTTTGTTATTATTGCAATAATTCCAGCGATTGTTGTAACATCTAGGGGTATATACGTCGATCGTAAAGATGCTTTCTTGTCTGATGGAACCAAATTAGGTACAATTGTTACTTACACAGATGGAGAAAATCCTCAATATACGCACTTAAGATCGTCTAAGCTGGCTTATGCTTCTATTAATTTACTTTCGGTGATAAATAGATTTCCTGACACCGCAGTTAGAGTCGCCACTGATTCATTTTATATAGACGTAAAACATAAAGAAGCAGTAGCTAAATTCACTATTTCAGACGAGAGATGGGGATCATGGAGAATTAAAAAAGAAATAGTACGTTATTACACCAAATCAGCAGATTTTATGATTGAAAACAATTGCTTGAAAAATAATCAGATATCAGAACCATCTAATGCACCGTCGTGTTCCGATCCAATATGTAGATATAAAACCAGTTACTTAAACGGCTGTGGTGGGTCAGGGAAGACGACTCGTGCGATTGAATTATTTCGAGGGAAATCAACCATGATTGTGCTAATACCAGCACACAGATTTGCAAGAGAGATGAAACAGCGAAGAATTAATGCTTGCATTTATCACAGTTTTTTTTTCGATGGAAAGGTGACGAATGGACTCCTGATCGAATGGGTGAGAAATATGTTCCTGAAATCATTATTATTGATGAGATATGCACAGTGTCGTTAGAAAGGTTTCTCGATTGGTTATTGCTAGCGAATACAAAAGTGATAAGGTGTGGCGATCATAGTCAACCACACCATTTGTCGGTTTGTCTTGACATAATTGGCAAAATAATTTTGTAGACTATTATGAAGAAATTAGTACTGATTATAGATCACTTGATAATGAATTACGCGAGTTCAAAAAACTAATCAGATTACAACCGGATAGAATCCAATGTGAAATAGCACGTGAAATAATTTCGGAAACCCCATTAAATGATTTTAGGGAAGCATGGAGACCAAACGATTTGATAGTGACAAGTAGAAAGATAGTCAGAGACACACTTCAGATGAAGTTATTAACACACCCAAAGAAAACTTTGCAACACTACCAGTGCCATTGTGTTATAGACCCAATGATACACGAAGACAGAATATCGAAGTTGATATTCCAGGCCTGACAAAGTCGGGGAAAAAGATTCTCGTATTAAATGATATTGTGTTAGTTGATATAAATGTCGTCAAAGATGCATTGCGTGCTGAAAAATCTCGATGAAAGCTAGAATACGCAGCGACGACACATTCTTCACAGGAGTTGACTATATCCGATACAATTGTTTGGATCATAGATAATCGCATCGAGTGATCGAATTTAGTTTATCTTGCAGTGTACAGAGTACGAAGAATAAATCAACTTCGAAGAGTTGTTCTTGACTAAAATGGCACCACAAAAAGTGATATTGTCAGTGATGATATACAGTCGACTCTGGTTAACTGCAGACCCTCGGGCCCGTCACGAGACTGTGCAGTTAACCGGAGTGTGCAGTTAACCGAAGTACGGTACAGTACAGCTTTAAATCAGCACGGCACGAATATATGTGAAGAATAAATATAAACAATGATTAGAATCCACTCTTTTAACTTTTACTTAAATGTTAAGCTTGTTTTCCTTCCTTCGAACAAAACTTCACTGATTCAACCAATGGATCAAGTAATTATAGCGAATTTCCAAAAATTTTATAGATCGCTAGTTATTCAAAAACTGATGTCAGACATTGATGGGTCATCTCCCGCAAAAAAAATTTTCAGCTCCAAAGTTGTCTGCATCCTGTTTTTATGCCGTGTTGGCGTTTAAATTGAATTTTGTTGCGCATTTTTCATCTTTCCAACCATCCATTTTTTGGTTTGAAATCATTCAAACCCGAACGATTGAGAGCAATGTTTAACATGTTGTACATGTACAATGATTTTTCCCACGCTACTGCTCTCTAGTGGGCGCGGATATACATGTATATACCACATAAGGCGTCCTTTACATGTCAATCATTTACAAGGTCGCATTTACCGGCTTATTTGTCGGCTTATATGAAGCGCTACAGCAGTGGACTGGCAATAACTGAGCATGACTATACATTGTGCAGTTAACCGGAGTAAAATGGTAATGAATAATGTGCCACGGGCAGAAATTTATCGTGCTATTATCTGGAGTGTGCATTTAAGCGAGGAACAGTTATCCGAAGTTTGTTCCCATTGAAAAGCATTGGGGAAAAACGGGACCGACGTGACTACGTGCAGTTATCCGGAGTGTGCAGTTAACCGATGTGCAGCTAAGTGGAATTGACTGTAATCGAAAAAAACTATCTGGTTATAAACAACAGGACAAAAAAAAATTCCAGAATATTTGATCTTGATGCCGAATTTATAATCACACTGAAACAACAACAGAATAATCACTGCGTGACTTGCAATTGTATAATGCTTTGGTGTTGGTTGGATAAAGATTCTCGCCTATTTACCGTAGACAGAAAAATTAGCAGTATTGGTCATACCAGAGATAATGTGATGCTGACTTGTCTTGAGTGAAACAGACGCAGAGGTGCTAGTTAAGACCACGCGGAGGTAATTGAGTATCCTCGGGTATCATTTGTAATCGTTCACGAGTAAATCCTCGCTGAGGAGCAGTTGAATCCAACCAATAGACTGGTGGTCCACCCGTAGATCTCGTTATACTAGATATGTTATGTGCAGTAACACTCCAATAGGATCAGTAGCTCTTTTTTACCACCTTCGAGCTCTCCTGATTCATAAAAATATCTAAATATTGCCGAGTATTGGTTGTTTTGAAAAATCAGTTTGCAGTTTTACAGGTATATATATTTTTTGTTTAATCGCGTTGTTTTGTTTCATATTAATTGTTCGAGTAATCTCATTATACAGCGCGGTAATTACACCTGGTAATCTCTTGACCCATTCACGAGATCGTTTATCCTGAATAAATTCCTTCGCGTATTGATATCTAAATAACCGCTCAGCAAGTGTCCGATTAAATCGTTCAATAATTGCCTGATCACGATGTAGTGCAGTATGTCCTCGTCTGATGGTGACATTATGATGCTTCATTGTTGATAACACTGCACCCTGAAATTCCTTGCCAGGACCAGCTTGTAATAGATTTGGCCAATGCAGAGGACATCGTCGATAAATCCTTTCAAATGCAGAAGCCACCTCAGTTGATGATTTTGTTTTTAGAGGTTCTGCTTGTTTGTATCTACTCGCAACATCAACTAAGGTTAGTGCATACTTGTAAACACCATCATGCGGCAGAAATAATATATCACCCTGATGAACCTCATTAGGTGCACTGACATCAAAATGCGAGAAGTTAATTTGTTTAAGCGGTGGTAGATAAATTTTCCATATCGCCTGTTTGGATAACCAATCCGCCGCAGTGGTATTTTTCACCTTTGCGGCGCTAGCGAGTTTACTGATTGCTGCTTTACCCCTCCAGTATCCTCTAGGAGAATAATAGATTCCATGATGTTATTAATTACCAGCATCCAACATCAATTTACTTTTCATCGCCGATTTTATCAACCATGAATCCAATTTTTCCTTGAAGGATCTATCAGTGATAGAATTCAACGCATGAATCAATTTCAATTCTGCGATATGTCTGTTTTGCAGATTGCTACGTTTATAAGCAACATCATGAGCATAACACGCCTTATCAATAGCGTTTATTGGGTTTTTACCGGGTCGGGGATGGCTTTGATTATTGTGTCTGATATCGAGTCTGATCCCGGGTCCACAATAACTATATCCTGGAAGGTTTTTTTTCTCCCGGATATTTTGCCCATGGTGTTTCTGGGAGTTTTACTAACTTGGCTGCAATATCACCTCCTCGTTTTGTTTTTAAATCCTTGATTTTATCAAGGGAAACAAATTAACTTTGCTTGTACCGCATTGTACACACTTACCAGCAAGTGCTGATCTGTCATTTTTAGTTGTAATCGTCGTCAAGTCGTTTGTACTATTACGCTTCTTACATTTCACACAATATAGACCCATAATTTATTTATAATAACATGAATGTAATTTATTTTTCGGCGACTAAAACACGAGAACCAGTAAATCATCATGCAGCGCTAACAAATTATATTCTCATTATTATAATCAGATCATCTGGAAGTGGCAAGACACAACTGCTACGTAATTTAATAACGAGATGGATGAAATGGGACAAATTGTATTTAATAGCCCCTAGTGTAGACGATCAGCGATGTTACGTGGTGTTAAAGGATTTTAACGAGAAAGCAAAATCGGAAATCGATGAGGATGTTATTGAGTTTATAACCGATATTGAGGAAGTACCGAGCATTGAAGATATTGATGGAAGTATTAACAATTTAGTCGTATATGATGATGTCATGTTAGACAATCAAAAGAATCCTGCTAGGATATTTTCCAGAGGTAGGCATAAAAATACCGATGTGATATATGTCACTCAACGATACACTCAAATACCAAAAGGGATCAGAGATAACTGCAATATTCTTGCTGTATTCAATGGAGTAGACACATATACGCTACGAAATATTTCGCAAACTTGGTGCGGTGGTGATATGGATTATAATCTCTTTAGAAATTTCTTTAGTCACGTTCAGTCAATCCCACATGGATTTGTAACGATAAATTTGGACGACCCGAGATCAAGATATCGTATCGGACTTGATCGAATATTCGGATGAAATCCTAAAACGATTTTTACCTCCATAGCAGCAGAGAGGGCGCGACAACGACTTTGCCTCTCCAAAGTAAACTTCTTTTTTTTCGATTTTGGAGGAAGCCTTTGTTTGCCAAATAGACGCTTCTATAAAGTTGTTGGATTCACCGTTCTCTCCTGCTTTTTGTCTTTCTTCAAATATATATATTCCCTATCTGTCTCATTATATGATTCAATGTTTTGTCTGGAAACCCAAGAGCTGTGTCAGATATCCAACCAATTAGTACTTTACAATAAGTGGAAATTTTAAACCAGTATTTGTGTTATATTTTTCACAGCAACAAATTTATCAAACGTTCGCGAGATAATAGACATTTATGTAGTAATGTTAGGGGTAAGATAGTAAGTTAAACAACGTTTAAAATAAACATTAGATGAAGTAGGATCTACAAAATCGTTATGTTTATGCATATATTCTATTCTATTAATATTCATGGGTATTGTTGCTGGAGGAAATTATTGTTCGATACATGACGCTATATGGAAGGTACGATTTCTCATAGAAACGTGTACAGTACTATCACTACTTGCCTCCCTTGTCACTTCATGATAGTACTTACAAACAATCTACTAGATTTGAACATTTGACCTTGATAAAAATTAACTCTAAATGAAAATAAGGGTGTGGATCTTCAAACCAAAATAGATGGATCCCTACTGTCAACCGAGAAATATTTCGTAGATCCTTCGTCATCTATATTAGCTCAAAATATCTACAACTTGCGTTCCTTGCACGTTTTATATATATTGTTTGTACAGATGTTTATTCATACATTTGACCAACAATTGCTTCAATGTCAAGGTAGGTTTTAGTTTGCATTAACAATAATACACTTTTAAATTACAATTTCTCGCATTACATCAATATCTTCAGCCGTTCACCATATTCTATGCTAAAATATATTGCAGAATACTCCCATGCAAGTACAAAACAAATAGCATATTTAGTTATGAAATTATTGATATTAAATCAAATACATTCCATGCAATAAATGTTAAGGTTCCTTTGAAATTATTGACATTGATATTAGATTAGTGGAACGACTCTCTTCCCTAAAACATGGTAATAGAAAAGAAAAAAAACTAACACTACTAAATAATTGAATTCTCTAAGCAATAAATGAAAATTTATACTTTAAATTAAGTTCGAGAAAAAAATTGAGTATTACAAAAGAACGAAAGTATTGAATGTGCTGATGTACCAATAGTTTTGAATGTGATGATGTACCAATAACTTTGAGTTTTCTGATGTAACAATAGTTTTGAATGTGCTGATGTCTCAATAATTTTGAATGGCTGATGTATCAATAATTTTGAATGGTTGATGCATCAATAGTTTTGAATGGCTAATGTATCAATAACTTTGAATGGCTGATGTATCAATAATTTTGAATGGCTCATGTATTAATAATTTTGAATTGCTGATGTATCAATAGATTTTAATGGCTGATTTGTCAATAATTTTGAATGGCTGATGTATCAATTTTGAATGGCTGATGTATCAATAATTTTTAATGTGCTGATGTACCAATAATTTTGAATGTGCTGATGTATCAATAATTTTGAATGTGCTGATGTACCAATATTTTTGAATGTGCTGATGTGCCAATAGTTTTGAATGTGCTGTTGTATCACAATTTCGTTGTTTAGAAAGTTCATAAACGCATTCACAAAGATCCCAAATATTGTACCGAGTCTTAAGAATCACTAAAGCACTTTATAATTACAGTAAATAATTTAAAAAATGATCCTCAGAAAATTAATATAAAATGAGTGATAAGTGGTCTCACATGAATCGGATGATTCTGTTCTTATCCTATATGCACATATATTATATATTGGCATTTATACAGCAAACTGTAAATCAGTTGAAAATGATTTACCACAACACATACTTGTATTTCGTCATTAATATAAATACCACGTTTTGCAATAAAGGAATCTATAATTGCTCTGTACTGTATTGCTAAGACCTTCTAGGTATCCATACATTAAGACTTTGTACTGTACTAATCAGGTAAGAACTGGGCATCCAGAAATAAATATGTCATATATATTAAAATACATTTTAAATGCAGGGTAGGTACTCACCTTAATCTAAACGTACAGATTCTAAAAGCGTTTAGTCCCAGCAAGAATCATATACTTGGAAATGAGGGCAGTTTTCTTAGCTCTTTAAAGAGGTTGATGTGTCTCATCAAAAACATGTCAACGGTGGTTCACCTTGGGAGACAAGGTGGCACCATTGCACATTCTCTCTCCATGGAGGTTTGGACCATTTTTATTGGGGTATCATCAAAGGGGTTCCCACATTCCTTTCATGAAAAATATTTCAGTGGACAATCTTAAACTATGTCTTGATCAGAACACACATTTTATAGCAAAGCTACAGAATGTAAAGTTAAAGCCGGAGGAGCTTATTGTGCGTCTTGTGCATACGATGCCAGGTGAAGAATGTTGTGATTCCTTTGTCGACCTTGTATGAATGCTGTGCTTTATCTCTTTCTTTACGTTTATAGAGAAAAGTAATGTACAATTTTATCCAAGGGCTACAGGGCAGTCCTTTCCAAAACACTCAGTTTTATAAAAATTAATCCATCGGTTTCCATGATTTTTATATTGAAAACCTAATCAGGCTTTGGTAAACAGATTCTTGCTTTCTAATGCCTAGCTGAGATCTCTCTTATGTCCTGTTGTTTCTAACAAAACTTTGAACCTTTGGGTGCAGCTCCTTTGAAGGTGCTAACTCAAGATGGTTATCCTGCTCTCCTTGGCATCTGTCAAATGTTGGAGTCCTGCCCTCTCAGTAGAATAATGCTGCATGAGGCAGATACGTATTCGTATTGTGAGTGGCGTCACATGGAAAGGATGGTTCTGTTCCTGTGTTGGATGCACATGTATAATGAGTGAAAACAGGGCCTCACGTGGAAAGGAAGGCTCTGTTTCTGTGTTAAATGCACATGTATTATAATAATGAGTGATAACTGGCCTCACATGGAAAATACGGTTATGTTGGAGTGTTAGATGCACATGTATTATGATGATGAGTGGCCTCACATAGAAGGGACGGTTCTGTTTTTGTGTGATGCACATGTATTATGATGATAACTGGCCTCACATGGAACGGATGGTTATGTCCCTGTGTTAGATGCACATGTATTATGTATTGACATTTATACAACAAATTGTAAATCAGTTGAAAATGACTTACCACAAAACATACTGTCTTTGGTCATTAACATAAATACTAAATTTTCCAAAAAAAAGGTATATATTATTGCTTTTGCTTCATACGGTATTGATCAGATGCGACCTTCTAGGCTTTGAGAAAAATAAAGACTTTGTACGGTACTCCTCAGATAAGACCTGAGCCTCCAGAAAAATTAAAGACTTTGTACTGTACGGATCGGATAAGACCTGGGCATCCAGAAATAAAGATAACTTATATCTGTTCAAAGACATGTTGGATTCAGGGTAGGGTACTCACCTTGAGCTAAAAGTACAAATTCTTCAGGTGTTTGGTCCCAGAAATAGTCATACCCTTGAAAATGAGGGCCGTTTTCTTAGCCCTTTATAGAGGTTGCTATGTCTCATCAAAAACATTTCAGTGGTAGTTTACCTTGGCAAGCAAGGTGCAAGTTGGCGCCAATGCACCTTCTCTCTTCATGGAAACTTGAAACGTTTTTCCTGGGGTATCTTAACAATGACCCACACATTCCATTCATGAAGAACATTTTGGTTGACAGTCTTGAACTATCTCTTCATCAGAACACATTTTAGAGCAAAGTTGCAGAATGTAAAGTGCAAGCCAGGGGAGCTTGTTGTGCGTCCTATGTCTATGATGCCAGGTAGTGAATGTTTCCAACACACTCAGTTTTCTAAAGATTCAGCTATCATTTTAGATGATTCTTATATTGCTAACCTTATCAGGTATTTCATGCTTGGGTAAACAGTTTCTTGCTTTCTTTCTTTCTAATGCCTAGCTGCAATATCTCTTTTGTCCTTTGGTTTCTAACAAAGCTTGGAACCTGTGGTTGCAGCTTCAATGAAGGTACTTACCTGAAGATGTTTATCCTGCTGCCCTTGACAAATGTTATATGTTGGGGTCATACCATCTCAATAGAATGAGACTGCCCATGGCAACTATGTGCTCGTTGCCAACCATGCCTTGTATCAGTAAATAAGCTTCCGTCTTTATCTGAGTTCCAATCCAGATCCTAAGGCAGAGATTTATCTGTGCTTGGGATGATCACGATTTTTGCCATCCGTTTTAAAGATGAAAAATACTTGGCATGCATCAGGTCATACGGCAGGTTTCTAGACTCATCCAGAAAGTCTTCCAATGGGAGAATGAGTTTTCATTATACAGACAAGGGTAATTTTCCTTCCAGAAAAGGTTAGCTATGCAATAACAACAGGTAAGTATACCATCATTCAAATTAGTTTTCACCTTCCTCCCCCCAGACAAATATATTATTTTGCAAGAAAAGTATAGAAGGCACCAATTACATTTACTAAAATCATGCCATGTTTATCTGAGGATGACAGGAGAAACGATCACTGCCACAGTTTGAAATTAGATACATACAAAAATGACACAACATAAATCCAATGACTGTGTCAAGTTAAGAGACCCAGCAAAATGCCTTTGAGCTCTGTGGAACTGAAGTATCTGAAACTCTATCGGAGGCAAATAAAATATAAGCGGACTTCACAAATATTTGTTCAAAATGTTTACCTACGCTGCATCAGTCTCAGATGGCACTTTTGAACTTTTTAAGTGTATGTTTCTATGTCAACAGAAGCAATACATGAAATTTCATTATACCTTACTGACAATTGATCTAATGAAAGGACACATTTTGATTGCCATCCTCAGAAGGTTTTGCAAGGTTTGGCATATCTGCTATGCCTGGATGTATAACGTTGGCTAAAATATTGCTATATTGCAGTGTTTGTATTTTTAACACAGAACCATTTTCCCACATGAGGAATCCATGTGCCAAGTTTGGTGATTTTCCAATATGGGGTTATGGAGTAGATGGCTTTGTACAAACAGTATCCCTAATTTGTCGTATGATTAAAAAAGTAATAGACAAGAGTGAGAAGCATCAAGCTTCGTGAAATTTAATAAATAATTTATTTTATAGTATAGAGAGTAAAAGAAGAATTTATTGTGTATTGCAAATTTAAATCCCATATAAACCTCGAAGTAATAATAATAAAAGTTCTGAAATAACTTCAGTGGAAATCCAAATTAATCCAATGCTGAAAGTATTGTTGTGCCTATGGTGGCCAGTATTATTGTAATGTACCAGTGATCTGTAACGCAGAGAGCTTTAGACCACTCGACCACTCGGGGCCCCTCTAAATGTTTGCAATTTCCGTATAAATTAAAGTCTCTATCTATTTCCAAAGAAGAATCACTTGAATTAAATAATTTGAATAAATTAATTTCACTGCAAATAAATTTCTGGACACAACAATAATAAAATTGATTCCGCTAAGATTTTAATACTGAAATACATATTTTTTTTCTACCTAGCAGATTCTAATGTTTAGTCGATACAACCTCAGATATAGTTATAAGGTCTGTTACTAAATTATAATATAGAATATGGAATATATCAGGTAGGCGATGTATATTTATACAGAGTTCCAATAAGATAAAACCATACCCAAATAAATAAGTTTACTTCAGGTAATAATGCTACTATTATTAAACCAATAAACAAAGATAATAGTTTAGCTATATATTAGTTGTTACACAATTAAATAAAAACAATGATTTAGGTCGAGTAGAAAATTTACTTGGATTTGGACAAGGTTAATTCCAACATACCAAATAACCAACAAAGAACGAAAATTACATATACATAACACTATGATTGTTTGTGCTACTGATTACCCCTAACAATCTGCACAGACGCATTACGATTTGTATACATCTTTGGAATGACTCAACCAATGGTTCAAACCCATGACCTGCTGCATCTAAGGTGGATTCTATATTTTCAGGCCACCTGGAATCAATCTGCAATGACGGGCATTGTGTAGGAGGAGTGGCACATTATCGCATATGAACACATGCAATGATGGGCAATGCGTAGGAAGAGTGTTATATTATCACACATGCAACAATATGCAATGTGTAGGAGGATGGCAAATTATATTTACACACACACACACACACACACACACACACACATGCAATGGTGGGCATTGTGTAAGTGAAGTGGAACTTTATCATATGCACACATGTAATGATGGGAAATATGTAGGAGGATGTCACATTAAAATAGACACACGTGCAATGATGGGCATTGTGAAGGACAAGTGGCACATTATCACACACATACAAACATGCAATGAGGGGCAGTGCGTAGGATTGACGGTTTAAGACATTCATGCACAATGTCAATGATGGGTGATGAGAACTGTATAGGAGGAGTGAAACAGTATAACACATACATGAACTAATGGGCAATGTGTAGGAGGAGTGGAACAGTAACACATATGCAATTACACACAGGCAATGATGAGAAATATGTAGATGGAGTGCCACTGTAGGAAGCACAGGAAAACAGAGTCCAAAATCATCAACTGGTTCTGCACTAAATTCCTGTGAAGTTACTGACATGTCTTAGATGAGTAAGTCTTATTATAAAGGGAAAAAAGCAGACATTTTGGAGCAGTTTTTTTCGGTCATTGTTCATTCCGGTTCTGAATATCATCCAGAAAGTACAAGTCCATGGCAACAATTATCAGACACAGAATCGGATGATTATCAAAACGCTTCTAGAGGTGCTACCATTTCTAACAGTAATAATAAAGACACTCACATTTTTGGTACCTCATCCAAAATATCATAATCTAGTAATCAGTCAGTGAGCTCTGTTAGATCTGAAACCCAGCAGATCTTCTGTTGATAGGTATCAATAAAGTCAAGTGTCAAGGTAAGATTTTGACAGTTGCCATGGCAACATGAAAGCAAGTCAGAGAAAATGAGCTGTGAATTTTCTCAAGGAAGTAAACCACAGGAAATCTTACGATTTCACATATGACATCATTTCAGAAAAGAGACAATTCAGAGTCACTTACAACCAATGGCCATTGTACAAATGGACAAAGGAACATATTCTGATATCTTTGTTGTTGATCTTACATATAGCAATAATAAGAGTGATGAAATGAGCAGCTGTGATCATGTATATCTTGCAAATCCGTCAGAATAACAAATGACAATGCTTAGAGAAATACATAAGCAAATGATGTCATCAGACACTGTTGGGTATCAAAGAAGATATCAACCCTAGTATAGAGTAGCATCTGCTGAAAGATGTTCTCCACCTATGCAGAATGCTACTGAAGGCTTTGGTCAAGGTCTCGTCTCACCTACTAATTTATCAAAGATGTTAAAATACACATATGCAAAGTAATATATTAAATTTATCACCTAAAAAGCAGTACAGTATTCTCTAGGATCTCATGGACGCCAACAGCTCCCTGATACCATGGCAACATCTCAGATGGGTAAAACAGTTGCACAAAGAAATCGTATGTTTTCATTCCCATTTCACATCAAAAGAACCAGTCCACAGGGTATGACTACCTAAAAGGGTCAGGGTCATTTGTCAGCACCGAGGACAACTTGAGGGTATTCCAGGTGCAAACATGCAACATTTGGAGCTTAATGATGATGCCCAGACACTCGGTATATCAATGATAAAAAAAAACATAGCAAAGTTTGATGAAAGGACAGTTGTTTTAAATGACTTGGTTTTGTACTGTGTTGCGACTGACTCTAAATGTTAGCTTATGCCATCAAATGTATTACATCGCGATCATCATCCCACATACTTATGCCATGTAAACAAAACAAGAATCTGTTATATTTTGGAGTCAAATACTGCTTATCGTGTACGCATTGAGCGCCACATTATTATAACATTCCCCAAATGAAATCTTTGTATTCTTTATCCCACAATAGATAATGATATTAATACATAAAAAAGCAGGCAGGTAATGTGTCATGGCGATGGTGAAAAGTAACATTATTAATAAACACGCTTCCGGTATTTTTAAATATTAATATTGAATGAATTTTTTTTATGTTTCCTGTTTAGTTGGCCTCTAGCTGAACATGTTCTAGGCATACTATTGAACAAGATAATTAGTTTAGCAGACGGCATTTGATCAGACAAGCATCTTCTACATATAATGCCCTTCCAAAACGTTCGATATTTCTTTCAAAATTATTCGATTTCTTTTTATTCCGGTCAAGTGTGTGAATCTAGAAGATTTGTTTGGAAGAAAGTATCATCAATGACAAGAGAGACAAGTAGTGATAGTACTTTACAAGTTTCCTTGACAAACCTGAACCTCCATATAGAGTAATTTATTGAATATTAGTTTTTTCCAGCAAGTATCCTTATGGAATAGAATATATGCATAAACATGACGATTTTGTAGCTCCTAATCATCTTGCCTGGTTCGACATATATACATCTTGCCTTTCCCACCTTTGATATAGTCTATTTAAAATGTTTAGCGTGAGCCAAAAACAACGTAATAAAGCAAACGAAAGCAAAAAAGATAAACAAACAACAATAATGCTGCATAATTAATTTACTGCGGAATCATTGTGTTTTCTCTGAGTGATCGCCACTTTATTTCATGTCGAGGCGTTAATAGATGTGTCATCTGTATTTTTGACTGGAAGGCAAATCGTCGAAGTGGATTAAAAAATTAATGATACTTATCAGATTAGACAAGGTCCTTCATTGACGAATCGTCGCCATAAGCAAGTTCGTAAACTGCTTTGGCAACAAGGATTTATGTTGTATAACAACTTTCGTTCATTTGTGTTACCAATTTAATCTCATATTTGTAAAGAGATCAACTATATAAATATATATATATATATATATATATATATATATATATATATATATATATATATATATATATACTTGACCGAGTGGCCTAGTGATAATAGCATCATTCTTGGAAGAAGGAGGTCGTGGGATCGTGAATTAGAACCTTGGTCGAGTCATACGAAAGACTTAAAAAATAGGTTAGTATTAGGACTGGTTGGCCTGGTGTCAGGATAATATGACCTGGTGGACATCATGCTACATTTTGCAACATGATGCCTTGTGCTACACATCATTATAATTAGCTAAACTGCTGACATCGTAGCGATATGACTGAAAAATTGTTTAAGCTACCTTAAAAATCATAATATTACAAACAATCGCCCCATCCACTTGATCGAATAATTATATACCTTAATATTCCCACAGACATGAAATTTCATCTCTTCGATCCTATTACATTACCCTTTTTACTTCAAGCGAGTGAAGCTCGGGAATTTGAAAATATAACAATTATTAACAATTTTCCATTTCGTAGTTGTAAGATACATTTTCAAACTAAGTAAATAAAATCCCAGTCGTAGGCTTTATCCAGAATTAGGAAGTAAGATAAAATATCTTGAGTTATAGTATTTGGGTCTGAATTATAGTATTGGGTCTCTCTCACCAATGGTTAGCGGTTCAAACTCTCTAGACACTTTGATCAAAAATTCTTTTTTTACGGGACCTATGATAAAACAAATAATTATAACTCAGTTAAAATCTTAATAAACACTGATATTTGTTGGTGACACGAGTTTATGAATTTAAAAACAATTAGAAAGAAACAAAACGCATAGTAAGAACTTTATAAGACTATTGTAAAAACAATTGGTACCCGACGAAACACTATTCACTAAGAGAAGCTTTGCCGTTGTTTAAAGGTAGATCTTCAAACGTTACATAGGAATATATACACTGACATTGATAAACTCCAGAAATGTTACATAGGAAAATGTATTGACCACTGATAGAGTTTACGACATGCAATCACTGGCACCCATTTAAAACTGTCCTTCGGAAAAATACACTATTTTTGGAAAGAAGATTTAATCATTCTGGTAACAGTGACACATACCAATATTCGTTGTTTTTTCTTCACAAAGACAAACGCCAAAGTTCTAAAATCGTTTTATTATCATAAGCCCTCAACTAGGATATTACAAAATTTGTCCTCAATAATGGTAATATTGTCCTAAACATTGCCATATTTTTTACTAATAAAATATACAATACAAAAAACTCTACTATTGGCGAAAATAAAATTGTTCATACTTCATAATGATAAACTATTGGTTCTTTTTCATATTTTAACACTATGGTAAAAAAATATTGGAGAAGTTATTATTGTTCATATTTCATAATGATAAACTATTGGTTCTTTTTTCATATTTTAACACTATGGTAAAAAAAATATTGGCGATGTTATTATTGTTCATACTTCATAATGATAAACTATTGCTTCTTTTTTTCATATTTTAACACTATGGTAAAAAATATTGGAGAATTTATTATTGTTCATGCTTCATAATGATAAACTATTGGTTCTTTTTTCATATTTTAACACTATGGTAAAAAAAATATTGGCGAAGTTATTATTGTTCATACTTTATAATGATAAACTATTGGTTCTTTTTTTCATATTTTAACACTATGGTAAGAAAAATATTGGCAAAATTATTATTGTTCATACTTTATATTGATAAACTATTGGTTCTTTTTTCATATTTAAACACTCCACGATAATCACAGTATTATGTCTTAAACCGTTACTTCTATATTACTGTCTATTCTCATACTTCCTCCAAATGATCCATATTTTTGTTGCTCTGATTGTAAATTTTTATCAGAGAGGTTTTGCAGCATTCATAGATGTGTGTTATCACTTTATAAAACTTCAAGCGTTCTCATATGACCCCATGATGTGACCTGAGATTTCAAGAATACAATTTGTTTTCTTCTCTTGTGATTATTCTGTTTTCAATATTTACAATATTGTGGAGGAAATAAAAACACTAGATTACATATTTACATGGACTTTATAGTATTGCGAAGTCTGTGAATTACATGAGGAAAGGTCAAAATCTGATTGGATTGCAGACAAAAATAAAATTGAAATCTGATGTTCAATTGTATATTTCGATCACCTTTCAGGAATACACACTACTTTGAAAAGTATTATAATCGACGAAGATCGAAACACATTTGTTGACTGAACGAAAATAGTTTCCGACAATTTAAGATAGCAGCGTGTCTATAATTGTGAAAGAAATACTATCTACAAAATCATCCCGAGCGGCGATAGTTTCTTTTTGTGTATCTTAGAATATAATATTAAACAATCAGACAGTAGTATATAATGTCGAGGTACCACTCATTGATATGTACAATTTATTGAATGAATTTATGAGCGTAGATGATGCATTAATTAAACACTTCTTCAAATGAAAACTGCAAGTGTAGGCCTCGAGGCTTGTGAATGATGACTTCATAAGCTAACATAAAATGACAACTCTAATGAAATATTCAGAATTCTGGTTATGACTCTCGAGACCTTAATCGTCTCAAAAAGCGTATTCACAAACGTTTGGAGGATGTAATGTGTTTTAAGCACAATATATAAAAACCGTAACGATTCGCAAAAAATATTTTAGATATATAACTGTGATTTTGTGGTATGAGCTACCAATTATTTTTAAAGAGCAATTTAATTTTAATTAATTTTGATTTCCATCTGGAATGGAAAAGACTGTAAGCATAATAACTATAAATATTAACTGTCTCCCCGCCAATGATTACGACAGTTAATGTTTGTATTAGCGTTTGTTTTCATAATCTCTCCTTGACGTATTATTGTCAAGTTCCCCAGTGAGAAGTCTTTTTATTTTAGACATAGTGCAAGCTGTATTGCAGCTCGCTTTTTAGTGCTAATATGGTGATTTTGCATTTAATTTAAAGTTCAATTTTACCCCAAACGTTTGCTTGTTGAATTTTTGTGGGTTTAAATTATGTAAAACTTAGTACATTTTTAATTGATGCTTTTAAAAATGCTTTTGTACGTCATGTTTCATGTTATGCGCTGTGTGTTTGTCCAGGGTTGAAATGTATGATGCGATGAACTCAATTCGTTCTTCTTGTTATGTCTAATTTGTTTGATGTATAATGTTGGTAAAACTGTAAGTTAATTTAATGAATGCGTAGAATTATTGTTTTAAATGACGCCGACGTTATTTGAATATTACCTTATCTTGCCAACACAGGGTGCTGATACTGTAATGTTATTGGCCAGGAAATTCCTACTGTCATCACCAAGAGGGATGCACTGAGTACAATAGTTGCATATGCAACTGCATAGGCGATTGGAACAATCCTGAAGAACTCGTCATAGACCACTGACGACAAAATGTGAGCATTAGGTGTTACTGTTGCAATGACAGTGGCCAACGCTATAATGGACACAGTGTTTCAAGTTTAGGAATTGGATGCTATGAGTATAATTGTTTTCACGAGTGAAATAATTAGTGAAATTGTCTGAGTTAGAAAATTATTAATTTATGGATTACGGACAACACCACAGGCTGCAGGTACTGTGACATTTTGAATGCCTAAAATTTTCTTCATTATAAATTTTCTTTTCTTAATAAAATATAAATTTCTTGTGTCATATAACAGGTTCAGTTTGTTTTGCATCTATCGTCACCTGAGAACTTTATTTAAAAAAGGGTATGCAACTAGAGGCCAAACAAACGATGGAGCTACCGAGTATCAGTTGATACTACTGACTTCCTTTATGCAAGTATGTAATAGTAAATGTGAGTATTAGAATTCTAACAGTACAAAAGGGATACTGCAATCACGCATTGAAACTGAAATCATAAACAACAGCCATATTACCGTATACAAGTTAACAGGGATACATGGGAAAACGTATAAAACAAGTTTGGAGGAAAAGTATATTACTTTATAAGACTGTTTAGATCCTGCTACTTCCAAAGAGTTTTCATGCAATGCAAGATCATGAGGCTGAGTAATGCCAAAGATTTACAAGATGTTATATGCATGCCAGAGACTCCGAACAACGCAGTTAAATATAATTTCAACATCAGTCAATCTTTCTAAAACGCATTTATAAAACAATGTTTCATTTGATGCAATTAATATGTAAAGTTTAAAACTTAATAGATTTATCCTTACTTCATGAAAATTTTGAATAAATTATTTAAATCAAATTAATAGCTAAACATAAATCAAAGACATACTCCACTTTATATGACAGTTCTAAATGCCCCCCACACACTCATCTTATGTTTCATAAACACCAATTTTTAATGTACTTTCCAACGAGAAAAGACAAAAGGCCATAATAAGCGGAATTGTAATTATTATTTGATATTATTTAATGTAGATAAGTATATATTTTAGTGTAGCATCAATATAGAATTTGTATAATTTTTCATTGATATTAAGCCCTACTAATAGTCATCAGTTTAATCCTTTGTCATTTTGTCTCTGTCGATACTCATACTTGATGATCACAGTTATGAAATGCCCCAATTATAGACATTTGATTGACATTGCTATTGACATTTGTTTAAAATGGAAAAAAATAAGGTCACATTCCTTCAGTGGCGTCGCTAGGGGAGTGCGGGGGGTGCGGACCGCACCGGGTGACACCATCTCAGAGGGGTGACACCAAAAGGAAAATTTTAAATAAAGTAAGTTTAAAGTAAAAAAAATAACTATAACTTAACGTTGTTACAGTTCTTAAATACTTTTACCTTCTGACCTTCAATTAATTTGTTTTTGTTCTTGTCATTTTTATACAGTGGACTTATTTTAAGAAGAAGAAATCCATGGTGGAAGTCTGGAGGGGTGACACCACGAGTTTACCGCACTGGGTGACACCAACCCTAGCGACGCCGCTGCATTCCTTTACACACCAAATATTTACAGGGATAAAGAAAACGTAAGATTGCTGTTCGGCACTGAGGAATATTTCATAAGGCAGAGATTAAAAACTCGTGTCATGGTGTCTGCTAAAACTTGAGAACAATTTAAATAGAAAGTTAAAGACATTCACAGATGAATCATATTTCAGTAGGGCGATATTAATGTCTTCGAAAATTGAAGCTAGCATAACATTAGATATTTTGATTCCAGATTAGGACCCTTACATACATATAGACAGGCCATAAAGAATTATGTGTTTAAAAAATAAACTGATTTATTGTTTCCAGTATACCACAAATAATGAACACCAAATATTAAGTCAGTTGTTATGCCAGAGGAAGTTTAAAAACATTTACAACACCAATTGGACATTTGACATGAAATATATTGCAATTTTGAAGGTATCATCATTACAGAGGCTCAAACTTGTAAACTTGTTGCATGTTGTGGCACTCAATCAGGGACGAATGTCCATGTTATGTGCTGAGAACAAATTTAACATCTTTGCGAACGTTTGAGCTCCAGTACATTCCAGTCTTGTCTTTAATGCCTCCAAATATGAACACAAAAAGAAGAACATTTGCTTTTATAACTGCTGCTAAACAAAGAAATGAAAATATATGTGTGAAATCCTGAATTACTAAAATGAAAGTTTTTGAAAACAAGGATAGGTTAAAATATGGCTACTCTCAAAATACATATTTGTTTCAGAACATTCAACACAATCAGGTAAAATCAAACATGTATTAGTCCTGAATGACGGAGTCAGTGCGGAATACAACTAACGTCTTTACAACGAAAGTACAAAAAAAATTGCCTCTGGCGAAGATGTCAGTTTGTTGTGCGTTAAAATTGCTACGTGTACGATTGGTAACTTTGAACACAAATAGAAAGTGTTTATCTTTTATCTATGGATTAATATATAATATGGAGATAAACAACAATGGCTGTGGAGTGACTAATCATGGAACCATTTTACCATTAAATTTATCTATAACATAGTTACTCAATGATAATGGGGCAACATTAAGGATGTTAAGAAAAGAAAAGAAGCGACCTGATCAGACTAGTTTTACGTGGTTGAAATTTAATCATTTTAAATTTATACATCTCGTGCATATATGCCCCGGGTAAAAGTATCCCTTGGTAATTTTCCTTCTCGTTAAATCGTTGTACATTTCACATTATATATCCATTTTGATCACATATGCATTGTTACAATTTCTTTGTATAAACTTTTTTGATTGAATCAGTCTAGGATGAATGAAGATTTGACCTTAACTTAACCTCTCGTAATGGAAACAATATTTCACACATGGTTTAAACTTTCATTAACTTTTTCATGTATTTGTGGGATACAAAATACGTTCACACACAACGTAATGTCGCCATACACATCATAGTATATGTTTCCTTCTCAACAAAGATCTATAATTAAGGTGCACTAAAAACGTTTCTATCACGGTATTTGCTTCTTAACGTGATGAAATAAAAGTACTAAATTTTAAAAATTTCTTTACTTCGAAAAAATACACCAGAAATTTTGTTGATTTAAGTTTGCCGTTATCGTAACCATCATCATTAATTGTTCACATTGCAAATTAAACAGAATGAATTAAAATTATTTCCATCAGCATATATTTGAAACGTTTTGTCCTTTCTTCCTTTCTTATCCTTATTTTTGTTACTTAGATTTTCGAAATTTATTACCATAATTTCGCTGATTCATCAATTTAAATATAAAATGCTTTCTCGAAATTATTTGCTGCATGTTTTCTTAAATTAATAATCAATTCTATGAAGGACTTTATACATGCTTCGAACACCATAGCCACATATTTCATTTTGTAGTGTACAAAGTCCGTCACTACAGCAACACTACAAATATATGGACAATCGGCGAATTCAAAGCTCAATCTAAATAAGAAACTAGCATGTTTAAAATAAATCATCAACAGACCATGTCACAAGATCTTAACTGTCTTCAGTAATTTTGTTCCTTACCATGATCTGACTTTTTCAGTTCAAGATTATTTTTCAGATTAGCACGTTTTGGCACTCCAACAAAGCAGAAAAATAATGTTATGTGCTGTGAAAAAACTTAACGTCTTTGCGAAAGTTTAAACAGTACCATCCAGTCTCTAATGAGTGTAAATATGAACACAATTGACACTTGTATTACCTTCCAAAAAAGATTTAAACCACCCACTAAATTATTGAGAACAGAAAAGACTGCATCTAAGACAAAATGTACTTCTCCTTCCGATATATTTTCATCTACAGAAATACTTCTTGTGATTATTTGAGTGTAAACACACGTGTGAGTGATAATATTTGACAGTGTTAGTCTAAAACTATTTTTTATTTAAAAGCGTATTATATGCTTATTTGATTTTGAAATTCCAGTCATTTTGTAAAGGTTTCATGAGAAGATATTCTCCACTATCATTTGTTGCATTGAGGCAAGGGGACTGACTCTTTCAACTTGATACCACTCAAAACGAAAGTTGGCAGGTATCATGATCATTTTATTCAATGTACAAGTTTCACAATCATCTTTAAAATTAGAACATGTGCTGGCCATGACAGGTATTGTCATAGTCTATTCGATGTCCAATATTCAAATTCTTTTTTAAAATAAAACCACTTGCTGGCCCTGACAGGTATTTTCATCATCTATTCGATGTACAATATTTAAAGTCTTGTTTAAAATAAAACCGTGTGCTGGCCCTGACAGGTATTGTCATCGTCAATTCGATGTACACGTTTCACAGTAATATTTAAAACTAAACCATGTGCTTGCCCTTGCCCCAGTATAATAGTAATCAGGGTCTACATTCTAATTGTAATACAAACATTCTTCCATTTCTCAAAAGTGTCACAAACAACATCAATATATCAAATAGTCTTGTATATTTCGAAGTGAATGAAAGTCAAATGCTCAGTGACATCATGTTATTTTGTATTTAATATTTAAGAATTATACATCGATGACTGAAACGTTTCTCCTAGAACCGTTGCATTAGATCGTCCAAAGATATCCATGTATTCATATGGGTACATGCCATTCTGCAAATAGTTTGTATATTTGTCAACTGTATCAATGTTTTCGTGAACTTTTCATCATTTAAATATTTGCCTAGAATTTTACACATTGTCCCGTAAATCTAAACGTAACAATAAACCTGATTATCCTTTACCTATTGTTTCTTTTTTCATGAACATATCAAGTATGCAATTTGTCTTCTACTTGTCGCCCATATTTGTTAACGCTTTTTTTCTCTTCATAAATATAATATTTAACCATTGTCCGAAACATTAACGATTTTCATAATTGTTTACGGTGTGATTGAACTTATTTCTTTGGCTATTACAATTTAAATTGCAGAACCCTTACACTTGCTGTATTGAAATCCATGGTATATGCTGCTATGCATGAATATTTGTATCGTGTATAATGTCATGTATTTTATCAATTGAAATAGTGTTCACCTTTGTGTGTGAATAACCTACTTTTTCATTTTTCATCCTTTTACATATATGCCCAATTCATTGCAAGAAAAATACTTAAATGCAGTTTCATTGTTTAGAAACTATTGTTGATATGTACAGATCAAAATAATAGTATTCAAATTTGTTTGATTTGCAATTTAGGATAATTATTCGTGTTAGATAAAAAAAAATAAAATTAACTGCATTTTTAGTGGATTAAATAAAGAAATGTTTTTTCTTATATAAATGTATTACTTTTGTTTCATATAGTTTAGGAGCAAATAATGTTGTAGTAATGTGTTTAGAACACAGTAATTATATATATCGGTTGATAACGAAAAGCTTACTATGATATTAATGGCGACATTCAATTTTGTATGCACACATTTTGTATACCATAAATAAATGATAAAGTGCATGAACCTTTCAACCATGAGTCAAATGTCGCTTCTATTGAGAAAGGTTAAGTGCATATTAAATCTTCATTGACCTTGGACTGATTAAACCAGTTAGAAAGTTTATACAAAGAAATTGTAACAATGCATGTGTGATCAATATAGATAATGTGAAATGTGCATGTTTATTTATCGGAAAGGAAAAGTATCAAGAGATCCATTTACCCGGGTCATTACAATCATAAGATATGTAATTTAAAATGAATAATATTCATTTTTATCTTTGTATGAGGTCAGTCATTATAGTACATACAAATAGGTTACCTTCTGGATACCACTAAAATATAGCATGTTTGCGAAGGTCTGTTAAAACTGAATTATACCTATGTACAATCAATCATGGCGATATTTCCAAATCACAACCACTTAAAACTAATTTGATCAGGTTGGATAGTTGTTTATGTTTCTTCTTTACATCCTCAATGTTGCCACGGTCTACTTTCTCTCGTAAGTCTTGTTGAACAGAACACGTGGACAAATAATAGCAATTTAATGATAAAATAATTGGAGCCATAGTTTAACATATCATTCTTCTCGAAATCTTTCATTTTAGTAATTCAGTTATATATATATATATATATATATATATATATATATATATATATATATATATATATATATATATATATATATATATATAAATGCAAAAAACTGACAAACAACAGTGCAGAACTAGTGTCACTCTAGCCCGAGCGCTTTCGACTCTTAATGAGTCTTTATCAAAGGCAAATACAGAACATAGCCTCTTACTACTGATGTAAAATATCCGGGATATAATTTACGCGTACATAAATTTACATACAATAACATATGTGTCGCTTTGGGTCATCGATTTTGACATTTTACAGCATCCGCAACAAGTTGAAGAAACTAGAAAAACGATTTTTGTATTTTACTTGTCTGTTTTGTCTATGTTCTGTATTTGCCTTTGATAAAGACTCATTAAGAGTCGAAAGCGCTCGGGCCAGAGTGACACTAGTACTGCACTGTTGTTTGTCAGTTTTTTGCATTTATCTTTATCAATCCCTGACACAAGTGATCCCTTGCTGGATCCAGTGCATTTGAAAGGACTGTTATATGCCATATGATTTGTATTCTTTATATATATATATATATATATATCAGCAGTTTGAAAGAAAATGTGCTACTTTTGTATCTTGCATTTAATTATGTTCTTCATCAGCTACGTAAATGCTAGATTGTTTAATATTGCTCCTTCAGTACATACTTCTGCAGCTGCATAAATAAGCATTTTTCCATGTTGATCCAAATCAACTAAGTTGGTCAGATTACAATTGCTTTATATATCAATATATGAGTCTCGTTATCGTTGTGTGAACACATTCTAAGCATGCCAAGTAAACTATTTTTATATTCTCCTTCAGTCTGCCTTTGCATCTCAAATAATTTTGTTAATTTCTTGCACGTCACAGGAGCTAAATATTTAGAAATACCTGATATAGTAGTTTTATGTTACCATTGAGAAACGTGAAATGTAAATATTCCATTTGTCGTTCATTGAGTTTGAAACATGTCATATTCTCGTCAGTTAGTTTATTCATTCATTAGTCCATTCTATAACACTTTATTTTTCAGACATACATTATCAAATCATTGAAGATATATAATTCTTTAATTAGGGGAACACGTTTTTTAAATACACCTAACCTATATTTGCCAACCGGCATATTTATCAACCATATGTTACTCATAATGACTCTCTGGATAGAAGTTGCCTTATAATAAAGGCATGTGAATAAGAAACAGTCGGCTTCTCCATCGTTTTCGTGGAGCTGTAGATGACTACTCTGTCTGTTTGTTTCACTGACCATTATGGGATTAGATCATGAAGTAGAATTAACGGAGCTTGTTAAGATAATACAGACAATTATGCAATTTTTCAAGCAAGAATAATGTAACTACTGATAACTTGAATATACTATCTGCCACTGATACTTTACAATTACTATGTGCCACTGATAATTTACATTTACTATGTGCCACTGATAATTTACATTTACTATCTGCCACTAATAATTTACATTTACTATCTGCCACTGATAATTTACATTTACTATCTTCCACTGATAATTTACATTTACTAACTGCCACTGATAATTTACATGTACTATCTGCGACTGATAATTTATATATACTATCTGCCACTGATAATTTACATGTACTATCTGCCACTGATAATTTACATATACTATCTGCCACTGATAATTTACATGTACTATCTGCCACTGATAATTTACTCGTACTATCTGCCACTCATAATTTACATGTCCTATCTGCCACTGATAATTTACATGTACTATCTGCCACTGATAATTTACATGTACTATCTGCCACTGATAATTTACATGTACTATCTACCACTGATAATTTACATGTACTATCTACCACTGATAATTTACATGTACTATCTGCCACTGATAATTTACATGTACTATCTGCCACTGATAATTTACATGTACTATCTACCACTGATAATTTACATGTACTATCTACCACTGATAATTTACATGTACTATCTGCCACTGATAATTTACATGTACTATCTGCCACTGATAATTTACATGTACTATCTGCCACTGATAATTTACATTTACTATCTGCCACTGATAATTTACATGTACTATCTGCCACTGATAATTTACATGTACTATCTGCCAGTAATAATTTACATGTACTATCTGCCACTGATAATGTATATGTAATATCTGCCACTGATAATTTACATTTACTATCTGCCACTAATAATTTACATGTACTATCTGCCACTGATAATTTATATTTACTATCTGCCACTGATAATTTACATTTACTAACTGCCACTGATAATTTACATGTACTATCTGCCACTGATAATTTACATATACTATCTGCCACTGATAATTTACATGTACTATCTACCACTGATAATTTACATATTCTATCTGCCACTGATAATCTACATGTACTATCTGCCACTGATAATTTACACGTACTATCTGCCACTCATTATTTACATGTACTATCTGCCACTCATAATTTACATGTACTATCTGCCACTGATAATTTACATGTACTATCTGCCACTGATAATTTACATCTACTATCTGCCACTCATAATTTACATGTACTATCTGCCACTGATAATTTACATGTACTATCTGCCACTGATAATTTACATCTACACTCTGCCACTGATAATTTACATGTACTATCTGCCACTGATAATTTACATGTACTATCTACCACTGATAATTTACATGTACTATCTGCCACTGATAATTTACATTTACAAACTGCAACTATTCATTTACATTTACTATCTGCCACCGATGCATTATATACTATGTAATTCTAATAATTTACATTTGCTATTTAACACTGATAAGTTACATGTACTATCTGCCAATGACAAGTTTCCTGTAAAGTATAAATTTGTGTTTGTTTCTGGAGCACAATTATGAAACGTTTAAAAGATATTCGAACACATTTGATTCGTTTATAACGGTTTTTTTAGATGTCTCTTTTGATAACATTGATTTCGTGCATTCAATATTTGTTTGGTAATGAAAACTGAATGTAACTGCCTTCAATATTTGTTTAATTGATTACGAATACTAGGTATAACAAAAGACCTACTATACTATATATTGATGGAATGTAGCGTGTACTGTTAGTATACATGTTGGATAAATGTCACATCAAATACATTTTTAATTTCAGACGTATAACCTTCACCTATTGGAGTGTCTCGTTTGCAAAGAAAGATCGTGTTTAGAACGATACAAAATAATTTCTGGAAGTGCCAGTTGTGGAAAACGTCTTTCAAACACCTACACGTATATTCCAGGAATACAAAGGTTGTGTTGATGTACCTATTAATAATTCAAATGATCTTCATTCAATATTTTGTATGTAGTCAAGGAATGGAAGGATAACATACTAGCCACTACAATAGAGCTTAATTTGTTCTGAAATAGTCATACAATCAACGACCCTTGACAGAAAGTAAAACAAACAGGATTAACTCTTAAGGTAAAGAGTTCAATCAGGGCAAACGTGTTCTATGGAGATCGAGATCAGAATGGATATAAATTTTGGAAATAGATGTTGTTGTGACCATAGCTAACTAGTTCGTTGACTAGTTAACCACGACGAGTAGCTGAACAGACAAACTTCGTTTTATTCCGTTTTCCACATATCCAGCATGAACCTTTCGGTGAGTATATTTGTATGTCGCTCTATCTATCTATCTATCTATCTATCTATCTATCTATCTATCTATCTCTCTCTCTCTCTCTCTCTCTCTCTCTCTCTCTCTCTCTCTCTCTATATATATATATATATATATATATATATATATATATATATATATATATATATGAGTGTGTGTGTGTGTGATTGAGACTACTAGATATTAATATTTGAAGGATAGGGCTATGAAGGAAACTATTTGATAACAATGTTTGTAGGATACGGCTCTGAATAATCCTAAAATCATATCTACACTGTCCTACGTGAAAATATTCACAGTATCTTATGGTTCATGATCTGATGACCTTTGAAATAGCAATTAAAATACAACTTTCAGCAGTCTAAAAGTGATTGAAGTGGTTCGGAATACATTGATGATCTTCAGCCATACTGATCAGCCCTTACAGACACGGCAATATATAAGATTTAATCTGATTGGCTGATGAAATAGCGATTATACAAATGACATAGGCTCAAGAACATCTCCTATGCGGTCGCTGTAAGATCTTTGCGTATGACAGTGGGGACTTTAATTAGAACCTTTCTATGAATACAAGCATTGTTAGTTTGGAAACATGTGAGAATCATATGTTTGCTTGGAAACAATTGAGGATAATACATAATATGCATCAAAAAATCAAATCTTGTGTCACATTTACTGAGGAGCTATCTGCCGTCTTTCATTGCAGTAAAGGTGTGAGGCACGATGAAAAATATTTCACCCATTTATATGTATCTTGTGTCTATAAAACAATTTATTAGACATTTACCATTTACTGATCTTTATATTGTTCTTTGTTCTGTACTGAATATTGATAAATATTAGGACTTACACAGACTTCAAGTTAAAACATGATCGATGAGAAAATACATTGTGGAAAGATGTAACAAAGTTCCGGTGAGTAGTTAATTTGTCCAAAAGTAGGCAAAGAAAAAAAATACGTTTTTAAAACGGTTTTATTATCGCAAAACATTAATTGCGAAATTACAAACCTTTTTATGCCATCAATAATCGCAAATTATAAAAAAGATTGCCAACTTTAATGCTTTAATAATAAAAACAATATCAAAAACTGTGTGCTATTTTGTAAAATTACAATTGGTCTAAACTTCATAAAGGTGTGTTTTCTTTGTCCTCTTTATATATTCATTTATAGTCATTGTATTCTGTCCTTATATGTTACATTTATACCATCAACTGTTCTCATATGTTTAATATTCTAGCTCTATTGTAAATGTTGATATATGAGGTGATGCGAATCTTTTCATGTTATTAATATCATCTTATACATTTCTTCCAATTCTGGCGTTCTCGTACGCGACTTATGCGTAGCCTTCGACATACTTTCATTAATACAAGTTTGTTTTTATTTGTTATATTATAATATTTACAAAATATTATGGTTGAACCAATTACGAAATCGTTCATGGCGAACGTAACCACACACTTTGGCTAAATATTGTATTAGCGTTATTTCGGGACCTTAGTTATATATAATACCTATAAGAAATACCATTTTATGATGTATTAAAAATAAAAGACCTTTTGTCTTGAAATTTCAAACTTCCTAATTTGTAGTTGTCTACTATACATTTTATATTTAAAAAACAGAATACCTAACATTCTGTGGATTAGTAAAAGACAAACTTGTTTGTATACTCACATCGGCCAGTAGTTTTACAAACTTTGTGAATTACACGAGTTTTCTATTTCTATTATCATGCTAGCACGCGAACTATCACGATAAATAAATAAAAAGATGATATGATTTTATACTAGAAATTTGTTAAACACACCTTTACACAAAAGTTATTATTATATAGGATTTATGCTCCACTCACAACACACACAACCACCGTGAAATAAAATCATCGAAAGAAACAGCAGTCACATTGTATTGAGAATGTATATACTAAATCATGGCATTGGCCATATGTTTATCGAAAAAATGTTCCAAACCTCCATGAAGAGAGAAGGATCCTTGGTTCCACCTTGTCTCTCATGGTAAACAACCATTGACAAGTTTTTGATGAGACACAGCAAGCTCTATAAAGAGCGAAGTAAACTGCCCTCATTTCCAAGGATATTATTCTTCCTGGGACCAAACACCTGTATAATCGGTACTTTTACCTCAAGGTGAGTACCCTACCTTGAATCCAACATGTCTTTGAACATATATAAGTCATCTTTATTTCTGGATGCCCATGTCTTACCTGGTGAATAGAGTACAAAGTCTTTATTAATGTAGGTCAATAAGGTCTTACCTGATGAGTACAGTACAAATTCTTAATTTATGTAGGTCTAGAAGGTCTTAACTGATGAGTACAGTACAAATTTTTAATTTATGTAGGTCTAGAAGGACTTACCTGATGAGTACAGTACAAATTCTTAATTTATGTAGGTCTAGAAAGTCTTAACTGATGAGTTCTGTACAAAGTTTTAATTTATGTAGGTCTAGAAGGTCTTACCTGATGAGTACAGTACAAATTCTCAATTTATGTAGGTCTAGAAGGACTTACCTGATGAGTACAGTACAAATTCTTAATTTATGTAGGTCTAGAAGGTCTTACCTGATGAGTACAGTACAAATTCTTAATTTATGTAGGTCTAGAAGGTCTTACCTGATGAGTACAGTACAAATTCTTAATTTATGTAGGTCTAGAAGGACTTACCTGATGAGTACAGTACAAATTCTCAATTTATGTAGGTCTAGAAAGTCTTAACTGATGAGTACAGTAAAAAAAAATTAATTTATGTAGGTCTAGAAGGTCTTAACTGATGAGTACAGTACAAATTCTCAATTTATGTAGGTCTAGAAGGTCTTACCTGATGAGTACAGTACAAATTCTTAATTTATGTAGGTCTAGAAGGTCTTAACAATACAGTACAAAGCAAGTATAGATTTCTTTATTGTAAGATTTGGTATTATATTAACGACCAATGGCAGTATGTGTTTGTGGTAAGTCAGTTTCAACTGATTTACTGTTTGCTTTATAAATGTAAAAAATATACGTGCATCTAGCACAATAACAGAACCATTCCCTCCATGTGAAACCACTTATCACTCATTATCATGATGCATTACTTTGATGGGGACCATTTTAAAATTATTTACTTTAATTATAAAGTGC
The DNA here is from genome assembly GCA_029339505.1 of Unio delphinus. NCBI lineage: Eukaryota > Metazoa > Mollusca > Bivalvia > Unionida > Unionidae > Unio > Unio delphinus. The sequence goes on from JAQISU010000011.1 coordinate 5,822,805, forward strand.
TTTAATGATTCTTTAGACTCGGTTTAATTTTGTGATCTCTGAACAACGCCATTGTGATATATCATCACTTTCAAAACTATTGATAAATTAGCACATTCAAAACTATTGATAGATTAGCACATTGAAAACTATTGATACATCAGCACATTCAAAACTATTGATAGATTAGCACATTCAAAACTATTGGTACATCAGCACATTGAAAACTGTTGGTACATCATCTGCAGCTGAACCGACCTTTTATTCTAACCCCCTATTTGTTAAAATAACGGTTCCGAAACGTTGTAAAAAATACCTCTGTGGGCTAAACACAATGCTGTAAACTACCTCGGTGCGACGGTGCTGCCAATTAATTAACCAGATAAATTGTATATAAAATGTCAAATGTTGGAGAAGATCATCAAGCTAGACTCGCCAGAGAAAGATTAGCTACGCTCAATAAATATATTCTCTTAAGAAATAAACTCAGAGATAAACTTCGACAACGACAAGATTCGAAGACTGAGTTTACAACCGGTACAGAACAATTGTTTAAACCTATAATTACAACTACTACAGAAGTTGGTAAAATTATAGCTGGTGCTGTTGAAAAAGCTATATTAAGGGATATTCCTGAAGATCAACGAGGAAAAGTTGCCACGTCGCCAGTGATTAGGGAACTCTCCACAAAATCTAAAAAAACAATATACCGAACTCTTTGATAAATTTGACGAGGCGTATATTGCAGATATTAAAAATACAACAAAGCTTGATTTACCTGGAAAAATATTATCTTGGTTATCTATTAAATCCGCGCTGATGAAATCTAAACATAAAAATATTAGCGATGATAATTTTATTAGGTGGATATATCGTTATATTATAATAAAAAATCTATTACAAGATATGATGAGAAATTTGATAAACTTGTAGTTGAGATACGAGATTTATACGGAAAACAATGTTTAGAACAGGAATATCCCAGACCAAAACAACAATTGTATCAGGGATTAGAAAAAGCTGAAGAACAACTTAAGGGTGTAAGAGTAGAAAAATTTGGAACAGATTTTACGGGTTTTTCTCCGGAAAATATCGTCAACGATGTATCTCGGTTAGAGGTTATCATCGGAGGAAAACGAGCAGGAAACAATTCGCCTGAAATAATCAACGAAGCGACAGGTATTTGTCAACGGTTATTTCAAAGCGGTATTATACATTCTAATATATATCGTAATCATATCGACGAAATTGTAGATGATTATTATAGTGATTAGTCACCTCGATTTGACAAAAAGTCATCATATAAGATGACAATACATAATCGAAAACCTCAACGAGTTAAAGTCGTAGGTTCAAGAGTGCCTGTGTACGAAATGTATTACGGAGATGGGTTTGGTACTGTTGTAAAAGGGTTATTTACAAACATTGCACCTAAAGCTATACCACTACTTAAGCAACTCGGTACGAAAGCAATAGGGTTTATTGGTGACTAAGTTGCTAAACCTGCTAGTTAAATAATAGGTTCAACTTTTTCCGCGATCAAAGATAAAATAGTCAGTTTAATACGCAAGCCAAAACCACAGCCTGTTGTATTACCGGCTACCAAACAAATGCCACCAAAAGTTGCTAAGGCAATTAATGTAGCAGTAAGTAAAAAATTAGCAGAATTAATTGAAGAATCTATCACCGAACAGATATCACCGGAGGTTGCCCAAGCTGTTAGTCAAGAAGTAGTAAAATTAAATAAACAACAACAACGAAATATTGCTTCGAGTATGATAGCGGGTAGTGGTCTTCGTTTTAGAAGAAGATTAATTATATAAAATGTTTAGGGATATATCAAATACAGCGTTTGATCTTAGCGCTGAAGTATTGCGAGATAGATCTTTGAGAAATTATCAGATTTATCCTTATAAAGCAAATAATCCAAATGAGCTAGGGATAATTGAATGTCAAATTCACGATACTAGTAGATATTTTTACCCTCATGAAGGATATCTCGAGGTTGAAGGAAAAATTACAAAGGCGGATGGCAGTGGTGATTATGGTATAGGTGTTATAATCGGTTTTGTCAATAATGGCATAATGGCGTTATTTAACAGCGCAAAATATATTATTGATGGTCATGAAATTGAAACAATTTCTCAACGTCTCGGTGTAGCAACTACAATCTTAGGTTTAGAAAATTATTCAGATGATTATCAAAGAACTATGGGCCCCTCAATGATGTTTCACAAGGACACAACGGATCAACCCGAAAATCGAACCGTGGTAATGAACGCTGCTGGTACCGAAGCTACATCTATGAATGAAAATTACAATTTAGGATAATGCTGCCCGTAGAGCTATGTTGACCGACAACGAGTAGTTTTCTTGTATGATCCAACTTTTTCATATATTTGGATTTTGCAGAGGGGTTAAAAAAGTTATATTTGGTGCGAAACATACACTCGAACTTTATGGAAACGAAGATGACAACAATATGTTATGGAGGGCCTCAGGAGTTTCAGATAATCTTAACGAAACTAGCATTGTGTATACCAGCATTAACTCCGTCACTCGAACAAGAGCATCGATTGATGTCTTTTATTAACATGGGTGGGAAATCATTACTGTCGTGGTTGAATACGACAGTAAATAGTGCAACAGGTTTAACAAGCGCTGGGGAGTTTACTTGGGAACTCTCTTCGCAACGTGGTCTATCTTCACCAAAACATATTTTTATTGTGCTCCAGCGAACTGATAGAAAAAATAGTCAAGAAAGAAATTTCACTACGAGTAAACGGTAGTGAAGAACCAGCCGAACCTATGAAAATAGATTACGTTCGCGGTAAAACTTCCAAAATATATCAACGATTAGCGCAGTATGATTCACACGACCAGAATGTTGATACGGGTATACATATATCTCAACGAGATTTTTCAACATTGTACCCAATCTATTATTTTTCCCTGGAGCATCTTGATTTGTTTAAACAACCTACTATTAATTTAATATTTACTGCTAATGTTGGTGTTGGTAATTACAGATCAATCGCTGTTACTTTTAGTGATAAGGCGATGTTGATGGAGGGTGTTGGTGGGCGAATGAAACTCCTTGACGCACCAATAGAAAACATGTAATGTTTTCCAAAACATGTAGCCAATTAGATTATCACTATCTAAATAAAATGTCGTATAACCAGGTTAGTGTAAAGTTAACATCGAGTCAAGTAAAGAAACTACAGTAAAAAAAAAAAATTCTACTACGTGTGGTGTAAAGATAACTTTAAAACGTAAACAAATGACAGGTGGATCAAATAAATTGTCGTTGACAAAAACTCAACTTGGTCATTTTATTAAAGCTATGGCAGCAGATACAGGGGTTCAGTTCACGCTTTCACAGGCTGCAATAAAAGATATTATTAAATCCGGTGGAATATTTCCTCTTGCTGCGTTGGTAGCGTTACCTGTTCTTAAAGCGCTTGGGCTAGGTGCTGTCGGTGCTGTTGGTAGCAATCTCATGGGGAAGATTATGGGGGAAGGGATATAAAAAATGGAAGCGGACTGAGACTACCGGGAACATATCTAGGGCGAGGGGCGAAACAGGGTGGTTTTATAGGCCCGTTCTCACTAGCAAAAATGCTCGGGGTGGTATAACAACGGTTCCCATATCCAATTTTGACCTTGCTGACGCAGTAAATTAAATCCCAATAAAACATTTCAGAGGTGTATTCATCAAACATCAATTACTGACACGACCACAAATCCCAGAAACCGGTATAATTAATCTAGATGACAACACTGGACCTGGAACTCATTGGGTAGGTTACGCGATACACCCTCGTTCAAGTATTTATTTTGACTCGTATGGGTTACCACCGCCGAAGGAGTTCCTCGATTATGTGTCTAAGTTGCTTACAACTCAAACAATCCTGGTTTTGTATTCAACGTTACCCATACAGACATAATCAGATCCTCCGATATGTGGACGAGAAACCATTAACGTGTTGACAGCTATCTCGACGAGTTCTAAATTACCTTACAAAGTCGTCCACGAGTATACAACGGCCAATTAAAGATTTTCCAATCATCGATAATCTTTAAAAGTGTCATTGTTGATTATAATAAAATGGTGGACAGTTGGGGAAGATCTTTGTATACACGTGATAAAAACAAGTGAAGGAGTTACCGCCGACCAAGTAAAAAAATGATATCGAAAGAATTGTCAGGGTTATTGAACCCGATTGACGCAAACAGCGACGAAATTGTTATTTTTGAAAATCGCCTTGGGAGACTAAAAACTTCGAATATCCTCGTTGAGACAATGACAAAACTCAATGATAATCAGTTGTCGGCAACGCAATCATTAAAAACCATCGATGATAAAGTTACAAATATTCAACTTCCAATCGCCGATTTTTTTGGGGTTCCGCTGGTAACCAAACCATCGCTCACAGAGATAAAAACCGCCATGGACGATTTAAAACAACTTGGTAGTGAGTATAACGATCATGTAAGACAATTCGGGGCGCTTCGAAGAAACATCACCGTGTCCTTCTTTGGAGCTCCGGTGGTAACCAAACCATCACTCGAAGATATTAAGAAATCTCTCGATGATATAAAACAGAAATCCGTCGATGACATAACAGCGATTAATAACAAGTTAGATGTTATTCGTGAATATGATTTCAGAATTTCAGATCTAGCCAGGCTTGTTGGACAAATCACTTCATCCGTCGATAACATAACAACACTAATAGAAAAAGTAAAAATACCTCACGCGAAGGAAAATATTATCAATAATGTGTACACGGTTCAATATGGGTCGATGGATTATATCGAGGGTAATATTAATCAAATAAATTATACAGCTACCATTGGAGGTATTTATCGATTTACAATAGTTTCTGAAAATCCACATAATATCATCGATGGTAATAATACCAATAAATAAACAGTAGTTATTATTAAAGATGCAAATATTGGTTTTAGATTGAGATCTGCCACGGCTGACGTAGCTAGGGAAACAATATATTAGGTCATAGAACTCGTAGCAGATCTAAGTAAACAACTAAATTGAAAACACTAACATTTTAAAAATAATGGCATTACAATACCGCTATGACACCATCAAAGAATTTCAAACTAATTTAGGATCGCTCTCTGAACAAAACCGCGTAAATATAAAGAAATATCGACTGTGGATCAACGCCATCGACGTTACTCGGTGTCCGGTGTAATCGCCGGCGCAGGTAACAATGATCGCTCCCATCGCAGTTCCAATTCGTATATCCGCGGCGACAACCAGCGCGGGAGTCATATCAATAATAACAAAAAAAAAATATCATCGTGTTCACAACATAAGCCTCACCACATCACGGTTAAACTCAGTGTGCTATCTAACGCGGTTTCGCAATTATCGGCGATGATTTCATCGTCGCTCGATGATACTATTATATCCGATGACGAATTTTCGAAAAAGGTCCGGTTGTACGATTCAACGATGTCAAAATTAGAGCACGACAATAATAATAACAACAATGACAACGTCATCATCGCAAGAACTGCTTCAACGAATAGTGAAAAATACCACTCCGCGAAAACACCAATTAATATCAACAACATCGTGAAGATCAGAATTTAGTATCGAATTTTCAAATCCAATCCAGGCCACCAAAATAGCGCTAACTCAGTTGTATATCATAGTTGGCAAAATATTAGATCAGCGCCGTTTGCTGGTAAACAACCCATTAACAGTTTCGTGTTTGCGTATCAAAATAAACCTGATAACACTTCTGACTGGCAAACAATATGTCTTCGTATAGGTGCTTATCAAATTGAAGATATCAACGTTGAAATCTAGTGGGGGATAAAATCAATCACCGGTGTTGAACCTCAAATTGAGATATCTGTTCATCAACCAACACTATCATCAATCTTGGAAATAAAATCTCCTGACTACGCCGTTGATATATACAACAGCTCGATAAGAACAGTGCTTGGTTGGCCAGAAAAACGACCACCCCGCGCGCAGAGAGAACTCGACAAATCTAATTACGTTTCCGGTAATATAAAACCCGATAATCCAATATAACGTTATAGCGGTTACACCAAGTTGGTTTTTCTTTACAGGTGTAATAGAACGACGCGGGGAAGGATATCATCGACCCAATCAAGATAGAATCACTAAAAATTTCACAGCGATGAATAATGATTTTTCGTTGTTGTTGGTGTCTCTTGAGTCCGGTACCCCCACCCGAGATGAATTTATCAGCGTCGTAGAAACATGTAATAAAATTATCTATTATATGCACGTTTTTCATTTGCATGTTTTTAACGAGGTAACAAACACTGATAACCTTAGAACGAAAACAGAATTTGCAAACAAATATAATATACGCGTAGAGGATATTCATGAGTTTAATTTGCCGGGGTATAATGTTCCCGAGCTACAAAAAAAAACTCAGCGACGCAATTGATGTTGGTTTTAAAAAGATTCACACTGCATGGACATAATCCGCTAGTGCTATTCTCAAATATGACCACGCCGAGGATGGATCAAACAGACACATCTCCGTAAACAACGTTGATATTAGCTCAGTAATCGCGCTAAAATCTCACGTGTGATGTCGTCGATGGAAGTTATCACGTGGACACATCTAAATCAAATAGAACTGCACAGGGTTATATTCTATATACATTTTCTCCGCAGGTCCCCCCCCCCCAGGAAGTTTAATTGTGATGATACCTGTTAATCTGATATACTTACGATGCTTCAACAACTACATACAAAGAATAAAATTCAAACTCGTCGACCAAAAAAACACCTTGATAGATTTATCAGACGAAGAATTACAAATTACCTTGGATGTGAAATTGTGAATGGAAAATCTTTGATTTTCATCTTTGGAACCTCTTTGAGATTCATTGAAAAATCCGCTAATTAAATCCTGAAAACATTTACAATAATGTACCAACACGCGCGAGTATTCATCTACGACAAAGATATCCTCGAAGATGATATTTGAAAATCATTCACGGGTGAATCTCAAAGAGATTCCAAAGATGCAAATCCTATGGATTTTAAACTCGTGTTAGATAGTCTCGGCGATGAAAAATTTCTGTTGACGGATCACCAACAACAGCAACTTCAAAAATATATCATAACGATGATTACATGCGGTCGCGACCAAATAATCTAATACGCGCATTCATGCCTGCCAGTTGATGAAATTCGTAGAATTTTAAAAACAAATCCTGAAGAGGTTTTAAAAAATTCTTGAAAAAAAATTAAAAATTAAAAATCCTTGTATTTTTGACAACTGAGTATCATTTGTGACCGTAATTTCCAACTAATTTTTTTTATATTTCTATCATTGCTGAGTATCATTATTAACCGAAATTTGTGACTATAATTTTTGCTGAAAAAATATTTACTGTGTTACTGTGTTATAATGCGAACACCAACATATTTAACCGACGATGATGAACAAGCGATAATGACAATGAGAGGTGTTAGACTCCCTTTAGAAGTTTCACGAGAACTTAAAATTGGGCTAGCGCGATTATACAAATTATGGTAAAATAAACCTCAATCGGCTATCACAAAAGGATCTCCTGACGAGTACAAAGAAGCTAAACCATGTTACCTTGAACGGAAACGTGTCCTCGCACAAGAAGTTTCCGATTTACGAAGTAATATTACGTTGTTAGAGCAAGAATTACAACAGCACAGAAACATAAAAGTAAAACTCAGAGATGAAATCGCCGCCGAGAGAAAAATCTCGATCGGGTTAATGGTAAAAAAAATATAAAGAAAAATTGGAAGTAGACAAACCAGAATTGGAGAATTAAAACAAAAATAAGACGCGTTAGAACAAGAATATAATACTCTCCAACAGCGCTACCACGGTGTGTCGACACAACGTGATAAAATTAAAAAACCATCGATGATAGAAAACTCGATAAGATATTTTGAACCGGGTAGGCGGAGGTACGTAAATGTATGATTAATAGTTTGAAATCCTAAAACGCTAGAGTGAAAATTCTACGAATTTTAGGATTTCGTCAATGAAAATTGATTTGCAATTTATCATCGAATTCTTTTGCACCAGCCGCGATAAGTTGTTCTTGATTAAATATCTCCCCGATAGATTCAACAAATGTTTTATCAGCGTGGAAACGGTGACGAATTCCTCATACGTTGGAGAATCTTTCAATGTAGAAATAATGTGATTGCGCTCCCGTAGCAGAATCTTTACGATGCGGTACTCTGAGCGATATGTAGGATAACTTAGTCGTCGCGCAGACACTATTTGGTGATATTCATCGTCGAGATATTTACTTGTAAATGTTTTACTGTCGTGGAATTGTTGTACACGGTCGAGTTCGGATTTCAGCATCGAAATGTTATCGTCGCTCATGCTTGTGTTATTGCTATACAAAATAATAATTTAATTAAAAATCCTTTCATTATTTTTCATTGCAAAGCGATTTTCGGTCTCACACTTTTTCGAATACGTCGTTAAAATAACGTCATCGGCGGCTCGTCTCACAGATTTAATGTGAATATCAAAATATCTGGAGGCAGATTTTAACGACGGGAAGTCTTTAATAACAATGTCATAAAATGCCGTCACAGGTCTCGGTAAGCGGTTTTAAATTTGTTCAGGATTTTTGTTACGAGAATTTTCTTGTTGAGTAACAATTCTTAAGTTGTTAACGCGATTGTATAGTTTATTTCGGTTTATGTGGTCGATTACGAAACCGTTACCGATCTCCCCGATGAAAATTTCAGCGATAAATCTGTGAGAGTAATAACATTTTCGCTGTTGTTGGTTTGTAACATCAATCAATAGATAACAAGTATTACTAACCCTACCAATAGGAACCTTTCGTTGTCGATGTCTGACATTCCCTTCTCGTGATGTTTCGTAGTTAATGTTGATCGGATGAGATACGTATTAGCAGCATAGGGGTAAAATCCTACAACTTTTTTCGACTTTTTTGATTGAAGCGTCAAAACGGCAAATAGAGCCTTCCTACGAAATCTCTTGTTTTAACCAAAAAAAAAAGAAAGTCTCCATTTTGGAAACAAACGGAGACTTAGCGATTTTTCAATCATCGGGGGTCGCAACGATGTTGTCATCGCCCCCTCTGCTGCTACAGGTTAACCGAATATTTGATCGAGTCCGATACGATATCGTGTTCGAGGGTCATGCAAATTTATTGCTATAAATCCGTGTGGGGCCGACTGAGCGTGACTAAAGAAATTTCTAAATTGATTGAAGTCCATATTGGAGCACCATGTCTGCCAAATATTTCTTAGCGTATGTGTATCAACGCCGTTAAACACAGCAAGAATATTACAGTTATCTCTGATCACTTTTGGAATCTGAGTGTAGCGTTGAGTGACATATATCATGTTGGTGTTTTTATGCCTGCCTCGGGAAAATATTCTAGCTGGGTTTTTTGATTGTCTAACATTACATCATCGTATACGACTAAATTGTTAATGCTCCCATCAAGGTCATCCACGGATGGTGCCTCGTCAATATCAATTATAAAATCAATGACGTTCTCACCTTTAATTTCTGATGCCTTCTCGTTAAAATCCTTTAACACTTCATAGCATCGTTGATCATCTACGCTAGTAGCAACTAAATATAACTTATCTCACTTCATCCATCTCATTATTAAATTGAGCAACAATTGCGTCTTGCCAGATCCAGATGGCCCGATTATAATTGCGCGGATAGAGTTTGGTAGCGCTGCATGATGCTTATTTGGTTCTCTTGTTTTACTCGCTGAAAAATCAATTATATTCATATCTTTATACATAAATTATGGATCTATATTGTGTGAAGTGTAAAACGCGTACTAGCACAAATGATGTGACGACAATTACAACTAGCAATAACAGATCTGCACTTACTGGTACATGTGCAACACGTGGTATAAAAAAATTTAGATTTATTTTTTCAAAATCAAAGATTTTACAATCCGGAGATGTTTTAAAAAAAACGAGGAGGTGATATTGCAGCCAAGTTAGCAAAACTCTTTGGAACACCGTGGACAAAGTATCCAGGAGAAAAGCACCTTCCAGGATATAGCTATTGTGGCCCAGGAACACGATTAGATATCAGACTTGATGATCAAAACCAGCCTCGACGTGGTGAGTATCCGATAAACGCTATTGATAAGGCGTGTCATGTTCATGATGTTGCATATAAAAGCAGCAATCTGCAGCATAGACATCTCGCGGATGTAAAATTAATTCATGCGTTAAATGCTATTCCTGATAAATCCTTCAAAGAAAAGTTGGCTTCATGGTTGGTAGAATCAGCTATGAAAGGCAAATTGATGTTAGGTGCTGGTAATTAATAATATGGAATCTATTTATTATTCTCCGAGGGGATACTGGAGGGGTAGCGCTGCAATCAGTAAACTCGCCTGCGCCGCAAAAGTGAAAAAGGCTACTGCGGATAATTGGTTATCCAAACAAGCTATATGGCAAGTCTATTTACCACGTCCTAGCCAAGTTAACTTTTCCCATTTTGATATTACCGGACCCAATGAAGTTCATCAAGCTGATTTATTGTTTTTACCACATGACAACGGTTACAAATACGCGCTTACCGTAGTTGATGTTGCGAGTCGATACAAACAAGCAGAACCGCTAAAAACAAAATCATCACCTGAAGTAGATTCTGCATTTGAAAGGATTTATCGACGAGGCCCACTATGCTGGCCAAATCTATTACAAGTTGATCCTGGAAAGGAATTTCAAGGCGCTGTTTTATCAGCAATGAAACATCACAATTTCACCATCAGACGGGGGCATACTGCACTACATCGCGATCAGGCAATTGTAGAACGATTTAATCTGACTCTTGCTGAGCGGTTATTTCGATATCAATACGCAAAGGAATTCATCCAAAAAAAGCAATCCCGTGAATGGGTCAAAAGGTTACCAGGGGTAGTTGCAGCGCTAAATAAAGAGATTACCAGAGCAATCAATATGAAACCTAACAACGCAATAAAAAGTATATACCACAACCACAGCGGGATATCGTTTCTCAGCCAATTCTCAGCAATGTCACCGTGAGATATTTATATGAACCAGCAGAACTCGAAGGTGGTAAAAAAGGGCTACTGATCCTATTTGGAGTGTCACTACGCATAGCATATCTACTATAACACGATCAACTGGTAGACCTCCAATCTATAAATTGGATTCAACTGCCCCTCAGCGGGGTTTTACACGCGAACAATTACAAGTGATTCCTGACGATACTCAATTACCACCGCATGGTCTTAACTAGCGCCGTTGCGTCTATTACACTCAAGACAAACCAACATCACATTGTTTCTTACATGACCGAGACTGCTATTTTTTCTGTCTACGGTAAATTGGCGAGGATCTTTATCCGATTACTGCCAACGCATTATGCAATTGCAACTCGCGCAGTGATTATTCTGTTGTTGCTTTAAAGTGATGATTAATTCAGCATCAATGTCAAATTCTCGTTGTTATTTTTGTCTTGTTGTTTATATCCGGAGAGTTTTTTTTATTAATGATGCTAACATCAATATCATCCATTGTAGTGTCGTCATCGAAATCAATTCTTCGAAGTTGATTTATTCGCCGTACTCTAGACACTGCAAGATAGAGTAAATTTGACCACTCAATGCGATTATCAACTATCCAAACAATTGTATCCGTGATGGTTATTCCCTGCGAAGAATGTATTGTTGCTACATAACCCAGTGTCCATGGAGATTTATCAGCACGCAATGCGTCTTCGACAACACTGATATCAACCAGCACAATATCATTTAACACTAGTGTTTGTCTTTCGGGTCCTGACGAAGTCACACGTCCTGGAATTTCAACTTCAATATTTTGTCGCCGTGTATCTTTCTACTTGCCACTACAAAATCATTTGGTCTCCATGCTTCCCAAAATTCCTCCATGGGAGATTCAGGAATTATTTCTCTGATTATTTTACATTGAATTCTATCCGGTTGTAATCTAATTAATTTTTTCACTTTACGCAATTGTTCATCAAGTGCTCTATAGTCAGTATCAATTTCTTCATAATAGTCAACAAACCCTTTCAACCAATCATGAGGACCCGCGCCGACAAATGGTGGTGGTTGGCCCTGATCTCCAGACATTATCACTTTTGTATTCGCGCGCAGTAACCAATCAAGAAACATTTTTAATACATCTACCGAAACCGTACATATCTCATCCCAAATAATAACCGCATGGATGAATTTCTCACCCATTCTGTCAGGGGTCCATTCATCGCCCTTGTATCGAAAAAAAGCTGTGATAAGTGCAAGCATCAACGTTTCATAGTTTAATCTCTCGCGCTAATATATGGGTTGGTGTCAGCACAATCATGTTTGTGAAATCCGTAGGATTTTTCCCACGATATAATTCAATCGCACGAGTCGTCTTTCCCGACCCGCCACAACCGTTTAATTAAACTGTTTTATATCTACAAATTGGATCAGATATCGGTGGTGCATTAGAACGTTCTGATAAATTATCACCACGTAAGTAATTATTTTTAATTTCAACGTCTGCTGATTCAGAATAATCACGCAGCGTTTCCCTTTTAATTCTCCATGTACCCCAGCGCTCTTCGCTACCGCTAGTAAATTTAATCACCTCGTTGAAGTACTTTTTGTCAATGTAAAATGAATCAACAGCGACTCTAACTGCAGTGTCAGGAAATCTATTTTTCATTGAAAATAAATTGATACAAGCATAACCCAGCATAGACGACCTCAAATGTGTATACGGAGAACTGTGTCCATCGTTGTAAGTAACAATTGTACCCAATTTTTTCCCATCGGACAAGAAAGCATCCTTACGATCAACATATATGTTTTTAGATACTGCATCCGCGATTACAAAGTCATATTCGGTGCTATCTATAATCAACCGTGAAGAATATCTTTTGTAGTCACATTTTTCCCTCCCTGAGTGAATTTTCCAATTTTTCTTCTGTCGAGATCTTTTGCTTCGTTGTTTCGTTGATTAAATACCCGTTTGGACCACTCAATGATATATTTTTCGTCGGCATCAATATGTTTTCTGGATTCGTTAATTATACTATCAAGACTTTCTGGTTCTGGTAACCAGACATTAGTTTGTTTCCGATATGATATAATTGCTTCACTGACTGTCAACGAAATTAACATTTTTGTATCAAGCATGAAACGTAATTGCGCTTTTGGCAGCCACTTCTTTTCGGACATGTGTCTACCAATCCAAATATAACAAGCGCGATGAAGTCCTGCTGCGAATTCAAATGATACTACACGAGCAAAACCGGTCAAATTAAAATCAGGCAGCGGCCCATTAATCGCAACACGAGTCATTTCATGTACCGGGTGTCCAAATCGTTTAAAATACTCAGTACACTCTCCATAACCAAGAAAACTCGCTGGATAACAAGCAACCATATCAACTGAAATGATACTTTCACGGTCGTATTTGTTATTGTATAACCCACCATGATTAAAATTCGAGGCAACTAGCCTCAATATCTGGCAAGAATTCTACGCGTGTTGGTTTCCATGTATTTTTCTTTCTTGCAAAATGAGCTGCAACCGACGGAATTGTAAAAAAATCTGTCAATTATTGTTCATCGGTGGCTTCGCCACATGTTAAAAACCCGCTAGCTGTTTTTTCATCTTGTTGTGAAACGCTTCAGTGCGGTATATTTCACCGTTTGGTCTTACAAACTGATCAAACGTATCCGTGTCGTTTTCAGTCCTGCTAAGTAACCACACTGATACGGGGTCGTTTTTACTCAAATGCGCAATAGCATCGAATAGTTTCTCTTCAACGAGAAAACCATCCCTGCAGAATTCTTCTCGTAAGAATTCGTCAGGTATATACTTTATTGATCTGTTCCGTGGAAATATTATGACCGCGGATGTCCATGCGTGTTCGTTATGATCAATAATTTTAATTGGGGCTCCATTTTTGTTATATTTTGGTTCATGTAAAACTGCTCCGGTTATCGTTATAACGGTTATTGTAAATCTCAGTTACGTTTCTAATTTTGCTATCTCGCTAATAGTAGCTCCGCGGTCTTTCACCGTTAACTCCCATTGAGCTATTTTGCTACGCCGTAAATCAGTTAGTTTGTTCCCTCGGGATGCATTTGTAAAATGCTCTGTTATTCGTTCTGCTACACAATTTATCCTCGTTGACTGCTTCATTGGTTTTAGTTTTCCTATATCGGGTTTTTCATTTAGGGGATATACCCCATACACAACTGCTGTTTCAGGATATGCTCGTTCATAGTATGGTTTGTTAATTCCAGTTAACAGACCCTGCTTAGAATCACGGCTAACAACGACTTTTTTCTTGTCTTTGAGAATCGGTTCAAATTTGTCTCGTACAATCCAACCTCCTGATTCTACACGGATAATGAATTTCACTCTAAAAAAATACTTTTTGTTACCAAGTTGTGATAACATCATGGCTGCGTTGCTGTCGTTCATGGTGGCATCAACAACGCCATCAATTCGAAATGTTGACCATCTATGAGATGCACCGTCGTGCTTGAATTCATTAATACAATCGCGAATTTTATTTATCAGGGCTCTATCCGTTATTGCCCGTTTTGGCACATCTTTGAGGGTTCTATCGATATTATAATTAACGTTTTTGTAACGCTTAATTGCTGATATGCTCTCGAACTCCTCCATGTTATAATTAAAACAAGTATCAAATATAAAAATATAGAATAATGAATCACTGCAAGTGGCTAATGATTGGATCAACAACTCCATGCAACAAAACATGCAGAAGCGAATTCTGTGGGTATCATTTACAAAGCGTTCGGTGAGGAAGTTTTGGCCCTACCCCCTTGTCCGGTTAGCCACGTTGGCGTTCGTGGGAAATCACAATTATGTCTCAATTGTGGCGGCAAACGATACAGAGAACTAAAACGCTACTATGACAAACGAATTAATGACCCGTTCAATGACAAAGTCATCAAAACCCCTCAAGACTACATTGATAGACTATAATTAAAGCAGATAATAAATTAGACAAGTAGTATTATTATACAAATGAGCCAAGACTTCATACCCCATCCAGTGCTTGTTAATTATGAAGCATCCCGTGATGGTGTTGTCAGGAACCGCAGACTGAAGAAGCCGGTTGGTATTGTTAATAATATGGGGTATTTGCGATTTACTGTTGGGAAGAAGAGATATTATTGTCAAAGAATTATTTTTGAATGTCATAAGGGATTCATTAAAGATGGCTTTGTGATTGATCACATTGATGGATTCCCTCAAAATAACAAATTGGATAACTAACGAGTTGTTACTCAAAGTCAGAATACAAAATTAGGTGGAACCGGCAAACACGCAAAACACCCCAAGAGTGTGAAATCATTTGATACAGAAACTAACGAAAAAAGGGTATTTCAATCAATGTATGCGGCTGGAAAATATTTTGATATTTGTAGGCCTTCAATACGATACGTAGCAGAAGGAATTTATCAAACAGCCGTCTCAAAGAAAAACAAACACAAAATACAATTTGTATACATCAAGGGAGATAAATCGTACAATGATAAAGTCGCATGACAGAGTTACGTCCCTTGAAGTCCAAATTACTCTGCGAACACACAGGATACAATTTGTATACATCAAGGGAGATAAATCGTACAATGATTACTTAATCGCATGACGGAGCTACGTCCCTTGAAGTCTAATTAATATTACGATTAATTAATCATTTTACGATGAAAACTAATGAAATACACGCTGTTATCTAACAGCTGTATTCTTTTTTTTTAGTGTTTTATTCAATATTTGTCTCATTTAAATGTTGTGAAACAGCATTAATAAGTAATTCAAGAAAATAAAATAACACACCCTGTGGATTGACGCTGCTGTATTAGTCACCTTATATACGTAATGACTCGTAATAAGCTTGGGGCTTTCGAAAGTCGATCCGACCGATCAAAACTAACCCAGGCCATTGACTCGGGCGTGTGGTCGTCTTTTGTTACAATCATGCAACCGGGTTAATTTAATTGGGTTGCTTTTGATTGGTTGGATTGGCCGTAGAAAAACCCGCCCCGTCGTTTTATGTTTGTGCTGTGTTGTGCCGTTCCATCATCACATTACAAATTCCATCATCGTTTCATTGTAAAAACAATCCATCCTTAATTAAGTTACTTAAGTATATGTATGCCTCCAATCTGCCACAACACTCGAGTGGAGATTATACGGCATTGTACCGTCCATTAATTAAGTATATGTATGCCTACAATCTGCCACAACACTCGAGTGGAGATTATACGGCATTGTACCGTCCATTAATTAAGTATATGTATGCCTACAATCTGCCACAACAATCGAGTGGAGATTATACGGTATTTTACGTCCTTAATTAAGTTAATTAAGTACATGTAGTGACGTTCCCCCAAGCATATCTTCTGGGCGGTCTAAGATGACGTTTGTCACCTTAGGCCTCCCTTCCGGAGATGTATGCTTTGGGGTCCCTTGGGCTTGCATGGATGCGAAGGCATCCAAGGTGTTCCAAGATGTGTGTTGATGCGTTAAATTAAGTTGTGTACTGTCCTTAATTAAGTTAATTAAGTAACCTCTGGGTCTCTCTGACGTCATAGGGCGCCAGCGAGATTGCCAAATGGGGTATCAAAAAACGGAGTCAAAAATGACCCAATTTGTTTTAATAATTAGAGGTAAAATATATTATATTATATTTTTTATAAAAATGGATATCAAAGATGTAAATGTTATAATCGCTGAAATTTCAAATTTGCAAAATCGAGGAATAGTATTATCTGAAGATCTCGACTGCGACAGGATTACCTCGGAATATGAAAACATTGAGTATCAGTCTAGTATGGGTCGTTATGTTTTACCTAAGATATACGCGCTCGTGAAAAGAATTCAAAAGACCATCAATGCTTATTTGTACGGCAACGATATTAATGCATTTATACCGCTATTTTGCACCGTTGAAGCAATACGTCAAAAGCTCGGCCAGGAGTATAAAAAACGAACTGAAATTATTTCTAAAGTTCGTGATCTTAGAAAAATATTAAACGAGGAAAAACCCGTATCCTAACCCCGTGAGCGCTACTATAAAAAATAGTCTTTCAGTAAATTTTTTACTAAAAGTTTTTTTTTAGCGTTTTTTGTAACACTTTATACACTTGTTTCTTGTGTAGTTGGCGGCCGATGACGCTGTCATCACATAGGATTTTCTCCTGAAAGAATTTTCATCAGTTTGGGTTGGCTCACGCAGTTATGTGCGTACTGGATGATCTGGTCGTGGTAGCAAGTAATCACCGCGATGCCCCCATTTTCACGTAGTTGTTGTTGCCGCAAAGTTAACAAAAATTGTTCATCGCCGCGCTCAGATATTACAATTTTGAAACCCCCAGTGATGTTATTTCTTAAACATTCGCGGATAGCGTCGTACAGTTTAACCTTGTCGGAGATGGATACTCTAGCTTGATAGTACATTATTTGATAACTCAGCTTTTAATTGTGATATAGTCTTCACGTGGAAATATCCTCCAGGTGAAAACGCAGGCATGGAAACCCAAAGGGTTTCACATTTGAAAACTCAGTTCACAAACAATATATGGTAGGTGAATCGCTTATAACTAGGTTAGCCCGAGAGCGGCTAGCAGCAATTAAAAAGTTTATACCGATTCGAGACAGACTTCGCGAGAAACTTCAACAACGACATCAAATGCAAACTGACTTTTCTGTGTCAAGTGAACAACTCTTTACTCCGATAACAAGTGCGACCAAAGATGTGAAATCGTTAACTGAAGCAGCGATATACGGAGATATTCCTGAACGAGAACGAGCGAAGAAGGCGCCGCTGCTTGATACGCTTGAAAAGATAGCAGCAGAGACTGAACAAACACTCGCAGGGATACAACAGCTATCCAGTGATATAAAAACCCAACGAGAATATGAACGATTAGCTGATATTGATGATTCTGCACCAGCGTCTAATCCACCCCACCCACAAGTATATCGACCGGGCGAAATTGAAGAACGCGAAGAAGAACAACAAGGTGCAGCTGCAGGAAAAGACTATTCACCTGGAAATATATTTACAGTCGCAACATTAAATAGAATTGGAAAACTCGGTACGGATTACGAATTAGCTGATTTTACTAGAAAAAATTTTCCAAAGGGTAAAAGAGAGAATTTATTAAAAGACGAGTTTAAAAGTTTAATAAAAACCAAAGACACTTGGGCATCAAAAATGTATTTAGCGAAACACGGCGGGGATGGAATCGCACCCTGGTTATAATAACTTTCTAGCTGCGGTTAAAGATGGTCTACAACCACCACCTTATACGGAGGATTCAATCCCGGAACAAATAGACATAAGAGCAGTTGCCGGTTCTAAGAAAACAAGCGGAAAAGGATATGTGCGACGCAGCGGTGTTGGTTTCACCAACGCCGTTGACACCAGCGTGACATGTCCTGGTAATATTCTCTCGGATATATCACGGCTGGAAGTACTTATCGGGGGAAAACGAGCCGGGAACAACTCCGTTGAAATAATTAATAAAGCATCTGATATCTGTAGACGATTATTTGCCGGCGGTATATGGACATTGATGTATATCGAGAACTCATTGCTGAATTAGTTGAAAATCACAGAGATGCCCATTATTATTACAGCGATTGAAATTCCTGGAAACGCTAGCGTTTCATAATTGAAAACGCTATTGTTTTTATAACAAGATGATCATACACTACAACCATGATAAACCCGTAAGCGTCTACGTTGTAAACTCACGATTGCCTGTTTATAGAGCATATTACGGCGATGGTTTCGGCAATACCATTGCGGGGTTATTTACAAGAATGGCCCCAAAAGTGGCGCCGCTAGCTAAACAATTATAAATGAAAGCCATTGATGTTATTTGTGATAAAGGAATCAGCGCTGTTGGAAATCTTGCCGGAAAGGTATTTTCTGCCGCGAAAGATAAAATAACATCATTGGTGAGAAATCAACGAATAAAGCAACCGTCATTGCCGTTGCCATCAACGACAGTGATACCTGCAAAAATCAGCAAAGCAATAAAAAGCGCAGTGGAAGAAAAACTAGCGTCGTTGATGACTCCGTCATCCGCGGCTACACCATTGGATACACAGAGTAATACTATTGCAAATATGAAGTGGTTTTAAACAAAAAAGAAATCGATAATGATTGCAAGCAATGGAAACGCTAGAGTTTCACAATTGAAAACACTAAATAATAATAACAATGTTCAAACGAATAGCTGATCCGGCGTTTGATTTAGATGCCCAAGTGCGCAAAGACGATTCAGTCCGTGATTATCAATATTATTCCTATCATGCAATACAACCCGACCTAAGATCACGAATTGAACTTCAAGTACAAGATACCAGTAAATACTTTTTGCCATGTGAAGCATTTTTTGAAATCGAGGGAAAACTCCTAACAAATGTTGCAGATGATACCCCATATGCAGATGACGCGAATATCCGAGTTGGTTTTGTTAATAATGGCATAATGGCGTTATTTGAAAGCGCGTGATATCTCATTGATGGAAAAGAAATTGAATTGATATTCTGATGATTATACAAGATCGGCTGGTCCGTCTATGATGTTTGCAAAGGATACCTCTGATAACGCTGACCACCATCAATACATTAAAGTGTTAACAGCAAGAGATAATGCAAAAGCCGATCAACAAGAAGCAGCTAATCCAGAACGTCGAGCTAGACCCGGAGCTGCATTTGATATTCTCAGAGGCGTTAATGGTAATTTCAATTTAGGATTTGCAACACGAAAAGGAGCATTGCAAGGACAACAACGATATTTTTTAGGTGCGATTCCGCTGCATCATATATTTGGATTCGCCAGAAACGTCAGAAAAGTTATTTATGGAGCTAAACACACAATTGCGGTAGTGCGAAAAGGCAATGACAACGATGCAATTTGGCATGCTAATGGTGTCAATTATGGTAAAGTTGTTTTAACTAAATTAGCATTGTGGATGCCAGTAATGACCCCATCAATTATCGCAGAAGAGCGGCTACTCTCATTTATGGACACAGGCGGCAAATCATTGCTAAGTTGGCTAACAACAACGACTGATATCAAAGAGGATAATGTTAATGGTACATTTACATGGCATTTAGCATCAAAACAAGGCGTTTCAGCCCCACGTCATATATTTATAGCGCTGCAGAATAGGGATAAATTAGGTCGTCGATTATCCAGCCATATGATATTTGATCGATTATGGGTAAAGGATGTTTCACTGAGATAAAGCGGACAACAAGAACCATCTGAGGATATACAGCTTGATTACGACACTAACCACATGGCACGTGTGTATCATCGGATGCTGTCATATATGGGTCGTGATCAAAATGTTGATACTGGTTTACAAATATCGCAACTTGATTTTAAGAACTTGTATCCAATTTATTACTTTTCGCTGGATCATCTTGATTTAACAAGGCAATCCGTTGTTGACATACATTTTCGAGCTCGTATAAACCCCCCTGATGTTGCTTCTGTCCCTTATTATAGAGCATTTGCTGTCATTCTCAGTGATAAATCAATGTTGTTAGAAGGTGTTGGCGAACGAATGAGACTTATTGATGCACCAGTGGAAAATATGTAAACGATTCACAATTAGATCAATTGAAAGCATAAATAGTTTTACAATAAAATGCCATATAGTGTTGTTAGTGTCAAGCTGACTGATGGTCAGGTCAAAAAATTACGATCAAAATCCGCTAAAGAATGTGGAACAACAATAACGTTAAAACCAGCGCAGATGTCCGGCGGTACACATAAAATATCATTGACGGACCGTCAAATAAAACATTTCAATGATGCGCTAAAGAAACAGTGAGGGGTTCAAATTGTATTTTCGAAGGCTACAATCGCAAACTTGATAAAATCAGGTGGTATATTTCCATTGTTAGCTGCAATACCAGCATTGATTGCAGCGGCTGCCCCAGCGGTGGCGAAGGCTGCGGCGTTGGGAGTCGTTGCTACCGCGGCAGGGATGGCGTTGAAAAAGGCAACTGGGAAAGGATATAAAAAAGTGAAAGCGTCTAAGACTACCAGGGACCCCACATTCATGTTACAAGGGAAGCGGCTTAAGAATACCAGGAACGGTTTATTAGCAGAAAGCCCAATTCTTCCCATGTCCAATTTTGATTTAATTGATGCTGCTAGCGCGCTAGCGATAAAAAACTTCAGAGGAGTCTTTATGAAAGATCAGTTGCCGAAACAACCTAAACGCGTTGAAACCGGAATAATCAATCTTGATAACAGTAACGGATCGGGAACTCACTGGGTTGCATACGCTATCGATCCGCGTGGGATTGTCTATTTTGATTCATATGGGCTAGCTCCGCCAAGCGAGTTTATGCGGTATATAAATTCTTCGATGTAACTCAAAGAGTTTCCGATTTTTTATTCCACGCTGCCAACACAACAATTATATGATCCACCAATATGCGGCCGTGAAGTATTAAATGTCCTCGCGGAGATATCTAGATTTCCGAGGAAACCACCTCATCTGGTTGTAAATGAATACACGAGTGCGAAATTACAAGATAATTTTAGAGAATCAATAAATTGAAAACACAAGTTGCGCTAACAATAATGATTGATATTTGGGGACTATTTCTGTCAATGTCGAAACCCACCGCGAAAACATCTGCGGGTTCTATCAAGGATGTAAAAAAAATAATTGAAGATGAAATCGCTGAGACGTTAAATTTAGCAAGTGTTGACCCGAACGAAATAGTTGTATTTCAAGATCGCCAGGGTAAATTGAAAACCAGTAATATATCCGCGGATGACATTTTGATACGACAACGCGACGCCGCTGAAAACTCTATTGCGTTGTATTCCAGCGACGGACGACTTAAACCATGCGCACTTGTGTCTACGATCACCGACGTAATTGCCGCCCACGGCCGTGATCTGGATGATTATATACGAGGTTATACTACTTTTCGCAAAAATGTCGTACATAAATTCTTTGGAACCCCGCTAGTGGTTGGCATGACTCTCGCTGAAATTAAAAACATTCTATTTTCATTCTTTTTAAACAAGGAGGCGGGGAGGATGATGGATGAAAATGAAATCAAGGCAAATTATCTCGGTATTTACACGGATATTTCTAAACTAATAGACAATTTTGAAAAGGTACAAATACCCACCAACGACGTCGTTAGTAAGTTTTTTGGAACCCCACTTGTGGCAGGCATGACTCTCGCTGAAATTAACGAGTTTATTGGCAAACATACTCACAATGCTTACATCGCTGATAATTTCTTTGGTGTCCCGGCTACATCTACGATGACTCTCAAAAATATTAATATGTTTATGGTGAGACAAACAACACTTAATACCAACGTGGATAAATTATTTGGGGGAACACCTCTGAAGGGCCCGACCCTCGCTGAAATTAAAAAAGCTATTGACGACCAAAAGCTCACCAGCGAAATTGTTAATACGTTCTTTGAGGACAGTAAACCCCAAGATATCACGACGAAAATTTCTGACATCGACAAATATATTAGAGACCGAGATCCACTCGGAATCAGAGCCCTTCTAATTCCATTCTTTTTTAACACGTGGGGAGGGGAGGATGATGACGGCTAGCGAAATCAAGGCAAATTATCTCGATATTTACAGGGATATTTTTGGACTAAAAGAAAATTTTAAAAAGGTACAAAAACCCACCAACGACGTCGTTGGTAAGTTTTTGGGACCCCACTTGTGGCAGGCATGACTCTCGCTGAAATTAGCGAGTTTATTGGCAAACATACTCACAATACCCACGTCGCTAATAATTTATTTGTTGTCCCGGCTACATCTACGATGACTCTCAAAGATATTAATATGTTTATGGCGAGAAAAATAACACTTAATACCATCGTGGATAAATTTTTGAGGACAACGTCTGTGTCTGGAACCACATCTCTGACAGGCCCTACCCTCGCTGAATTAAAAAAGCTATTGACGAACAAAAGCCCACCAGCGAAATTGTTAATAAATTCTTTGAGGGCAGTAAACCCCAAGATATCACGACGAAATTTTCTAACATCGACAAATATATTAAAGACCAAGAACAGCTTGGAATCATAAACCTTCTGGTTTCATTCTTTTTTAACAAGGAGGAGAGGAGGATGGTGACGGCTAGCGAAATCAAGGCAAATTATCTCGATATTTACAGGGATATTTTTAGACTAAAATAAAAGGTAAAGATTCCGCATCCACACACAGGCGTTAAAAATATCGTGTATACAACCGAATATGGAGCCATGGATTGGGTATGAAACGTTTATACTACATTGTCCGTCAGTATCTGGGGAAGGGCTGATGTGGGGGTCCATGGTATCTACAGGCTAACGTGGATCTCTGACCGTCAATTTAATATCAATGGTAGCGAACAAAACTTTAATGTCTTCGCGGTTGATAACTCCACCATTAGATCAAAAATAACTTGGTGCTTAGAATTTGTAGCTGAAGCTGATATACCTATAGTGTCCTAACCCACCTGACCCCAGCCCTAGACCCCTTAACGATGGCGAATAATTGAAAACACTAGCGGGTTTAAAATAGTAATGACATCGATGAAATCAATTGAACCGATAATATCCCCAGAGGTATCACAATCGCATCGATATCGATATGATACCGTGAAAGAATTTTCCGCGAACTTGAAATCACTTTCTGAGCGTTATCGTGAACAAATTAAAAAGTACCACCGCAACGTAACAATCATCGACATCACCGTGTACTCGGTGTCCGGTGTGATGGCCAGCGCCGGGGTTATTTTGTCGACGGTGACCATGATGGCTCCAATTGCAGTTCCAATCGCTATCTCCGCGGCAATAACAATCGCGGCAGTCGCCACCGCGATAACTTAAAAGTTATCATCGTGTTCTCAGAAAAAACTCAACGATTATACAGCTCGGTACCGGGTGGTATTTGACGCGTACTCGAAATTATCCGAGTTGATCTCGCTGTTGATAGATAATTCGTTCATATCCGATGTTGAATTTTCCGCGATGGCCCAGTTGTATAACTCCGCAATGTTGAAATTGGAAATTGAAAACAACGTTAATAATAATGTCACTCGAATTGCTTCAACGAATCGCGGAGAATACCACTTCGATACGAACAAGCATGATATCAATAACATCATCAAAGCCACAATTTAATGTGAACTTCCCTTCTCCGATTCCAGTGCGCGAGATCGCTCTGGCAAAATTACGAGTATATCATAGCTGGCCCAATATCAGATCGATTGCATTTGGCGGTCAGCAACCGAATAAGGCAAGAATAAACCCGATGGCACCCCAGACTGGAACGTTGTTTCGTTACCAACTGGGTCGTACCAAATTGAGCAAATCGATGCTGAAATTCAGCGTAGAATAAAATCAATCACGGGAAAAGAATCAAGCATAGCTACTAAAGTTCATGAACCGACGCTCTCGTCGTCGATCGAAATAATCACAGAGGGATACATTGTAGATATTTATAAAAGCTCGTTAAGAACAGTGTTAGGATGGCCTGAAAAATCTCCCGCCGACTTAACCACAGACGTACAATCATATCATGAAATCAATCCCATATATCGAGATAATTTATCTGATATAAAAAAAGGAAAAATCACCGATAGATTCATATTTACCAACAAAAACACGTTGCAATGGGATTTTATTATTAAAAGAACAGTCGACTCATCTGTTACTATTTCATTTACGCTAACTGACATCACTGGTTATTTTAATGAAATAAATCAATTACATGAAACACAACTAGAACAACTACGGCAAACAAAATCGCGAAAACACGTTGAAATATTAAATCAGCTTGTATCTGACATGGAATATATCAACGATTGTTCAGAGTCGTATCCTACAAACATTGTTATCAAATAGTTTCATTCATAGCCCTATCCTTCAAACATTATTATCTAGTAGTCCCATCCATATATATATATATATATATATATATATATATATATATATATATATATATATATATATATATATATATATATATATATATATATATATATATATATATATATATATAAAGAGAGAGAGAGAGAGAGAGAGAGAGAGAGAGAGAGAGAGATACAAATATACTCACCATATGGTTCATGCTGGATCTGTGGAAAAAGGAATAAAATGAAGTTTCTCTGTTCAGCTACTAGTCAACGATCTAGTTAGCTATGATCACAACAACATCTATGTCCAAACTTTATATTCATTCGGATCTCGATTTCCATAGAACACGTTTGCCCCGATTGAACTCTTTACCTTAAGAGTTAATCCTGTTTGTTTTACTTTCTGTCAAGGGTATTTACTTGTCTGACTATTTCAGAACAAATTAAGCTCTATTGTAGTGACTAGTACGTTATCTTTCCATTCCTTGACAACATAGTAAATATTGAATGAATAACATTTGAATTATCAATAGGTACATCAAGGCAACCTTTTTAATCCTGGGATATACGTTTAGGTGTTTGAAAGAAGTTTTCCACAACTGGCACTTCCAGAAATTATTTTGTATCGTTCTAAACACGATGTTTCTTTGCAAACGAGACACTCCAATAGGTGAAGGTTATACATCTGAAATTAAAAGTGTATTTGATGTGAAATTTATCCAATTGATATACTAACAGTACACGCTACATTCCATTAATATATAGTATAGCAAATATTGTGTTATATTTAGTATCCGTAACAACTGATATACTAACAGTACACGATACATTCCATCAATACAGTATAGTAAGTATTTTGTTATACTTAGTATCCGTAACAACTGATATTCTAACAGTACACGCTACATTCCATTAATATATAGTATAGCAAGTATTTTGTTATACTTAGTATCCGTAACAACTGATATACTAACAGTACACGCTACATTCCATCAACATATAGTATAGCAAGTCTTTTGTTATACTTAGTATCCGTAACAACTGATATGTTAGCAGTACACGCTACATTCCATTAATATATAGTATTGCAAGTAATTTGTTATACTTAGTATCCGTAACAACTGATATACTAACAGTCCACGCTACATTCCATTAATATATAGTATTGCGAGTATTTTGTTATACTTAGTATCTGTAACAACTGATATACTAACAGTACACGCTACATTCCATCAATATATAGTATAGCAAGTATTTTGTTATACTTAGTATCCGTAACAACTGATATACTAACAGTACACGCTACATTTCATCAATATATAGTATAGCAAGTCTTTTGTTATACTTAGTATCCGTAACAACTGATATACTAACAGTACACGCTACATTCCATCAATATATAGTATAGTAAGTATTTTGTTATACTTAGAATCCGTAACAACTGATATACTAACAGTACACGCTACATTCCATTAATATATAGTATTGCAAGTATTTTGTTATACTAAGTATCCGTAACAACATATATACTAACAGTATACGCTACATTCCATCAATATATAGTATAGTAAGTATTTTGTTATACTTAGTATCCGTAACAACTGATATACTAACAGTACACGCTACATTCCATCAATATATAGTATAGCAAGTCTTTTGTTATACTTAGTATTCGTAACCAATTAAACAAATATTGAAGGCAGTTACATTCAGTGTTCATACCCAAACAAAATATTGAATGCACGAAATCAGTTTTATCAAAAGAGACATCTAAAAAAAACGTTATATACGAATCAAGTTTGTTCGAATATCCTTTAAACATTTGATAATTGTGCTCCAGAAACAAACACACATTTATACTTTACATGTAACGTATTAGTGGCAGATAGTACATCTAAGGTATTAGTGGCAGACATTAAGTGTATGTTATCAGTGGCAAATAGTACATGCAAATTATCCGAATGACTTAGTATATAAGTTATCGGTGGCAGATGGCACATGTAAATTTTCAGTGTCAGTAGCATAAGTACATTTTCAGAGGAAGATAGTTAATATAAATTATTAGTGGCAGATAGTAAATGTAAATGTAAATTATCATGCTCCATTTGTAAATTGTCAGAGGTAGATAGTAAATGTAAATTATCAGCGGCAGTGAGTAAATGTAAATTATCACTGGCAGAAGGTACGTGTAAATTATCAGTGGCAGATGGTACGTGTAAATTTTCAGTGGCAGATAGTACATGTAAATTATCAGTGGCAGATAGTAAATGTAAATTATCAGTGGCAGATAGTACATGTAAATTATTAGTTGTAGTTAGTAATTGTAAATTATCAGTGGCAGATAGTACATGTACATTATCAGTGGCAGATGGTACGTGTAAATTCTCAGTGGCAGATAGTACATGTACATTATCAGTGGCAGTTAGTAAATGTAAATTATCAGTGGCAGATAGTACATGTACATTATCAGTGGCAGATGGTACGTGTAAATTCTCAGTGGCAGATAGTACATGTACATTATCAGTGGCAGTTAGTAAATGTAAATTATCAGTGGCAGATAGTACATGTAAATTATCAGTGGCAGATAGTACATGTAAATTATCATACTCCATTTGTAAATTGTCAGGGGTAGATAGTAAATATAAATTATCAGTGGCATATAACAAATTAAAATTATCAGTGGCAGTTAGTAAATGTAAATTATCAGTGGCAGAAGGTACATGTAAAATAGCAGAGTCAGTAAATACAAGTAAATTATCAGAAGGAGATAGTAATTGTATATTATCAGTGGCAGATAGTAACTGTAAATTATCTTAGGCAAACAGTACATGTAAATTATCGGTTTCAAATAGTAATTGTAAATTATCAGTGGCAGATAGTATCAGTAAAGTATCAGTTGGAGATAGTGACTGTATATTATGTTAGACAGATAGTAATTGTAAATTATCAGTGTCAGAGAGCAACTGTAAATTATCAGAGACGAATAGTACATGTAAAGTATATTAGGCAAATACTGCATTTATATTATCTTAGGCAAATACTACATTTATATTATCTTAGGCAGATAGTAAATGTAAATTATCTGTAGCAGATAGTAAATGTAAATTATCTGTAGCAGATAGTAATTGCAAATTATCAGAAACAAATAGTTCATGTAAATTATCTTAAGAAAATAATACATGTAATTATCTTAGGCAGAGAGTGCATGTAAATTATTTTAAGCAGATAGTACATGTAAATTATTAGTGGCTGATACGACATTTCAGTTATCAGTAGTTACATTATTATTTGCATGAAAAATTGCAGAATTTTCTGTATTAGCTTAACAAGTTCCGTTCATTCTACTGTAGGTACTAATCCCATAATTGTCAGTGAAACAAAATACAGAGTAAATATGAATTATCAGTGGCATATAGCAAATGAAATTATCAGAGGAAGCTGGTACATGTAAATTATCAGGATTATATGGATATGTTAAACTCATTTTCAATTTCACAATATCTTTAAGTTTTAGATCATACTAATGACAGTATCTATCATAATAATATTCTAGTGGTCTCTCTACAATATAACTTTATGTGTTTAACATAATTTCCACAACAGAGAAGCAAAATGTTCTACCATCTTCATTGTTAATGTTGACACGAGTTTTTAACCTCTGTCTTATGAAATATTCCTTAGTGTCGAATAGCAATCTTACGTTTTCTTTATCCCTGTAAATATTTGGTGTGTAAAGCAATGTGACATTATTCTTTTGTCCATTTTTAAAACAAATGTCAATGACAATGTCAATCAAATGTCTATAACTGGAGCATTTCATAACTGATCTTCAAGTCTAACAGGATCAACATAGACAAAGTGCTAAAGAGCTAAGCTGATGTGAATCAGTAAGGCTTAATATCAAATAAAAAATTATAAAAAATCTCTATTGATGGTACACTAAAATATATACTTATTTACATTAATAATATCAAATAATACGGATTTTTTGAAAATTCGTTTATGATGACCTTTTTATTTTTTCTGGTTGGAAAGTACAGTAAAGGTTAGGGTTTATAAAGACTATTAATTGAGGATGGCGTTCATTACATTTTTATGTACGAACAGTTAACAATTATTTAAATAGTTATATTTCGCATATGTGAATGGACCCATGCCTCATTCCCAAAGACCTGTTATACGGAAGTCTAGCAGAAGGCGCACGGTCCACAGAAAGACCATGTCTACATTACAAAGATTTTTGCCAGAAAACGGTCAACATTAACATCAGCGACTGTGAGAGCTGTGCTAACGACCGCTCTACTTGTCGCCTAGGTGTTAGACAAGGCGTTCAAAATACCGAGGAAAACAGGAACATAAAGCACGCTGAAACAATAGCCAGGAAGAAGGCGAAACAACAAACAACTCTGAAGCTATGCCATCCCCCCCCCCCCAGTCGGACGGATACTAAGGAGAATTATCTTCTAATTATTCATTCTTACCCTATCACTCAAAGTGGAGTAAGCTTTTATTTGTATTCAGCCTTTAATTTAAGGTAAATTATTTATTTCAATTTTTCATTAAGTAAGAATAAATCAATTCAGTGGTCAAATTTACATATTAACATTATTCTATGAATGCTTTCTAGAAGGATTGAATAATGTTGACATTGTATTTAACTGCGTTGTTCGGAGTCGCTGGCAAACAGATAGCATCTTGTAAATCACTGGCGTTGGTCAGCCTCGTGATCTTGCATTGCATCAAAACGCTTTGGAAGAGGCAGGAACTGAACACTGTCTTCAACAATAATCTATGTTTCCTCTAAAACTTCTTTAATAATGTGTCTTGAGACATTGTTATTACATCAATGTTATTGGTCTTTTGTTTTCCTATGTACTCTTGTCAATTAAGATTATGTATTATATGGCTATTGTTTATAATTTGAGTGTCAAAATGTGATTGCAGAATCTATTTTGTACTGAGAATTAAAGGATACACCGTTGCTACTACATATTTATATCAAGGGGAGTCCGTAGTATTAGCTGACAATCTGGCTCCATCCATTTGTTTGGCCTCTAGTTGCATTCCCTTTTTACATAAAGGTCTCAGGAGACATGAGATGCAAAACAAACTGAAACTGTTATTCGGCACAAAGATTTTATATTTTATTCAGGGAAGGAAAATCTAATAAAAACATTTTAGACATCCAAAATATCATCTTGGAGCTTGGAATTATTGTAATTTGGTGTTTTTAGGATACTGGCCAAATTAGTGTAGGGCATACTCTTGTCTAAGGTGTCTAAGGCTGCAAATTCACACAAATGTCCAAAATAGACGTTCAGATACGATAAGGGACCATTCATTATTTAAAGCCAGATAGCCATTATATTGTTTGGAGAATGAAGAAATAGAGTAATAAATATTCTGCGATGCATCCATTAGTTAGTAAATTATTTGAATTTTCTTCCATTATGCATTCCATAATATTTGATATATTTACCCCGGCTGAAAACAAAATATTTACGTATGCTGATATCCTGTATTTACTTTGCAACAATCCGATTCCATATCACAATGTGACAAAAATTATATTTCTTTGACATCCATCAGTACAAATGTTCCATACATTCGATAGATGACATTATACAGTCCGATCACATCGACACTTAAAACTGAACGTGCTCTCATCTACGTGTCTATAAAAACATAATTTCTGGATATTTTGGGTTATTTTCGTGGCAATGAAGAATGAACTTGGTGATAGGACATCATAAGTTACCTTCTATATTCCTGTCGTCCACAGTGCAATATTAACACCAAGTCCTTATACTGTGTGAACATTTTACTATGGCGTCTGCCCCAGGCCCTCTCAAAGTACATTTACAGTTTCCGTACTCAATACAATTTTTCGGGAGGTCGAAGTACGAATGTTCGTTATATTTCTGGCCATCGATACCACAGCTCCTGCAGCCTGTGCTGTTGTCGGTATTCCATAAATTAATAATTTTCTCACTCGGGCAATTTCACGAACCATTACACTCTAAACTTTAAAAAACTGTGTCCATTATAGCGTTGGCCACTGTCGGCGCAATAGTAATACCTAATGCTCACATTTTGTGGACAGTGATCAATAACGTGTTCGCACAGGACAGTTTCAATCGCCATTGCAGTTGCATATGCACCTATTGTTCTCAATGCATCCCTTTTGGTAATCAAAGTAGGAATTTCTTTGAATTTCCTGGCCATTGACATTATAGTATCATGACTCTGTGTTGGCAAAATAAGCTAATATTCAAATAACGTCGGCGTAATTTAGAACAATAATTCTACGTATACATTAAATTAACTTCCAGTTTTACCGACATTTTACATAAAACAAATTAGACATAACAAGAAGAACGAATTGAGTTCATCGCGTCATACATTTCAACCCTGGACAAACACACAGCGCATAACTTGAAACATGAGGTACCAAAGCATTTTAAAAGCAGTGATTAAAATGAATTTAGTTTTACATAATTTGACCCCACACATATTCAACAACCAAACGTTTGCGGTAAGAATGAACTTTAAATAAAATGCAGAATCACCATATTAGGACAAAAATCGAACTGCATTACAGCTTCCACCATAATAATAATAATAAAAAGAGTTATCACTAGGAAACTTGATAAGAATACGACAAGGAGAGATAATGAAAACAAACGCTAATACAAACATTAACTGTCTTACTCATTGGAGTGAAGACAGTTAATATTTATAGATAATATACGTACAGTCTTTTCCATTGAAGTTTGAAATCAAAATCAATTAAAATTAGAATCCTCTATAAACAAAATGGTTTGTAAACTCATCTCAAAAAATAACAGCTACATATCGTAAAGATGATTTGCAAAACGTTGCGGTTTCTATTTATTCTGTTTAAAACATATTAGATCATCCAAACGTTTGTGAATCCGCTTTTTGAGAGTTTAAAAGTCTCGAGAGTCATAACCAGAATTCTGCATATTTCATTAGAGTTGTCGTTTTATGGTAGCTTATGAAGTCATCATTCACACGCCTCACGGACTATACTTTTTTTTCCATGATTAGTTGTGTTTTATATCACTGTAGAAATCACAGGACATTAATTGAAATTAGAGAGGAACAATGCATGTAAGATTATCAATGTGTTGTCTAATTTGCTACAGACAAACAGGTCCCAAAACAGATAGCTCCCATGGAGCTTCTCATATAGGTTTATATGTGAATAAAATTGAAATTGATAGTCAATGTTAATTCTTATCAGTTTAGCAATTTCTTTACAGCTTAAGACGACAATGGTTATGTTTGGTTCTGGCTTTATAGTGAATGTTAAATCACCCACAGCTAGTGCTTAAAACTTGTCAGGATTAGCCTGCATTTTGTTAGCAATGAAACTGTCAATCAGAATGTTGAACTCTTCTTCAACGTCTTTAAACAAAGCTTCAAATTACATTGAGGTAAATTACAAAGTGTTATTCGTCAGAATAGTTATATAAAGAGCCATATTTAATAAAATAGAATATATCATTGACAAAAAAAATTAAAATTCATTTACTAAAGAATGACCACCCTAAAGGAATCCCTCGGTTATTGAATACCAGCATCAGCTACGCTCATAAATCCTTTCAATAAATTGTACGTATCAATGGGGAAGTACCTTCGAAAATATATACTACTGGCTGATTGTTTAATATTATATTCTCACCTACACGAAAAGAAACTATCGCCGCTCGGGTTGATTTTGTAGATAGTATTTATTTGACAATTATTGACATGCTGCTATCTTAAATTATCACAAAGTATTTTCTTTTAGTCAAAATATGTGTCTCGATCAGCGTCGATTACACTCATCATCATCGACTTAGTCTCGAGAGACCATGCGGAAAGCGCCCTTGGGGTGTCATCTGTCTCTGGATTGTTGGTATCGTCTGTTGTGGCTGTGCGCAAGCGGCACCCCCTTTTGCAGTTTGTGCAGACATACTGGGAAGCCTGGGTTACTGTGGTTGCTGCCACGTAGCCCTTTCTTGCACGTTTCTCTGCCGCCAACTGGCCTCTCCTCGTATCAGCGACTGATATACCTTTACTTACTGTCAGCCTCCAGGTGTTTCGGTCCTCGGCCAGCACTTCCCAATTGTCAGGTGCGATGTCGCATCCCATCGTGTCCCTCTTGCACGCATCCTTCCCATTGGCCAGCTGCCCATATAGGATGTCCTTTGGTACCCCCCCCCCTCTCCTCCATGCATCGGACGAGTCCCATCCATCGAAGGTGACGTTTGCTCAGCAGGGAGAACATACT
Organism: Unio delphinus; assembly: GCA_029339505.1. Lineage (NCBI taxonomy): Eukaryota > Metazoa > Mollusca > Bivalvia > Unionida > Unionidae > Unio > Unio delphinus. The sequence continues at coordinate 5,856,078 of JAQISU010000011.1, forward strand.
GGGGGTATTTGAACGCTGCATGGTTTCGTTGTGAGGGACACGGTCTTGCCAGTTAATTTTCAAGATGCGTTTAAGACACCGAATATGGAAAGTATTTGTGGTATATTTTTACAGCGACTATTTTACCTTCACGAGATAATAAACATTAATGTAGCAATGTAAGGAGTAAGATACTAAGTAAAACAACGTTTTAAATAGACTATAGCAAATGTGAGAAAGACGAGATGTAGATATGTCAAACCATGCAAGATATAAGAGCAACAAAATCGTCATTTTTATTCTATTCCATAAATATACGTGAATATTGTTGCAGGAGCAAACTATTGTTAGTTAAATTACGCCATATGGAGGGTAAGATTTCTCAAGGAATCGTGTACAGTAGTATCACTACTTGCCTCCCTTGTCAATTAATGATAGTACTTTCAATCTTCTATATTTGCACACTTGACCGATATAAATATAAACCAAGTAATTTCGAAAGAAATATCGGAAGTTTTGGAAGGGCTTTATACGTCGACGATCCTTATCTGAATATTTGCCGTATCCTAAAATAGCTAACTTGTTCTTAGTATGTCTAGAACATGTTCAGCTTGAATTAAAATAATTTGTAAAGTAAACAGAAGAAAAAATTCTGTAAATAGCAATATGTAAAGATACCGGAAGCGTGTTCATTCATAATGTTGCTTTTTAACATGAATCATTATGTGCCTGCCTTTTATTACATCAATAGCTATAAATGTTTTTTAATAAAGAATCCGAATATTTGGTTTGGGGAATGTCGTCATAATCTGGCGTTCAATGCGTATAAAAAAAGCAGCAAATGACTGACGGACATAGTTGCTTTTGAACATGTACGATTGGTAAATTTGAACACAAATGAAAAGTGTATTATCTTTCATTTATGGGTTAATATATAATATGGAGCCAAACAATAATGGTTGTGGAGTGAATAATCATGGAAACAATTATTTTATCATTACATTGCTAAAATCTGTCCACTAATCTTTTTCAGCAGAACTTAAAAGATAGAGTAGTTACTTAATGATAATGGGGCAACATTGAGGAATAATGAAAAGTTAAGAAAAAAACCTGATAAAACTACTTTTAAGCAGCAAGAATAGTGAACAGACCAAGTTTTAAAAAAAAAAAAAAAAAAAAAAAAAAAAAAAAAAAAAAGACCTCTACGTAGACCGAAACTATTTCAGATAGACGAATCTAGAGAGAGAGAGAAGGATGAACAGACCAAGTTTCAAACAAAAATAAGGCCTCTACGGAGACCGAAACTATTTCAGACAAACCGAAACTATTATGGTTTTAACCGAATATTTTATCAAGTCCGATACGATATCTTGATGTAGGATCATGCAAATTTATCGTTATAAATCCAGATGGGACCGACTTAGCGTGACTAAAGAAATTTCCAAAAAGATTATAATCCATTATCTCCACTGCACCAGATCCGGTGAATATTTTGTAGCGTATGGGTGTGAACTCTATTACATACAGCAAGAATATTACAGTTATCCCTGATCACGTTTGGTATTTGTGTTTATCTCTGAGTAACATATATCACATCAGTATTTTTATGTCTACCTCTGTAAAATATACTGGCAGGGCTTCCTTGTTTCTGTAACATCACATCATCATAAACGACTAAATTGTTAATACTTCCATCAAGAGAATCAATATTCGGTGCTTCATCGATATCGGTTATAAATTCAATAATATCCTCATCGATTTCTGATTTTGCTTTCTCGTTAAAATCTTTTAACACCTAGTAACGTCGCTGATTGTCTACACTCTGGTCAACCAAATTTAATTTATTACATTTCTTCCATCGCGTTATCAAATTAAGTAACAACTGCGTCTTTTTACTTCCAGATGTTCCAATTATAATCATGGGAATATAATTTGGTAGCGCTGCATGATGTTTAACGGGTTCTCGTGTTTTTGTCGCTGAAAAATCAATTACATTCATGTTATTATAAATAAAGTATGGATCTATATTGTATGAAATGCAAGACGCGTATTAGCACAAATAACTTGAAAACAATTACAACAAGCAACAACAGATTAGCACTTGCTGGTAAGTGTGTACAATGTGGTACAACAAAATTTTAGATTTGTTTCTATGGATTTAAAAAAAACGAGGAAGTGATATTGCAGCAAAATTGACAAAACTTCCCTGGACTCCATGGGCAAAATATCCAGGAGAAAATCATCTTCCAGGATATAGTTATTATGGCCCTGGAACCAGACTCGACATCAGACTTGATGGCCAAGACCACAACGACCCGGCGAAAATCCAATAAACGCTATTGATAAGGCATGTTATGCTCATGGTGTTGCTTATAAAAACAGAAATCTGCAACACAGACATATCGTAGATGTGAAATTGATTCATGCGTTAAATTCACTGATCATCCCTTCAAAGAAAAATTAGCTTCGTGGTTGATAAAATCGGCAATGAAAAGTAAATTAATGCTGGGTGCTGGTAATTAATAACAATATGGAATCTATTTATTATTCCCATGAGGATACTGGCGAGGTAAATCAGCAATCGATAAACTCGCTTACGCCGCAAAGGTAAAATATACCACCGCGGCGGATTGGTGATCCAAACAGGCGATATGGCAGATTTATCTACCACCGCATAAACAAATTAATTTCGCTACCAAATTATATTCCCATGATTATAATTGGAAACATTTTGATGTTAGCTTCCCTAATGAAGTTCATCAGGCTGATATATTATTTCTGCCACATGATATTGTTAATTACCACACATACAAGTATGCCCTAAACGTAGTTGATGTTGCGAGTAGATAAAAACAAGTAGAGCCGATATCGACCAAGTCATCAACTAAAGTTGCTTCTGCGCTCGAAAGGATTTATCAACGAGGTCCTCGGCAGTGGCCAAATCTATTGCAGGTTGATCCTGGCAAGGAATTTCATGGTGTAGTGTTATCAACAATAAAGCATCATAATACCACGATACGACGAGGACATACTGCACTACATCGCAATCAAGCGATTGTTGAACGATTTAATCGGACACTTGCTGAGCGGTTATTTGGATATCAATACGCAAAGGATAAACTATCTTGTGAATGGGTCAAAAGATTACCAGGTGTGATAGCTGCATTAAATAATGAAAATACTCGAACAATTAATATAAAACATATTAATGCTATCCAAAAATATTATATACGTGTATAAAAATCACGAAATGATTTTTCAAAACAACGAATACTTGGCAATGTCACTGTGAGATATTTGTATGAGCCGGGTAAACATGAAGGCGGTAAGAAAAAGAGCTACTGATCCTATTTGGAGTGTCACCACACATAAAATATCTAACATAACAAGATCCACGGGTAGACCCGCAATCTATAGATTAGATTCAACTGCTCCTCAGCGCGGATTTACTCGTAAACAATTACAAGTGATACCCGAGGATACTCAATTACCACCGCGTGGTCTTAACTAGCACATCTGCGTCTGTTGCACTCAAGACAGGTCAACATCACATTATCTCTAATATGACCACGACTATAATCCTTTCTGTCTGCGATAAATTGGCGATGATCTTTTCCGAATACTGCCAACGCATTATACAATTACAACTCGCACAGTGATTATTCTGTTGTTGTTTCAGCATAATTATAAATTCAGCATCCATATGAAATTCTCTGTTATTTTTTCATCCTGTTGTTTATAACCAGCGAGTTTTTCTTCTGATTATATTATCGATTATTTCAATGTTGCTGGTGTCATTCGAATTTGAAACAACTCTTCGAAGATGATTTATTCTTCGTACTCTGGACACTGCGAGATAAAATTAAATTCGACCACTCGATGCGATCATCTACCATCCAAACAGTTGTATCGGATATAGTCAATCCCTGCGAAAAATGCATCGTCATTGCGTATCCTAGCGTTCATGGAATTTATCAGCGCGCAATGCATCTTCGACAACACTGATAGCACAATCATGTTTGATTTTCCTCGAAATATTTCAATCACACGAGTCGTCTTGCCTGACCAACCGTTTAAGTAACTTTTTTTATGTCTACATATTGGATCGGATAACGAAGGAGCTTTCGATAGTTCTGATATCTGATTATTTTTTATGTAATTGTTTTCAATCGTAATATCTGCTGATTTAGAATAATCGTGCAACATTTCCTTTTTTATTCTCCATGATCCCCAACACTCGTCGAAATTATTAAATTCAGCCACTGCTTCGCTATGTTTGATATCTATATAAAATGAATCAGTGGCGACTGTAACTGCCGATTCAGGAAATCTATTTATCATCGAAAGTAAATAGATGGAAACATAAGCCAGCATAGAAGCCTTTAGATGAACGTACTGGGGACAATCTCCATCTACGTAAGTAACAATTGTACCGAAGTTTATTCCATCGGACAAGAAAGCGTCTTTACGATTGACATATATACCTCTAGATGTTGCATCCGCGATTATAAAATCGTGTTCAGCATCATCTAGAATTAATCGTGAATAATGTCGCTGTGATCATATGCTCCACCCTGGGTGAATTTACCAATTATTATTCTACCGAGATCTTTTGCGTATTTTTTTTCTGACTTCGAAGATCTCCTTGGACCATTTAACGATATATGCTTTATTGAAGGATGGATTTTTTTTTATTGTTATCGTTAATTATACTATATACGCTATCAGGTTGTGGTAAACAGATTTCAGTCACCGCGTGATATGATATAATTGCTTCACTGACAATCAGCGATATCAGTGTTTTAGAATCGATCATATACCGTAATAATACTATTGGCACCCAGTGTTAGATCAAAATCGAGTAGCGGCCAATTAATCGCAACACGGGTCAATTCGTATGTAGGATGTGCAAATCTTTTAAAATACTCGGAGCACTCTCCATACCCCAGAAAACTCTCTGGATAACACGAAAACGGAAAAAAACACTTTTAGGATCATATTTGGTAGTCCATAATCCACAATGGCCGTAATCTACACAACTTGCTTGAACATCTGAGAGAAATTCAGCTCTTGTTGGTTTCCACAGGTTTTTCTTTCTCGCAAAATGAGCTGTAACTTAAGGGATTGCAAATCAGTTTGTTAGTAATTCCTCGTCGTTATCCGTTGAAAATTCACTAGCTAGTTTTCTCATCTCGTCGTGAAGAGATTCAGTACGGTATATTTCGCCGTTAGGTTTTACAAATTGATCTTATTTACACTCTTCATCTTCAAAACTCTAAAAAAAACACACTGACACAGGATCGTTTTTACTTTCCGTGTGAATAAAAGCAAACAAATTGTCCTCCACGGGTAGATATTTTATGGTTTTATTGTTATTTCGTTAGACCACGTGTGTGCATTATTGTCAATAATTTTGATTGGAGATCCCCTTGTTTAATAGTTCGATTCGTATAATACTTCTCCTGTTATAGTCGCTACGGTTAATGGAATTTTTAATATCTTTTCTAGCTCAACTGCATGTTGAATTGCTGCACCATTATTCCTGACTGCTTTTTTGCGTCTAAGATCTGTCAACTTGTTTCCACGCAACGCATTTGTAAAATGCTTTATTATTCGTTCGGCCACACAATTTATTCTTGACTCTGTCAACGGCGACAATTTCATGAGTTTTAATTTCTCAATACTCGGTTTGTCATTTATCGGATAGATCCTATAAACAACCGCCGTCACAGGATAAGCTCTCTCTTAATACGGTTTGCCAATTCCAGTCAGCGTTTCTGGTTTGGATTCCTGGCTCACAGTGACAGTTCTTTTATTTCTCATAACAGGTTTAACATTTATCGCGCTTAATTCAATATCCTGTTTCTGAACGGATAATAATTTCACTCTATTAAAAATAATTTCCATGATCAAGATATGATATTATCGCTTTTTTGTTGTTCATGGTAACATCAACACTATCATCGATTCGAAATGTTAACCAACAGTGAGATGCACCATCGCGCATAAATTCATTAAAATCTTCATAGATTTTACCCAACATATTTTTATCACTTATTAGACCCTTACTCTGTGCATCTATGGGTACTCTATCGAGATTGAATTTAACGTTTGTCCAGGGTGTTATTTTGGATAATCTATCAAACTCATTCATATTATAATTAAAACAAGTATTTAAATAAATAATTTATATATAATGAATCACTGTACATGTCTTATGCTAGGACGAGTAACCGTTTGTAACAAATCCTGCAGAAATAAATTCTGTGGATATCATTCACAGAGTGTGCGACGAGGTATCTTAGATACCTTTCCTTTCATACGATGTGAGTTTGGGGTGCGAGGTAAGTCGCAGCTGTGTCTCAATTGTGGTGGTAACCGATACAGGGAGCTAAAGCGCTATTATGATAAACAAATCATAAACTCCATCTCCAAGAATGACTCTGACTCTGTCAGCGTTCCTGACTCTGTGGGACAAAATCATTATAACACCCCAAGACTACATTGATAGATTTTCAAGAAATAAGAATTAAACCAAATAATTAATTAGATAAATAATTATGTATATAAATGAGCCAAGCATTTCATGGTCTCCTGATGGTGTAGACAGACACCGCAGATTGAATAAAAGCAGTCTTTTTTTTTTTTCAATAATCAGGGGTAATTGATCTTTACTGCTGGGACGAAAAACCATCTCTGCCATCGTAATATTTTTAATGTTTCTATGGATTGATCAATCATGGTTTTGCAATTTATCACATTGATTCAAATCCTAGGAATAATTCTTTAATTAATTTTCGAGCTATCACTCACTAAAAATGCTGCATTAGGTAGAAATGGCTCTTGCAAATCCATTGGAAAAAGAGCGTAGAAACTAACGAAGAATCAATGAATAGCGCCATCAAGTATTTTGATATTTGTATGCCTTTGGTACGATATGTCGCAGAAAATAGGTATAAATCAGCACTTTCAAAGCGATTTAGGCCCAAAAATTCAATTTACATTCATCTGAATTCATTTTTGTACTTTTTGTTAATGTGTGTATCACACCAAAGGGAAGTAACTCCTCCAGGCATGTGTGCATAATCCTGTAACAGAGATAACTCTTTTATTGTTGTTACGAAAATACCTCTATGATCTCATGGGAATAATCACCTATTCATTTTCTGATCTATTTTGTCAAAAAACGAGTCAAACAAATAAATATTTTCAACTATGGTATTTTTTTATTGTTGATTGTATTGTCAGGTATCTTGATTTGTTTAGATGTTGTCAATAATCACAATTAAGTTACACGAGAGTAAAAATCACACACCTTTGTTATTGATTTTTGTGTATTATTTAGCTTATACAACACTCAGACGGTTTTGTTATTGGAGCTCCAAGCCATTATCGGAATTCAACTGAAAACCACTCTACGTCACACTGTCACGCGGTGTGAATGTGATTTTGCATTCTCTTCGGGTGATTTTGTGGGGGAGAGTGGTTTAAGTTTAAGTGTAGAGGAGGGCCCCGTATGTATATAGTTGTAAATAGTTGTAAATAAATATATTATGTATATAGTTGTAAATAATTGTTTATAAATATATCAAGTATATAGTTGTATATAAATATATCATGTAAATAGTTGTACATATGTAAATAGTGTTTCATCATTCATCCACCCCTAGCTATCGGTTGTTTCACCAACCACGCCCTCCTGGGTTTCTAGACTATTACTTGACGGATTAGATGCTCACACACGGGGGGGGGGGGAGTATTTCGTTTATTATCACACCACGCCTTATTGGAATTCGCTAGACTGTTGTTGACAGGCTAGGTGTTCTGATATGTCATCATCATATATACCTTAATTAAAATTGCATCTTGTACTGTCTCTATATACCTTAATTAAGATTATATGTTGTGCTGTCTCTAAATACCGTAAATAAGATAAACTGAAAACGGGTCAAAATTGACCCCTATTTTTTGGCATACAAATTTGATATGTTTTATATATTAATGATATATAAATGATATATATAATATTAGCATATAACAATAATAGTAGCAGAATCATTAACAACTAGACTCGCTCCCGAGCAATAAAGAGATTTATACCCGTGAGAGATTCTGTTATAGATAAATTGTAAGCGCGACAAAAATGTCAAGCTGATTTTTCAACCGATACTACACAATTATTTAAACCGGTAACTACAGCTACTGAGAAAGCTGCATTGGCTACTGAGAAGACTATATTGGGAGATATTGTTGACGATGAAAATAAAAAAGGATATTCTCCCTTTGTTAAAACAGAAATCTGCAGCTAAACCACAATCTCAATTTGATCTTGAAGAACAGGAAAGTTCTGTTGTCAAAACTCTTTTATGGATAAATTTACTGATGAGGCTAAAACACTAATAAAACGATTTCAAATATTAAAACCTAAGGATTATCACACTTTTGGTGATTTTGCTGCTACAAGCTATCAATCAAGAAATGAATTTTTAAAAGAAGAATATAATAGAAATAGAATAAAGCGCGATGAATGGATTGATTGGTTATATAACAAGGGATTTGGTCGTATAAATACAAAAGAATTCGGGTATATAAATTATCAAGATGGGATTACTGATTATGATGTACGACAAGAAGAACGACAAAGACAAAGGAAAGTGAGTCAAATATCAACACGGAGACAACCACGTCGAAAAAAAAAACAAGAACCTCAATGGTATATACCATCTGATCAAGAAGAATCTGATGATGCGCAAGGTGCAACTGGAAGTGGATTTTCTCAGAGTGGTGCTTGGGGTAGTGGTCTTGTTCGTCGTCCTAATAATGTTCTCGGAGACACGATTAAAAATTCTCATGGGGAGGGGGGAATGAACTGGAAATAACTCACCGGAAATAATTAATGAAGCCGCCGATATCTTCAGACAACTATTTGAAGGTGGTATCATTGATATTGGTGTATATCGAGAATTTATTGATGAATTCGTTGATGATTATCACAGCGATTTGATAAACAGCATTTAAATAAAATTATAACAGCGATTTGATAAACAGCATTTAAATAAAATGATCATACACTACAACCACAATAAACCAACCATGGCCTACGTAGTAAAGTAACGAATTGCCTATTTAAAAGGTGTATTACAGAGATGGTCTCGGTAATGTTATTCAAGGGTTATTTGCAAGAATGGCTCCAATAATAGCACCAATCGCAAAACAATTATCGATGAAAGCTATTGATGTTATTCGTGATTAGGGTATTAGCGCTGTTGGTGAGGTTGCCGGTAAAGTATTTTCCACGGCCAAAGAAAAACTAATAACACTGATTCGACGTCGAAAAAACCCACCTACAGGAAAGCTACCATCTACGGAGATTATGCCTGCGACTATTAACAAAATAATAAACAACGCGGTGGATCCAAAAAATAGCTTCGCGCGTAAATGAAGGATTTAATGCTCAGATAAATATTACTGCAAATATGATAGTGGGAAGTGGTTTGAAATCGCGATTTAGATCGAGAAATAAATAATAAAATGTTCAAATCTACAACGGATCCGGCCTTGGATATGGATGCCCAAGTTCTCACAAATGATTCTGTACGCGATTATCAATTTTATTCCTATAACGCAATACCAACAAATAGTCGATCAGGAATCGAACTTCGGATTCAAGATACAAAGGAAATACTTTCTTCCCGCCGAAGTATTTATCGAAGTAGAAGGAGAACTAGTAACAAATGTTGATGCTAGTACGCCATATGACGCAAATTTGCCAGTTGGTTTTGTCAATAATGGTATTGTGGCACTATTTAGTAGCGCTAGATATATGATTGATGGAATAGAGATTGAATCTATAGAGCATGATGTTGATGCTGCCACAACAATAGTGGGGTTAGCAAGATATTCTGAGGATAATACAAGATCAGCAAGTCCATCTATGATGTTCGCTAAGGATATTACTGGTCACGCTGAACACATTGAGAATACTAGAGTAAAGGCAACACGAGATACTGCAGTCGATCCAGCACCAGCCGGATATACAAGACCAGCTGCCGCTTTTGATGTCATAGATACTAATCCTAATTTCAACCTAGGGTTTGCAACACGTGTATCAATGTTTTAAGGACCGCGTAGATTATTTTCATGTGCGATTCCACTATCACGTAATTTCGTATATTGCAGAATGTTAAAAAGGTTATCTTTGGAGTGAAACATACAGTAGTTCTCGTGCTAAAAGGTGATGATAATAATGCAATCTGGCGTGGTGCTGGTGTTGCTACTGATGGTAAGGTAAATATAACAAAACGCAATGTGGATGCCAGTAATGACTCCATCAATCACCGCAGAGGAAAAATTATTATCATTTATGGATACAGGTGGTAAATTATTGCTATCATGGCTAACGACAACAATAGATATTATGGAGACTACTGTTAACGGTATATTTACATTGCACATGGCATAAAAACAAGGAGTTTTTGCGCCGCGGTATATATTTGTTGCGTTACAGGATAAGGCACGATTAAATTCACAAACACACAGCCATACGATATTTGATCAACTCGGTGTATCTGAAGTCTCGTTGAGGATAAACGACCAACAAGAACCATCTGAGGATGTTTTACTTGATTACGGACAAAACCAAGTAGCACGCGTGTATCATCGTTTGCTGACATTTCTGGGACGTGATCTGAATGTAGATACTGGTCTGCAAATATCAGTGAGATTGTAGAAATCGATATCCGATTTATTACTTTTCGCTGGAACATCTTGATTTAACCAGACAGTCCATAGTTGACATACATTTCCGAGCTCGTGTAACCGATCCTCCTGCTGATGGTTACTGAGCAATTGCTGTAATTCTCAGTGACAAATTAATGCTACTCGAAGGTGTTGGTGGACGAATGAGAGTAGTTGATGAGCCAGTGGAAAATATGTAGACAATTAGATCATTCTCGTATTAAATAAAATGTCATATAGTCATGTTAATGTTACTCTGACTTCTGTTCAAATTAAAAAATTGTAATTGGATTCACTAAAAAAAATTGTGGACCTACGATATCGTTAAAATACAATCAGATGTCTGGTGGTCAAAATAAACTGTCATTGACAGCTCGTCAAATTAAGCATTTCAATGATGCTATCAAAGATAGAAAAGGAGTTCTCTCTCTCTCTCTCTCTCTCTCTCTCTCTCTCTCTCTCTCTCTCTGAGTCCGTGATGAAAGATATGATAAAATCAGGTGGTATATTTCCACTTCTCGCTGCGATTTCAGTGCTAATAGCAGCGGCCCCCGCGGTTGCGAAAGCTGCCGCTCTCGGAGCTGTTGGTACCGCCTCTGGGATAGCACTAAAGAAAGCTACTGGACGGGAATACAAAAATGAGAAGCAGCAGAGAGACGAACCCTACAACTTTTTTCGACAAAATTGATTGAAGCCTCAAAACGGAAAATAGAGCCTTCCTGCGAATGTCATATTTTAACCCCAAAAAAATAAGTTCCATTTGTCAAACGGAGACTTTGCGATTTTTCAATCATCAAGGTCGCAACGATGTTGTCATCGCCCCCTCTGCTGCTACAGGTTAACAAAAATCATAAATGATTTCAACCGAATATTTGATCGAGTCCTAGGACTTTACAAATAGACTAATCGCTAATACCTCATCCTGCAGATCAATCAAATTATTTGACTGGTCAATGAGTCTGAAATTAATTCTCGTTAGCGAATTATTATGGCATCGCATATAGACTGGATTAATTGGATTCTCAACAATTAAAAATCCTAGAGGTGCTGTTGGTGCAAATGAATACAGAATATATCCCTGCTGGGCTTGATTTGATTGCTCGAGATCTATTTGATAGCTTCCTTCGATAGCATCACATACTAAATTGAATGCAATCACCGATGAAATATTTACATTGTTTGGTGCGATATGCCTACCACCACCATCTAGGTCATTATTGTGAGTCAGGATTAATAAATCTTCCACTAGATTTCTTTTCCATGCGTCATAGATTATTTTAAAACCAATATCGATGGTGTCGTTAAGTTGTTTCTTTAAATCCGGTACTTTATAACCGGGTAGTTTAAATGTTGATATATCTTCAATGCGGATATTATATTTTTTTGCAAATGTTTTATTGATTTGTTCGATTTGGTATGACCCTGATGGTATTGAAACAACGTTCCAGTCTGGAGTCCCGTCTTCTTTAGTCTTATTCGCGAACACCAATGAGTTATTGGGTCTCTGCCCACCAAATGCTACCGATCTGATATTGGGCCAACTATGGTATACACGTAATTTTGCTAGCGCTATCTCCTTCACGGGAATCGGAGAAGGGAAGTTTACACTAAACTCGGATTTCGTCGATGATATTGAGATCATGCTTGTTTTCACCGGGTTGGTATTTTCTGCTATTCGCTGAAGCAGTTGAAACTCTTCGGGTTTTAGTGACATTATTATTATCATTGTCTACAATTTCCGATTTTGATACCGCGGAATTATAAATACGTATCATCGCTGAGAACTCTTCATCGGTAGTTACTGTATCATCAATCGATGATGATATCAACGAGGATAATTGCGAGTACGCGTTTGATGCTATTTGATTTTTTACTGTATACTCGTTGAGTTTTCCCTGAGAACACGATGATAGTTTTTTAGTAATTGCATTAGCAACCACAGCAATTGTTGTCGCCGCGGATATACAAATTGGAACAGCAACCGGGGCTATCATTGTCACTGAAGACAGTATAATACCAGCTCCTGCCATTACACCAGATACCGAATACACTGTAACGTCAATGGTTGTAATTCTCCTGCGGTATTTTTTTTATTTTTATTGCATACTCCTCAGCGAGTGTTTTGAGTTTCATTGATAATTCTTTGATTGTATCATAGCAATATTGTGACGGCGTTGATGTCATTTTTATTTTAAAAACACTAGCGTTTTCAATTACGAATCTAATTGTAAATTTATTTCAATTCAGTTATTTGCTCAGATCTGCTACGAATTCCACATACCATGTTACTGATGCCCTAGTCAAACTTTTATCATCTGTTTTTATCGTTAACTGTTCAGTTGTATTCTTGTCAATGATCGTTGATATCACATTATTGACCCCGGATGAACTCGACGATGATATATTAAATTGAATTGGTGTTACCACCGTTAATCGATAAATACCCTTGACAGTAGCTGTGACGAGTAAAGCGTTAGATGTTGGTGTCCACTCCAATGGTCCAGATCGAAGTGTGTATACGTTATTGCTGAAGCTATCATGAGGAATTTTTTTTTTCAAGTCTCTGGAGATTGCCTCAGATCGTAATAACATCTGTGTTGATTGCTCCCAATTGCCGACCAAACCGAGTTATTTCATCGAATTTTGCAGTGATGTTGTTTAGAGTTGTTTTAACATCTTCAGGTTTAATATCATGTTTACCAAAAAATTTATCAATGATGTCAACGGTTCTGAGGACGATTATTCGTATTGTGTTAAAAAAAATCTGTATGAGTATCATATTCAGATCGTAGCTTTGCTAAATTGTCGATTGCGGTTGAACACCAAGAAATTCTCGTAGCAGTAGATCGAATTTATCAACGATGTTATTGGTTTGGCCGAAGCCTCCTACTAGTGTGTCAAAAGCAACTATATGATTATTATACTTAGATCGTAGTTGTTCTAAATCGTCGATTGCGGTTTTTATAGTTTTAATATTCGGTGTGGTCACTGGTGGAACACCAAGAAATTATTGTAGCGGTATATTGAATTTATTAATGGAGTAATCGATTCTGTTGAAGTTTTCTTGTAGTTCGTTAAAAGCATCTATATGATTGTTATACTTAGATAGTAGCTATTCTAAATTGTCGATTGCGGTTTTTATCGTTTTAATATTCGGTGTGGTCACTGGTGGAACGCCAAGAAATTCTTGTAGCGGTTGATTGAATCTAACAATGGCGTCATCGATTCTGCTGAAGTTTTCTCGTAGTGTGACAAAAGAATCTATATGATTATTATAATCAGATTGTAGCTTTGCTAAATTGTCGATTGCAGTTTTTATCGTTTCAATATTTGGTGTGGTCACTGGTGGAACACCAAGAAATTCTTGTAGCGATTGATTGAATTTAACAATGGCTTCATTGGTTCTGCTGAAGCCTCTTCGTAGTGCGTTAAAAGCATCTATATGAGCATTATAATCAGATCGTAGCTTTGCTAAATTGTCGATTGCGGTTTTTATCGTTTCAATATTCGGTGTGGTCACTGGTGGAACACCAAGAAACTCTTGTAGCGGTTGGTTGAATTTAACAAATTCATCGTTGAGTGATTTTAATGAGTTTGCTGTGTTATCTACTGTTGTTAGTTTCTGTGACCGTCGAAACAAGTACGCCTGGTTTGAGTTTACCATCCTGAAACAGCGCAATAGCGTCGTCGGCGGCGTCATGTCTTCGTGTTAAAATGTATCCAACAACACATTACTGGTTTTCAATTTGCCCTGGCGATCATGAAATACAACTATTTCGTTTGGGTCAACACTTGCTAAATTCAACGTCTCAGCGATTTCATATTCAATTATTTTTTTTACATCCTGTGTTTCCGTGTTGTTTTTTTTAACGCTGATAGAGGTCGCCCCCAAATATCAATCATTATTGTTAGCGCAACTTGGGTTTTCAATTTATTGATTTTCTAAAAACCTCCCACTGGTATATTCGTTTACAACCCGATGAGGCGGTTTCCACGGAAATGTAGATATCTCCGCGAGGACATTTAAAGCTTCACGGCCGCATATCGGTATATAATTTAATTGTTGCGTTGGCAGCGTGGAATAAAAAATCGGAATTGATTGATTCTTTGAATTTATATACCGCATAAACTCGCTTGGCGGAGCTAGCCCATATGAATCAAAATAGACAATCCCACGTGGATCAATCGCGTATGCAACCCAGTGAGTTCCCGATCCGTTACTGTTATCAAGATTGATGATACCGGTTTCAACGCATTTAGGTTTTCTCGGCAACTGATCTTTCATAAAAACCCCTCTGAAGTTTTTTATCGCTAGTTTTTAGCAGCATCAATTAAATCAAAATTGGACATGGGAAAAATTGGGTTTTCAACTAATAAACCTTTCCTGGTATTCTCAGACCCCTTCCGCTGTACCATGAATACGGAGTTCCTGGTAGTCTTAAACCCTTTCCCTTTTTTATATCCTTTCCCAGTTGTCTTTTTCAACGCCATTCCTGCCGCGGTACCAACGGCTTCCAACGCCGCAGCCTTCGCCACCGCTGGGGCAGCCGCGGCAATCAATGCTGGTATTGCAGCTAACAATGGAAATATACCACCTGATTTTATCATGTTGGCGACTGCAGCCTTTGAAAATACAATTTGATTCCCTCGCTGTTTCTTTAGCGCATCATTGAAATGTTTTATTTGACGATCCGTCAATGATATTTTATGTGTACCGCCGGACATCTGCGCTGGTTTTAACGTTATTGTTGTTCCACATTCTTTAGCGGATTTTGATCGCAATTTCTTGACCTGACCATCAGTCAGCTTGACACTAACAACACTATATGGCATTTTATTGTAAAATACATTTATGCTTTCAATTGATCTAATTGTGAATCGTTTACATATTTTCCACTGGTGCATCAACAGTTCTCATTCGTCCGCCAGCCCCTTCTAACAACATTGATTTGTCGCTGAGAATGGCAGCAACCGCTCTATAATTAGCAATAGTGCCACGAAGGACATTAGCTCTGAAATGTATATCAACGACGGATTGCCTTGTTAAATCAAGATGCTCCAGCGAAAAGTAGTAGATCGGATACAAGGCCTTAAAATCATATTGCGATATTTGCAAACCGATATCAACATTTTGATCACGGCCCATATATGACAGCATACGATGATACACGCGCGCAATATGGTTTTGACCGTAATTAAGTTGTATGTCTTCGGATGGTTCCTGCTAGCCATTTATTCTCAACGAGACGTCAGTAACTCCTAATTGATCAAATATCATATGACTGCGCAATTGTGAATTCACTCTTATCATATCTTGCAACGCAATAAATATATGACGTGGAGCTGAAACGCCTTGTTGTGATGCCAAGTTCCATGTAAATGTACTATTGATATTTGATTGGTTAACATCTTTTGTTGTTGTTAGCCAACTTAGCAATGATTTGCCACCCGCATCCATAAATGATAGTAGTCGCTGTTATGTGGTAATTGATGGGGTCATTACTGGCATCCACAAGACCAATTTAGTTAAAACGACTTTACCAGCGTCAGCATCTGGATTTGCAAGATCCGCTAAAATTCTCCAGATTGAATCATCGTCACTACCTTTTCGCACGAGTACTACTGTATGAAATAACTTTTCATACATTTCTGCAGAATCCAAAAATATGATGCAACGGAATCGCACATGAAAACGATTTACGTTGTCCTGTCAACATTGCTATTCGTGTTGCAGCTCCTAGATTGTACTGGGGTTCAGTATTTATAATCATATTCTCGACATCAACAGCAGCAGCGCCAGCATTATTATTTGGTCGTCGTACAATAAATTGAGTGGATCCAGCAGTTTTTTTATTATCTTTTGAAAACATCATAGACGGACCTGCTGATATTGTATAATCATCAGAATATCTTGCTAACCCAATTATTGTTGTAGCCACATCAACATCACGTTCTATAGACTCAATCTCTTTTCCGTCGATGAGATATCTTGCACTCTCAAATAGCGATATGATACCATTATTGACTAAGCCGACTTTGGCACCATCTGGATACGGTTCTGGTACAGCAGGAGTATCAGTAAGTTGTACAAGTTCTCCTTCTACTTCGATAAACGCTTCACACGGCAAAAAGTATTTACTGGTATCATGGACTTGAAGTTTCAACTCGCGATCGTAGGTCGGGTTGTATTGCATGATAGGAATAAAATTGATAATCGCGGACGGAATCGTCTTTGCGCGTTGGGGCTTCCATATCAAACGCGGGGTCAGCTGTTCGTTTAAAAATTTTATTAACATACTAGTGTTTTCAATTGCGAAACTCTTTGTAATCATCGTCGTTTTCGTTTTCGTTTCAAACCACTTCCTGCTATCGCGTTCATGATATCGCTATCTGTTACCGGCGAAGCCGTCAATGGCGACGGAGTCACCGAAGCAGCCAACGACGCTAGTTTTTCTTCCACTGCGCTATTTATTGCTTTGCTGATTTTTGCAGGCATCACTGCCGTAGACGGCAGTACTGGTGGTTTCACCACAGACTTCGTCGCTGTTGGTTTCTTTCGCACCAATGATGCTATTTTATCTTTCGCAGCAGAAAACGCCTTTCCGGCAAGATTTCCAATAGCGCTGATTCCCTTATCACGAATAATATCAATGGCTTTCATTGATAATTGTTTAGCTAACGGCGACACTTTTGGGGCTATTCTTGTAAATAACCCCGCGATGGTACTGCCGAGACCATCTCCGTAATATGCTCTATAAACAGGCAATTGTGAGTTCACCACGTAGACGCTTACGGGTTTATCATGGTTGTAGTGTATAATTATCTTGTTATAAAACTATTAGTTTTTCAATTAGTGAACTGCGTAGTCAATTCCATTGAAAATCTTTGATTTTAATCGCTGTGATAACCATGGGCGTCTCTGTGATTTTCAACTAATTCAGCAATGAGTTCTCGATATACATTAATGTCCATGATACCACCGGCAAATAATCGTCTACAGATATCAGCTGCTTCATTATGTATCTCGACGGAGTTGTTTCCGGCTCGTTTCCCCCCGATAAGTACTTCTAACCGTGATATATCCGAGAGAATATTACCAGGGCATGTCACGGTTGCGTTGAAATCCAAAGGATTTTTAATTGAATATCCTTTTCCGCTTGTTTTATTAGAACCGGCCTCTGCTCTTATGTCTATTTGTTCCGGGATTGGATCCTCCGTATGACGTGGTGGTTGTGGACCGCCTTTAACCGCAGCTAGAAAGTTATTATAACCAGGGTGCTGCAACAATCTGATTTTATCTCCGCCGTATCTCGCTAAATATATTTTTGATGCCCAAATCTCTCTGTCTCTTATAAAATTTTTAAACTCGTCGTTTAAAAAATTCTCACTTTTACCCTTTGGAAAATTTTCTCTAGCAAAATTAGCTAATTCGAAATCCGTATGTTTTCCTCTAATTTCATTTAATGCTGCGGCTGTAAATATACTTTCAGGTGAATAGTCTCTTCCTGCAGCTGCACCTTCTTGTTCTTCTTCGCGTTCTTCAATTTTGCGTTGGGTTTTTATATCACTGGATAGCTGTTGTATCCTGCGCGTGTTTTTTCAGTCCCTGCTGCTATCTTTTCAAGCGTATCAAGCAGCGGAGCCTTCTTTGATCGTTCTTTTTCAGGAATATCTCCGTATATTGCTGCTTCAGTTAACTTTTTCATATCTTTGGTCGCACTTGTTATCGGTGTAAACAGTTGTTCACTTGACACAGAAAAGTCAGTCTGCGCTTGTTGTCGTTGTTGATGTTTCTCGCGAAGTCTGTCTCGAACCGGTATAAACTTTTTAATTGCTGCTAGCCGCTCTCGGGCTAATCTAGTTGTAAGCGATTCACCCACCATATATTGTTTGTGAACTGAGTTTTCAAATGTGAATAATGCATTGATGTTTTCATTCTATATCTGTATACAAACCCAAACTGATGGAAATTCTTTCAGGAGAAAATCCTATGTGACAAGTGTAACAAGTGTTACAAAAAACGCTATAAAAAAAAAAATTTAATAAAATTTACTGAAGGCTTATTTTTATAGTAACGCCCACGTGATTAAGATACAGGTTATTCCTCGTTTAATATTTTTCTAAGATCACGAACTTTAGAACTAATTTCAGCTCGTTTTTGATAATCTTGGCCGAGCTTTTGACGTATTGCTTCAACGGTGCTAAATAGCGTTATAAATGCATTAATGTCGTTACCGTACAAACAAGCATTTATGGATTTTTGAATTCCTTTCACGAGCCTGTACATCTTAGGTAAAACATAACGACCCTTACTAGACTGATACTCAATGTCTTCATATTCTGAGGTAATCCTGTCGCAGTCGAGACCTTCACATAATACTATCCCTCGATTCTGCAAATTTGAAATTTCAGCGATTGTAGCATTTACATCTTTGATATCCATATTTTTATAGTATACTGTATCTCTAATTATTAAAAAAAATGACAAAACACTCATTTGGCAATCTCGCTGGCGCCCTATGACGTCAGAGTGACCCAGAGGTTACTTTATTAACTGAATTAAGTACAGCACATACATGAAAACCCCATTTGGAAACCCCTATCGCGTCAAATAACGTGAAAGAGACCCAGTGGTTACATATACGATAACACATCCTTGGAACTCCCTGGTTGCCTTCACTTCCAAGTAAGCTCAAGGGGGCCCGAAACATAAATCTCCGGCGGGAGGCCTAACGTTACAAACGCCATATTAGACCGCCAAGAAGATATGCTTGGGGAGACCTCACTACATGTACTTCATTAACTTAATTAAGGGCAGTACAATACCGTATAATCTCCACTCGAGTGTTGTGGCAGATTGTAGGCATATATCTATACTTAATTAATGGACGGTACAATGCCGTATATATCTCCACTCGAGTGTTGTGGCAGATTTTAGGCATACATATACTTAATTAACTTAATTAAGGATGGGTATTTACAATGAAACGATGATGGAATTTGGGATGTAATGATGTGGGGACGGTACAATGCCGTATATATCTCCACTCGAGTGTTGTGGCAGATTGTAGGCATAACATATACTTAATTAACTTAATTAAGGATGGATATTTACAATGAAACGATGATGGAATTTGTGATGTAATGATGTGGGACGGCACAATGCCATATATATCTCCACTCGAGTGTTGTGGCAGATTGTAGGCGTAACATATACTTAATTAACTTAATTAAGGATGAGTATTTACAATGAAACGATGATGGAATTTGTGATGTAATGATGTGGGACGGCACAAGACAGCACAAACATGAAACGACGGGGCGGATTTTTCTACGGCCAATCCAAGCAATCAAAAGCAACCCAATTAAATTAAACCGGTTGCATGATTGACAAAAGACAACCACACGCCCGGGTCAATGGCGTGGGTTAGTTTTGATCGGTCGAATTGGCTTTCGAACGCCCAAGCTTATTATGAGTCATAACGTATATAAGGTGACTAATACAGCCGCGTTCATTTACGGGTGTGTTATTTTATTTCCTTGAATTACTTATTAATGCTGTTTCACAACATTTAAATGAGACAAATATTTGAACAAAACACTAAACAAAAGAATACGGCTGCTAGATAACTGCGTGTAGTTACCGATTAGGTCACAAAGAGGAATTTTTAATATAACTGCAACTCTCACATAGTGATTTTAACCAGGCCCACTTACTTCAATGAATGGGAAATCGAATTGGGGGTTTCAATTGAAAACACTAATGTTTCATGCTCGTTCCGGCCGAGCGAACATAGGTAACGCGTTGGATTATAAAGAACGTTGTACTGAAAGTGTATAATAGCTGAATGTAGATGGTCTATAAGGGTTTATAAAAAAATTAATAGAACTGTTTAAATGATGCGGTTTTAGCTAAGCGACAATAAAAAGTGTTAAAAGTTTTATTTATTTAACTAACTCTACCGAAACTCACAATCAGGTATACTCCATTACAGTCACGTGGGCGCGCACATTTTAGTTATACCTATCTCTCTACCTGTGTAGCAGACGACACAAACACCTCGACGGTCATAATACAAGGGCACTTAGTGAGTAGAGTGTTATGAGTGGCGGCGGACTTATACATAAATGATTTATCTCCCTTGAATCGTTTCAGGTGTATACGAATTTTATTTTATGGCCAATTTCTTTGACAGAGCTGTTTTAGTTATATTTTCTGCAACAAATCGTACTGAAGGCCTATAAATATCAAAATATCTACTGGCTTCATTTATTGACTGAAATATTTTCTCCTCGTTGGTTTTTGTATCAAATGATTTGACATGTTTTGCCTGTTTTGCGTGTTTGCCGGTTCCACCTAATTTTGTATTCTCACTTTGAGTAACAACTCGTAAGTTATCGAAATTATTATTTTGAGGGAATCCATCAACGTGATCAATCACAAATCCGTCTTCGATTAATCCGTAAAATGCTTCATAAATGGCTCTGTGACAGAGATATTTCTTCTTCCCAGCTGCAAACATCAATTATCCCATATTATTCAGAGATCCAATCGGTTTCTTTAGTCTTCAATTTCTAACAACACCATCACTGGAGGCTTCATAATTAACAAGCATTTCGTCTGAAATCTTGGCTCATTTGTATAATAATACTACTTATCTGATTTATTATCTGCTTTAATTATAAACCTCTGGATATAATCTTGAGGGGTCTTTATGATTTTGTCATCGTTAGGGTCAATGACGGTATTTTTTATTCGTTTGTCATAATAGCGTTTTAGTTCCCTGTATCGTTTGCCGCCACAAATGAGACATAATTGTGATTTTCCCCTGACGCCCACCCCACATCGGAGGCACGGGAGGGGGCCAAGGGAACCGTTGCGAACGCTCTGTAAATGATACCCACAGAATTCGCTTCTGCATGATTTGTTACACGGGGTCGCTGATCCAATCATAAGCCACTTGCAGTGATTCATTATACTATATTTTTCTACTTAAATACTTGTTTTAATTATATGACCGAGGAATTCGAGAGATTATCAGCAATTAAGCCTTTCAAAAATGTTAAATTCAATCTCTATAGAACCCTCGAAAATGTGCCAAAACGGGCAATAACGGATAGAGCCCTGATAAATAAAATACGCGATTGTATTAATAAATTCAAGCACGACGGTGCATCTCATAGCTGGTCAACATTTCGAAGTGATGGCGTTGTTGATGCCACCATGAACGACAGCAACGCAGCCATGATGTTATCACAACTTGGCAACAAAAAACATTTTTTTAGAGTGAAATTCATTATCCGTGTAGAATCAGGCGGTTGGATTATACGAGACAAATTTGAACCGATTCTCAAAGACAAGAAAACAGTCGTTGTTAGCCGTGATTCTAAGCCGGGTCTGTTAACTGGAATTGACAAACCATACTATGAACGAGCATACCCTGAAACAGCAGTTGTGTATGGGATATATCCGTTAAATGAAAAACCCGATATAGGAAAACTAAAACCAATGAAATGCTCGTCGCCGGCGACTTCGTCGGTGGCTTTGCCACTCAATTGTGTAGCAGAACGAATAATAGAACACTTCACAAATGCGTTGCGTGGAAATAAATTGACCGATCGAAGACGCAAAAAAATAAATGACTGGGAATGAACATTTAGGAAGAACGGGCAACTATTAGCGATATCGCAAAATTAGAAACGTCGCTGAGATTTCCAATAACCGTTATAACGATAACCGGAGAAGTTTTATACGAACCGAAATATAATAAAAATGGAGTCCCAATTAAAATTATTGATCATAACGAACACGCATGGACGTCCGCGGTCACAATATTTCCACGAAACAGAGCAATAAAGTATATACCCACGGAATTCTTGGGAGAAGATTTCTCCAGGGATGGTTTTCTCGTTGAAGAGAAACTATTTGATGCTATTGCGTATTTGAGTAAAAACGACCCCGTGTCGGTGTGGTTACTTCGCAGCACTAAAAACGACACGGATACGTTTGATTAGTTTGTAAGACCAAACGGTGAATTATACCGCACTGAAGCATTTCACAATGAAATGAAAAAAAACAGCTAGTGGGTTTTCAACGGCGTGTGGCGGAGTCGCCAATGGCGAAGCCACCAGTGATGAAATTATCAACGACGAACAATTATTGACAAACTGTTTTACAATCCCGTCGGTTGAGGCTCATTTTGCGAGAATCAAAAACGCATGGAAACCAACACGCGTAGAATTCTTGCCAGACATTGAGGCTAGTTGTTTAGAATTCAATCATGGCGGTTTATGGAATAACAAATAAGACAGTGATAATATCATTTCAGTTGATATGATTGCTTGTTATCCAGCGAGTTTTCTTGGTTATGGAGAGTGTACTGAGTATTTTAAACGATTTGGACACCCCGTACATAAAATGACTCGTGTTGCAATTAATGGGCCGCTGCCTGATTTTGATTTAACTGGATTCGCTCGTGTAGTATCATTTGAGTTCGCAGCAGGACTTCATCGCGCTTGTAATATTTGGATTGGTAGACACATGTCTCATGATTGATACAAAAATGTTAATTTCGCTGACGGTCAGTGAAGCAATTATATCATATCGGAAACAAACCAATGTCTGGTTACCAGAACCAGAAAGTCTTGATAGTATAATTGACGAATAAAGAAAACATATTGATGCCGACGAAAAATGTATCATTGAGTGGTCCAAACGGGTATTTAATCAACGAAACATCGAAGCAAAAGATCTCGGTAGAAGAATAATTGGAAAATTCACTCAGGGAGGGAAAAAATGCGACTACAAAAGATATTCTTGACGGTTGATTATAGTTAGCACCGAATATGACTTTGTAATCGCGGATTCAGTATCTAAAAACATATATGTGGATCGTAAAGATGCTTTCTTGTCCGATGGAACAAAATTGGGTACAATTGTTACTTACAACGATGGACACAGTTCTCCGTATACACATTTGAGGTCGTCGATGCTGGGTTATGCTTGTATTAATTTATTTTCAATGATAAATAGATTTCCTGACACTGCAGTTAGAGTTGTCGTTGATTCATTTTACATTAACAGCAAGTACAGTTGCGCAGTTGCTGAATTCACTAATTCGGATGAAAGTTGGGGATCATGGAGAATTAAAAAAGAAATGCTGCGTGATTATTCTGAATCAGCAGACGTTGAAATTAAAAGTAATTACTTACGCGGTGATAATTTATAAGAACGTTCTAATGCACCGCCGATATCTGATCCAATTTGTAGATATAAAACAGTTTATTTAAACGGCTGTGGCGGGTCAGGAAAAACGACTCGGGCGATTGAATTATATCGTGGGGAAAATATGATTGTGCTGACACCAACCCATAGATGAGCGCAAGAGATAAAACAACGAAACGTTGAAGCTTGCACTTATCAGTTTTTTTCGATACAACGGCGACAAATGGACCCCTGAAAGAATGGGTGAAAAATTCATCCCTGCGATTATTATTTGGGATGAGATATGTACGGTTTCGTTAGATGTATTAAAAATGTTTCTTGATTGGTTGCTGCAAAAGAATACAGCGGTAATAATGTGTGGAGATCATGGCCAACCACCACCATTTGTCGGCGCGGGTCCACATGATTGGTTAAAAGGGTTTGTTGACTATTATGAAGAAATCGATACTGACTATAGGGCACTTGATGAACAATTACGTGAGGTCAAAAAATTAATTAGATTACAACCGGATAGAATCCAATGTGAAATAATCAGAGAAATAATTCCTGAAACTCCCATGGAGGAATTTTGGGAAGCATGGAGACCAAACGATTTTGTAGTGGCAAGTAGAAAGATAGTCAGAGACACACTTCAGAGAAAGTTGTTTAAGCTTCACAAAGAAAAATTCCCAACGCGCCCAGTGCCGCTGTGTTATAGACCCTGTGATACACGGCGACAGAATATTGAAGTTGAAATTCCAGGACAAAACGAAAGACAAACACTAGTGTTAAATGATATTGTGCTGGTTGATATCAGTGTTGTCGAAGACGCATTGCGTGCTGATAAATCGAAATGGTCACCTTTTGGAGAATAATAAATAGATTCCATATTATTAATTACCAGCGCCCATCATCAATTTGCCTTTCATAGCTGATTTTACCAGCCAGGAAGCCAATTTTTCTGTGAAAGATTTATCAGGAATAGCATTCAACGCATGAATTAATTTCACATCCGCGAGATGCCTGTTTTGCAAATTACTGCTTTTATATGCGACATCATGAGCATGACACGCCTAATCAATGGCGTTTATCGGTTCTTCACCACGTCGAGGTTGATTTTGATCATCAAGTCTGGTATCTAATCGTGTTCCGGGGCCACAGTAGCTATAACCTTGAAGGTGTTTTTCTCCTGGATACTTTGCCCACGGCGTTCCAGGGAGTTTTACTAACTTGGCTGCGATATCACCTCCTCGTTTGTTTTAAAAACATCTCCGGATTTCATAGAAACAAATCTAAATTTTTGTATACCACATGTTGCACATCTACCAGTAAGTGCTGATCTGTTATTGCTAGTTGTAATCGTCGTCACATCATTTGTGCTAGTACGCGTTTTACACGTCACACAATATAGATCCATAATTTATGTATAGAGATATGAATATAATTGATTTTCAGCGACTAAAACAAGAGAACCAGTTAAGCATCATGCAGCGCTACCAAACTCTATCCGCGCAATTATAATCGGGCCATCTGGATCCGGCAAGACGCAATTGTTGCTCAATTTAATAATGAGATGGATGAAGTGGGATAAGTTATATTTAATTGCCCCTAGCGTAGATGATCAACGATGCTATGAAGTGTTAAAGGACTTTAACGAGAATGCATCATAAATTAAAGGTGAGAACGTCGTTGATTTTATAACTGATATTGACGAGGCACCATCCGTAGATGACCTTGATGGGAGCATTAGCAGTTTAGTCGTATACGACGATGTGATGTTAGACAATCCAAAAACACCAGCTAGAATATTTTCACGGGGGCGTCACAAAAACACTGATGTGATATATGTAACTCAACGCTACACTCAGATTCAAAAAGTGATCAGAGACAACTGTAATATTCTTGCTGTATTCAACGGCGTTGATACACATACGCTACGAAATATTTGGCAGACATGGTGCTCTGATATGGACTTCAATCAATTTCGAAATTTCTTACATGATCCTCGAACACGATATCGTATCGGACTTGATCAAATAATTGGTTGAAATCGTAAAACCTCTCCTGAAAAATCATTTATGATTTTTGTTAATCTGTAGCAGCAGAAGGGGGCGATGACAACATCGTTGCGACCCTGATGATTGAAAAATCGCAAAGTCTTTTTTTTTTGGTTAAAATATGAGATTCGCAGGAAGGATCTATTTTCCGTTTTGAGGCTTCAATCAATTTTGTCGAAAAAAGTTGTAGGGTTCGTTCCCTCTGCTGTTAGAGACTATCAGTAGCAGGAAAGAGTCTAAGACTACCAGGAACTCCGTATTCATGGTACAGCAGAAACGGCCTGAGACTACCAAGGACGGTTTACTAACTCCGCTATCAAATTTTGATTTACTCGATGCTGCTAAAAAATTAGCGATAAAAAAACTTTAGATCAAATACCACAAAAACCAAACAGCACTGAGACCGGTATCATTAATCCCGATAACAGCGCCGCACCTGGAACTCACTGAGTTGCATACGCGATTGATCCGCATGTAATTGTTTATTTTGATTCATATGAGTTTGCGTCACCTAAAGAATCTATGCGTTATATACATCAATTAAAAATTCCTCGCTGGTATTCCACGCTATAAATACATAGAATGACCGACCCACCAATATGCGGCCTTGAAGTATTAAATGTACTTAGCGCAATATCATCACCAACTAAACCACCTCATTAAACCGTACACAAATATACGAGTGACCGCTTTTTTTTAGATAGATCTTAAAATATAATGATTGATATTTGGGGAAGATCTCTCTCAAGCCTGAATAAAACCACCGCGGTAATATCTGCAACCAAGAATGTAAAGAAAAATAATCGAAGATGAAATATCCGAGATATTAAACCTCGCAAGTGTGGATCCAAATGAAATAGTCGTATTTCAAGACCAGCAGGGGAAATTAAAAACGAGTAATGTTTCCTTGAATGTTATTCTAGTTAAAATTAATGGAGTGACCGAAAATTCACTAGTGGTGCTTGATTACACCGGTAAGATTAAACCAGGAGTTCTTTTACCAACTGTGATAGATAGTATCAACAATCGAGTAAAAAAGTCCGGTGACACAATGATTGGTCCCCTCGACATGAACTCGAATAAAATAACCACACTTGGCAATCCAACAATGGATACTGATGATGTGACAAAAAAAATCGTGAAGATGTGTTAGACAATAAACTAACAACGCTGCAAGATGAGCATAAAACCACAGATGATAAACTTACAACACTGCAAGCTGAGCATAAAACCACAGATGATAAACATGCAACGCTGCAAGCTGAGCATAAAACCACAGATGATAACTTACAACAGTGCAAGGTGAGCGTAAAACCACAGATGATAAACTTACAACGCTGCAAGCTGAGCATAAAACCACAGATGATAAGCTAATAACGTTGCGAGCTGAGTATGATGTTCATGTAGGCATGTTTGGAAATCTTCCTAAGAATTTTAGAAAAATTGATGAAACCGCAGATAATTTCTTTGGTACTCCGATGAATGTCCCAATGAAACTTCTGATATTAAAACAACTATTGATACGATTAAAAAAATCACATGACGATATCATTAGTGATTTTCATGCTATCGCGACCCGGCTTCATAAAATTAAAATACCACATAAACAAAACATTAATACCGTGCACTCGACATATCAAGAGTCTTTCGACTGGACACCTCAAAATAATATCATTAATATTACCGCTGAGGTCAGAGCTATCTATAGACTGACCCTGCTTCAGGAGTATCGTTTAATGTGTCATGAAAGTTGAAATTAATACTGCAAGTGCAATAACAGATAAGGGCGCCATGGGAACATTTACAATAACCTCTGTCAGTGATACTTTAGCTCGGGCATCGATGACATACTACGTAAAATTTGTAATTGATTTAAGTAAATAGTATAATCAATGTCCAACAGTATCTATATGATAAAGTCCGTGAGTTTCAAACTAAACTAAAAACTCTTATTGACGAGTATACCGCGAAGATAAACAAAAATACCGCAGGCGAGTTACCCGAGTTGATATTATTGTGTATTCTGTTTTAATTGTAATTGATGGAACAGTTATATTGTTATCAGCGATAACAGCACTGGCACATGTAGTTGTCATAATTTGTGTGTCATCGGCGACAATAATCACAGGGGTTCTTAGCATCATCACAAAAAAATATCCACATGCGGTCAGAATAAACTACACGAGTATATAATTAAGTTACATATTGCATCAACCGCGTATTCCCAATTATCGTCGCTGATATCATCTAGTCTCGATGACACAACAAAATCAGATAACGATTTCTCCGCAATGATGAACATCTACCACAGCGCAACATCAAAATCAGAAAAACAGCACAATAATAACAATGGCGATGACATCAACAACGGAATTATTTGAACAAATAGCGACAAACACAACGCCGCAAAAGACAACCATGATCTCAATAACCTCAACCAACCCTGAATTCAGTGTCAATTTCCTCACTGCGATTCCATTTAAGGAGATAGCGCTGGCAAAATTACGAGTATACTACAGTTGGCAGAATATTAGATCAAAATCATTTGGTGATCAGCAACCAAATAATTCCTTAGTGTTTGCGAGTAAAATTAAACAAGACGGAACTCTAGACTGGAATAGAGTTTCCTAACCATCTGGGTCTTGCCAAATCGAACAGATCAATAATGAATTACAGCGTAAAATAAAATCCATTACGGGAAAAGAATCAAAAATCGCTATAACAGTTCATGAACCAACACTATCATCCGCGATTTAGATAAACTCACCCGGGTATGCTATATATATCCGATTTCTATAAGTACCGTGCTAGAATGACCTGAAATCCCACCACCACCTAAATATCAAGTACCGCCAGAGCCACGACTAAATGATTTCAAACCTACAAAATTTAAAGCATTTTGGCGACATAAGAGATTAGAATATAGCTATGCTCCGTATAATAATAATAATAATAATAATAATAATAATAATAATAATAATAATAATAATAATAATGAGGGCTTTGTATAGCGCCAAATCTTTAAAAGCTCTAAGCGCTTTACACCATCAATAATGATATGACTACACAACAGAACAACAAATGACAAAACCAATGAAAGTGGAAAACATAAAAACATGCTGAAAACACATAAGATACAAAACATGATTAGGTCGCTAAGTTTGTCCCTGCAGTCGAAACAAGTGAGTCTTAAGAGGACTCTTAAAACGGACAACTGTGTCTTTGTGTCTAATTTCAATGGGCAATTCGTTCCACGTCGCAGGGCCCTGGTATCCAACGAACGTTGTCCATATGACTTTGTTTTCACCTTGGAAACAATAAGTATACGATTATCAGAAGAAGAGCGTAAGGATCTAGCTGGTGTATACACATGGGTGAGGCTAGGTAGGTATGTTGGACTGGAGTCTGTCATTGAAATATAGCACAGAGAACAAATTTTGTGTTTGATTCTGTATCGAATTGATAGTCACTGTAGCGTACAGAGCAGTGGTGAAGTGTGCTCTGATCAAGGTACTCTAAAGATGGTCAGAGCAGCTGTGTTTTTAACGTTTTGAAGGTTCTGGAGTAAATATTGTGATGAACCAGACAGAATTCAGTTACAATAGTCAAATATTGAAAGTACTAATGAACACACCAGTGTTTTTTTGTGGAATCAACTGAAAGATATTTACGAATGCAACTGATGCGTCTCAATTCAAAGTATGCAGCCCTGCAGATGTTCATGTCATGTTGGTGCAATGTGAGTGTACTGTCTAGAGTAATACCTACCGTACTGACTGTGAGAATTAAATGTTGGTGTTGCTGATATTTATTGTCTGAGGTAAAGGATGTGAATGAGAAAGTCTTTGTGTTGTGATCAGAATAGCCTCAGTTTTATCATCATTCATATGCGGCTTGTTACATGTCATCCATGATTTCACATCCGAAATACACTTCTCTACTCCATAGATGGTAGCATCAACTTCAGTTGGGTGGCTAGACTTGTATATTTGTATTTCATCAGCGTACAATTGGTGCGACACTGGGTGATGATCTATGACACTTGAAAGCGGCTGAGTGTATAGAATGAAGTGAACAGGTCCAAGAACAGATCCCTATGGAACACCACAACATACGTCAACTGGGCTGCAGTGTATTCCATTTGCATATATAATTTGTGTCCTGTTGACTAAGTAGGACTTGAATCACTGTAAGGCTATATTCTGAATGCCAAATACATGCTGGAGACGGTGAAGTAATATATCATGGTCTATTGTGTCAAATGATGCAGATAAATCCAGGAGAGTGAGGACTGTAATGTTTCCACTATCAAAAGCGGAGAGAATGTCACTAAATACTTTCAGAAGAGTAGTTTCCGTACCGTGGGCAAGGGCGATGTGCAGATTGTACATTGCTAAAAATACTGTTTGAATTAAAATGAGATACAAGTTGAGTTAGAACAATCTTTTCTAAGATTTTTTATATGAAAGGGAGATTAGAAACTGGGCGGTAGTTCTTTAAATCGTTATGGTCCAGTGTTGGTTTCTTCAGCAGTGGCTTTACGATGGCAGTTTTGAAAAATGATGGGAATTCCCCTGATGAGAGAGAGATATTAATAACGTCAGTTAGTGAAGGCAATATTGGTTCTAAGCACTGAATCAACAGTGATGTCAAAATTGGATCAAGTTCACAAGACTTTGGTGCACTTTTCATCACGATTGTCCGTACTAAATCTATAGAAACAGGTTCAGATGCTCCTAACGGTTGTCGCTGAAATTCTGCATCATACCAGTTGAAATTGTGCTGTCAAGCGAATCTCTAATGGTTTGAACATTGTCATTGAATA
This sequence comes from Unio delphinus, assembly GCA_029339505.1. Taxonomy (NCBI): domain Eukaryota; kingdom Metazoa; phylum Mollusca; class Bivalvia; order Unionida; family Unionidae; genus Unio; species Unio delphinus. The sequence continues at coordinate 5,886,880 of JAQISU010000011.1, forward strand.
AATTTGCAAATTGGTCTGGTAGGTCTAGTGGAGAGAAGGTCGCTGGAAGTGGTGTACATTTGTTCCATGACATTAGTTTGTTAGTTATCTCGAAGAGGTCTTTGCAGCTAGAACTCTGCGTGATCATAGTATTGTAGTGGGATGATTTGGCTAAATGGACTATGTTTGTGACGTTCTTCTTAGCGGCTTCGTAGATTTGTTTATGAATAGTGAGTCTGGTGGAAAGCCAAAGCCTCTCTGCTTTCCGGCGATGTATTTTAGCAACGCGAAGCTGGTCCCTAACACTGCTATACCAAGGAGAACAGATAGATACAGATAGTCGATTTATGTCTAATCCTTCAACAACAACATCATTAACTGATGTTGATCCAAAAACTCAGATACCTTATGTTTGTGAAAATAATTTATCATATTATGCTAATGAAATTAAAACTATCAATCCACCTATGATATTTTAATACGATTATTTCATAGTTATCTTCTGAATTATCCTGATGATAATCTGAAAATGCAAATTATTAAAACAATCCAGGTTAGAAACTATATCATATCATATTTAGATTATGCAAATCGAGATCTCATTGAAATAATAATTAACAGTAAATTTGAAATGGGTAAGGATAAAAAAACTGTTAAGCAAATATATCTTGATCATTATAAAATATCAGGACAACAATTATTAACATTTACATTACCAGCAGTTACAACAGACCAACTAAAGAAAACAATCATTGATCTTATCAATGCAAACTTTTCTCTGATACTCGCTGCATGGAAAAAAATACCACAATCCACAAACAACCATCCTCAAACATAATAATGACCCAGACAATGGTGGTAGGCATATTGCTCCTGCTAATATTATATATCTTCGGTGATTGCAATACATCTAGTATGTGACGCTATTGATGGAAGTTACCAAAAAAATCTCGAAAGATTAAATCAAGCCCAGCAGGGGTATATTTTATATTCGTTTGCAGCAACGGCTCCACCCGGATTTTTAATAATTGAAGAGTCAACAAATGCAGTATATATGCGATGTCATAATGATTCATTAACGAGAATTAATTTTAAACTCACTGACCAGTCCAATAATTTGATTTGACTTAAGGAATGAGACTTTACAAATTAGTCTGCATGTAAAGTCTGAAAGACTTTTACATAAAAGATTTTCGTCCTAAATCTTTTAGCTAAAAAAACATTGCTTGATACCAAAACTGTCCTTTGTTTTAGTTTGTCTGAAATAGTTTCGGTCTCCGTAAAGGTTTGAAAATTGATCTATTTACTCTCTCTCTCTCTCTCTCCGTAGATGTCTTATTTTAATTTGAAAAATTGGTCTGTTCCCTTTCTTGCTGCTGGTTGGGATTTGGAAATATCGCCATAGTTGTTTGTGCATATGCAAAGCAGTTTTAACAGACCTATGCAAACATGTTAGGTTTTACTGGTGTCTATTATATAACGTACTTGGATTGTTAATAGAACGACTGTCTTTATATATAGATAAATGAATTTTAATCATTTTAAATTTATACATCTCATGCATATATGCCCTGGGTAAATTTATCCCTTGGTGATTTTCCTTCTCTTTAAATCAACATACGTTGTACATTTCACATTATATATCCATTTTGATCACACATGCATTGTTACAATTTCTTGTATATACTTTCTGATTTAATCAGTCTAGAATGAATGAAGATTTGACCTTAACTTAACCTTTCGTAATGGAAACTATATTTCACTCATGGATTAAACATTCATGAACTTTTTCATGTATTTGTGGGATACAAAATACGTTCACACGCAACGTAATGTCGCCATTCAAATCATAGTAAATGTTTTCTTCTCAACAAAGATATATAATTAAGGTGCACTAAAAACGTTTCTATCACGGTATTTGCTTTTTAACGTGATGAAATAAAAGTAATACATTTTAAAAATTTGCTTTACTCCGACAATTACACCAGAGATTTTGTTAATTTAAGTTTGCCGTTTTTGTAACTATCATCATTAATTGTTCACATTGCAAATTAAATAGAATGAATTAAAATTATTTCCATCAGTACATATTCTAAACGTTTTGTCTTTTCCTCCTTTATTATCCCTATTTTTGTTACTTAGATTTTCGAAATTTATTAACATACACTCGGTGATTCATCAATTTAAATTTAAAATGCTTTCTCCAAATCATTTGCTGGCTTTTTCTTAAATTAATAATCAGTTGTATTAATGACGTATGACGTTGTACATGCTTCGAACACCATAGCAACATAATTCATTATTTAGTGTGCAAAATCCGTCACAAGAGCAACACCGCCAACACCTAGTCAATCGACGAATGCAAAGCTCAATCTAAAAAGAAACTAGCATGTTTAAAAAAAATCATCGACATACCATGTCACAAGATCTTACGTGTCTTCAGTAATTTGGATCCTTACCAGTATCTGACGTTTTCAGTTCAAATCACGTTCTGTGCTGAGAAATTTTTTTTAACATCTTTGCGAAAGTTTAAACAGTACCGTCCAGTCTATAATGAGTGTAAATATTAACACTATTGACACTTGTATTACCTTCATACAGTCTATAATGAGTGTAAATATGAACATAATTGACACTTGTATTACCTTCATACAGTCTATAATGAGTGTAAATATGAACACAATTGACACTTGTATTACCTTCATACAGTCTATAATGAGTGTAAATATGAACACAATTGACACTTGTATTACCTTCAAATTGAGATTCAATTCACCCACTAAATTAATGAGAACATAAAAGGCTTTATCTAAGAAAAATTGTACTTCTCCGTCCAATATATTTTCATATACAGAAATACTTCTTGTGATTATTTGAATGTAAACACACATGTGAGTGATAATATTTGACAGTAGTCCAAAACTATTTTTATTTTTAAAGCGTATATTATGCACATTTGATTTTGAAATTCCAGTCATTTTGTATAGGTTTCACGATAAGATATTTTCCATATCATTTGTTGCTTTATATGGGGCATGGGGACTGACTCTCTCAACTTGATACCGCTCAAAACGAAAGTAAAAGTCACGCCGCCGATACCCTCTGAAAGGTTGGCAGGTATCATGATCATTTTATTCAATGTACACGTTTTACAATCATCTTTACAATTACATCATGTGCTGGCCCTGACAGGTATTGTCATCGTCTATTCGATGTACACGTTTCACAGTAATATTTAAAACTAAAACATGTGCTGGCCCTGGTTGCAGTATAATAGTAATCAGGGTTCAGCCCCCCTGCTGCTTCAGCACATTAAAAACTATTGATACATCATCACATTCAAGACATTTGTTTATTCGTAACACTCTATTCTTTTGAATGAGTGCGGAAACATTTTTAATTATTTCCGATTTAATTCAAAGTACCATATGTTGTTTATAAATAGCTTAGAGAATTACATTATTTAGTACGTGTAGGCTTCGCTTCTTTCTATTGCCATGTTTTAGAGTATAGAGTCGTACCACTAATCTAATATCGATGTCAATAATTTCAAAGGAGCCCTAACATTTATTGTATGGAATGTATTTGATTTAATATAAATAATTTCATAACTAAATATTATTTGTTTCGTACTTGCATGGGATTATTCTGCAATATATTTTAGCATAGAATATGGTGAACGGCCGAACATCTTGATATAATGCGAGAAATTGTAGGTAAAAATATCTTATGGTTAATGCAAACTCCAACCTACATTGACTTTGATACAATTGCTGGTCAAATATATGAAAAACCATCTGTACAAACAAGATATATAAAACGTGCAAGGAACGCAAGTTGTAGATATTATAGATGCCGTAGGGTCTACGAAATGGTCATGTTTATGCATTTATTCTATTTCATATACATATGTTGGAATTGTTAGTGGAGCAAACTATTTCATGGTCGCATAGGCTGTACAAAGGGCTATGTTTGCAGAGGAAACTGGCATAGAACTGCCAATACTTGCCTCCTGCGTCAATTGATGATAATACTTCTAAACAGTATTACAGATTTGCGCCCCTGAAGAAGATAAAGGGCAACAAATTTTGAAAGGAATACCGAAAGTGTTGGAAGGGCTTTGACAAGTCGAAGCTTCTTGTCTGAATAATCAGCCGTTGTTTTTTCTTACTCTCCAAACATGGGTTAATTTAACTTTCTAATGAATGTAACACGTTCAATTTCAAAGAGATGTATTTGACTTTTGAAATAGACAAATCATTAAATCGCATTCTTAAGAGAACTACAGTATTGTTCATTAATGATGTCTGTTTTTGCCATTCAATATTATCCACCTGGTCTTTGATGATATCAATATAAGTCTATTGTATGAATGACATCATTATTAGGCGTGTAAGACAGGCATTATCAAGGTGTACACGACTGGAAATGAATAACGTCATTATCAAGGTGTATACGACTGGAAATGAATAACGTCATTATCAAGGTGTATAAGTCTGGAAATGAATAACGTCATTATCAAGGTGTATAAGACTGGAAATGAATAACGTCATTATCAAGGTGTATAAGACTGGAAATGAATAACGTCATTATCAAGGTGTATACGACTGGAAATGAATTCTTGAATTATTGCATGTATTTCATATATCAATATGGGAGAATCAAAGGGAATGAAGAAAAACATTAGAAAAACTATTCAAAATGCAATATTTTTTATTTAGTTATATATATATATATATATATATATATATATATATATATATATATATATATATGGTCATTATTTCTTTTAATGCCTTATGCACTGTATTCATCTGTCGGCATTACAAAATATCGATTAATATAATTTTGTGTTCTTAGTATCTCAGCTAAATTAAGGTACGACATACTTGGTATCTAAGGCTGTTAAAACACAAAATGTACAAATATTAATGTTCGATTCATGTATCTGATCATTAATTATTTGCATCCAGGTAACCACTCTATTGTTGGTCGAGTAAAACATAGTCTAATACATATATTGTAATGCTTCCATTGGATATTAAATAAATCACCGACAACAAATTACCTACTTTATGTTTATATCCTGTATATAAGCTCCTATTGACAAAAAAAAAACATATAAACTCTAGGTTATGATGTATAGCTTTTAAATAGCACTAGAATAAAATAAATGCAAGGAAACACATTTTTCACAGCTGTATGAAATATGACTACTCTATTTAATGGAAGCATGGGTTGATTGCATGCCAATCTAATGAGTATTAATTCGTTTTTAAGATAGTATTATCCAGTTCTATCTATGTGAAATGAATATGATCAGATCCCATAATATGAACATCATTCGGCTTGAAAAGTCATTTGTGCAACACAAAATATATTGTCGGAAGAACCCTAACATTCAATGTTATTCTTTAAATCAATAGAAGATTTGTCCTTCTCAAGAAAGATACATTATTATTCTGCATGGGTCGTATTGTGTATCCCCACGTCATGAAGTCCTCTTTGACCTGAATTAGTAGAACTATTTTATATATTTGACGTATCGCACTATAGTGTGCCACCATATCGACACTTACAGCTCAACTCTACTGCTTCGTAAAAATGTGTTTCAAAATATTTCCGGTTATATTTGTAGCAAGAAGACAAGAACTGGTGATAGTTATTATTCTTCGGATGACTTTTGATACGACTCATGGGAACCAGCTTTCTTCTGTACGGAAGACACGTCTGTCGAGAAATATCAAATTTTTCTTCTCTAACTAATACAAACGTATTTTTTAGTTGCGGATGCACATGTCCAGGTGCAATCGGAGTTACAGATGCATCCGAAAAATTTCCAACATCCTTGAGGCAAATTAAATTTGGAGTTGCGTTGTGTTTTTATTCGATACACATTGCAGGTTGTGCACACCGTGTTGGGTTTCGTATTGCATATATCAACAGTTCGATCCGGCGGACAGTACCATCTACCATCGCACTTGCAGAAACAGTTATACTCATAACACAAATCCCGATACTTGAAATTACTGGGTCCATCAAATCGTTGACCTTTGACATTGCAATAGGTACACTCAGTGCCGCTTACATTTTGTTTATTACAGTGGTCGACGGAGTGTTCCGAATCACAGCGAATTCCGCCATCGCATTGGCATACACACCATGTGTTCTCAGAACATCCATGTTTGTAATTGAAGACGGTATTTGCTGCAATTCTCCGGCCCTGGTCAACACACAGCCCGCACCCTGTGTTGGTAAGATAAGATTCATTTAACGTCTGCATGATTTAAAAGAAACAATTCAAAATAATCTTTTCTGACATGTTTACCGACATTACATAAAAATAGTCTTTAAAAAAGGAAAAATTTGCAAGACATGCAAACACAAAATAACACATACATACAACTGGGCAAAACATACAGCGCATAACTTCAAACAGGTGCAAGAAAACATTTAAAAAGGCAATGATGAACTTAAAATATAGATAAATTAAAATCACTATTTAGGATTTCAACAACGAAAATTATTTGAAAGGATTTAAATTTAAATTAAATGCAGAAGCACGATATTAGAACTAAAAGGCATGCGGCGAAGCAGCTCAAAAAAAAGTTAACTAAAAGGCATGCGGCAAAGCAGCTAAAAAAGAATGGTGTTAACTGAAAGGCATGCGGCGAAGCAGCTCAAAAAAAGCTTAACTAAAAGGCATGCGGTAAAGCAGCTCTAAATAAAGTTAACTAAAAGGCATGCGGCAAATCAGTTCAAAATGGAAGGAGTTAACTGAAAAGCATGCGGCAAAGCAGCTAAAAATGAATCTTGTTAACTGAAAGGCATGCGGCAAAGAAATCAACTGGTAATCAAGTGTGCACAACACAAGGACATTTACATACATACATACATACATACATACATACATACATACATACATACATACATACATACATACATACATACATACATACATACATACATACATACATACATACATGCACTGTAATTTACATACAAACTGCTGAAGATATCAAATATTTATCTGTACAACAATATCAAGATAATGCATGTGTATGTACTTGGACAGAGCAGACAGAGAGAGACACACACACGCACGAATGCACACACACACACACACACACACACACACACACACACACACATACATACATACATACATACATACATACATACATACATACATACATACATACATACACTGTATATAAAATAAGGTACAAATATTGAATCAAACTGAGATAAATGCAATAAAATCCGTATTTTAACATATGCAAACGGCATGCAAGAAGAGTACGCACGCCACTACATAAACTAAGAAACGGAAACCAATCGACGTTGAGCGAATACTGAACAAGTAGGCACTGTTTGTTACATTTCAAAATTGCCCTAACCCTAACCCTTTCCCACATGTATGCTTTAATGGAATGCTTGCGCTAGGAAAAATCAAATTGTTGATTATTAAATTAATCTATTGTCTATTCTTTTGATCAGACAAGATTTCCCCCAATAACAAATAGAGATATAAAATCCTGTGAAACGGTGTGTAGGTTTAGTTTATCTCATGCACCTATATTATTGCAATATGTTTGGTGGTTAAGACTATTTTTGTTGTTTTTTTATCAAGGTCTGGACACTTGTTGATCAATTAAAATATTGGTTTATTGTTCCTGTATTATTCTTAGCGAATTATATCTGATTTGAACAAGAGCCTGCATAACAAAGACACTAATTGATTTAAATTAGGACAGTTTTGTGTGTTGTTTTGTGTGTGTGACTGTGCGTGCGTGTGTGTGTGTGACTGTGCGTGCGTGTGTGTGTGCGAGCGTCTGTGTTTTAAATTTACAACATTGGTCTTTTAAATGTAATCTTTACTCTCACAGGAGTATAAGAAAAACTGAATCTTTTATATATAATCTAGTGTTAATGTATATTGCTAATGGCGTAAAAATCCTATCAGTACATGATTCCAGCTTTTGTGTCTACAAAGGTCTATATCAATAGCTTATAAACACAGTTGAATAATAGCGTCTATGACTTGTTTTTCAGCGGCTGCCATCTATTTGTTTTCAAATTCCCACAGTTATGGTGCAGATTGAGGACAGTGTCAGACGTAGAATAAACATTGACGGTGTTATTATCCAAGAATTTTCATTAGTAACAATCTCAACGAGAGCAATAGGTACATCATGTTATTATAAATTTATAGCAAACATGATTGTGATCTGATTGTGTGAAGCGTCGACTAATACTTATGTTGATTTATATCTTCGACAGGAACTGTTCAATTTGTTACAAATATATTTTCAAGATTAAAATATTGCAAATGAGTAATGTACTCTAAAATGACGATCGGGAAATGATGGACAAGAAATCGCAGCAAGAGATCTTGAAACTGTCCCAATATACGTTTGAAAGCATTCGTTCATATGGTTTACTTCATAGTCACCCAGTATATAAATATGCTATCGGCAGGTTGTGCTTTATTCCCTCATGGGACACCTAGCGGCGGAGTTACCGATCTATATTGTCTCTTTTGATCGTGGGTGCCTCATGCAGAAGGACCCTCGGCCTCACACGCCCACACCCCCACGCCCCAGCAGCGCCTTTGCTACCTTGAACTGAAAGTCGTCGTGGGCAACTGCGATTGAGATTACCAGTTTCGTAACTGTGATTGCAGGCGTAGGAAGGTTTCCATTTCAGTGAACATGGTCTACATCTGCGTCGTGAGAACGATTTATGTTTGATGGCAACCGACCCTACTACAGATCACTAACTGTATTGAAACTGCTTTGCTCGACCACGAAAATGTCCAAACAGAGACGTACTTGTTAATGTAATCGAGACGAAATTAGTTGGCTGTGTCAACAGCTGCAGTTGATATAGCTACGACAACGATCCTAATTGTCGTTCCTATGATGGTCGCCGTAGTTGCGATTCCCGCCACGACACAATACCAGCTGCGATATGGCTTCGGTCTTGTTCAAGTTGAATTTTATTGAACCAAATAACTGCATGCTGATTAGGAAGAAATATTATATCAACTCGCAATTGACCTCCTCCTGTGCAATGGTATCCGATGGTTTGAAATATCTTGCGGGTAACAATAATTAAATCAAATTTTTTATCTCATTCAGGACTTGTGTATCCTGCTACCCTTTATAAGCTACACAATAATTTAGTAAATACTATAAGATCAAAAATTGAAATTAACATGTGTGTGTGTGTGTGTGTGTGTGTGTGTGTGTGTGTGTGTGTGTGTGTGAGAGAGAGAGAGAGAGAGAGAGAGAGAGAGAGAGAGAGAGAGAGAGAGAGAGAGAGAGAAAGAGAGTTACCTTGTCCTAAGACTGTATTGATTGATGCAATACTTAGGGTCAACAAAACCAGAATCTGAAACAAAATGGAAATAAAATAAAATGGTGCCTGATGATTAAATATATATAGTTTGAAATATATATGGCCAATACCATAACTTAGTATATCCACTCTAAACGTTTGACATACATATGGCCAATGCTATGTCGTAGTATATTCACTCTAAATGTTTGACATACATATGGCCAATGCTATGTCGTAGTATATTCACTCTAAATGTTTGACATACATATGGCCAATGCTATGTCGTAGTATATTCACTCTAAATGTTTGATATACATATGGCCAATGCCATATCTTAGTATATTCACTCTAAATGTTGATATACATATGACCAATGCTATGTCGTTGTATATCCACTCTAAATGTTGATATACATATGGCCAATGCTATGTCGTAGTATATTCACTCTAAATGTTTGACATACATATGGCCAATGCTATGTCGTAGTATATCCACTCTAAATGTTTGATATACATATGGCCAATGCTATGTAGTAGTATATTCACTCTAAATGTTTGACATACATATGACCAATGCTATGTCGTACTATATCCACTCTAAATGTTTGACATACATATGGCCAATGCTATGTCGTAGAATATTCATTCTTAAAGTTTGACATGCATATGACCAATGCTATGTCGTAGTATATTCACTCTAAATGTTTGATATACATATGGCCAATGCTATGTCGTAGTATATTCACTCAAAATGTTGATATACATATGGCCAAGGCTATGTCGTAGTATATTCACTCTTAAAGTTTGACATACATATGACCAATGCTATGTCTTAGTATATCCACTCTAAATGTTTTTATATATACATATGGACAATGCTATGTCGTAGTATATTCACTCTTAAAGTTTGACATACATATGGCCAATGCTATGTCGTAGTATATTCACTCTAAATGTTTGATATACATATGGCCTATACCATGACCTAGTATACCCACGCTGAATGCAATGTGGCTGATGTTTTGTTTTGATGATTTTGTTTTGTTGTGGGTGGTGTGAGTGGAGCATAATTACTATATAATATTATACTTTGTGTAAAGGTGTGTTAAGCAAATTTCCAACATAAAATCACATTCTCTATTTATTTATGTATCGTGATAGCGTGCTAGCCTGATAATAGAAATTGAAAACTCGTGTAATTCACAAAGTTTGTTAAACTACAAGGCGATGTGAGTAAACAATCAAGTTTGTCATTTTTTTAATTCACAGAATGTTAGGTACTCTATTTATTAATATAGTATGTATAATAGAAAAATAAAGAATCAGGAATTTTGAAACTTCAAGATCGAAGGTTTTTTATTTTTTATACATCAAGAAATGGCATTTCTTATAGGTTTTGTATATGACTAAGCAGCAGAGAGGGTGAGCCGGACAACATTTTTAGACAAGTATTCACTGAAATCACGCTTAAAATCAATGAAACCAATGACATCAGACCCAAAAGTCAATGACATCAGGTCCCAAATATGTGTGTGAATCATGGATTAGGTCCAAAAAAAAAATATGAAAAAATCAATGAAATTAATGAAATCAAAAACTTTTCAACTATTACATTTTTTGGGAAAAAGGGACTACAACGTCGTTGTCACTACCCTCTCTGCTGCTAGAACTTTCAGTTGGGGTTAACCGAATATTTGATCCAGTCCGATACGATATCGTGTTCGAGGGTCATGTAAATTTATTGTTACAAATCCGTGTGGGGTAGACTGAGCATGACTAAAGAAATTTCTAAATTGATTGAAGTCCATATCGGAGCACCATGTCTGCCAAATATTTCGTAGCGTATGTGTATCAACGCCGTTGAATACAGCAAGCATATTACAATTATCGCGAATCACTTTTGGTATTTGTGTGTAGCGTTGAGTGACATAGATCACGTCCGTGTTTTTATGCCTGCCTCGGGAAAATATTCTAGCAGGATTTTTTTGATTATCTAACATGACATCGTCGTATACAACTAAATTGTTGATACTTCCATCGAGGTCTTCTACTGATGGCGCCTCGTCAATATCGGTTATAAATTCAATAACATCCTCGCCAGCAATCTCTGAAGCGTTTTCATTAAAATCTTTTAGCACTTCATAGCATCGTTGGTCGTCTACGCTAGGGGCAATTAAATACAACTTATCCCACTTCATCCATCTCATTATTAAATTGAGCAACAATTGCGTTTTACCGGATCCAGATGGTCCGATTATAATTGCGCGGATAGAGTTTGGTAGCGCTGCATGATGCTTCACTGGTTCTCTTGTTTTAGTCGCTGAAAAATCAATTATATTCATATCTCTATACATAAATTATGGATCTATATTGCGTGAAGTGTAAGGCGCGTACTGGCACAGATGACTTGACGACGATTACAACTAAAAATAACCGATCAGCGCTTTCTGGTAAATGCGTACAGTGTAGTACAAAGAAATTTAGATTTGTTTCTAAACCCAAGGAACCCAAGGAACCTTTAAAAAAAAAAAGAGGAGGTGATATTGCTGCCAAATTAGCAAAACTCCCTGGAACCCCATGGGCAAAATACCCCGGAGAAAAACACCTTCCAGGGTATAGTTATTGTGGACCGGGAACCAGACTTGATATCAGACTCAATGATCAAAATCAGCCCCGACCCGGTGAGGAACCAATAAACGCTATTGATAAGGCCTGTCACCTTCATGATGTCGCTTATAAAAGCAGCAATTTGCAACACAGGCATCTAGCAGATGTGAAATTAATTCATGCGTTGAATTCTATCACTGATAAATCCTTCAAAGAAAAATTGGCTTCCTTTTTGATAAAATCGGCTATGAAAAGTAAATTGATGTTAGGTGCTGGTAATTAATAGCAACATGGAATCTATTTACTATTCCCCAAGAGGATACTGGAGGGGTAACGCTGCAATCAGTAAACTCGCTAGCGCCGCAAAAGTGAAAAAAACCACTGCAGCTCATTGGTTATCCAAACAGGCACTATGGCAAATGTATCTACCACCGCCTAAACAAATTCAATTCTCGCATTTTGATGTAACCGGACCCAATGAAGTTCATCAGGCTGATCTATTATTTCTGCCACATGATCGTGGTTACAAATATGCGTTAACTGTAGTTGATATTGCAAGTCGATACAAAGAAGCAGAACCGTTAAAAACAAAATCGGCCACTGAAGTCGCTTCTGCATTTGAAAGGATTTATCGACGAGGTCCTCTGCACTGGCCAAATCTGTTACAAGTTGACCCGGGCAAGGAATTTCAGGGTGCAGTGTTATCTACAATGAAATATCACAATGTCGCTATCAGACGAGGGCATACTGCACTGCATCGTGATCAGGCCATTGTAGAACGGTTTAATAAAACCCTTTCTGAGCGGTTATTTGGATATCAATATGCAAAAGAATTCATCCAAGAAAAAAGATCCCGTGAATGGGTGAAGAGATTACCAGGTGTAGTTACCGCACTGAATAACGAGATTACTAGAACCATCAACATGAAACCTATCAACGCGATTAAAAAGAAGTCGATACCTGAAAAACCACAAAAAGATTTTAGCGTTTCCCAACCAATTCTTGGTAGTAATGTCATTGTGAGGTACTTATACGAACCAGGAGAGCTTGAAGGGGATAGAAAAAGGGCTACTGATCCTATTTGGAGCGTCACTACGCATAAGATATCTAGTATAACATGATCTACGGGTAGACCTCCAATCTATAAACTGGATTCAACTGCCCCTCAACGGGGTTTTACTAGACAACAATTACAAGTGATACCCGAGGATACTCAATTGCCACCCCATGGGCTTAACTAGCACCCTTGCGTCTATTGCACTCAAGACAAGTCAACATCACATTATTTCTGACATGACCGAGATTGTTATTTTTTCTGTCTACGGTGAATTGGCGAGGATCCTTATCCGAATACTGCCAACGCATTATACAATTGCAACTTGCGCAGTGATTATTCTGTTGTTTCTTCAAAGTGATTATTAATTCAGCATCAATATCGAATTCTCGTTGTTTTTTTTTGTCCTGTTGTTTGTAACCGGAGAGTTTTTTATCAATAATATCATTATCGTCACCAATGATTTCATCATCGCCAATGATTTCATCATCGAAGACAATTCTTCGAAGTTGATTTATTTTTCGTACTCTAGACACTGCGAGATAGACTAAATTCGACCATTCTATGCGATTATCTACCATCCAAAGAGTTGTATCCGATATAGTCAATCCCTGTGAAGAGTGTATTGTTGCTGCATAACCTAGCGTCCACGGGGATTTATTAGCACGCAATGCATCTTCAACAACATTGATATCAACCAGCACAATATCATTTAATACTAAATTCTGTTTTTCACTTTGTCCTGGAATATCAACTTCGATGTTCTGTTTTCGCGTATCCGATGGCCTATAACAAAGAGGCACTGGAAGTGTTGCAAATTTTTGTTTATGCAATTCAAATAACTTCATCTGAAGTGTGTCTCTGACTATTTTTCTACTTGCAATGATTAAATCATTTGGTCTCCACATTTCCCAAAACTCATTCATGGGAGTTTCCGAAATTATTTCACGGGTTATTTCACACTGGATTCTATCCGGTTGTAATCTAATTAGTTTCTTCAATTCTTTTAATTCATTATCAAGTGATCTATGATCGGTATCAATTTCTTCATAATAGTCTACAAAACCCTTTAGCCATTCATGGGGGGATGCACCGACAAATGGTGGTGGTTGGCCGTGATCACCGCACATGACGACTTTTGTATTTTTCAATAACAACCACTCAAGAAATATTTTTAAGACATCTTCGGACACTGTGTCTATTTCATCCCACATAATGAATTCAGGAATAAATTTCTCTCCCATGCGCTCAGGAGTCCATTTATCTCCCTTCCATCGGAAAAAACTGTGATAAGTGCAAGCATTTACCCCTCTCTGTATCATTTCTCTGGCGAGTCTGTGAGTCGGTGTTAGCACAATCATGTTAGAAACGCTAGCGTTTCCACGACGAAATAACTCAATTACCCGGGTTGTTTTTCCTGACCCACCACAGCCGTTTAAATAAACTGTTTTATATCTACAGATTGGATCAGAAATCGGTGGTGCACTAGAAAATTCTGAACACTGATTGCTTCCTAAGTAATTATTTTCAATGGTAACATCTGCTGATGGAATATAATCATGAATCATTTCTTTCTTAATTCTCCATGATCCCCATTTCTCGTTGACAGTAGCCTTAAAATCAGCCATTTTGCTATTTATGTAAAATGAGTCAGTAGCAACTCTAACTGCGGTGGTAGGAAATCTATTGATCATTGAAAACAGATTGATAGAAGCATAACCAAGCATAGAAGCTCTCAAATGTGTGTACTGCGGATGGTATCCATCATTGTAGGTAACAATTGTACCCAATTTGGTTCCATCGGACATAAATGCGTCCTTACGATTGACATATAGGCCCTTATTCGTTAAATCCGCCATTACAAAATCGTATTCAGCGTTGTCTATAATCAATCGTGAAGAATATTTCGTATTATCATCTTTGCCACCTTGGGTAAATTTACCGATTATTCTTCGTCCAAGATTTTTTGCTTCATTGTTTCTGATTTCAAATAACTGTCTGGACCAATCCATGATTTGTTGTTCATTAAAATCAGGAAACAGTTTTCGCTCTTCGCTAATTATTTTTTCTAGATCAGGTTGTGGTAACCAGACTGATTTCTGTGCTCGATAGGATATAATTGCTTCACTGACAATTAATGATTTTAACATTTTACAATCAAGCATATACCGTAGTAACACTATTGGCATCCAGTGTTTTTCAGACATGTGTTTACCAATCCAAAGATAACTACACGGATGAAGTCCTTCAGCCATTTCAAATGATACTACACAAGCGAATCCGGTTAAATCAAAATCAGGAAGTGGTCCATTAATAGCAACACGGGTCATTTCGTGTGTAGGGTGTCCAAATCGTTTGAAATATTTCTCGCATTCTCCATACCCAAGAAAACTTCCTGGATAACACGCAATCATATCAACTGAAATAACGGAATCAGAGGTGTATTTTGTGTTCCATAATCCGCCGTGGCTGTATTCAAGACAGGACAATTTGACATCTGATAAAAACTCACTTCGTGTTGGTTTCCACGCGTTTTTCTTTCTAGCAAAATGTGCTGCAATGGATGGTACTGTGAAACAGTTTGCTAATAATTGATCGTCTTCTTCTCCGTCCTCAGAAAACTCACTAGCTAGTTGTTTCATTTGATTCTGCAGTTCTTCAGTACGGTATAATTCTCCGTTGGGCCTTACAAACTGATCAAATCTGCATTCCTCGTCTGAATTACTATGAAATAGCCACGCTGACACAGGATCGTTTTTACTCAAATGGTAAATAGCATCAAATAATTTCTGCTCGGTAAAACATTCTTCAGGTCCCAACCCTGCTGGGGATAGATATTTTACGGTTCTATCCCGTGGAAATATTGTTACTGCAGATGACCACGCGTGTTCGTTATGATCAATAATTTCAATGGGTTTTCCTTTTTTTGATTGATATTTCGGTTCTTTTAATACTTCACCGGTGATTGTTCTTACCGATATTGGAAATCTTAATGATGTTTCTAATTTAGTTATATCCTGAATTGTTGCTCCATGCTCTTTTACCGTGAACTCCCACTCGGTTATTTTTTTTCGTCTTAGATCAGTGAGTTTATTTCCCCGGGACGCATTTGTGAAGTGTTCTATTATTCGTTCTGCTACACAATTGAGCCCTGTCGAATATTTCATGGGTGCTAGTTTTGAAATATCAGGTTTTTCATTGAGCGGATAGATCCCGTAAACAACTGCTGTGACAGGATAAGACCTTTCGTAGTAGGGTTTATCAATTCTAGTCAAAATTCCCGGTTTTGAATCCTGATTCACGGAGACAGTTTTTTTGCCCTTGAGAATGGGTTCAAATTTATCCTTAATAATCCATTTGCCATTCTCACGGATAATGAATTTGATTCGGAAAAAATGACTTTTTTCCCCAACATTTGAGATTATCACTGCTGCTTTTTCATCATTCATGGTAGCGTCAACAACACCATCAATTCGAAATGTTGACCAACAATAAGATGCTCCATCACGCTTGAATTCATTAAAACAGTCTCTGATGGGTTTATCAAGAATTTTATTCTTGGGTGTATTAGAAACTATATCAAGATTGAATTGAGCATCCTTCCATGATGATCTCATGTTTCCGTCTCTTGGACGTTTGTTACGTTTTTTGGGTCTATCGCGATTAAATCTAGGATTGATTTTCAATAATCTCTTAAACTCTTTCATGTTTCCGTCTATTGGGCGTTTGTTACGCTTTTTGGGTCTATCGATATTAAATTTAGGATTGATTTTCAATAATCTCTTAAACTCTTTCATGTTTCCGTCTCTTGGACGTTTGTTACGTTTGTTTCCGTCTATTGGACGTTTTTTGGGTCTATCGAGATTAAATCTAGGATTGATTTTTAATAATCTCTTAAACTCTTTCATGTTTCCGTCTCTTGGACGTTTTTGACGTTTTTTTGGTCTATCGAGATTAAATCTAGGATTGATTTTCAATAATCTCTTGAACTCTCTATCAGCATTGAATTTAGCATTTTTCAAAGTCAATCTCTTGAACTCCTTCATGCTATATAAAAAACAAGCATTTAAATGAAAGATTTATGTATAATGAATCACTGCAAATGGCTCATGATGGGAAATGTAACCCCGTGTAACAAATCATGCAGAAAAAATGAATACTGTAGGTATCATATGCAAAGTTTTCGACGTGGAAGTCTTGGTCCGTTACCCTGTATTCGATGTGGGGTTGGGGTCAAGGGAAGATCACAATTGTGTATTGATTGTGGTGGTAAGCGATATAGGGAATTGAAGCGTTATTATGATAAAAGAATAAAAAATGGACAATCTATCAGAAATTATGACCCTGAAAAAGCCCTTGACCCTGACAACATCAAGGATAAAATCATAAGAACCCCGCAAGACTATATCGAAAGATTTTCCAGTGATGTAATTATTGAACCAAACACTGAATTAGACAAACAATAGAATAGTATATATGAACCAAGAATTCAGACCACACCCAGTGATTACAAATTATGAAGCATCCAGTGATGGTACTGTCAGAAACCGTAGACTAAAGAAATCAGTTGGTTCTGTGAATAATCAAGGGTACTTGGTGTTTACTGTTGGCGGAGGAAAAGAAAAGAAAACTTATCTCAATCATCGTTTCGCATTTGAGTGTTTTTATGGATTGATCGAGGATGGTTTTGTTATTGATCACAAGGATTCTAATCGAAAGAATAATTCTGTATCAAATTTACGAGTTGTTACACAGAGTGAAAATAATTCATCTGGAAGGACTGGAAAATGCAAAACGGTTTGGAAGAGACCTGTGAAATCCTTGAATACAACAACTAACGAAGAGAAAATATTTTCATCTATGAATGAAGCCGGTAGGCACTTCGATATTTGTAGAGCCTCAGTACGAAGAGTTGCAGAGGGGGTAACCAAGACGGCTATTTCAAAAAAGACGGAGCAAAAAGTTCAATTTAGTTATGTCTAATGCGTCATAATTTCCAATTAGAGATATGTCATACTTATAGAATAATGAATTCTGAAAACATGAATAGCATCATAGTTGAAATAGCAAAATTGAAAAATCAGGATATCAAACTATCAGATGGATTAAATCCTGACCAAATTGTGTCTGATTTTCAGGATATTGAATACGGAGTTAGCACTAACAAGTATATGCTACCCAAGAAATATGCACTCATCAAAAAAATTCAGAATTCTATTAAAGACTCTCTTTCATTTTCCAGTGACATCAGTGTGTTTGTTCCGTTGTATACTATCGTAGAGGGAATACGAAAAGAATTGGGGTACGAATACGAATTGAAAAAAGAAGTCAACTCTAAAATTAGAAACCTACGAGCATTAATTCAGGAAAATGAACAATTTGACTGACCGACCATTAATCATTTTTTGATTGCCCGACCATTATCATTTTTTGATTGCCCGACCATTATCATTTTTTGATTGCCCGACCATATCATTTTTTTTAGCCGACCCTCAAAGGGTGTCAAAAATCGATGGACGATGTGTCAGATTGGTCAAAACTAGAATGTTGAAACTATCAGTATTATTTTATTTATATACAATTTTGATACTTTCAACATCACTGATAGAAGGTGTCTCACGATGAAATAACACTTCCATGACCGTGTTAAAAATCATCCGACATGTCACTGATGTCAAGGGAGTTGCACGATGGTGTTAGGTCGGATTAAAAAATTGTTTTACAATTGAAAAATGGTTTCTGATTTCAAATAATGGTCAATGAAGCATTAACAACCCGACTGGCTCGTGAGCGATTAGATGCAATTAAGAAATTTATACCAATTCGTGACTCTGTAAGAAATAAACTACAACAACGACAGAGTTTACAAACTGATTTTGCTCTGGGGTCTGAAGAATTGTTTAAACCAGTAACCACAACAACGTACGGGGTAGAGCGTGCTATACTGGGAGATGATCCTGACGGTAAGAGAAAGGAAGAGGGTCTTATTTCTGTACTCGAAAAAATAGCAGCGAAAACTGAACAAACTGAACAAACTGATCCGAAAAAAACGACTGTTTCTCTGTTGAATAAATTTACTGATCATGCTAAAATAGTAATAAAAAAACCTAGTTTATTGAAATCAAAGGATTATCAAGCCTTTGGTAATTTTGCTGCTCAAAGTTATAATTCAAAAAAAGATTTTTTAAAGGACGAGTATAAGAATGATAGAATAGCAAGTAATGATTGGTTCGATAATTTGTATAAACTAAATAAGGGGATTGGTCGTTTGAATAAGGATGAGACAGGATACAAGGAATTTAAAAAGGGAATTAGTAATTATAAAAGAGAACAAATAGAAGAGCGACAACGAGAAATAGAAGAACGGCAAGAACTAAAACGTCAAACACCAACACGGAGACAAACAAGAAGACAAAAAAAAACAACAACTACCACCTGATGATGATGATGATTTAGAAGAACGACGTCAAACACCAACACGGAGACAAAAAAAACAACAACTACCACCTGATGATGATGATGATGATACTCTTGATTATTTACAAACCACGGATACAGACAAACTAGATGAAGCAACTGGTTATAGCGGAAGCGGACTGCAAAATCCAAGGATTGGAAACACTTGTCCTGATAGTGTTATCAATGATATATCACGATTAGATGTTCTTGTAGGAGGATTCCGAGCTGGAAATAACTCTCCAGAAATAATTAATGAAGCAGCTGATATTTGTAGACGATTATTTGCCGGCGGTATCATGGATATCAAAACTTATCGAGATTTCATTGACGAGTTAGCAAATGGGTATCATAGCGATTAAATAACAATTGAAAACACTATTGTTTTTATAATAATGATCGTACACTACAATCATGATAAACCAACCCTCGTCTATGTAGGTAATTCACGGTTTCCAGTTTATAGAGCATACTACGGAGATGGCCTCGGCAATACCATTTTAGGATTCTTTTCAAGAATGGCCCCAAAAGTGATGCCGTTAGCTAAACAGTTATCAATGAAAGCCATTGATGTTATTCGTGATAAGGGTATTAGTACTGTTGGAAATCTTGCCGGGAAAGCGTTTTCAACTGCGAAGGATAAAATAACATCATTAGTGGGGCGAAAAAAGAAACCGTTACCGTCTACAGAAGAAATGCCTGCAAGTGTTAGTAAAATTATAAATAACGCAGTAGATGAAAAACTAGCGTCGATGGTAAATCAAGGAGACCAAAGCAATATTGCAAACATGATAGCAGGAAGTGGCCTTAAAAAACTACGTCGATGAAAATGGAAAAATCGTTTACGATTTCACTATTTAGACTCTGATAAATAGAATAAAATGTTCAAAAAGTCACATGATCCAGCGTTTGATATAGACGCCCCAGTTGGCAAGGATGATTCTGTACGCGATTATCAATATTACGCCTATCATGCCATAGACTCAAATAGTCGAGCAAGAATTGATCTTCAAGTCCATGATACCAGTAAATACTTTTTGCCCTTTGAAGCATTTATTGAAGTAAAAGGAGAAATTGTAACAGCTGCTGATACTACTGCTGTACCAGCACCGTATCCAGCTGGTACTCAAGTCGGTTTTGTCAATAATGGTATTATGGTGCTATTTGAGAGTGCTAGATATCTCATTGATGGAAAAGAAATTGAGTCCATAGATCGTGATGTTGATGTGGCTACAACAATCATCGGGTTAGCGAGATATTCTGATGATAATACAAGATCAGCAGGACCCTCTATGATGTTTGCAAAGGATGGTAAGAATACCGCTGGTGGAAATCCATTTATTATAAGACGACCAAATGATCGTGCTGCTCCTCCTGGTCCTGCTGGTATCGAGGATATGATTATAAACAACGATCCTAATTTCAATCTAGGAGCCGCAACACGAAACGCAATGTTGGGAGTAGGGCGTAAACCATTTTCATGTGCGATTCCACTGCATCATATTTTTGGATTCTGTAGAAACGTCAGAAAAGTTATCTACGGGGCGAAGCATACAGTATCGCTTGTACGAAAAAGTGATGATAACGACGCAATTTGGAGGATTCCAGCAAATGCTGCAGCCGCCAATGCTGATGCCGGTAAAGTCAATTTAACAAAAATATCATTGTGGATGCCAGTGTTGACTCCAGCAATCACCGCAGAACAACGACTACTATCATTTATGGACCAAGGAGGAAAGTCGTTGTTGAGTTGGCTAACCGTGAGTACAGATGTGAAGCAATCAAATATCAACGGGTTATTCACTTGGAACCTAGCATCAAAGCAAGGCGTTTCTGCGCCACGTCATATATTTATTGCGTTACAGGATAACGCACGAGTTGGCAGTCAACTCTCCAGTCATATGATATTTGATCAATTAGGTGTGAAAGACGTCTCACTGAGAATAAACGGCCAGCAGGAACCATCTGAGGATATACAACTTAATTACACAGAAAATCATATTGCACGAGTTTATCATCGTCTGTTGTCATTTATGGCACGCGATCAAAATGTCGATACTGGTTTGCAAATATCACAATTTGATTTTAAAAATCTGTATCCGATCTACTACTTCTCACTGGAACATCTCGATTTGACAAGACAGTCAGTTGTTGATATACACTTTAGAGCTAATGTGACTCGTGGTGCTATTGCTGATTATAGAGCGGTTGCTGTCATTCTCAGTGATAAATCAATGATACTCGAAGGTGTTGGTGGAAGAATGAGAGTGGTAGATGCCCCAGTAGAAAATCTTTGAACGATTTTTCTCGATTTTTCATTGAATTAGAATCAATCAATTATATATAATGTCATATAGTGTTATTAGTGTTACGTTAACTCCTGGTCAAATCAAAAAATTGCAATCAGAATCGGCTAAAAAATGTGGAACCACAATCACGTTGAAACCCAGCCAAATGACTGGTGGTGAAAATAAATTATCGCTGACAACTCGTCAGGTGAAACATTTCAATGATGCTTTCAAGGATAAAAAGGGAGTTCAGATTTCTCTCTCTGCGGCTGCTATTAAAAATATGATGAAAACGGGTGGTATATTTCCATTGTTAGCTGCAATACCAGCATTGATTGCAGCAGCAGCCCCAGCGGTGGCTAAAGCAGCGGCGTTAGGAGCCGTTGGTACTGCAGCAGGAATGGCGTTGAAAAAGGCAGCTGGACAAGGATATAAAAAAAAGAGACAATCCGTTCAAGGATTGGGTCTAAGACTACCAGGAACCCCGTATTCGTGGTACAGCGGAAAAGGTCTAAGACTACCAGGGACCCCGTATTCATGGTACAGCGGGGGATCCGTTCACGGATCAGGCCTGAGACTACCAGGAACGGTTTATTAATTGAGGAACCTATGGTTCCCAAATCTTCGATGGTTCCCATGTCCAATTTTGATTTAATGGATGCTGCTAAAAAACTAGTGATTAAAAATTTCAGAGGTGTTTTTATGAAAGATCAATTACCACATCAACCAAACAAAACTGAAACAGGTATTATTAATCTCGATAACAGCACCGGACCTGGAACTCACTGGGTTGCATACACTATTGATCCACGTGGGATTGTCTATTTTGATTCATATGGATTAGCCCCACCAAAAGAGTTTATGCGGTATATAAAAACCCTTCCAATGAAGACTTGGTATTCTACGCTACCAACACAACAAATCAATGACCCACCAATATGCGGCAGTGAAGTATTAAATGTCCTTGACGCTATTTCTAACTCCTTGGGTAACCCAAGGGGAAAACCACCTCATATTGTCGTTAATGACTACACTAGTAATCGCTTTTTAGAGAGAGAAAGAGTTTTACAATAACATGATTGATATTTGGGGAAGACCTCTGAAACCCAAACCCGATGACACTGCAACCCCTGATTCTATCAAGGATATAACAAAAAAAATTAAAGATGAAATCGCTGAGACGTTGAACTTAACAAGTGTTGACCCGAATGAAATAGTTGTATTTCAAGACAAACAGGGTAAATTGAAATCCAGTAATATTTCTCTGGATGATATTTTAGTTAAACAACAAAACGCAATCGAGAACACAGTTGCGTTATTTTCCGATCAGGGTAAATTGAAATCCAGTAATATCTCTCTGGATGATATTTTAGTTAAACAACAAAACGCAATCGAGAACACAGTTGCGTTATTTTCCGATCAGGGTAAACTCAAACCGGGTGTACTCGTTTCGACGATTACAGATCGATTAAAAATTCTCAACGATGAGTTAAACAATTCTGTGGTTGTACTAGCAACACTTGAATCTAGAATTGAAGAACACATAAAACAGTTTATATCATTTCGTAGAAATATCATTGATAAATTTATTGGAACCCCGTTAGATAAAATTGAACTAAAACTCCCTGATATTAAAAAATCCATCGATGAGACGAAAACTTTCATCGAAGACATCAAAGGGGATGCAACGAGGATGATAACAGCCATTGAAAAAACAAAAATTCCTCATGAGAAAACCAACAACTTAGTATACACGATCCAACACGGATCATTTGAGTGGACACCTACAAACAACAAATTAGATATCACTGCAACCGTTAAGGGTATTTATCGATTAACACTAGTAACACCATTATCTCAATTTAATATTTCATCGTCCAGTTCATCCGGGGTCAATAATACGATTTCAACGATCATCGACAAGAATACAACTGAACAGTTCACGTTAATAGCTACTGATAAAAATTTGGTTAGGGTCTCAACAACGTGGTATGTGGAATTCGTAGCGGATTTAAGTAAATCGTAATTGAAAACGCTAGCGTATTTAAAATAAAAATGATTTCATCATCGCAATATCGCTATGATCAGGTCAGAGAGTATCAAACTAGACTCAAAACCCTGTCTGAGGAGTATGAATTGAAAATTAAAAAATATCGCAGGAGAATTACCGCAATTGATGTTACTGTGTACGCTGTGAGTGGTGTAATCACCGGAGCTGGTATTATACTGTCTTCAGTGACAATGATGGCTCCGATAGCTGTTCCAATTTGCATTTCTGCGGCAACAACAATCGCTGGAATAATTTCAATAATCACAAAAAAAATATCCTCATGCAGCCAACGGAAACTACAAGACTACATAATTCAATTTCATGTTGTGTCCACTGCATACTCGCAATTATCCTCATTGATATCGTCATCGCTCGATGATACAATTATATCAGAGAGTGAGTTTTCAGCGATGGTAGATATATATGATTCTGCGATGTCAAAATTAGAAATACATCATGAGTATAATAACAATGACAACACAGATGGAATTACTTCAACAAATAGTGGAGAACACAAATCCAGTACAAACCAGCATGATCTCAATAACCTCAACGAATCCAGAATTCAGTGTGAATTTCCCCTCTCCGGTCCCAGTGAAGGAGATAGCGCTAGCAAAATTACGAGTATACCACAGTTGGCCAAATATTAGGTCAAAATCATTTGGTGGTCAACAACCCAATAATTCACTGGTATTTGCAAATAAGAATAAACCAGACGGCACCCCAGACTGGAACGTTGTTTCCATACCAACCGGATCATACCAAATCGAACAAATCAATAATGAATTCGCGCGTAGAATAAAATCGATTACTGGAGTAGAGTCAAAAATCGCTATAACAGTTCATGAACCAACACTATCATCTGCCATTGAAATAAGCACAGAAGGATATGTCGTAGATATCTATCAAAGCTCAATAAGAACCGTACTAGGATGGCCTGAATTACCACCAAGGGAGGAAACCGTTGATTTACCAGAACCTCAAAAAACCGATTATATCACAGACAGGATAAAATCTGATAATCCAGTAAAGAGTTATAGAGATTACAGTATTGCTAGAATCTTTTTTGCTCTTGGCACTATAGATAAGGGAGGGAAATATCTTTTTGTTAACGAACTTAAAATCGCTGAAAATTTCACAGCAATGAATAATGATTTTTCACTGTTGTTAATACCCCTTAAATCCGGCTCTCTTACCCGAGATGAATTTATCAGTGTCGTAGAAACATGTAACAAAATCATCAATGACATGGAAACATTTAATTCACAAATTATTCAAGAGATATTAGATGACAGTAATCCTACAACAAGAACAATTTTTGCAGGAGGCAAGGGCATCCCCGTCAAGGATATACCAACAGTCAAACTACCAGGATATAATATCTTAGAACTACAAAAATCTCTCAGTGATGCCATCGATATTGGTTTTAAAATAATTCATGATGCGTGGAAAAAAGCAACATCACCGGAAATAAAAATCCTGACCCATAATAATGACCCAGATGGTGGTGGCAGGCATATTGCTCCGTTCAATGTGAATATTTCAACGGTGATTGCGCTCAATTTAGTATGTGATGTGATAGAAGGAAGCTATCAAATAAATTTAGAACGATCAAATCAAGCTCAGCAGGGGTATATTTTGTATTCATTTGCACCAATAGCTCCTCCAGGGTTTTTAATAATTGAATCCCCGGTGAATCCAGTCTATATGCGATGTCATAATAATTCATTAACCAGAATTAATTTCAAACTCACTGACCAGTCTAATAATCTGATTGATTTACAAGAGGAGGTTTTACAAATTAGTCTATTTGTGAAATCGTAGTGATTTTCGTCCCCCAGACAAGGTCTGGAACACGATATCGTATCGGACTGGATCAAATATTCGGTTAACCCCAACTGAAAGTTCTAGCAGCAGAGAGGGTAGTGACAACGACGTTGTAGTCCCTTTTTCCCAAAAAATTTAATAGTTGAAAAGTTTTTGATTTCATTAATTTCATTGATTTTTTCATATTTTTTTTTTGGACCTAATCCATGATTCACACACATATTTGGGACCTGATGTCATTGACTTTTGGGTCTGATGTCATTGGTTTCATTGATTTTAAGCGTGATTTCAGTGAATACTTGTCTAAAAATGTTGTCCGGCTCACCCTCTCTGCTGCTGACTAACATCGCCAAGAAAGATTTCGTGATTGGTTCAACCATAATAGTTTGTAAATAATATAATATAATCGAAACAGATACATCAAAAACCTTGTATTAATGAAAGTAAGTCGAAGGCCACTCATAAGTGGCGTATGAGAACGCCAGAATTGGACGAAATGTATAAGCTGATATTAATACCACGAGAAGATTTGCATCACCTCACATATCAACATTTGAAATAGCCAGAATATCAAATATTTGAGAACACTTGATGATACTATATAACATATGAGAACACTTGATGATATAATATAACATATGAGAACACTCGAGGATATAATATAACATATGAGAACATTTGATAATATAATATAACATGTAAGAACACTTGATTATATAATATAACATGTAAGAAAACTTGATATAATATAACATGAAAGGACAGTTGATGATATAATATAACATATGAGAACAGTTGATGATATAATATAACATATGACAACACTTTATGATATAATATAACATGTAAGAGCAGTTGATGATATAATATAACATATGAGAACACTTGATGATATAATATAACATGTAAGAGCAGTTGATGATATAATATAACATATGAGAACACTTGATGATATAATATAACATGTAAGAACAGTTGATGATATAATATAACATATGAGAACACTTGATGATATAATATAACATGTAAGGACAGATACAATGACTATCAAGGAATTTATAAACGTTTTAAATAGGACAAAGAAATTCACCTTTTTGAAGTTTAGACAAATTATAATTTTACAAAATAGCACACAATTTCATTTATTGTTTTTATTATTAGAGCATTAAAGTTGGCAATTTTTTATAATTAGAGATTACTGATGGCAAAAAATGTTTGTAATTTCACAATTAATTGTTTGCGATAATAAAATGGTTTTAGAAACGTATGTTTTTCTTTCCCAACTTTGGGACAAAATAACTAATGATAGTAATCATCACCGGAATTTTGTTATCACAATCATTACATATTTCCACAATGTCGTGTCTCATCGAACACATTTTAAAAGGAAGTCTGTGGAAGTTCTAATAGTTATCAATGGTTAGTACAGAAAAAAGAAAAATAGAGTGATCAGTAAATTTTACCTATTTACTACAGCGCTAATTTTATAAGAAATTGTTTTAAGGATTCAAGAAAAATTCACTTTCACGCAGTTGAAAGTTGTATTTCCATTGGCTAATTCAAAGGTCATCAGATCATGAACCATAGCCTATAACTATGTATATCTTCAAGTAGGACAGTGAAGATATGATTTGAATAAGATTGTTCAGAATCGTATCCTACAAACATTGTTATCAAATAGTTTCATTCATAGCCCTATCCTTCAAACATTATTATCTAGTAGTATCGTATCCATATATATATATATATATATATATATATATATATATATATATATATATAGAGAGAGAGAGAGAGAGAGAGAGAGAGAGAGAGAGAGAGAGAGAGAGAGAGAGAGAGAGAGAGACAAATATACTCACCGTATGGTTCATGCTGGATGTGGAAAAAGGAATAAAATTAAGTTTCTCTGTTCATCTACTAGTCAACGAACTAGTTAGCTATGGTCACAACAACATCTATGTCTAAGCTTTATATCCATTCGGATCTCGATTTCCATAGAAAAAGTTCGCCCCGATTGAACTCTTTACCTTGAGAGTTAATCCTGTTTACTTTACTTTCTGTCAAGGGTCGTTACTTGTATGACTATTTCAGAACAAGTTAAGCTCTATTGTAGTGACTAGTATATTATCCTTCCATTACTTGACAAAATAGTAAATATTGAACGAATAACATTTGAATTATCAATAGGTACATCAACACATCCTTTGTCTTCCTGGGATATACGTTAAGGTGTTTGAATGAAGTTTTCTACAACTGGCACTTCCAGAAATTATTTTGTATCGTTCAAAACACGATGTTTCTTTGCATACGAGACACTCCAATAGGTGAAGGTTATACATCTGAAATTAAAAGTGTATTTGATGTGAAATTTATCCAACATATATGCTAACAGTACAGGCTACATTCCATTAATATATTGTATAACAAGTATTTTGTTATACTTAGTATCAGTAACAACTGATATGCTAACAGTACACGCTACATTCCATTAATATATAGTATAGCAAGTATTTTGTTATACTTAGTATCCGTAACAACTGATATACTAACAGTACACCCTAAATTCCATCATTATATAGTATAGCAAATATTTTGTTATACTTAGTATCCGTAACAACTGATATACTAACAGTACACGATACATTCCATTAATATATAGTATAGCAAGTATTCTGTTATACTTAGTATCCGTAACAACTGATATACTAACAGTACACGCTACATTCCATTAATATATAGTATAACAAGTCTTTTGTTATACTTAGTATCCGTAACAACTGATATACTAACAGTACACCATACATTCCATCAATATATAGTATAGCAAGTATTTTGTTATACTTAGTATTCGTAACCAATTAAACAAATATTGAAGGCAGTTACATTCAGTTTTCATGACCAGAAATATTGAATGCACGAAATCAGTGTTATCAAAAGAGACATCTAAAAAAACGTTATATACGAATCAAATTTGTTCGAATATCCTTTAAACGTTTCATAATTGTGCTCCAGAAACAAACACAAATTTATACTTTACATGTAACGTATTAGAGACATATAGTACATCTTAGGTATTAGTGGCAGACATTATATGGATGTTATCAGTGGCAAATAGTAAATGTAAATTATCAGAATGACATAGTATATAAGTTATCGGTGGCAGATGGCACATGTAAATTATCAGTGTCAGTAACATTAGTACATTTTCAGAGGAAGATAGTAAATATAAATTATTAGTGGCAGATAGTAAATGTAAATTGTCAGTGGCAGTTAGTAAATGTAAATTGTCAATGGCAGTTAGTAAATGTAAATTATCAGTGGCAGTTAGTAAATGTAAATTATCAGTGGCAGATAGTAAATGTAAATTATCAGTGGCAGATAGTAAATGTAAATTATCAGTGGCAGATAGTAAATGTAAATTATCAGTGGCAGATAGTAAATGTAAATTGTCAGTGGCAGATAGTAAATGTAAATTATCAGTGGCACATAGTAAATTTAAATTATCAGTGGCAGATAGTACAGGTAAATTATCAGTGGTAGTTAGTAAATGTAAATTATCAGTGGCAGAAGGTACGTGTAAATTATTAGTGGTAGATAATAAATGTAAATTATCAGTGGCAGATAGTACGTGTAAATTATCAGTGGCAGATAGTACATGTAAATTATCAATGGCAGATAGTGCATGTAAATTATCAGTGGCAGATAGTACATGTAAGTTATCAGTGGCAGTTAGTACATGTAAATTATCAGTGGCAGATAGTAAATGTAAATTATCAGTGGCAGTTAGTAAATGTAAATTATCAGTGGCAGAAGGTACATGTAAAATAGCAGAGTCAGAAAATACACGTATATTATCAAAAGGAGATAGTAATTGTATATTATCAGTGGCAGATAGTAACTGTAAATTATCTTAGGCAAATAGTATATGTAAATTATATTAGGTAAATAGTACATGTAAATTATCGGTTTCAGATAGTAATTGTAAATTATCAGTGGCAGATAGTATCAGTAAAGTATCAGTTGGAGATAGTAACTGTATATTTTCTTAGATAGTAATTGTAAATTATCAGTGTCAGAGAGCAACTGTAAATTATCAGAGACGAATAGTACATGTAAATTATCTTAGGCAAATACAACATTTATATTATCTTAGACAGATAGTAAATGTAAATTATCAGTAGCAGATAGTAACTGGAAATTATCTGTAGCAGATAGTAATTGCAAATTATCAGAAACAAATAGTACATGTAAATTATCTTAAGAAAATAATACATGTAATTATCTTAGGCAGAGAGTACATCTAAATTATTTTAAGCAGATAGTACATGTAAATTTTCAGTGGCTGATACGACATTTCAGTTATCAGTAGTTACATTATTATTTGCATGAAAAATTGCAGAATTGTCTGTATTAGCTTAACAAGTTCCGTTAATTCTACTGCATGGACTAATCCCATAATTGTCAGTGAAAAACAATTCAGAGTAAATATGAATTATCAGTGGCATATAGCAAATGAAACTATCAGAGGAAGCTGGTACATGTAAATTATCAGAGGCAGGACATATATGAAAACGAAAGAGAAACCGATGGTTTCTGAATCGCATGCCTTTATTATTCCAACTTCTCTCCATAAAGTGATTGTGAATAACAGATGGCTGCAAAATATGCTGCTTACCAAATGTAGATTAGGTGTATTCAAATAAACGTGTTCCCCTAAATAATTATATATCTTCAATGATTTGAGAATTTATGTCTAAAAAGGAAAGCGTTATATGAATGGCGAATGAATGAATAAACTAACGGACGAGAATTTGACATGTTTCAAACTGAATGAATGGATAAACTAACGGACGAGAATTTGACATGTTTCAAACTGAATAAATGGATAAACTAACGGACGAGAATTTGACATGTTTCAAACTGAATAAATGGATAAACTAACGGACGAGAATTTGACATGTTTCAAACTGAATGAATGGATAAACTAACGGACGAGAATTTGACATGTTTCAAACTGAATGACTGAATAAACTAACGGACGAGAATTTGACATGTTTCAAACAGAATGAATGAATAAACGTACGGACGAGAATTTGACATGTTTCAAACTGAATGAATGACATAAAAATACTTTATGAAGGAGTTTCTAAATATTTATCATAGGTGATGTGAAAGAGATAAACAAAATTATTTGAGCTGCAAAGGCAGACTGAATGAGAATATAACAATAGTTTACTTGCTTAGAATGTGTTCACACAACGATAACGAGAAATACCGCCATGGTTGATTGTACATGTGGAAAATTCAATTTTAACCGACTTTGCAGACATGCTATGTTTTAGTGGTGTCCTTAAGGTAACCTATTTGTATTGTAATAGAACGACTGTACTCATACAAAGACAAATTAATAGTATTCAATTTAAATTTATTTATATTATGATTGTATGACATACTACGTTTGAGTGGTGTCCATAAGGTAACCTATTTGTATTGTAATAGAACGACTGTACTCATACAAAGACAAATTAATAGTGTTCATTTTAAATTTATTTATATTATGATTGTATGACCCGGTAAGTCTATCTCTTGATAGTTCTTCTTTTCTTTAAATAAACATTTACATTTCACATTATATATCCATTTTGATCACACATTCTTTGTTTTAATTATTTGTATAAACTTTCTAACTGGTTTAATCAGTCCAGGATGAATGAAGTTTTGACCTTAACTTAACTTTTTGTAATGGAAACGATATTTTACTCATGGTTTAAACGTTCATAAACTTTCTTATTTATTTATGGCATATAAAGTGTGTGGATACCAAATGTATTGTCGCTATTAATATTACAGTATTTTTTTTCCTTCTCAACCGAGATATATAATTATTGTGCTCTAAACACGTTACTATCACATAAATTGCTTCTAAACCATCTGAAATAAAAGTAATAAATTTATTTAAACAAACATTACTTTATTCTGACAGTTAATCCACTGAAAATGCATTTTAAAAAAAAAATTCTTGCTTTTTTTGGAACTAAAAACAATAATTGTCCTAAGTGCAAATCAAGCATTGAAGTAGGAATTGTAAACGGAAAACGTTGGTGTAACAGAATTATTACCGAGTGGATGGTGGATCAAATGAACAACACAAACACAATGTGTGAAAGATAATGTAAATTTATGAATAAATTTAATACAAAATAAAACACAGATACAAAGGAATCTCTTGGACTATACACAGATCCAAGGAACCTTTACAAAAGTTATATTACCGCAAGTATAAATTGCGATAACAAATACAAAACATCAAACTATACTATCGCACGTATGGATTGCGACAACTAGCACGAACATATACATGTATTTAATCAAGTTGCTAACTTTCATTGAGATTCATGTAATCCCTTGAAATACTACTGTGATTTGAAGTAACTATGTAAATATAACAATGTATTCAATTGTACTACAATTGCAACACACACATGTGTCTCGACCCTGTATAACCGTACGATTCACCAACTGTTGAATCGCCGCCTAGTTTCCCCGAATACCTAGGGTTGACCAATACTTTTATCGGCCGTTTGCCCTTCACGGATCCACCAGTTATACGTACAGACAGCATACAGCATCTACTAGAACCAACGTTCCCAAATACCTAGATGCCACCCCGGATGTTTACACCTCTAGACAGCTCCGACACTCAGACTTCTAGATTTCCGAATATTTACACATCACGACAGATGTAGACGGACAAACAATCCGACAGACAGACAGTCAGATACCTCAATTTGATCTCACAATCAAATGGCACAATTAATCACATTCAGCTACAATTCAGAGACATTCAGAGACGTTCAGCTACAATCAGATACGTTCCGCTACAATATCAGCAACAATTTCAGCTACAATAAAGAGACCAAACTAATAATAGTTTTTTCTAAAACAATCTACAACTTAGATTACACTATTGCATTTAAAGTCTAATAGTGACTAGTAATTCCAAATATTCCACGTTTAAATCTGCATTGTAATAAAGGCATCATTACATGAAATGATAAACTGAATAAAAATTCACAATAAAACGAAATATAAATTTAACACTCACCCCGTTGGCTGGAGATAGAATGACGAGCTATCTTTCCTGTGATAAGATATTTTTGGTCCCGTAATTTTTATCAGAAATATTCTGCCTTATATATCCTCAAATAGGTGAGCAGAATTCATGGCAAAATTACCGTGCACCCCGTGATTCTAATGTTCCTGACTTCAAGTGATACGAAGTCAGGCACATGCAAATCGTTACACGCCGCTTACCTTGAAAAAGCACTTATTCACCCCAGGTAACGCATGTGCGACGAAACAAAAAAAATGGTGAGATTAGTTTGTAATTCAAGAAGAAAAAAAATTAAATTTTCGCCTAATTCTGTGACAGTTGGTTATTCACACACAACTGATAAAATACATGACATGTACATGATACAAATGCATGTGAGCATATCCCATAGATTTTAATACAGCAAGTGCGGAGAAGATAACAAACATTAATTTTTTTTCAGGTACGTGTAAGGGTTCTGCAATTTAAATTTTAATATCCAAAGTTGTAAGTTCAATAACAATAAGTGCAATTATGAAAATCGTTACTTTTTTCGGACAATGATTAAATATTATCTGTATAATGAGACAAAAGCATTTTCAAACTTGGGTGACAAGAAGGAGACAAAGTTAATACTTAATAGGTTCATGAATAAAACGAAAGAAACAATAGGTAAAGGATAATCAGGTTATTGCTATGCTTAGAGTTACGGGACAATCTATCGAATTCTAGGCAAATATTTAGGTGAAATAAAGTTCACAGAAACATTTATACAGTTGACAAATATACAAACTATTTGCAGAATGGCATGTACCTATATGAATACATGGATAGCTTTGGGCAATTTAATGAAAAATAAGAGAAACGATGTAGTCATCGATGCATAATTCTGACAAATTAAATACAAATTACCAACATGAGCATGATGTCATTGAACATTTTGACTTTCATTCACTTGGAAATATACAAGACCATAAGATATATTCATGTTGTTTGTGACACGATGTGTAATTTTAAAGATGATTGTAAAACGTGGGGGTTTAGGCTTTCGTTTTGAATGATATCCAGAGAAAGCATCAGCTTCCGAATAAGTTATCTTCTCACAAAAGCCTATATAAACTTTAATACTTTTTCAAGCTAAAACTAATTTTATACTAGCCCTGTCCAGCATTTTCAATATACAGGTGTGTGTTCACACTCAGATAAACACAATTGCACAAAAGTAAAAGTAAAATCTGTTTCTGTTTATGAACATATATTGGACAGTGGACTACAGTCTTCATTAGATGCTATATATTGTGTTCTCAATAATTTAGTGGTTTGAAGATAATACAAGTCTGATTTGTGTTCATATTTGGAGGCATTAAAGACTGGAAGGTACTATTGTTCAAACGTTCGCAAAGATGTTCAATTTGTTCTCAGCACATAACAAAAGCATTCTGCACTGATTGAGTGCTACAACATGCAATAAGCATTAAAGTTTGAGTAATGATGATACCTTCAAAACTGCAATAAATTTCCTGTCAAAAGTCTAATTTGTGTTGATAATTTTGTAATATTTCAACAAAAGCCTTCCTCTGGCATAACAACGGTCTTATTATTTGGTGTTCATTATTTTTGATATACTGAAAACATTAAAACAGTTTTTTTTAAAGACAAAAAAAACACATAAATCTTTCTGGCCTGTCTGTTTGAATGTGAGGGTCCTAATCTTGAGTCAATATGTATAATGTTATGCAACCTTCAATTTTCGAAGACATTAATATCGCCCTACGGAAGTATGTTTCATCTGTCAACGTCTTTTTCTTTCTATTTTAGTTAACTTTAACTGGCTTGATCTAACACAATCAAACTACCTTATAAACATTTATGTTAAACTCATTTTCAATTTCTTATTTTAATTTCACAATATCCTTAATTTTAGCTGACATCAATCATACTAATAACATTATCTATCATAATAATATTTTAGTTCAAACAGAATTATATTCTAGTGGTCTCTCTACATAATAACTTTATGTATTTAACATTATTTCCACAGCAGAGAAGCAAAATGTTCTACCATCTTCATTGTTAATGTTGACACGAGTTCTTAATCTCTGCCTTATTAAATATTCCTGAATGTTAAACAGCAATCTTTAAGTTTTCTTTATTCTGTAATATTTGGTGTGTAAAGGAATGTGACCTTATTTTTTTCCATTTTAAGCAAATGTCAATAGCAATGTCTATCAAATGTCTATAATTGGGTCATTTCATAACTGTGATCATCAAGTATGAGTATCGACACAGACAAAGTGACAAAGGATTAAACTGATGACTATTAGTAGGGCTTAATATCAACGAAAAATTATACAAAATCTATATTGATGCTACACAAAAATATATACTTATCTACATTAAATAATATCAAATAATACGGATTTTTTGAAAATTCGTTTATGATGACCTTTTTATTTTTCTGGTTGGAAAGTACAGTAAAGGTTGGGGTTTATAAAACATATTAATTGAGGATGGCATTCATTACATTTTTATGTACGAACATTTAATATTTATTTATTTATTACTATTTCGCATATGTGAATGGACCCATGCCGCATTCCCAAAGACCTGTTATACGGAAGGCTAGCAGAAGGCGCACGGTAGACAGAAAGACCATGTCTACATTACAAAGATGTTTGCCAGAAGACGGTCAACATCAACATCAGCGACTTTAAGAGCTGTGATAACGACCGCTCTAACTGTCGCCTAGGTGTTAGACAAGGCGTTGAAAATACCGAGGAAAACAGGAACATAAAGCACGCTGAAACAATAGCCAGGAAGAAAGCGAAACAACAAACAACTCTGAAGCTATGCCACCCCCACCCCCCAGTCGGATAGATGCTAAGGAGGATTATCTTAGAATTATTCATTCTTACCCTTGTATTCAGCTTTTAATTTAAGGTAAAATTATTTATTTCAATTTTTCATTAAGTAAGAATAAAAATCAATTCAGTGGTCAACTTTACATATTAACATTATTATATGAATGCTATTTAGAAAGATTGAATAATGTTGACATTATATTTAACTGCGATGTTCGGAGTCGCTGGCAAGCAGATAGCATCTTGTAAATCATTGGTGTTGGTCAGCCTCGTGATCTTGCATTGCATCAAAACGCTTTGGAAGTGGCAGGAACTGAACACTGTCTTCAACAATAATCTGTTTCCTCTAAAACTTCTTTTATAATGTGCCTTGGGACACCGTTCTAAAACATATTTCTTACTCATTACATCATTGTTATTGGTCTTTTGTTTTCCTATGTATTCTTGTCAATTACGATGTATTATATGGCTGTTGTGTATTATTTGAGTGTCAAAATGTGATTGCAGAATCTGTTTTGTACTGAGATTTACAGGATACACCGTTGCTACTACTTATTTATATCAAGGGGAGTCCGTAGTATTAGCTGAAAATCTGGCTCCATCCATTTGTTTGGCCTCTAGTTGCATACCATTTTTACATAAAGGTCTCAGGAGACATGAGATGCAAAACAAACTGAAACTGTTATACGACGCAATGATTTTATATTTTATTCAGGGAAAGAAAATCTAATAAAAACATTTTAGACATCCAAAATATCATCTTGTAGCTCGGAATTATTGTAATTTGGTGTTTTTAGGATACTGGTCAAATTAGTGTAGGGCATACTCGTGTCTAAGGTGTCTAAGGCTGCAAATGCACACAAATGTACAAAATAGATGTTCAAATTCGATAAGGGACCATTCATTATTTAAAGCCAGA
The DNA here is from genome assembly GCA_029339505.1 of Unio delphinus. Classification (NCBI taxonomy): domain Eukaryota; kingdom Metazoa; phylum Mollusca; class Bivalvia; order Unionida; family Unionidae; genus Unio; species Unio delphinus. The sequence continues at coordinate 5,923,358 of JAQISU010000011.1, forward strand.
TAGCCATTATATTGTTTGGAGAATGAAGAAATAGAGTAATAAATATTCTGCAATGCATACATTAGTTAGAAAATTGAATTTTCTTCCATTATGCATTCCATAATATTCGATATATTTACCCCAGCTGAAAAAAAAATATTTACGTATGCTGATATCCTGTATTTACTTTGCAACAATCCGATTCCATATCACAATGTGACAAAAATTCTATTTGTTTGACCTCCATCAGTACAAATGTTTCATACATTCGATAGATGAGATTATACAGTCCAATCACATCGACACTTAGAACTGAACGTGCTCTTATCTACGTCGCTATAAAAAAAAACATAATTTCTGGATAATTTGGGTTATTTTGGTGGCAATGAAGAATGAACTTGGTGATAGGACATCATAAGTTACCTTCTATATTCCTGTCGTCCACAGTACAATATTAACACCAAGTCCTCATACTGTGTGAACATATTACTATGGCATCTGCCCCAGGCCCTCTCAAAGTACATTTACAGTTTCCGTACTCAATACAATTTTTCGGGAGGTCGAAGTACGAATGTTCTTTATATTTCTGGCCATCGATACCACAGCTCCTGCAGCCTGTGTTGTTGTCGGTATTCCATAAATTAATAATTTTCTCACTCGGGCAATTTCACGAACCATTACACTCTAAACTTTAAAAAACTGTGTCCATTATAGCGTTGGCCACTGTCGTCGCAATAGTAATACCTAATGCTCACATTTTATTGACAGTGATCAATAACGTGTTCGCACAGGAGAGTTTCAATCGCCATTGCAGTTGCATATGCAACTATTGTACTCAATGCATCTTGATAATCAAAACAGGAACTTCCTTGAATTTCCTGGCCATTGACATTACAGTATCCTGGCCGTGTGTTGGCAAAATAAGCTAATATTCAAATAACGTCGGCGTCATTTAAAACAATAATTATGCGCATTCATTAAATTAACTTACAGTTTTACCAACATTATACATCAAACAAGTTAGACATAACAAGAAGAACGAATTGAGTTCATTGCATCATACATTTCTACCCTGGACAAACACACAGCGCATAACTTGAAACATGAGGCACCAAAGCATTTTAAAACCAGTGATTAAAATGAATTTAGTTTTACATAATTTGACCCCACACATATTCAACAACCAAACGTTTGCGGTAAGAATGAACTTTAAATAAAATGCAGAATAACCATATTAGGACAAAAATCGAACTGCATTACAGCTTCCACCATAATAAAAATAAAAAAGAGTTATCACTAGGAAACTTGATAAGAATACGACAAGGAGAGATAATGAAAACAAACGCTAATACAAACATTAACTGTCTTATTCATTGGCGTGGAGACAGTTAATATTGATAGATAATATACGTACAGTATTTTCCAATGAAGATTGAAATCAAAATCAATTATAATTAGAATCCTCTATAAACAAAATAGCTTGTACCTCATCTCAAAAGATAACAGCTACATATCGAAAAGATGATTTGCAAAACGTTTCGGTTTATATTTATTCTGTTTAAAACATATTACATCATCCAAACGTTTGTGAATCCGCTTTTTGAGAGTTTGAAAGTCTCGTGAGTCATAACCAGAATTCTGCATATTTCATTAGAGTTGTCGTTTTATGGTAGCTTATGATGTCATCATTCACACGCCTCACGGACTATACTTGTATTTTTTCCATGATTAGTAGTGTTTTATATCACTGTAGAAATCACAGGACATTAATTGAAATAAGCGAGGAACAATGCATGTAAGATTATCAATGTGTTGTCTAATTTGCTACAGACAAACAGGTTCCAAAACAGATAGCTCCCATGGAGCTTCTCATATAGGTTTATATGTGAATAAAATTGCAGTTGATAGTCAATGTTAATTTTTATCAGTTTAGCAATTTCTCTACAGCTCAGGACAACGATGGTTATGTTTGATTCAGTCTTTATCGTGAATGTTATATCACCCACAGCTAGTGCTTAAAACGTATCAGGATTGGCTTGCATTTTGTTAGCAATGAAACTGCCAATCAGAATGTTGAACTCTTCTTCAAGTCCTTTAAACAAAGCTTCAAAATACATTGAGGAAAATTACAAAGTGGTATTCGTCAGAATAGTTATATAAAGAGCCATATTTAATAAAGTAGAATATATCATTGACAAAAAAATTAAAAGTCATTTTCTAAAGAATGACCCCCCAAAGGAATCCCTAGGTAATTGAATACCAGCATCAGCTACGCTCATAAATTCTTTCAATAAATTGTACATATCAATGGGGAAGTACCTTCGAAAATATATACTATTGGCTGATTGTTTAATATTATATTCTCACATACAAGAAAAGAAACTATCGCCGCTCGGGTTGATTTTGTGGATAGTATTTCTTTGACAATTATTGACAAGCTGCTATCTTAAATTGTCAAAATATATTTGCTTTCAGTCAAAACATGTTTCGATCAGCGTCGATTACACTCATCATCATCAGCGACTTGTTCTCGGGAGACCATGAGGATAGCGCCCTTGGAGTGTCATCTGTCTCTGGATTGTTGGCATCGTCTGTTGTGGCTGTGCGCAAGTGTCAGTCCCTTTTGCAGTTTGTGCAGACATACTGGGAAGCCTGGGTTACTGTGGTTGCTGCCACGTAGCCCTTTCTTGCACGTTTCTCTGCCGCCAACTGGCCTCTCTTCTTATCAGCGACTGATATACCCTTACATACTGTCAGTCTCCAGGTGCCTCGGTCCTCGGCCAGCACTTCCCAACCATCAGGTGCGATGTCGCATACCTTCATGTCCCTCTTGCACGCATCATTGAAACGGAGTGAGGGGCGGCCGACTCTTCTCGTGCTAGTGGCCAGCTGCCCATATAGGATGTCTTTTGGCAGTCTCCCCTCCTCCATGCGTCAGACGAGTCCCATCCAGGGAAGGCGACGTTTGCTCAGCAGCGAGAACATACTGGGGGTATTTGAACGCTGCAGGATTTCGTTGTGAGGGATACGGTCTTGCCAGTTGATTTTCAAGATGCGTTTAAGGCACCGTATATGGAAAGAGTTAAGCCGGCGCTCTTGCCTCATGTAGGTACTCCAGGTCTCATTTCCATATAGAAGGGTGCTGAGAATGCAGGTCTGGTAAACTTGGACTTTTGTGTGCTCTGTCAGCGCATTGTTTTCCCACACCTTCTTCGTCAGTGACATGAGGGTGTTTGCCTTTCCAAGCCTTCTGTCCTGTTCCTTATCAAGCGAGCGAGTGTTGCTGATGGTTGACCCAGGTAGGTAAAGTTGTTGACTGCTTCCAAGGTGACACCGTTGATTTTGATTGTAGGGGCAATGGTGGTATCTTGCATCCTGACCTTTGTCTTTTCCAGGCTAATGGTAAGTCCAAACTGCATGCAGGCATTAACAAAACGGTCTCCCAGTATCTGGAGGGCTTTCTCAGTGTGAGTCAAAAGAGCCTCGTTATCTGCAAAAACATCTCCCTGATACAAAGATATTTGATCAAGGTGTCAAGAGAATTTGGACGACTAACCATTGATGAGAGAGACGTAAATAATATCATTCAAGATATGTTATCTTTCTTCCTAGTTCTGGATAAATCTCTTGTGTTGCCCTAGCGGTTTCTTGTATTGTCCCAAGAAGAAGAGGTTTCTTTTTTTCTGGATCAGTGATATCTCTCCATACAACTTTTGCAGTTGTTGCAGTAATAGGTTTAAAAAATCTTTATGTACATTCTACGTAATCGAATTGTGACTTCTGGCGTTCGTGGAGTTTTCTTCGAAGCGTATCTCTCAAAGAAATATATTTTTTGATTGATTTCTGGCGTTCTCGAGCTAATCTAGTAGTATATGCTTCTCCGATATTTAACATATTTGTATTGATATATATTAATGATTTAATTACATGTATCGATAAAATATTTGGCTAATTTGTCGCAGCAGAGAGGGCGTGATTTCAGTTTGGTCGTCAGTGGGGTAATCCGGTAGCATAAAATTTAGGTAAAAATCTCATTAAATTATGGGGTTTTGTTTAAGATTTTTTTATATTTCGTAGGAAGGTTCTATTTAAGGCAAATGACGATTGAGCCAGGTCTGTTCGCCCTCTCTGCTGCTAACGTAATATGATTCAAGATATATTATCTTACTTCCTAGTTCTGGATAAAGCAGCCAATGGGATTACATTTCCTTAGTTTGAAAATGTTTCTTAAAACTACGAAATTGAAAATTGTTAAGAATTGTGCTATTTGTAATTCCCAAGCTTCACTTGCTTGAAGTAAAAAGGGTTATGAAATAGGATCGAAGAGATGAAATTTCATGTCATTGGGAATATTAAGGTATATAAATAATTGGTCAACTGGGGGTGGGTATCGGTACGATGCCTGCAGTTTTTCAGTGATGAGACAACTCGCGCAGTGATTATTCTGTTGTTTTTTCAGCGTAATTATAAATTCAGCATCAATATGAAATTCTCTGTTATTTTTTTTCATCCTGTTGTTTATAACCAGCCAGATGATATTCTGATTATATCATCGACAATTTCATTGTTGCTGGTATCATTTGCATTTAAAACAACTCTTCCAAGTTGATTTATTCTTCGTACTCTGGACACTGCGAGATAAACTAAATTCGACCACTCGATGCGATCATCTACCATCCAATGAGTTGTATCGGATATAGTCAATCCCTGCGAAGAATGCATTGTCATTGCGTATCCTAGATTCCATGGAGATTTATCAACGAGCAATGCATCTACGACAACATTGATATCAACCGACACAATATCGGTTTCATTTCTCTTGCAAGTCTGTGTGTTGGTGTTAGCACAATCATGTTTGATTTTCCTCGAAATATTTCGATCAGACGAGTTGTCTTCCCTGACCAACCACATCCGTTTAAGTAACTTTTTTATGTCTACATATTGGATCGGATAATGAAGGGGCTTTCGATAGTTCTGATATCTGATTATTTTTATGTAATTGTTTTCAATCGTAACACCTGCTGATTTAGAATAATCGTGCACCATTTTTTTTATTCTCCATGATCCCCAACACTCGTCAGAATTATTACATTCATCCACTGCTTCGCTATTTTGATATCTATATAAAATGAATCAGTGGCGACTCTAACCGCGGATTCAGGAAATCGATTTATCATCGAAAGTAAATTGATAGAAGCATAAGCCAGCACAGAAGCCTTTTGATGAACGTACTGGGGACAATATCCATTTACGTAAATAACAACTGTACCGAATTTTGTTCCATCGGACAAGAAAGCGTCTTTACGATTGACATATATACCTCTAGATGTTGCATCCGCGATTATAAAATCGTATTCAGCATCATCTAGAATAAATCGTGAATAATGTGTTTTTCAGATATGTGTCTACCAAACCAAACATAACAGCACGGATGAAGTCATTTAGCGAATTCAAATGATACCACACGAGCGAATCCTGTTAGATCAAAATCGGGTAGCGGCCAATTAATCGCAACACGGGTCCATTCGTGTGCAGGATGTCCAAATCTTTTAAAATACTCGGAGCACTCTACATACCCCAGAAAACTCTCTGGATAACACGAAACCATATCAACCGAAAAAAACACTTTTAGGATCATATTTGGTAGTCCATAATCCACAATGGCCGTAATCTACACAACTTGCTTGGACATCTGTGAGAAATTCAGCTCTTGTTGGTTTCCACAGATTTTTCTTTCTCGCGAAATGAGCTTTAAGTGAGAGGATTGTAAAACAGTTTGTTAGTAATTCCTCGTCGTTATCCGTTGAATATCCACGAGCTAGTTTTCTCATCTCGTAGTGAAGAGATTCAGTACGGTATATTTCGCCGTTAAGTCTAACAAAATTAATTGTCTTCAAAACTCTGAAATAACCACACTGACACAGGATCGTTTTTACTTTTCGTGTGAATAAAATCAAGCAAATTTTCCTCCCCGAAAGAATACTCTGGGGAGAACTCCACGCTTAGATATTTTATGGTTTTAACCCGTGGAATTATTATTATTGCGTTAGACCACGTGTGTGCACTACGGTCAATAATTTTGATTGGAGATCCCCTTTATTTATACTTCGATTCCTATAATACTTTTCCTGTTATAGTCGCTACGGTTATTGGAAATTTTAATATCTTTTCTAGCTCAGCTACATTTTGAATTGTTGCCCCATTATTCCTGACTGCTAATGCCCATTCATTTATTTTTTTGCTCTTAGATCTGTCAACTTGTTTCCACGCAACGCATTTGTAAAATGCTCTATTATTCGTTCGGCTGCACATTTTATCCTTGACTCTGTCAACGGCGACAATTTCATGGGTTTTAATTTCTCAATACTCGGTTTGTCATTTATCGGATAGATCCTATTAAAAACCGCCGTCATAGGATAATCTGGTAATACGGTTTGTCAATTCCACTCATCGTTCCTGGTTTGGAATCCTGACTCACAGTGACAGTTTTTTTATTTTTCATAACAGGTTCAAATTTGTCGTGTATAATCCAATTTCCTGTTTCTGAACGGATAATAAATTTCACTCTAAAAAATACTTTCTATGGTCAAGATGTGATATTATCGCTTTTTTGTTGTTCATAATAGCATCAACACTACCATCGATTCGAAATGTTGACCAACAGTGAGATGAACCATCGCGCTTAAATTCATTAAAACCTTCATAGATTTTACCCAACATGTTTATATCACTTATTAGACCCTTACTCCGTGCATCTACGGGTACTCTATCGAGATTAAATTTAACATTTGTCCAGGGTTTTATTTTGGATAATCTATCAAACTCATTCATATTATAATTAAAACAAGTAATTAAATAAAGAATTTATATATAACGAATCACTGTAAATGGCTTATGATTGGATCAGTAACCGTTTGTAACAAATCATGCAGAAATTAATTCGTATTATGTTCAAATACGATAAGGGACCATTCATTATTTAAAGCCAGATAGCCATTATATTGTTTGGAGAATGAAGAAATAGAGTAATAAATATTCTGCGATGCATCCATTAGCTAGTAAATTAATTGAATTTTCTTCCATTATGCATTCCATAATATTCGATATATTTACCCCAGCTGAAAACAAAATATTTACATATGCTGATATCCTGTATTTAATTTGTAACAATCCGATTCCACATCACAATGTGACAAACATTCTATTTGTTTGACTTCCATCAGTACAAATGTTCCATGCATTCGATAGATGACATTATACAGTCCAATCACATCGACACTTAAAACTGAATGTGCTCTTATCTACGTGTCTATAAAAAAATAATTTCTGGATATTTTGGGCTATTTTCGTAGCAATGAAGAATGAACTTGGTGATAGGGCATTATAAGTTACCTTCTATATTCCTGTCGTCCACAGTGCAGTATTAACACCAAGTCCTCATACTGTGTGAACATTTTACTATGGCGTCTGCCTCAGGCCCTTTCAAAGTACATTTACAGTTTCCGTACCCAATACAATTTTTCGGGAGGTACGAATGTTCTTTATATTTCTGGCCATCGATACCACAGTTCCTGTTGTTGTCGGTATTCCATAAATTAATAATTTTCTCACTCGGGCAATTTCACGAACCATTACTCTCTAAACTTGAAAACACTGTGTCCATTGGCCACTGTCGTCGCAATAGTAATACCTAATGCACATATTTTGTGGACAGTGATCAATAACGTGTTATTACAGGACAGTTTCAATCGCCATTGCAGGTGTTTATGCAAATATTGTACTCAATGCATCCCTTTTGGTAATCAAAATAGGAATTTCCTTGCATTTCCCGGCCATTGACATTACAGTATCCTGACCCTGTGTTGGCAAAATAAGCTAATATTCAAATCACGTCGGAGTAATTTACAACAATAAATTTCTACGCATTCATTAAATTAACTTACAGTATTACCGACATTATACATCAAACAAATTAGACATAACAAGAAGAACGAATTGAGTTCATTGCATCATACATTTCAATCCTGGACAAAAACACAGCGCATAACTTGAAACATGAGGTAACAAAGCATTTTAAAAGCAGTGATTAAAATGAATTCAGTTTTACATAATTTGACCCCACACATATTCAACAACCAAAAGTTTGGGGTAAAATTGAAATTTAAATAAAATGCAGAATCAATATATTAGGACACAAATCGAACTGTATTACAACTTCCACCATAATGAAAATAAAAAGAGTTATCACTATGAAACTTGATAAGAAAAAAAAAATAACAGCTACATATCAAAAAAGATTATTTGCAAAACGTTGTGGTTTCTATTTATTCTGTTTAAAACATATTACATCATCCAAACATCAGTAACTGTTTGTAACAAATCATGCAGAAATTAATTCTGTGGATATCATTCACAGAGTGTGCGACGAGGAAGCTTAGATCCGTTTCCTTGCATACGACGTGGGGTTGGGGTGCAAGGTAAGTAGCAGCTGTGTCTCAATTGTGGTGGTAAGCGATACAGGGAGGTAAAGCGCTATTATGATAAACAAATCAAAGACTCCATCTCCAAGAATGACTCTGACTCTGACTCTGTCAGCGTCCCATGACTCTGTCAGGGACAAAATCATAAGAACACCTCAAGACTACATTGATAGATTCTCAATAAATAATAATTAAACCAGATAATTTATTAGACAAATAATATATATATATATATATATATATATATATATATATATATATATATATATATATATATATATATATATATATATATATATATATATATATATGTATATATATGTATTTATTTAATTATTTATTTATTTATTATATAAAGAATTACGAAAATATAAATGGTATCATAAATGCAATTGTAGATTTTTTTTAAAAAATACAATTATCATATAAATTAGATTGTAATCAGATTCTCTCTGATTTTCAAGATCTTGATGATAACGCTCAAAATAACAAGTACGTTTTACCATCCCAGTATGCATTTATTAAACGAATACAGGAAGCCGTTATCGAATCATTAGCATACAAAAGCGATGTAAATAAATTCTTTCCTCTATTTACCGCAGTCGAAAGGGCTATGGGTGAACTCGGTAAACAATATGAGGTTAAACGAACAATAAATTCCAGAATAAAAACAATTAAGGAACTTATTAAACTCAACAACACACTGCCATTAGGTGAAAACACGTAAATGTTTTTGAAACAGGAAGTGTGAAATGGGACATGTATTCACCAGTGACAGGTATGATACTTTTGTTCCTGACAACTCGCATGGAACAATGTCCTTATGACAGCAATAAAAGTATTTGTATGGGTTTGAAGTTCTACAACACTACTAGGAGGTTTCAATATTTTACATGTATGATAATGTAACTGGCCACGTTTTTTCTTTTGCACTGCAGTGATTTCATCACCGAACACGAAATTAATATTGTGAGTGTTTTTAATTACAGAATTTGCCCGGGTTGTTAGCTGTTACAATTAAATCATATCATACAACAATAATAGTAGGAGAATCATTAACAACTAGACTAGCTCCCGAGCGATTAGAAGCAATAAAGAGATTTATGCCCGTCAGAGATTCTGTTTAGAAACAAATTGTAAGCGCGACAAAAATTTCAAGCTGATTTTGCAACCGATACTACACAATTATTTAAACCGGTAACTACAGCTACTGAGAAAGCTGCATTGGCTACTGAGAAGGCAATATTGGGAGATATTGTTGAAGATGAAAATACAAAAGGGTATTTTCCCGTTGTTAAAACAGAAAGCTCTAGCTAAACCACAATCTCAATTTGATGTTGAAGAACAGGAAAGTTCTGTTGTAAAAACTCCAAAGGGTGTTTTCTCTTTTATGGATAAATTTACTGATGAAGCTAAAACATTAATTAAACAATTTCAAATATTAAAACCTAAGGATTATCACACTTTTGGTGATTTTGCTGCTAAAACCTATAATTCAAGAAATCAATTTTTTTAAAAGAAGAATATAATAGAATAAACCACGATGAATGGATTGATTGGTTATATAAATGGAACAAGGGGATTGGTCGTATAAATACAAAAGAATTGGGGTATATAAATTATCAAGATGGGATTACTGATTATGATGTACAACAAGAAGAAGAACGACAAAGACAAAGGAAAGATAGTCAAATACCAACATGAAGACAGTGGTGCTTGGGGTAGTGGTCTTGTTTCGTCATCCTAATAATGTTCTTGGAGACAGAGCACGATTATAAATTCTCATGGTGGGGAATGAACTGGAAATAACTCACCGGAAATAATTAATGAAGCCGCTGATATCTGCAGACGACTATTTGAAGGTGGTATCATGGATATTAGTGTATATTGAGAATGTATTGATGAACTCGTTGATGATTATCACAGCGATTAGATAAATAGCATTTAAATAAAATGATCATACACTACAACCACAATAAACCAACCATGGTCTACATAGTAAATTAACGATTGCCTATTTATAAGGTTATTACGGAGGTGGTCTCGGTAATGTTATTCAAGGGTTATTTGCAAGAATGGCTCCGTAAATAGCACCAATCGCAAAACAATTATCGACGAAAGCTTTTGATGTTATTCGTGATAAGGGTATTAGCGCTATTGGTGGGGTTGCCGGTAAAGTATTTTCCGCGGCCAAAGAAAAACTAATAACACTAATTCGACGAAGAAACAACCCACCTCCAGGAAAACTAGCGTCAACGGAAATTATGTCTGCGACTATTAGCAAAATAATAAACAACGCGGTGGATCAAAAAATCGCTTCGCGGATAAATGAAGGATTTGATGCTCAGGGAAATATTACTGCAAAAATGATAGCGGGAAGTGGTTTGAAATCGCGATTTAGATCGAGAAATATATAATAAAATGTTCAAATCTACAACGGATCCGGCCTTGGATATGGATGCCCAAGTTCTCAAAAATGATTCTGTACGCGATTATCAATTTTATTCCTATAACGAAATACCACCAAATAGTCGATCAAGAATCGAACTTCAGGTTCAAGATACAAGCAAATACTTTCTACCCGCCGAAGCATTTATCAAAGTAGAAGGAGAACTTGTAACAAATGTTGATGCTAATACGCCATATGACGCAAATTTGCGAGTTGATTTTGTCAATAATGGTAATATGGCATTATTTAGTAGCGCTAGATATATGATTGATGGAAGAGAGATTGAATCTATAGAGCATAATGTTGATGTTGCCACAACAATAGTGGGGTTAGCAAGATATTCTGATGATTATACAAGATCAGCAGGTCCATGTATGATGTTCGCTAAGGATATTACTGATCACGCTGAACACATTCAGTATACTAAAGGCAACACGAGATACTGCAGTCGATCCAGCACCAGCCGGATATACAAGACCAGCTGCCGATTTTGATGTCATAGATACTAATCCTAATTTCAACCTAGGGTTTGCAACACGTGTATCAATGTTGTAAGAACCGCGTAGATTATTTTCATGCGCGATTCCACTATCACATAATTTCGTATTTTGCAGAATGTTAAAAAGGTTATCTTTGGAGTGAAACATACAGTAGTTCTCGTGCTAAAAGGTGATGATAATAATGCAATCTGGCGTGGTGATGGTGTTGCTACTGATGGTAAGGTAAATATAACAAAACTCTCACTGTGGATGCCAGTAACGACTCAATCAATCACCGCAGAAGAAAAATTACTATCATTTATGGATACAGGTGGTAAATCATTGCTATCATGGCTAACGACAACAATAGATATTATGGAGACTACTGTGAACGATATATTTACATGGCACATGGCATCAAAACAAGGAGTTTCTGCGATTTGGCATATATTTGTTGCGTTACAGGATAAGGCATGATTAAATTCACAAACACACAGCCATATGATATTTGATCAACTCGGTGTTTCTGAAGTCTCGTTGAGGATAAACGGCCAACAAGAACCATCTGAGGATGTTTTACTTGATTACGGACAAAACCAAATAGCACGCGTGTATCATCGTTTGCTGACATTTCTTGGACGTGATCTGAATGTAGATACTGGTCTGCAAATATCAGTTTGATTTTAGAAATCGATATCCGGTTTATTACTTTTCGTTGGAACATCTTGATTTAACCAGACAGTCCATAGTTGACATACATTTCCGAGCTCGTGTAACCGATCCTCTTGCTGGTGGTTACAGAGCAATTGCTGTAATTCTCAGTGACAAATCAATGCTACTCGAAGGTGTTGGTGGACGAATGAGGGTAGTTGATGCGCCAGTAGAAAACATGTAAATGTTTTCCAAAAATATGTAGACAATTAGATCAATCTCGTATTAATTAAAATGTCATATACTCATGTTAATGTTACTCTGACTCCTGTTCAAATTAAAAAATTGTAATCGGATTCACTAAAAAAAATATGGAACTACGATATCGTTAAAACACAATCAGATGTCGGGTGGTTAAAATAAACTGTCAGAGACAGCTCGTCAAATTAAGCATTTCAGTGATGCTATCAATGATAGAAAAGGTGTTCGGTCTCTCTCTCTCTCTCTCTCTCTCTCTCTCTCTCTCTCTCTCTCTCTCTCTCTCTCTCTGCGTCCGTGATGAAAGATATGATAAAATCAGGTGGTATATTTCCACTTCTCGCTGCGATTTCAGCGCTAATAGCAGCCGCCGCCCCCACGGTTGCGAAAGCTGCCGCTCTCGGAGCTGTTGGTACCGCCTCTGGGATGACACTAAAGAAAGCTACCGGACAGGAATACAAAAAAGAGACGATCAGTAGCAGGAAAGGGTCTAAGACTACCATGAACTCCGTATTCATGGTACAGCAGAAACGGCCCGAGACTACCAGGGACGGTTTACTAACTCCGCTATCAAATTTCCATTTACTCGATGCTGCTAAAAAAATTAGCGATGAAAAACTTTAGAGGTGTTTTTATGCGAGATCAATTACCACAAAAACCAAACAGCCCTGAAACCGGTATCATTAATCCCGATAACAGCGCCGGACCTGGAACTCACTGGGTTGCATACGCGATGGATTCGCGTGTAATTGTTTATTTTGATTCATATGGGTTTACGTCAACTAAAGAATTTATGCGTTATATACATCAATTTAAAATTCCTCGCTGGTATTCCACGCTACCAATACATAGAATGACCGACCCACCAATATGCGGCCTAAAAGTATTAAATGTACTTAGCGCTATATCATCATGAACTAAACCACCTCATAAAAACGTAAACGAATATACGAGTAATCCCTTTTTTTTAGATAGATCTTAAAATATAATGATTGATATTTGGGGAAGATCTCTCTCAAGCCTAAAAAAACCACCGCGGAAATATCTGCAACCTAGAATGTATAAAAAAAATCGAAAATGAAATATCCGAGATATTAAACCTCGCAAGTGTGGATCCAAATGAAATAGCCGTATTTCAAGACAAACAAGGGAAATTAAAAACGAGTAATGTTTCCTTCAATGATATTCTGGTTAGAATTAATGGAGTGACCGAAAATTCACTAGCGGTGTTTGATTCCACCGGTAAGATTGAACCAGGAGTTCTTTTACCAACTGTGATAGATAGTATCAACAACAGAGTAAAAAAAAAATCCGGTGACACAATGATAGGTCCCCTCGACATGAACTCGAATAAAATAACCACACTTGGCAATCCAACACTGGATACTGATGCTGTGATAAAAAAAATGTGAAGATGTGTTAGACAATAAACTAACGACGCTGCAAGCTGAGCATAAAACCACAGATGATAAACTTACAACGCTGCAAGCTGAGCATAAAACCACAGATGATAAACTTACAACGCTGCAAGCTGAGCATAAAACCACAGATGATAAACTTACAACGTTGCAATCTGAGCATAAAACCACAGATGATACTAATAACGTTGCGAGCTGAGTATGATGTTCATGTAGGCATGTTTGGAAATATTCGTAAGAATTTTAGAAAAATTGATGAAACCGCAGATATTTTCTTTGGTACTCCAATGAATGTCCCAATGAAACTTCTGATATTAAAACAACTATTGATAGATTAAAAAAACACATGACGATATCGTTAGTGATTTTCCTGCTATACGACCCGGCTTGATAAAATTAAAATACCACATAAACAAAATATTAATACCGTGTACTCGACATATCAAGGGTCTTTCGACTGGACACCTCAAAATAATATCATTAATATTACCGCTGAGGTCAGAAGTATCTAAAGAATGACCCTGCTTCAGGAGTATCGTTTAATGTGTCATCGGATACATCTATTGGAATTAATACTGCAAGTGCAATAATAGATAAGGGCGCCATGGGAACATTTACAATAACTTCTGTCAGTTGTAATTTAGCTCAGGCATCAATGACATACTACTTAGGATTTGTAATAGATTTAAGTAAATAGTATAATGAATGTCAACAATATCGATACGATCAAGTCCGTGAGTTTCAAACTAAACTAAAAGCTCTTATTGACGAGTATACCGCGAAGATAAAAAAAATACCGCAGGCGAATTACCGGAGTTGATATTATTGCGTATTCTGTTTTAATTGTAATTGCTGGAACCTCTATATTGTTATCAGCAATAACAGCACTGGCACCTGTAGTTGTCACAATTTGTGTGTCATCGGCGGTAACAATCACATGGGGTTCTTAGCATCATCACAAAAAAAATATCCACATGCAGTCAGAATAACCTACACGAGTATATAATTAAGTTACATATTGCATCAACCGCGTATTCCCAATTATCGTCGCTGATATCATCTAGTCTCGATGACACAACAATATCAGATAACGAATTCTCCACGATGATGAACATCTACCACAGCGCAATATCAAAATCAGAAAAACAGCACAATAATAACAATGGCGATGACATCAACAACGGAATTACTTGAACAAATAGCGACAAACACAACGCCGCAAAAGACAACCATGATCTCAATAACCTCAGCCAACCCTGAATTCAGTGTCAATTTCCCCACTGCGATTCCATTTAAGGAGATAGCGCTGGCAAAATTACGAGTATACCACAGTTGGCCGAATATTAGATCAAAATCATTTGGTGGTCAGCAGCCAAATAATTCCTTGGAGTTTGCGAGTAAAAATAAACAAGACGGAACTCCCGACATACATCCACAAACAACCATCCTCAAACATAATAATGACCAAGACAATGGTGGTAGGTATATTGCTCCTGCTAATATTAATATATCTTCGGTGATTGCAATAAATCTAGTATGTGACGCTATTGATGGAAGTTACCAAATAAATCTCGAAAGATCAAATTAAGCCCAGCAGGGATATATTTTATATTCGTTTGCACCAACGGCTCCACCCGGATTTTTAATAATTGAAGAGCCAACAAATTCAGTGTATATGCGATGTCATAATGATTCATTAACGAGAATTAATTTTAAACTCACTGACCAGTCCAATAATTTGATTGACTTAAAGAATGAGACTTAACAAATTAGTCTGTATGTAAAGTCTGAAAGACTTTTACCTAAAGGATTTTCGTCTTAAAACTTTTACCTAAAAAAAAACATTGCTTGATACCAAAACTGTCATTTGTTTTAGTTTGTCTGAAATAGTTTCGGTCTCCGTAAAGGTTTGAAAATTTCATCTATTTACTCTCTCTCTCTCCGTAGAGGCCTTATTTTTGTTTGAAAACTTGGTCTATTCACCCTTCTCTCTCTCTAGTTTCGTCTGTCTGAAATAGTTCGGTATCCGTAGAGGCCTTATTTTTTGCATGAAAATTTGGTCTGTTCACCCTTCTTGCTGCTGGTTGGGATTTGGAAATATCGCCATAGTTGTTTGTGCATATGTAAAACACAGTTTGAACAGACCTATGCAAACAGGTTAGGTTTTACTGGTGTCTATTATATAACGTACTTGGATTGTTAATAGAACGACTGTCTTTATATATAGATAAATGAATTTTAATCATTTTAAATTTATACATTTCATGCATATATGCCCTAGGTAAATTTATCCATTGGTAATTTTCCTTCTCGATAAATAAACATACGTTGTACATATTTCACATTATATATCCATTTTGATCACACATGCATTGTTACAATTTCTTTGTATAAACTTTCTGATTTAATCAGTCTAGGATGAATAAAGATTTGACCTTAACTTAACCTTTCGATATTTCGCTCATGTTTTAAACGTTCATGAACTTTTTCATGTATTTGTGGGATACAAAATACGTTGACACACAACGTAATGTCACCTTTCACATCATAGAAAATGTTTCCTTCTCAACAAGGATATATAGTTAAGGTGCACTAAAAACCTTTTCTATCACGGTATTTGCTTCTTAACTTGATGAAATAAAAGTAATACATTTTTAAAAATTTGCTTTACTCCGACAATTACACCAGAGGTTTTGTTAATTTAAGTTTGCCGTTTTTGTAACTATCATCATTAATTGTTCACATTGCAAATTAAACAGAATGAATCAAAATTATTTCCATCAGTACATATTTAAACGTTTTGTCTTTTCTTCCTTTATTATCCTTATTTTTGTTACTTAGATTTTCGAAATTTATTAAAATTTAAAATGCTTTCTCCAAATCATTTGCTGCCTTTTTCTTAAATTAATAATCAGTTCTATGAAGAACTTTGTACATGCTTCGACCACCATAGAAACATAATTCATTCTGGAGTGTGCAAAATCCGTCACAACAGCAACACCGCCAACATCTGGTCAATCGACGAATGCAAAGCTCAATCTAAAAAGAAACTGGCATGTTTAAAAAAAATCATCGACATACCATGTCACAAGATCTTACGTGTCTTCAGTAATTTGGTTCCTTACCAGTATCTGACGTTTTCAGTTCAAATCACGTTCTTTGCTGAGAAAAAAACTTAACGTCTTTGCAAAAGTTTAAACAGTACCATCCAGTCTCACTATTGACACTTGTATTACCTTCATACAGTCTCTAATGAGTGTAAATATTAACACAATTGACACTTGTATTACCTTCATAGTCTCTAATGAGTGTAAATATTAACACAATTGACACTTGTATTACCTTCATACAGTCTCTAATGAGTGTAAGTATTAACACAATTGACACTTGTATTACCTTCAAATTAAGATTCAATTCACCCACTAAATTATTGAGAACAGAAAAGACTGCATCTAAGAAAAATTGTACTTCTCCATCCAATCTATTTTCATATACAGAAATACTTCTTGTAATTATTTGAGTGTAAACATATGTGAGAGTGATAATATTTGACAGTGCTAGTCCAAAACTATTTTTATTTTGAAAGCGTATATTATGCTCATTTGATTTTGAAATTCCAGTCATTTTGTATAGGTTTCATGATAAGATATTTTCCATATCATTTGTTGCTTTATATGGGGCATGGGAACTGACTCTCTCAACTTGATACCGCTGAAAACGAAAGTAAAAGTCACGCCGCCAATACCCTCTGAAAGGTTGGCAGGTATCATGATAATTTTATTCAAAGTACACGTTTTACAATCATCTTTACAATTACATCATGTGCTGGCCCTGACAGGTATTGTCATCATCTATTCGATGTACAATATTTAAGGTCTTTTTTAAAATAACACCATGTGCTGGCCCTGACAGGTATTGTCATCGTCTATTTGATGTACACATTTCACAGTAATATTTAAAACTAAACCATGTGCTGGCCATGGCCCCAGTATAATATTAATCAGGGTCTACTTTCTAATATTAATACAAACATTCTTCCATTTCTCACATGCGTCACAATCAACATCAATATATTTGATAGTCTTGTATATTTCTAAGTGAATGAAAGTTAAAATGTTCAATGACATAATGTTCATATTGATAATTTGTATTTAATATGTAAGAATTATGCATCGATGACTGAAACGTTTCTCCTATAACCGTTGCATTAAATCGTCCAAAGATATCCATGTATTCATATGGGTACATGCCATTCTGCAAATAGTTTGTATATTTGTCAACTGTATCAATGTTTCTGTAAATTTTCATCACTTAAATATTTGCCTATAATTGAAAGTTTGTCCTGTAAATATAAACGTAATAATAAACATTTTTATCCTTTTATTTCTTTCTTTTTATTCATGAACCTATTATGAACTTACTTTAGTCTTCTACTGGTCATCAATATTTGCAAATGATTTTGTCTCATTATACAGATAATTTTTAACCATTGTTTGAAAAATTAACGATTTTCATAATTGCAAACCATGTGATTGAACTTATTACATGTACTTTGAATATTAACCCTTACACATGCCTGAAAAGTAATTCATGTTTCATCTTTTCTCCGCACTTGCTGTATTTAACTCCATGGTATATGCTGCCATGCATTCAATTTTTTTTATCATGCACATGTCATATATTTTATCAGTTAAAATATTGTTCACCTTTGTGTGTGAATAACCTACTATTTCATTTTTCATCCTTTTACAAGTATGCCCAATTCATTGCAAGAAAAATACTTCAATGCAGTTTGTTTGTTGTAAACTATTGTTTTGTTAATTCTTGTGAATTAAATTAACATATGAACAAAATGTTGATGGGGTGTCTTTGATTTGACAGTTCTGATTCCTAAAGTTATTTCAACACCATAGGTGATATCTTCCAAACAAACATTGACAATTTTGAGCCTCTGGAATGATGATACTTTCAATATTGCAATAAAATTCAATAGAAAATTCTATAATGTGTTCCTAAAAAAATTTGTATAAATCTTCCTTTGGCATAATTATTAATTATTAATTGTTAATTATTTCTGGTAAACTAAAAACATTAAAACATTTTGTTTTTAAAATACTTAATTTTTTTTGGTCCTGTCTATTTATCTGTGACGGTGCTAATCTGGAATCAAAATGTCTAATATAATGTGACCTTCAATGTTTGAAGAAATTTACATCACCCTACTACAATATGATTCATCTGTTAACTTCTTTTTCTTCCTATTTCAGTTAACTCTAACTGGTTTGATATAACATAGTTCAACTATTTTATAAACATTTATGGATACGTTACACTCATTTTCAATTTCACAATGTCTTAAAGTTTAGGCAGAAATCAATCATACTGTATCAAACAGAATTATATTTTAGTGGTCTCTCTACATTATAGCTTTATGTGTTTAACATAATTAACACTGCAGAGAAAAAGTTCTACCATCTTCATTGTTCATGTTGACACGATTTTAATCTCTGCCTTCTTAAAATATTCCTCAGTGTCGAACAGCAATCTTTAAGTTTTTCTTTTTTCCTGTAAATATTTGTTTTCCTGTAAATATTTGGTGTGTAAAGCAATGTTACCTTATTCTTTTGTCCATTTCTAAAAAGAAATGTCAATCAAAATGTCTATAAATGGGGCATTTCATAACTGATCTTCAAGTCTGACTGAGCATCGATAGAGACAAAGTGCTAAAGGGGGTTAAACTGATGACAATTAGTAAGGCTCAATATCAATGAAAAATTATACAAAATCTATATTGATGCTACAATAAAATATATACTTATTTACATTAAATAATATCAAATAATACGGATTTTGTAAATATCCATTTAAAATGGCCATTTTGTCTTTTCAGGATGGAAAATACATTAAGGCTTGGGGTGTACAAAACATTTTAGTGGAAGGGGGCATTTAGCATAGTCATATAAAGCATCAAAGTCTGCGATTGATTTATGGGAAAAATTCCAATTGATATTTAACCATAGATTAATTAATTGTTTATGTACAAACATGTAATATTTATTTAGAAAACTATTTTGCATGTGTGAATTTTTCATATGAACAACTACATCTTTATTGTATATTAGGATTTTAATGTGTATTAGACAACTGTTTTATGCTGTGATAAGCCCAAAATATAAACATTTTAAAATTCCAAAACTTTCCACTAGTAGTACATTTGCTTCCTAACTGATGCTAAAATATATTTATGGTTTATAAACAAAACATACCCAGTGAATCAGAGTATGTTCACGATGTTAATAACTTTGCATAATTATACATAGATAATATCCACTAAGAGATTTAAATCTGAGAAAGCATAATTCTATTTCATAATACACTAGGAGATTGATCTCCCTTGGCAGTTTCTTTTGATATAGTATGCTGTTAATTGTATGTACGATTGAACATTATACCTATTTCTTGAATGAAAGTCTGACTGCTACTGTAGTGTTAGATTACAAGGTAAAGTAACTTTACTGTAATGGAATTTAACTTTTTGAAAATTTTACTCCTGTATTGTGCTTATTTACAGGTATAGGAAGCATGGAAAGAAGATGCTTATTGATATTAAAATGTCCCTTAGGTCCAGAAATATCAATTAACTTACTCCAGGACAAGTTCGTTAGAAGACAATTTAAAAAACTGTTTTACCGGTACTTAGTTTCTCTCTCTTTAAAAGTAGCAATCAATCAAAACACTAAAGAATTTTGTCCTCCTTGTATTAGTGAATCTTTACTGTGTACAATAATTAAAGATTATTTTACTGACAGAAAGAAAGGAATGCTAAACATCCTATACATTTTAACATTCTTTGAAGACATAGCATTAGTAATGATTATAGTTTTAGTTCATTTAGTGCAATCAAAAAATCATCTTTGTAATTAAGTTAATGTTCGCAATGGACACAAATGTTTACATAAGAATTCAGTGTCAAAAGTTAAAAAATTCATTTAACAGAAAAGAGAACAATTACTATATGCAAAACCAAAAATGTAGCCTATAATTACATATTTGATCTCCATATGAATGTCTTATAATCATCATCAGACCAAAGTGATAATGAAACTAAATGTTGGCCTCATTAAGAACTAGCCATAAAACACATAAATAATTGAAATTTAAGTTTTTGTCCAATCATATAAAAATGAGATGCTATAAGGGGTTGATACAATTCAGAGATCACATCTGTTTTATTTATTTTTAAATCACTGTTCTTAAAATCTGCCTCAGTAGCTAGCATTCAATAAATCAAGTGTTAGCAAACAATCTAACGGTACAAGTTGTCATTAAATGATACTAGGTGGCACTCCTACCATACAAGCTGTCACAAAATGGTACAATATGGCACTCCTACCATACAAGCTGTCACAAGATGGTACAATATGGCACTCCTACCATACAAGCTGTCACAAAATGGTACAATGTGGCACTTCTAACATATAATGAAACTGACAATTAATGGTGCTGTGTGACATTCTTACCATAGGAATTGCCAGGGAAGTGGTGTTATGTGACAATCCTAACATAAAAGCTGCCAATGAATGCTGCAAAGTAGCAATGAAACTGAACAAACTTCAATAGAATGGTGGCAATCCTACTAAAACAAACTTCAATAGAATGGTGGCAATCCTACTAAAACAAACTTCAATAGAATGGTGGCAATCCTACCAAAACAAACTTCAATAGAATGGTGGCAGTCCTACCAAAACAAACTTCAATAGAATGGTACAATCCTACCAAAACAAACTTTAATAGAATGGTGGCAATCCTACCAAAACAAACTTCAATAGAATGGTGACAATCCTACCAAAACAAACTTCAATAGAATGGTGACAATCCTACCAAAACAAACTGCCAGTGAATGCTGCAACACTGCTGTACAGGTTGCCAGAGGATGCTAATTGGTGGCAATCCTACTGTACAAGTTACTAGAGAATGCTAATAGGTGGCAATCCTACTGTACAGGTTGCCAGAGAATGCTAATTTTTGGAAATCCTACTGTACAGGTTGCCAGAGAATGCTAATAGGTGGCAATCCTAATGTACAAGTTGCCAGAGAATGCTAATAGGTGGCAATCCTACTGTACAGGTTGCCAGAATGCTGATTGGTGGCAATCCTACTGTACAGGTTGCCAGAGAATGCTAATAGGTGGCAATCCTACTGTACAAGTTGCCAGAGAATGCTAATAGGTGGCAATTCTACTGTACAAGTTGCCAGAGAATGCTAATTGGTGGCATTCCTACTGTACAGGTTGCCAGAGAATGCTAATAGGTGGCAATCCTACTGTACAAGTTGCCAGAGAATGCTAATAGGTGGCAATTCTACTGTACAAGTTGCCAGAGAATGCTAATTGGTGGCAATCCTACTGTACAGGTTGCCAGAGAATGCTAATAGGTGGCAATCCTACTGTACAAGTTGCCAGAGAATGCTAATAGGTGGCAATTCTACTGTACAAGTTGCCAGAAAATGCCAACAGTCACAAGAATGTAGCTTGCTGTATACAATTAACATAACTGACATACAAATAAATTACCAAGAATATCTGACTTATGTCACTTAGATCTTTTTACTGAATTATATGTAGAGGAACCAAGTGGTCTTAAAAGATTTACTAATATCTACCTTCTCACCTATGCCCATGTGGGTTCAAATCCCAGCTCAGCTATTATGGGTATGTAAGAATGCTTGCCACTATATTTCTGAAGATTGGTGGTTCTTAAAAGTTTTTTTTTTGCCAGGTTTTCCTACACAAGTTGTACACTTGCCACCATATATAACCTATATGGTGCTTAGAAAGACCCTGGCTCTAAGGAACTCAAAATTTAACAACATGCTAACTTGATGAAAGCATTTTTCCACCACTAAAATAAATGTCAGGACTAATTATTTAGTAGAGAAAATTGCCTCCATGCTGACACTGCATGAAACAAAACACTTAATTAATGAATTCAAGTTAGAGGTTTGGATCAAGATTGTTGAGAGAGCCAGTATGAACACTATGAGAGTTCATGTATCAATAATCACACTGATTAGCTACTACATGTCCATTCATTTAAATCCTATACTCTCATTCACATGCATGTCAAACTATCCCAGGGGAACCAATCTCAATGTTCAATGTGATGTTATTAATATGTAAAGTCTATTGCTGAATAAATATACTGGTCAGAAAGTGCCTTCTTATTAGGTTATATATACATACATACATACATACATACATACATACACACACACACACACACACACACACACACACACACACACACACACATACATACATACATACATACAAGGCTGAAATATATGATTAAACTACATAAGCAAAGTTTGATTTATGTTGGTTTTAACCAACTTTTCCACACAATATCAAGCCAAAAAAATGGGAGCCAATCACCTCTTGCTATGGACACACCATTGCAGCCAAACTTAGCACAGCTAGGTGTATATCAAACCCCACACACTTATATTATAAGTCAGATGCTCCACCAACTAAACAACCATGGCTCCCATGTCAGTAATGTATACAATATACGTAACCATGGCTCCCATTTCAGTAATGTATACAATATACATAACCATGGCTCCCATGTCAGTAATGTATACAATATACATAACCATGGCTCCCGTGTTAGTAATGTATACAATATACATCACAGTGACCTACTTTGCTTGTAGTACTAACAGAAATTCATCCAACAGGAACATAAACATCATGCATTAAATGAACTTTGTAAATAAAATTCAAGAAATTCACTACGGCCAAAAATATAGGTCTTATGCATTTAAAATATGTAGCGCATATGAAAATACATGCAACAAGCTTCAAGTATAGCATGCCAAAAACTAATATCATCATAAACTAAAGCCATGTACAACATAGTGAACATTTGTTGTAAAGGTATAGATTAAAACAGATACATATCATAACGTTCATAACTGCCTGAAAAATTAATATAGATACAAAATCAACCACAAGTCCATGCAGTGTAAAGCGATCTATTCTACTCAACAAGACACACCACTTACACCAAGATTCACGATCCTAAAAAGGATTATATATACATGGCATGCAAAGACCTATCTGGTCATGAGATTAATACAAAAATGTAACCTAAATTGTTAAATGTAGGTTAAAGTGACTTACAATAGAGTTTTATAAAATTACCATGTGATCATGCTCTAAATGTAAAAAATTAACATAAGCTGGTAAAATGTTTAATGTTGGTCTAAGCCTGTTATCACCTGTTTGTAATCTTCAAATATGCTGAGATTACAGTCATGGAACAAAGCTTGTCAAGGATTGTTTTAGTGCATGCCACCAATTTCAACGTGATTTGGTGACAATTGTTAATAATGTGTGAGATTTCTTTTAAAGATGTTTTTTGTGGAAAAAAGGCATTCATCTCTAACAATTATCCAATCCAGCACAAGAAGTGTTAATTATCTATTGTTAATATACAGGGTAGATACTTACTGTTTGACAAATCATTAAATAGATAAAAGAGTATTCCCAAATCATTCACATAAGTCAGTCAGTTTGTCAAATATTGTTTAGATTCATGTCATAGACTTAATAGTCAAAAGTGGAAAATATGGGAATGGAAGCAGATATGTTAATGGACACTATACTCCTAACAAAAAATGCAAAAATTTGAATTAATTGATATTGCAATATTTCAATGTCAGACTCAGCTTTATCTCAATGTTGGACTTAGATTTACCTCATCCACTGTGAGGCACAGTTTTATCTCATTCAATGTGAAACTTAGTTTTACCTTATTCAACATGAAACTCAGTTTTATCTCATTCAATGTGAAACTCAGTTTTACCTCATTCAATGTAGGACTCAGTTTTATCTAATTTAATGTGGGACTCAAGTTTTACCTCATTTAAAGTGGGATTCAGTTTTAACAGTTTTCTTACTGAATGGATTCTTAAATTTGTATGATTAACTGAACTTCAACTAGAAATACAGATGCAGAAAAATGTTATGATATATTAAAACATGATTAAAATTAAGCTAACATTTATATTCGAGGCTGTTTATTTGTTCGCTTTACGGCCTTTTACCTAAACATCTTGAAATTCTCTGTCCTCCTCCTCCCTTTACTTTACAAATGTGTTCAGGCAGCAGAACAATTACAGTAAAATATCAATTACCTAGACTCAATCACAGGAAGAAAAAAAAAAACTATTTAGACCAAGATCAATTACAGTAAAACATCAATTAACTAGATCCAGATCAATTACAGTAAAACATCAGTATCAATACATAGATCAATTACAGTAACAAATCAGTTATCTAGACTAATCAATTACAGTAACAAATCAATTATCTAGACCCAGATCAATTACAGTAAAACATCAGTATCAATACCTAGATCAATTACAGTAAAAAATCAATTATCTAGACAGATCAATTACAGTAACAAATCAATTATCTAGACCCAGATCAATTACAGTAAAACATCTATTAACTTGATTCAGATCAATTACTGTAAAACATCAATTATCAAAAACCAGATCAATTTACAGCAAAACATTCATTAACTAGATTCAGATCCATTACTGTAAAACATCAATTATCTAGACCCAGATCAATTACATTAAATCGTTAGTATCAATACCTAGATCAATTACAGTAACAAATCAATTATCTAGACACACATCAATTACAGTAAAACATCCATTAACTCGATTCAGATCAATTACAGTAAAACATCAGTATCAATACCTAGATCAATTACAGTAACAAATCCATTATCTAGACATAGATCAATTACAGTACAAAAAAATCAATTATCTAGACCCAGATCAATTACAGTAAAACATCCCTTAACTAGACCAAGATCAATTACAGTAACAAATCAATTATCTATACCAGGATCAATTACAGTAACAAATCAATTATCTAGATCCAGATCAATTACAGTAAAACATCAATTATCTAGACAGTAGACACACATCAATTACAGTAAAATAATAATCATTAAGACCCAGATCACTTACAGTTAAACAGCATTTATCTTGACCAGGTTCAAATAATGTAAAACATCAATTATCTAAACCCCTTGGGAGACAGATTGCTTCGATAATTGGTTGTCCAGATAACTGACATTTTGAAATGATATATAGCTTATCAGATACAGAGAAAACATGTGGGCTTCACAATACATGTACATGACTATATACATTAAATTATATTTATCATCTCAAAGAAGAATGAAAAAAAAAACATTTGAAATGACTGCAATAAATCAAACAGTTTGCTTCCAAAAGAAATGCAAAAAAATAGTAAAATATAGAAAGGATATCAAATTTTTCTTTCATACACCTATACTTACAAGTGTTAATTAAAATTAAAAAATCTGAATAACTGAATGATTCGTATTGTGTCACATATTACTATGTCTATCTGAATTGTGCTTCTCAAGCTCTGTCCTTCTTGCAAACTTTGCTGAACAATAGATGCATTGAAATGGCCGTGTATGTGTCCTGGTATGGGTGACAAGGTTGGAGGGATGCCCAAACCGCTGTTCACAATATTTACATTTATAGGGTTTCTCTCCCATATGATACCTCCAATGGTACCGCCTGCTCATTTTGTTCTTGAGGATTTTATTACACAAAAGGCATTTGGCCATGTTGCCAATTAAAACAAATGTACTTTCATCAAATTTTGCTCTGTTTGTTTTTATCCCTGATATACTGAGTATCTGGGCATCAGCATTAAGCCCCAAATGTTGAATGCTTGCACCTGGAATACCCTCAAGTTGTCCTCTCTGTGCTGACAACTGACCCTGACCCTGAGATGTGGCTGCAGCCATGGCATCACAAATTAAATTCTTGGAGGTAGTCAGACCCTGTGGACTGGTTCTGTTCATGTGTAATGGGGATGAAAACATAGGACTTCTTTGTGCAACTGTCTGACCCATCTGAGATGTTGCCATGGTACCAGAGAGCTTCTGGTGCCCATGAGATCCTAAAGAAAACTGCACTGAATTCTTGGGTGAAGAACTTAATATATTACTTTGCATATGCTCATTGGGAGATCTTTGATAAATTCCAGCAGGTGATACAAGACTTTGACCAAAGCCTTCAATAGCATTCTGCATAGGTGGAGCACATCTTTCAGCAGATGCAACTCTATACTGGGGTTGACATCTTCTTTGATACCCAACAGTGTCTGATGACATCCTTTGCTTATGTAAGTCTCTAAGCATTGTCATTTGTTGTTCTGATGGATTGCCAGAATGGACTAGATCACAGCTGCTCCTTTCCTCACTCTTATTGCTGTATGTAAGATCAACAACAAAGACATCAGAATCTGTTTCTTTGTCCCTTTTTACAACGGACATTGGTTGTAAGTGACTCTGAATTTTCTCTTTTTCTATCTGAGATGATGTCATGTGTGAAAATTGTTTGATTTCCTGAGGTTTATGTCCCTGAGAAAATTCACAACTCCTTTTTCTGGCTGCCATTACTTTCATGTTGCCATGGCAACTGTCAAAATCTAACCTTGACACTTGATTTTCTTGTTGCCTATCAATAGAAGAGTGTCTGTTTAGAGACTGAGTGCTACGCTGGTCATTATTTGTCAACATGGACTGGTTTTCAAATCTAACTGAGCTCAATGACTGATTACTAGATGACGATATTTTGGATGAGGTACCAAAAATGTGATTGTCTTCATTATTACTAGAAGAATTTTTTTGGTCAGACTTTTGATAATCATCCGATTTTGTGTCTGAGAATCTTTGCCATGGACTTGTACTTTCTGTATGATAATCAGAACCAGAATGAACACTGCCCTGAACCACTGCTCCAAACTGTCTGCTTTTTTTCTCTTTAGAATAAAACCTACTCATCTCAGACATGTCAGTAACTTCACATGAATTGAGTGTAGAACCATTTGATGATTTTGGACTCTGTTTTCCTGTGCTTCCTTCAGATTGTGGAGAATCCTTTTCAGTGCCTGTCTGATCTTGGTAGGATAAAATTTGAGTTCCACTTTTACATTGTGTGAATATAGTTTGGGTATCAGTCTGACTTTGATTTCCAGTCTGAGATTCTAGTATCGGACATGTGGCATCATTACTGGGTTGATGAAACGGCTGTAAATCATCAAATTCCACTGAAATCCTCCTTTTATCTGCTAAAGATTCACTCCCATGGCATGGGCTGTTCTCATCTGAATTACTATTGTATTTCTCTATCTCACAATGATCTGAATTTAATGCATCTCTCTTATCACCTATATGAGTTATTGACATCAGTGATTCTGATTCTTTTATTTCGTCATTAATGCTCTCAATGAAAAATATCTCTCCATCTTCATTTTTCACCACTGTTGGGACCTCTATCTCCTTGGCATCTTCATTTTTGACCACAGTTAGGATATCTATCTCCATATCATTTTCAACACAGTGACTCTGATCAGGGTCTTTCTCTGAAGGGAAGACATCTTTTTGCTCCTCAAAAAGTGTGGACCTCTTCCCATGCATGGCGTCTGGTTCAATATTCACTGAAATATTATCAGACATTTGCAAAGCAGAACTGGAACCAGTCACCTTGGATTCTGTCTGTGTGTCACTGTCAAACAGTTCTAATGAGAAGTTTGTTAGGTCAACTACTGAAGATAATTCGGATGAATGTTTCTTTCCTTTCTTAGCTGCGAACATGACCCGTTTATCTGAAATGAAAGTATTATAAATATGTTAACACATCATGCCTTTCTCTAAGCACACATTCATATGATGTACAAGTGTATTTGCTGAAATGCAAGAAACTTTTCCTGATGAGTACCTGCTATCATATTACAGATAACACTTTTTCTTATCTGTTTGACTCTTTTTACCTAGTGACTTTTTAAATAAAAGGTAGAGATAATGTGACACAATTACATATGTTTCCATGAGCATTTCTTATACTCTCACTTTTACACACTGTCCATCACTGCACTTGTGCTTGTGGTATTCAGTGGCACTCCATCTACATATTTCTCACCATTGCCTGTGTGTATGTGTTAATCTGTGTCACTCCTCCTACACATTGCCCATTAGTTTATGTATGTGTTATACTGTTTCACTCCTCCTATACAGTTCTCATCACCCATCATTGACTTTGTGCGTGAATGTCTTAAACCGTCAATCCTACGCACTGCCCCTCATTGCATGTTTGTATGTGTGTGATAATGTGCCACTTGTCCGTCACAATGCTCATCATTGCACATGTGTCAACTTGTAACAGATTTGGCCAGCGTAGTGGGCCTCGTCGATAAATCTTTTCAAATGCAGAAGCAACTTCAGGTGATGATTTTGTTTTTAGCGGTTCTGCTTGTTTGTATCGACTCGCAACGTCAATTACGGTTAGCGTGTATTTGTAACCGTTGTCATGAGGTAAAAACAATAAATCAGCTTGATGAACTGCCCGTCACTGCACTTGTGCATGTGCTATACAGTAGCACTCCGTCTACATATTGCTCATCATTGCCTGTGTCTATGTGCATATATGTTACTCTGTGCCACTCCTCCTACACATTACCCATTAGTTCATGTATGTGTTATACTGATTCACTCCTCCTACACATTACCCATTAGTTCATTTATGTGTTATACTTTTTCACTCCTCCTATACAGTTCTCATCACCCATCATTGACTTTGTGCATGAATGTCTTATAAAATCACTTGTACACACTGCCCCTCATTGCATGTAATTATGTGTGTTATATTGTGCCATTTCTCATACATATTGCTCACTGCATGTGTGTGTGTGTTTGTATTTTAATGTGTCTCTCTTCCTACACATTGCCCATCATTGCACTTGTGTTACAATGTGCAACTTCTCCTACACAATGCCCATCACTGCATGTGTGTGTATTATAATTTGCCATCCTCCTACACACTGCTGATCATTGCATGTGTGTGTATTATAATTTGCCATCCTCCTACACACTGTTCATCATTGCATGTGTGTGTATTATAATTTGCCATCCTCCTACACACTGCTCATCATTGCATGTGTGTGTATTATAATTTGCCATCCTCCTACACACTGCTCATCACTGCATGTGTGTGTATTATAATTTGCCATCCCCCTAAACACTGCTCATCATTGCATGTGTGTGTATTATAATTTGCCATCCTCCTACACACTGCTCATCATTGCCTCTGTGTGTATTATAATTTGCCATCCTCCTACACACTGCTCATCATTGCCTGTGTGTGTATTATAATTTGCCATCCTCCTACACACTGCTCATCATTGCCTGTGTGTGTATTATAATTTGCCATCCTCCTACACAATGCTCATCATCGCATGTGTGTGTATTATAATTTGCCATCCTCCTACACACTGCTCATCATTGCATGTGTGTGTATTATAATTAGCCATCCTCCTACACACTGCTCATCATTGCCTGTGTGTGTATTATAATTTGCCATCCTCCTACACACTGCTCATCATTGCCTCTGTGTGTATTATAATTTGCCATCCTCCTACACACTGCTCATTATTGCCTCTGTGTGTATTATAATTTGCCATCCTCCTACACACTGCTCATCATTGCCTGTGTGTGTATTATAATTTGCCATCCTCCTACACACTGCTCATCATTGCCTGTGTGTATGTGTGTTAATGTGCAACTCCTCCTATACTGCTTCAAATTATCTGAACTGTGACTAGTAGCCTATATGGTTTGTTTTACTGTGACTAGTAGCCTATATGGTTTGTTTTACTGTGACTAGTAGCCTATATGGTTTGTTTTACTGTGACTAGTAGCCTATATGGTTTGTTTTACTGTGACTAGTAGCCTATATGGTTTGTTTTACTGTGACTAGTAGCCTATATGGTTTGTTTTACTGTGACTAGTAGCCTATATGGTTTGTTTTACTTTTCTCAATCAATGTCAAATAGTTTAAAAAAAGGTGGATGTAAGTCAGTATCTAACGCATTTTGCTAATCTTTAGGAAAATATTTTAATTTGTTTTATAAATAATCTAGGCATAAGACAATTAACTGGTAATGGGAGGGGGCTCTTTAAAATCATTGATATAGTGAATTATGTAACAGAATATTTAAAAGTTTCTTACATTCATAATTCATATTATACATTTGATATATAACTATACCAGGTTTAAAATGATACCACAATTATTTGATTTACAATACAGAATTTATATACATTGAATAACTGCAACTGAACTGGACATGACATGAAAATTTTAAGCAAGTTAATTCTGACCTTTGCATTTATCAATGCAATAATGGAGAAAATTGTCTTGCACAGTGTGGAGGTCCTGAGAGTATCCTCTCCCCATCTCTGATCCCAAACATCCATGAGACTTGTCATCTAAATTAACTGTGATGACAAGAGATTCTTCCCCTGCCTCGGCCAGTCTCTGCAGCTGTGATTGAAAGAATAAATTTGTCATCTTTAACTAAATGCAAATAAAGGGAAAATAAATTCAGTAACAGTACCAAATCATTTCTACTTAATTTTACTGTGGGTACTCAAACAGTACTAAGTCATTTCTACATAATTTTAATGTGGGTACTCAAACAGTACCAAGACATTTCTACATAATTTTAATGTGGGTACTCAAACAGTACCAAATCATTTCTACATAATTTTAATGTGGGTACTCAAACAGTACCAAGACATTTCTACATAATTTTAATGTGGGTACTCAAACAGTACCAAGTCATTTCTACATAATTTTAATGTGGGTACTCAAACAGTACCAAATCATTTCTACATAATTTTAATGTGGGTACTCAAACAGTACCAAATCATTTCTACATAATTTTAATGTGGGTACTCAAACAGTACCAAGACATTTCTACATAACTTTAATGTGGGTAATTAAACAGTACTAAATCATTTCTACTTTATTTTACTGTGGGTACTCAAACAGTACCAAGTCATTTCTACATAATTTTAATGAGGGTACTCAAACAGTAACAAGTCATTTCTACATAATTTTAATGTGGGTATTCAAACAGTATTAAGACATTTCTACATAATTTTAATGTGGGTACTCAAACAGTACCAAGACATTTCTACATAATTTTAATGTGGGTACTCAAACAGTACCAAATCATTTCTACATAATTTTAATGTGGGTACTCAAACAGTACCAAGTCAATTCTACATAATTTTAATGTGGGTATTCAAACAGTACCAAATCATTTCTACATAATTTTAATGTAGGTATTCAAACAGTATCAAATCATTTCTACATAATTTTAATGTGGGTACTCAAACAGTATCAAGACATTTCTACATAATTTTAATGTGGGTACTCAAACAGTACCAAATCATTTCTACTTTATTTTACTGTGGGTACTCAAACAGTACCAAGTCATTTCTACATAATTTTAATGTGGGTACTCAAACAGTAACAAGTCATTTCTACATAATTTTAATGTGGGTATTCAAACAGTACCAAATCATTTCTACATTAATTTAGTGTAGGTCATCAAAAAGTACCAAGTCATTTCTTCATAATGTTAATGTGGGTACTCAAACAGTACCAAGACATTTCTACATTTTTTAACGTCGGTACTCAAACAGTACCAAGTCATTTCTACATAATTTTAATGTGGGTACTCAAACAGTAACAAGTCATTTCTACATAATTTTAATGTGGGTATTCAAACAGTACCAAATCATTTCTACATTAATTTAGTGTAGGTCATCAAAAAGTACCAAGTCATTTCTTCATAATGTTAATGTGGGTACTCAAACAGTACCAAGACATTTCTACATTTTTTAACGTCAGTACTCAAACAGTACCAAGTCATTTCTACATAATTTTAATGTGGGTACTCAAACAGTACCAAGACATTTCTACATTTTTTTTATGTGGGTACTCAAACAGTACAAAATCATTTCTACATAATTATCTACTCAGAATTCGCAAATAATAATCCATTTCTACATTTACATCAGTTCTAAGCATTTCTGCTCAATCCATTTCTGTGTGTACATCACCGTACTAAAATTCTCTGCTCAAGCCTCACTTATAAAATAATCCATTTATTTGTGTACATCGTAGTACTAGAATTATTGCTAAACTTTGCTTGGAATATCATGATCTTCTTAGATGCAGTGCTGAATGTTAAGTCAGACTCTAAGACGAATCTCGTGTGTTTTGTGGGTTGAGGCAAGCTAATAATTTCTACAAGTGATGGGGCACTCTGACATCATTTGAGTGCAGCATTTATTTTGATCGCCTTCAATCTCATAACATTAACAAATTAAACCTCTGAACCAGCAATCTGTGGGCACCCCATGAAATAGGGAAGACTCTTTTGCAATATCAGTAACTGTAATTGAACCAACAATGTTAAACAAGAAAAATTTTGTGTGTCCCTGGAAAGGGTAACAGAACAATGTTCTTGATACAGTAAAAGCAATGTTCTTACAGTTTTCCCCAAAACATAAAAATCCTTGTTCACGCACTGTCAAAACTTTTGTTCAAGAATTGAGAATTCACCCCACCTCTAAGACCTAGTGGACAAGGAAGTATCTTTTGTTTCTGTTATCAGCTCTATTTTTAGGCAGGAAGATTTAAGAATGTGTATTTGGAATTTGGGCAAAGCTTCCAAACAAGTCATCAAACAACAGCCCATATGATTGCATATCTGCTTATTACAAAGGGTGCTACTGAATGCACCCAAAGGCCCAGCATTCTCTATTTATATACTACTTATACTAGTACACAATGACCCAGGTCTCAATTTGTTAAATAATTACACTAGTACACAATGACCCAGGTCTCAATTTGTTAAATAATTACACTAGTACACAATGACCCAGGTCTCAATTTGTTAAATAATTACACTAGTACACAATGGCCCAGGTCTCAATTTGTTAAATAATTACACTAGTACACAATGGCCCAGGTCTCAATTTGTTAAATAATTACAATAGTACACAATGGCCCAGGTCTCAATTTGTTAAATAATTACACTAGTACACAATGGCCCAGGTCTCAATTTGTTAAATAATTACCCTAGTACACAATGGCCCAGGTCTCAATTTGTTAAATAATTACACTAGTACCCTATGGTCAACCACTCTCAATTTACAGACTACTAAATTAAATGCTAGTAACTTATGGCCAAGGTCTCAATTCGTTAAATAATTACACTAGTACCCTATGGTCAACCACTCTCAATTTACAGACTACAAAATTAAATGCTAGTAACTTATGGCCAAGGTCTCAATTTGTTAAATAATTACACTAGTACCCTATGGTCAACCACTCTCAATTTACAGACTACTAAATTAAATGCTAGTAACTTATAGCCAAGGTCTCAATTTGTTAAATAATTACACTAGTACCCTATGGTCAACCACTCTCAATTTACAGACTACTAAATTAAATGCTAGTAACTTATGACCAAGGTCTCAATTTGTTAAATAATTACACTAGTACCCTATGGTCAACCACTCTCAATTTACAGACTACTAAATTAAATGCTAGTAACTTATGGCCCAGGTCTCAATTTGTTACTAATTACACTAGTACCCTATGGTCAACCACTCTCAATTTACAGACTACTTATGCTAGTAACTTATGGCCCAGGTCTCAATTTGTTAAATAATTACACTAGTACCCTATGGTCAACCACTCTCAATTTACTGACTACTAATGCTAGTAACTTATGGCCCAGGTCTCAATTTGTTAAATAATTACACTAGTACCCTATGGTCAACCACTCTCAATTTACAGACTACTAAATTAAATGCTAGTAACTTATGGCCCAGGTCTCAATTTGTTAAATAATTACACTAGTACCCAATGGTCAAACACTCTCAATTTACAGACTACTAAATTAAATGCTAGTAACTTATGGCCCAGGTCTCAATTTGTTACTAATTACACTAGTACCCTATGGTCAACCACTCTCAATTTACAGACTACTTATGCTAGTAACTTATGGCCCAGGTCTCAATTTGTTAAATAATTACACTAGTACCCTATGGTCAACCACTCTCAATTTACAGACTACTAAATTAAATGCTAGTAACTTATGGCCCAGGTCTCAATTTGTTAAATAATTACACTAGTACCCTATGGTCAACCACTCTCAATTTACAGACTACTAATGCTAGTAACTTATGGTTCAGGTCTCAATTTGGACAGGGGTGGACAAAATAAGTCAGACCAGGCTTTTTTCATTAATCTACATCATAGGGTTTTGTTTTTAAAAATCATGTGTTTGCCTCACATCCTGAAGAAAGATTCACATGCCCAGTTTATGTGCTATTTGAGCTATACTTTCCTTCCATGGAAACATACAAACTCTTAAACAGGACAATGCAAAATACAAGAGAAATCCTCTATACAACATGCTATATATGTGTGCCAAATTTGGTTTTAAAGAACTTGAACGATTTGTATTAATCTCCAGAAACAAAAATGTTTACAGGCTGACACTGAAAGTGATAGAGATATTCCCATGTATTACTTACCTGTGAGATATAATTTTCTTCAAACCTGCTTTAATTCAGAGATAATATTTCAATGCTTACACAAACCATGGTTAATTAAACAGGAATATTTCAATTAACCTTTTACAATTGTCTTAACAATCTCTGTTATTTCTATCATATATCATTAATTGGATAATTAAAGAAAAATATTTCAATTAACCTTTTACAATTGTCTTAACAATCTCTGTTATTTCTATCATATATCATTAATTGGATAATTAAAGAAAATATTTCAATTACCCTATTACAACTGTCTTAACAATCTCTGTTATTTCTATCATATATCATTAATTGGATAATTAAAGAAAAATATTTCAATTAACCTTTTACAACTAACTGTCTTAACAATCTCTGTTATTTCTATCATATATCATTAACTGGATAATTAAAGAAAATTATTTCAATTAACCTTTTACAATTGTCTTAACAATCTCTGTTATTTCTCTCATATATCATTAATTGGATAATTAAAGGAAAATATCTCAATTAATATTAATTAATTGGATAATTAAAGGAAAATATCTCAATTAATATTAATAAATTGTCTAATTAAAGAAAATATTTTAATGACCACTGTTCAACTTTGTTATTTCTATCATAATTCATCATGATGTGCTCCTATCAATAATCATACAATTCAAAGTAAAACAAAACCTATATCACTGCCCTACCAAAACCAAGATGACAATTTTTCAATAGTGAAAGGTACATCTAGATTACATGTGTGAAACTATAGAATACATGCAACAAAATTTTTTATTTTGATAATCATCATATATATATATATATATATATATATATATATATATATATATATATATATATATATATATACAGTGGGACCCCGCTATAACACGCCCTGTTATAACACGAATTCAGATATAACGTGGTCGTGGCATGTCTCCCGAAATTTCAGGTAAAATGTATTTTTCTTAAAAACCAAAAAAAAATCTTTTAAGTATGAAAAATAATAAGAGTTTAATTGTCATTCTCATACTCATTTAAAAAGTGCGAAAAAGAACGTGTAGAAAATGTATTATCATTTTGGGGAGGAAATTACACACAAATTCGAATATAAAATAATCGTTGTATGGCTCCTAAAATTAACAAATTTCTTCTTTGTGCCAAAATAAACATCGGAAATATGAACCAATTGCTGGGCCTACTGAGAACTTTGATCTTTGTTTATTGTTGAAAAATGACAGCTCATAAGTGTCAGTATTATTATTACTGATCCATGAGCAATGAAGTCATCGTGTCTACTTTGTGTTTGTCTTGAATGCATTCCGAATACAATTGTTGCTCTAATAATCTCTGATATATGTTCTCTTAAATTCATTCACAACTAAGCAACAGCCAATGCGGCGGTTGATAAAAGATTCTCACCAGAATGTATAAATCAATTACTTTAAGTACATTGTTTATCATCAAAGTGAACTGCCGAGCTAAACTTGTTCAAATATAGATATATATATATATATATACACATGAAATTCAGCTGAAAAAGTGGAAATGTTACTGGCAATATTAGTTCTCAAACTCACACTATTCATTCAGGGGTCCCTCAAGGCTCAGTTTTGGGCCCTCTCTCCTTACTTATCTTTATCAATGATCTAACATTAAATAATGAATTCACAAACACAAATTTGTTTGCAAATGATTCCACCTTGTACACATCTAGTTCTGATACTGAAAAGATTAAACAAGATTAAACTCAGACTTTATTAGAGTCCAAAACTGGGCACAACAAAATAGGATGGTAATGAATGAAGGTAAAACAAAAAGTCAGGGAACCCAAAGCAGTCTCTTGCAATAAATAATCATCCATTAGAAAATGTCAAACATGAAAGGCTTGTCAGTGTGTCTGTAGATAATAGTTTATTATGGAATGACCATATTGATAAGCTTTGTAAAACACTGTCATCAAAAATTGCCCTACTCAGCAGAATCACGAAATATTTACCTATGGAAACTCGCAATCTATACTCAAAGTAATATTTTCTTCTAACAAAGGATTATTGTTCAAATGTATGGGGAAACTGTGCTAAATCTAAGCTTGACAGATTTTATAAACTTCAGAAACGAGCAGCATGCGTAATTTTAGATGCATATATTGATCACCCCTCAAGAAGCATTGTTTACAGAACTCAAATGGTTCACAATATATGACCAAATAGATTTTCATAAGGCAGTTCTTCTATATAAACGTCTACGTGGAACCGCACCAGAGTATCTTCAGGACTTATTCAGGCCTTTTTCAACACAATGCCAGTTGAGATCAATATCACATGGAAACCTTCTAGCACCAAAACCAAGAACAGAGCAATTTAAATAGAGCTTCCAATACTCTGGTACAGTTCAATGGAAAAAGCTTCCACTTCATGTAAAATCTGCTGAAAATATTATTAGAGTATTTAAGAAGAGATATTATGAGCATGAATGTGTTTCTAACAGATAATGGAATTTAGTATTTTAATATTAAGCATGTTAAAATACAAAGTAATTATATATATATATATATATATATATATATATATATATATATATATATATATATATATATATAATTTATAATATTTTACTATGTTTTCAAGTGAAATACTTGATATTCTTTATTCTCTTTATAAATTTTACTTTCAAAACTTATTAGAAGAGACATTATCTAGGTATAACATATTGGGATTTCCCAAAGTTCCTTGAGAATGATATTTTGTTTCGATTTTAAAAATCAACAACGGCCTGTAACATACTTCACAAACAGTAATCATGCAGTAAGTGATCAATTCTTGTATATCATTGAATTTGGTTTATTACTGGTACACTGTACACACAATTCTCAGTTGGTGCATGATATATATTAAAGGTTCTTGTGGTAACATTACATTTCTTTTATTTACGAGGAAAAACTAGATTTTCATTGAATGTGATTAATGTTTAACATTTATAAACTAATAATTATGCAAATTTTGGGTAGAATATTAACTAGGATAATGAGTAGGTACCAAATCCTGTCAAGGCAATCTAATTCCACTTTCCTGGCACAATGAATCCAATTTTATGAGATAAGGAGGAGTAATTATTTGGACAAAGATGACTTATTGGAGAAAATGTGCACAGACTAAATTTTAAAGTATTTGAGTCACAGATCTGGTATCAAGCAGCACTATACAAATGCCCCTAAGGTCTAATTTCAGGTCTGTTTGAATCAAAATTATGTGCATACACCATCAAAATAAACTCTCAAGACTAGTGGAGGGGCCCTGAGTCGCTGAGTAGTCTAAAGTGCTCTCTGTTACAGATCACTGCCATTTCACCTCTGTCTGAGTGGGTTCGGGTCTCAGATTCGGCCAATGTGGGTATGTGAGAAAGATTGCCAGTAGCTTTGCATGGGTCGGTGTTTCTTTCTGGGTGTTTTCCCGGGTTCTTCCTCCACCATTAATACTGGCTGCCATGTATAGCCTATCATGTGTTGGAAATGGTGTTAAACACTACAACAACAACAACATCTAGTGGTATAAGCATATAACTTGTATGAAGGATCCTGCATTCAGTCTTTGATAAGTCATGTTTTCTTGATTCCAATAAAAGAATGTTTTAATTCTAGCTGATAAAAAAAGGTAAATTACCAAAATTTGTACTTCATATTTGAGAACATGTTTCAACATTCTCACAAATTCTGGAGTGTCATCCATCTTGCGTAATATTTCTTCTGACAAAAATCTCATTCACATCATTTTAGTGAAGCTCTTCAGTTCCTGGAAAAATAAATGAAAAATAAAGTTAAAAATGTTTCTCCTGCTGAATGATAGTGCAATGCAACATATACATGTAATCTTTTTGAGGATTTCAAACTGATATTATTTAGCAGATTTTTATTGTTTACCCTTATCAATATCCCTTGCAAGTTGTACAAAATGTTCAGCATGATCATGTGACCATTTGTTCTATTTTGCGTGTTTTCAAAATGTTAGCAGTCAACTGTCATAAGTATTGTTTTAGCTCTGGATTTAACTGCTAAAAGAACAATATTTGTGACTAAAAGATGTCTAATCAAGCACAACCTTTCGTTTTTCTGAATTAGACTTTAATTCCAATGCTAAATTAGTTCAAATTCTAAACCATCAAATACACACAGTACAAATGCAAATGAACACAGTTCTCCCCTATAACATCGTTATAGTACAAGACACATGAGTAGTAATAATAATAATAATAATAATAATAATAATAATGAGGACTTTGTATAGCGCCTAATCTTTCGAAGCTCTAAGCGCTTTACACCATCAATAATGATATGACTACACTACAGAACAACAAATGACAAAAACAATGAAATCGGAAAACATAAAAACATGCTGAAAACATATAAGA
Source organism: Unio delphinus (assembly GCA_029339505.1). NCBI lineage: Eukaryota > Metazoa > Mollusca > Bivalvia > Unionida > Unionidae > Unio > Unio delphinus. The sequence continues at coordinate 5,962,988 of JAQISU010000011.1, forward strand.
TACAAAACATGATAAGGTCGCTAAGTTTGTCCTTGCAGTCGAAACAGGTGAGTCTTAAGAGCACTCTTAAAAGGGACCACTGTGTTTTTGTGTCTAATTTCAATGGGCAATTCGTTCCACGTCGCCAGGCCCTGGTGTGCAAACGAACGTTGTCCATATGACTTTGTTTTACCTTGGGAACAATGAGTATACGATTATCAGAAGAAGAGCGCAAGGATCTAAATGCATTTTAAATGCAAACTAAGTAATGCATGCAAATTCATTTTAAATTGAATAGAACTTATTATTTTTAACTTTAACACTAATTATCCTTAAACAAAGTCTATTCAGTCCTAATTATTGAATGCTCTGCATCTTAACTGTCGCCAAGAAACTTCGAGATGACAATTTTCTATTGCTATGGACTTTAAAAATGGTGGCCATGTACTAAACTTGGGTCAACATAACAATGTGTCGAGTGGAATCGTTACAATCAAGAGTAGTTTGTTTATCAATATGCATAGCTTTCATTATGACATCACAGTGCATGACACTCAATCCAAATTGTACTAGATCACACCATTAGGTTTATTTTGTTAAAAAATATCCACCGTACTTTACCATTGAAGGCATGTAGAATCAAGTTCTAAAACATTACACCTATTACTGAAATAATCGGTACTGAATGCCTACGTGACCGTTGTGACTTGTACTATAAAACCGGCAAATAGATTTCGACAAGGATGAATAACAACTCTTTTTAAATTAACCAGGAACTGAAATCTCTAACTGAATTATATCTATATACGTATAGAAAAAATTAAAATACATGTTACATTGATTTAGTTTATAATTATAATATATAATTTCAATTTGTAATTATAAATTATTTGTCAGTGCCATATATTTAATACATCCGCGGAAATAGGTGATCTTCAAACATACTAGTCTACTCGACAATAATTATGGACATTCAAAATCAATAAAGATATGTACACATATCGTCCTCACATAATTAATGAATTATAAACTACTTGATGAAACCTGGGAATCACTTTCCCACCGAGATGGCGAAACAGGCGAGTCTTTGATACTTAATGTTTACAAATGCGCAGGGTTGCACTTTATTAGCGCTTCTTCGGGATGACACGAATGTATCTTAAATCCGTAGCTTTTGTTCCGGTAAATGTTGTAACGAAAAATTGCTTCTCAACGATAAAGACAAAGCTACAACAAAACATAAGAATATCATGTGGCCTATTGATAAATGTATTTCATATTCCTGAAAATTAATTTTTTTTTTTTTTTTGTGTAGGGTGCTCTTCGAAGTTGATCTACGCAGAACATTTGGGTAGGCACTCTTGCCTTATTGTTTTTCTTACCTCGAGGCATGTATGCTATAGATTGATAATTTTGTTGTTTTTATTTATGTTTGTGTTACCTCCAGGCAGGTATGATATAGGATGATAATCAGTAATTTTTTTCTTGTTGCTTTGTTTGTTTTGTTTTTGTTTGTTTATATCTAGAAATGTTTATTTTTACCTTCTACACATTCATCATAATCAACAAAAGAATTTGGTATTTTTTCTCTTTCTTTTCTTCTGTTTTCCTTTCTTCTTTTTCTGTCTTATTCTAATTTCTCTTCTTCTGTCATGACTACTTGTATTATTTCGCTTGTTGTTCCAGCTTTCTATGTGTCTCTTGGTTTTTCTTGCTGGTTTATCTTTCCTTGCTTTGTCTTATTATCTTATGTTTTGTTGCTGTTTATCTAATTCTCTGTTTGTCTTTCTGATTTTGTTTTAGATATTCTATCTCTTGTTGTTACTGTTTTTTTTTATATCTCCTTATTGTTGTTGCTTTGACACTTTCCTATGCACTTTTGAGCCCAGCAGCAACGAGGGCGAACATACCTACTCTAATAGAGTTAGATTTTAAGCAAATAATTTTAAGTCTCCTTTTGCCAAATGGAGCTTTAACGATTTTAGGGCTCTATTTGTCAAATTAGGTCTTTCAGCGGGGTGAACAGACCGAAACTATTTCCGACACACCGAAACTATTTCAGACAAAATCCTAGAGAATTTCAAACCGAAACCATTTCAGGCAAACAAAAAAAAAAAAAAAAGAGAGAGAAGGAAAAATAGTTTCGGTTTCTCACAAAATAAGGCTGCTACAGAGACAGAGTCTCCGAACCCGGCGCCGATGGCGCTGCGGAGATAAATTGTTTCGGTGTTACGATCAAAATCCTTTACGATTTCACATACAGACTAATTTCTAAAGTCTCCCCTCGTAAATCAATCAAATTTTTGGATTGGTCGGTTAGTTTAAAATTAATTCTCGTTAATGAGATATTATGAGATCGCATATAGAATGGATTAGTTGGTTCCTCAACTATCAAAAATCCTGGAGGAGCTGTTAGTGCAAACGAATATAAAATATACCCTTGTTGAGCTTGGTTTGATCTTTCGAGATTTATTTGATAACTTCCATCGATAGCGTCACATACTAGATTTACTGCAATCACCAATGATATATTTACGTTTTGAGGAGCGATATGCCTACCAACCCCGTCTGGGTCGTTATTATGTTTGAGGATAGTTGTTTGTGGTTGTGTTATTTTCTTCCATGCGGTGAGTATCATAGTAGACTTTTCATTGATAAGATCATTAACGGAATTTTTTAATTCGTTTGAGTTATTCCCAGGAAACTTGAAATTTGGTAGATCAGCTTTTGTTATATTGTATACAGTTAGGAAATTTTGTTTAGAGTTATTAATGTTGTCATCATTATGATCATTTATTAACTTTAATTACTCGCTCATATATTCCATGTCGGATGCAAGCTGATTTAATATTTCAATTTGTTTAATGATTTGGAAAGCCTGTTGTAGTCACTGTAGTTGTTGACTGTGTTTTTTATTGATTTCTCTAAAATATTCAATAATTCTATTATGGTAAATATTTATATATGTAATTGATTTTGGATTCTGTCCAACCTTAAATCTCCAAAAGGCGGAATCCAGATCAACGAAATTAAAATAACTACCAGGCAGTGATGACGTATTTATATCGAGGAGGTGTTCTTTTCATGATGTAATTTCATGGTATGATTGTTTATCAGTGGTATACTCAGACTTCGTTGGTTCAGGTAGTGGTGGGATTTCAGGCCATCCCAGTATAGTTCTTATAGATCTCTGATAGATGTCTGCGGCATATCCGGGTGAGTTTATCTCAATCGCGGATGATAGTGTTGGTTCATGAACTGTTATAGCGGTTTTAGATTCTTTTCCAGTAATGGATTTTATTCTGCGTTGTAATTCATTATTGATCTGTTCGATTTGAGAAGACTCAGATGGTAAGTGTAGTGTAAGCCTTACTCTAATTAGCTTAGAAATATTACCTGACAGTAAATGTAATCAGATATCTCACACTGGACTAGAACTGATACACACCAACAGCTGGTTTGTGTTATAGATTCACTAGGGTTTAAGTTCCATGGGAAATATATTCTCAGGGCAGACTTTACTCCCCTTCCAAGCTATATAGATGTATTGCATAGAATAAATTTCTACATAACGCCTTCTATGGTTATTCTTCAATAATAAATAACATTACATGGTGGCAGCGGTAAAAACACAGGATTGAAATTATCAGAGTTGAAAATGGCTTCATTTCAATTTACAAATCCGGACAAATTTGACTTTTCGAGACCTGAAACTTGGGAAAAGTGGTTTCAGCGTTTTGAACGCTTTCGTCAAGCGTCTGGACTTAGTGGAAAAGAGGAAGAAATACAAGTGAATACCTTGATTTATTCCATGGGAAGTGAGTCTGATGACATTTTGTCTTCGTTCAACCTGACAGAGGAAGATCAAAATAAGTGGAAGCCTGTGACAGATAAATTCATGCGATATTTCATTCCAAAGAGGAATGTAATATTTAAAAGAGCAAAATTTAATCAAAGAAAACAGGAAGAGGGAGAATTAGTAGACAGCTTTGTTACTGCTATCTATGTGTTAGCAGAAAATTGTAATTTCGGGTCACTACATGATGAAATGATTAGAGATCGACTTGTAGTTGGACTGCGAGATTCAAAACTGTCAGAATAATTGCAGTTAGATGCGAATCTAACTCTAGAATCTGCCGTTAGTCAAGCTCGACAAAATGAGGCTGTGAAAAAGCAGCAAACAACGATACGAGCAAGTGGAGAACGAATGACTGAAATGGATGCAGTAAAATCGTCTTCACTGAAATATTGGAAACATTAAAACAAATTTCCAAATGCTCAACAAAATAATGTCAACAGAAAAGGATTCATGAGTTGTGGAAAGAAAAGAAATCATTCTCGAGACCAATGTCCTGCAAAAGATGCAGAATGCCATAAATGTAAGAAAAGAGGACACTATGCAAAATGCTGTCTGTCAAAATCAACAGTTCGCACAATAGAATCGAGAGCGGAATCTGGATTTCTAGGGACTGTTAGCAAAAAGAAGGGTCAACCATGGACGACGCGAGTGAGATTGAACAACACTACACTTTTATTCAAGATTGATACTGGAGCTGATGTGACTGTAATTCCTGAGAAGGATTTAAGAAAAATCGGAGAACAAAAACTTTCAAAGTCTGATCGAAAACTGTATGGACATGGAAACTCTGAACTTAAAGTGCTGGGAAAATTTACCTGTGGACTGGAGTCAAACAATGCATTCAGTGTACAAGACATATTTGTTTTGAAGGGACTGAATCAGGCACTCTTGGATAGGCCCGCAATTCAGGCTCTTAAGATTATTGAACAGGTAAATATATCCTCCATAAATGCCTCAGATAAAAACTCACAAAATGCAAGCAAAATTCAAGATAAGTCCACAAATTTAGATAGGGACTATCGCGAGAAATATCCAAATTTGTTTAAAGGTCTAGGGAAAACAAAATTGTTCTATAACATAACTCTGGATAAAAATGCCAAACCTTATGCCTTATCTACCCCAAGAAAGGTTCATATCCCTTTATTGAATAAAGTTAAAGAGGAGTTGGTTAGAATGGAACAAATGGGAGTTATTTCAAAAGTAAATGAGCCCACTGAGTGGTGCGCTGCAATGGTTGTTGTTCCAAAACCAAACGGTAAGGTAAGAATTTGCGTGGATCTAACTAAACTGAATAAATCGGTTAAAAGAGAAAACCACCCACTACCATCAGTTGAAGAATCCCTTGCAAAACTAGCAGGTGCAAAGTTTTTCACCAAACTTGATGCAAACTCGGGCTTTTGGCAGATAAACCTGTCAGAAGAATCACGCCGCCTTACAACTTTCATTACTCCTTTTGGTAGGTTTTATTTTAATCGCCTTCCATTTGGGATCAGTTCTGCGCCTGAATATTTTCAAAAACGGATGTCAGAAACTCTAGAACGACTTGACGGAACACTCTGTCACATGGACGATGTTCTTGTTTTTGGAGAAACGCAGAAAATGCATGACGAAAGACTAGAAATGGTCATGAAATCAATTCAAAAGGTCGGCGTCACTTTGAACGCTGAAAAGTGTGAATTTTCGAGACCATCCATAAGGTTTCTTGGGCATATTGTTGACGAAAATGGTTGCCGACCTGATCTAGAAAAAGTTAAAGCTATAACTGAAATGGAAACACCGAAATGCGTAACAGAAATACGACAATTTCTCGGTATGGCAAATCAGCTTGACAAATTTAGTCCAAATTTGGCAGAAAAATCAAAACCATTACGTGAGCTTTTGAAAGGTAAAAACTCGTGGACATGGGGTCCAGATCAAGAACAAGCTTTTAGAGATATCAAGCAAGAAATTATATCTTCACCTACTTTAGCACATTATGATCCAAATAGAAAAATAGTTGTATCTGCAGATGCATCTTCATTTGGACTAGGTGCTGTGCTACGGCAGCAGTACGGTAGCACTCTGAGACCGGTGGCGTTCGCGTCACGAGGTATATCAGAAACTGAGCAACGCTATGCTCAAATAGAAAAAGAGGCCCTTGCAATCACTTGGGCTTGTGAACGCTTTAGTAGCTATTTAATTGGGTCACAATTCAAACTTGAAACTGACCATAAGCCATTAGTACCACTAATGAGCACAAAAATCTTGGGAGATTTACCCTCTAGAATTCAACGCTTTAGAATGCGTTTGATGAGATTCAACTTTTACATAGTTCATGTTGCTGGCAAGAATCTATTAACTGCTGATGCTCTGTCCAGAGCACCTTTAACTTCTTACTCTGAGAGTGACAGATACTTTCAGGCTGAAACTAACGCCTACGTTGATTTCATAGTTAGTAATTTGCCTGCATCAAATACTCGACTTGAACAAAAAAAGTCTGAATATCTAAATGATTCGATTTGCAAACAACTTGTACAATTCTGTGAAACGGGGTGGCCATAGAAATCCGCTATGGACGGAAAACTACAATCATACTGGGCAGATAGAGGTGAATTTACCATTCAAAATGGTCTTTTAATGAAAGGTACACGCCTGGTAATACCAGAATCACTTCAAAAAGAAATCCTTGAGAGAGTTCACGATGGTCACCAAGGCATAGTAAAATGCCGAGAACGCGCCAAAACGTCAGTTTGGTGGAAAGGAATAAGTACTCAGCTAGAACACTTGGTGAAATCTTGCCAAAATTGCATAGAAAACTCAAGAGATCAAGCTGAACCAATGATACCAAATGAATTTCCAAGTCGACCTTGGCAAAGAGTCGCTTCAGACTTGTTTGAACTGAATGGTCAAACATATCTCTTAGTGATTGATTATTTCTCACGATACATTGAAATAGCAAAATTGCAAGGCACAGGTCCTAAAGCAATTGTCAATCATCTCAAATCAATATTTGCGCGACATGGTATACCAGAAGTATTAGCTTCACATAATGGTCCGCAATATACATCCGCAATACTCGAAGATTTTGCGAAAAGTTATGGATTCAGGCATATTACAAGTAGTCCGAAATATCCACAGAGCAATGGTCTAGCCGAAAGAGCTATACAAACAATTAAAAGAATGCTTAAAAAAGCAAACGACCCTTACATAGCTCTTTTGACATATCGCGCAACACCATTACCAAATGGATATAGCCCTGCCAAATTATTGATGGGAAGAAAATTACAAACTACTTCGCCAATGGCACCAAACAACTTGGAGCCGAAATGGCCAGATTTAATAAAACTGAAGAAATCGGAAAACTTTCAAAAGAAAACTCAAAAGAGAAATTATGATCGCCGACACCGCGCCCGAAATATGAAAAAACTTCAGGTAGGGAATAAAGTATGGATTAAAGATCAATTTTCATCAGGGATAATTAAATCTCAGGCATCTACACCTCGTTCATACATGGTAGTAACTGACGAGGGAGAGAGAGAGATACGGCGTAATAGGAGAAATTTAATTCTAATGCCTACCACAATATCAGAGCCTCTCAGAGTGACTGCTTCAAACCCTGATACATTGACTGACTCAGACGAAAGCAAAGCAATGCCAACCACTCAAAACGGATATTTCACACGTTCGGGAAGGTTATCGAAACCACTTGAGAGACTGAACTTGTAGAAAACAAAATAAGCTAATGGAGCTTGTTTAGAAATGCAGTCATCAGATCAAGTTTCGTGTTAATGGTAAACTTGTCAGATGGGGAGATGTAGTGTAAGCCTTACTCTAATTAGCTTAGAAATATTACCTGACAGTAAATGTAATCAGATATCTCACACTGGACTAGAACTGATACACACCAACAGCTGGTTTGTGTTATAGATTTACTAGGGTTTAAGTTCCATGGGAAATATATTCTCAGGGCAGACTTTACTCCCCTTCCAAGCTGTATAGATGTATTGCATAGAATAAATTTCTACATAACGCCTTCTATGGTTATTCTTCAATAATAAATAACATTACAGTAAGGAAATAAAGTTCCAGTCTGGAGTTCTGTCTGTTTTTTTCTTACTCGCAAACACCAGGGAAGTATTTGGTTGTTGACCACCGAATGATTTTGATCTAATATTTGGCCATCTGTGGTATACTCATAATTTTGCTAGTGCTATCTCCTTCACCGGAATCGCAGTGGGGAAATTCACACTGAATTCAGGATCCTTTGAGGTTATTGATATCATGGTGGTTTTCACCGGGGTGGTATTTTCCACTATTCGTTGAAGTAGTTCTTGCGATGTTGCCATTATATTCATGTTGTTCTTCTAATTTTGACATCGCGGAATCATAAACACGTACCATCGCGGAAAACTCACTATCGGATATTAATGTGTCATGTGTCGAGGGAGGACGATATCATCGAGAATGGAACATGGAACTTAACTACGTAATCTTGTAGTTTACGCTAGCTACATGATGATATTTTTTTTGTTATTATTGAAATTATTTCAGCGATTGTTGTCGCCGCTGATATACAAATTGGAACAACTATCGGGGCAACCATTGTCACTGAAGAGAGTAAAATACCGGCCCCAGTAATTACACCTTATACTGAGTACACGGTAACATCAATTCTTCCTCGGTATTTTTTATTTTTACTTGGTACTTCTCAGTGAGTGTTTTGAGTTTAGTTTGAAACTCCTGTTACGTATATTTGATATAAGTCATTTATATTTATTTTTTTTTTGTTTTTTTGTTAGATTTAAATTTGGTATTTTAAGTTTTAAGATTCGTTCATTGAGGGGGGTGACATCTACTTTACAGAGTAAACACCAGGTGTTGACCTCATTTCTGACCTGGATTCAGAGTTGTAAACAATCTTTTAAAATGATTAGTTGGTTCCAATGACAAAATGGAGTTTTGTATAAACATCTTTCTATTTTAGTTGAGTCATACGCTGTTTGCATGATTTCGTGAACGTACAATTGTACTGAGAGATTCTAGAAGATCGTGACCCCTTTCTTGTTTACGTAAAAACAGGTATATAAACTATGTTTTGGAGCGAGTTATTCAGTAGAAGTTGGGCTTTTAGAATATTAAGTTGTGTCTTTTTGAGTTATTGTAAATTACCATTTTACTGGAAATTGTGTCAATTCGTTTGGATCAAGAGGAATTATTTTGTTATTTATCTGGAAAAGAATTGTGCTCATAGAGATTTTTATTAACAAGAACTGACTTCATCAAGTGCCATCGTCTTCCATATTGGATACTTCGCTTGGATTCGAACTTGGAATTATTTGGAGATTTTATTACCAGGACTTTTGCAATTTCTCTAGTGGATAATATTTTGAATTATTTTCGGATTAATTTTGGAATTGATTTTTAAAACCGTAAGTTTATTTTTCTTTTCTGGAAAATATTTATGCTCAATAAATTGTTTATTAAGTTTTTACAAGCTTGTTATTTTCACTCTTTCTATGTTGCTATTTATTCGAGCCTAAGCACGTAACACTCCCTAACCTAATCATAGCGATACTGCTGTGACGATACCAGTGGTATTGTTGTTGACACTTTATTTATTTCAACAGATTTCAATTAAGTTGTTTATCCAAATCGGCTACAAATTCCACATACCATGTTATTTGTGTTCTAGCCAAATTATTATCGGTGGATGTTATTGTGAATCGTTCAGTTGTTCCCGTGTCAATGATCGTTTATATCATATTGTTGACCCCAATTGAACTTGTCGATGAAATATTAAACTGAGTCGGTGACACTAGTGTTAATCGATAAATACCCCTCCGCGGTGATATTTAATATGTTATTTTGTGTTGTCCACGTAAATGATCGTATATACTACGTTGTTGGTTCTCTCATGAAGAATCTTTGCTTTTTCAAGTGTTTCTCTCATCCTCGGTAAATCATCTTTCAATACATCGTTAATTGCATCTTTGATCTTTTTGATTTCATCGATGGATTTTTACATCTAGGAGTTTTATGTCGAGTTTATCTAATGAGACACCTCAAAGAATTTTTCAATGAGATTTTTACGAAAAGTTCAAAATTTCTCAACATGATCTTCATGCCTAGGTTGGAGTGCTGCTAATTCTATGATAGCGGTTTTACGTCTGAGATTTTCAATGTGGGATGAATACGTGGAACCCCAAAGAAATTATTTATCGGGATTTCGATATTAGCAATTATACTCTGTTGTAATTGTTCTAATTTTGTTATATGGTCATCCATATTTTGTTGGGAGTCCACAATAATTAAAATGAGGACGCCCGGTTTGAGTTTACCCTGATCGGAAAACAACGCGATAGTATTTTATGCTGCGTCGCGTCGTCTTGTCAAAATATCATCAATGGAAACAACACTCGTTTTCAGTCTTCCCTGACGGTCTTGAAATACGACTATATCATTGGGGTCTACACTTGCGAGGTTTAGCAGTTCTGATATTTCATCTTCGATTATTTTTTTTTTACATCCATGGTTGCAGATATTTCCGCAGAGAGAGAGTGACGTGAACGCCTTTTTATCCTTGATAGCATCATTGAAATGCTTAATCTGACGAGCTGTCAGTGATAGTTTATTCTGACCACCAGACATCTGATTGTGTTTTAGCGATATCGAAGTTCCACATTTTTTTAGCTGAATCCGATTGCAATTTTTTAATCTGACCAGGAGTCAACGTGACATTAACATGACTATGACATTTTATTTAATACGAGATTGATCTAATTGCCTACATATTTTCTACTGGCTCATCAACTACTCTCATTCGTCAACCAACACCTTCGAGTAGCATTGATTTGTCACTGAGAATGACAGAAATTGCTCTGTAATTAGTACCACCAGGAGGGTTTACACGAGCTCGGAAGTGTATATCAACGACGGACTGTCTGGTTAAATCAAGATGTTCCAACGAAAAGCAATAAATCGGATGTCAATTTCTAAATTCTAACTATGATATTTACAGACCAGTATCTACATTATTATCACGTCCCATAAATGTCAGCAAACGATGATACGCGCTGCTATTTGGTTTTGTCCGTAATTAAGTAGTATATCATCAGATGGTTCTTGTTGACCGTTTATTCTCAACCAGACTTCATTACACCGAGTTGATCAAATATCATATGGCTGCGTGTTTGGTCATTTAATCGCGCAGTATTCTGTAACGCAACAAATATGTGTCTCGGCGCAGCAACGCCTTGTTTTGATACCATGTGCCATGTAAATTCACCATTAATATTAGTCTCAATAGTATCCGTGGTCATTGTTAGCCATGATAGCAATGATTTTTCTCCATGATCCATAAATGATAGTACTTTTTCTTCTGCGGTGATTGATAGAGTCATTACTGGCATCCACAAGGAGAGTTTTGTTATATTTACTTTATCAGCATCAACACCAGCATCACGCCATATTGCATCATTATCATCTCCCTTTCGCAAGAGTACTACTGTATGTTTCGCTCCATAAATAACTCTTCTAACATTTCAGCTAAATCCGAAAATATGAGATAGTGGAATCGCGCATGAAAATAATCTACGCTGTCCTTGCAAAATTGATACGCGTGTTGCAAACTCTATGATGTAATTAGGAATAGTATCTATGACATCAAATGTGGCAGCCGGTCTCACATATCCGGCTGGCGCTGGATCAACCGCAGTATTTCGTGTTGCTTTTACCCTAGAATACTGAACATGTTCAGCATGATCAGTAATATTCTTAGAGAACATCATAGATGGACCTGTTGATCTTGTATAATCATCAGAATATCTTGATAAGCCAACTATTGTTATGGCAACATCAACATCATGTTTTATGGATTCAATCTCTCTTCCATCAATCATATATCTAGCACTACTAAATAACGCCATAATACCATTATTGACAAAGCCGATTCGGACATTTGGGTTAGCTGCATATGGCGTATTAGCATCAACATTTGTTACAAGTTCTCCCTCTACTTCGATAAAAGCTTCAGCGGGTAGAGAGTATTTGCTGGTATCCTGGACTTCAAGTTCGATTCTTGATCGAACTGATAATCGCGTTCAGAATCATCTTTGCGCAGTGGGGCATCAAAATCGAACGCTGTGTCAGGGGACGATTTGAACATTTTATTATATATTTCTTGATCTAAATCGTGACCTTGATGACCTTGTCATTCCACTTCCCGCTATCATATTTGCAGTAATATTTTCCAGGTCGTTGCTCAACAATGCTATTCTTTGATCCACTGCATTATTTATTATTTTACCAATGCTTGCTGGCATAATCTCCGTAGATGGTAATTGTCCCAGCAATGGTGATTTTATCACCGACGGTGGTTTCTTTCGTCGTCGAATTAGTGTGATTAGTTTTTCTTTAGCCGCGGAAAATGCTTTCCCGGCAACATCACCAACAGCGCTAATACCCTTATCACTAATAACACGAATAGCTTTCATCGATAACTGTTTTGCGATTGGTGCTATTTTTGGAGCCATCCTTGTAAATAACCATTCAACGACATTGCCGAGTCCATCTCCATAGTACATCTTATAAACAAGTAATCGTGAATTTACTACATAGGTCATGATTGATTTATTGTGGTTGTAGTGTATGATCATCTTATTTAAATGCTATTTATCTAATCGCATGACAAAATGTCACAGACAAAGTCATCAAATTAGTCACTGTGGTAACCGTCCGCTAGCTCATCAATAAACTCTCGGTATACACTAATATCAATGATACCACCCTCAAATAGTCATCTGCAGATATCAGCCGCCTAATTAATTATTTCCGGTGAGTTATTTCCGGCTCGTTTCCCTCCTACGAGAATTTCTAATCGTGATATGTCCCCGAGAATATTACTACGACAACGAACTAGACCACTACCCCAAGCAAAGCTTGGAACAGAGTTTCGAACAGAGTTTTGGGTTCCACTCTGAGAAAATCCACCCGCGAATTTTTCAGTTGTACCAGTTGCACCCTGTGCATCATCATCATCTTCATCTTCTCGATCAGAAGACATATAATACTCCTGTTGTTGTTTTTTGTCTTCGCGTTTGTCTCTGTGTTGGTGTTTGATGTTTCCTCTCTTGTCGCTCTTCGATTTGTCTTTGTCGTTCTTCCTTTTGTTGTATATCATAATTAGTAATTCCTTTTTTAAATTCTATATACCCCAACTCCCCTTTATTTAAACGACCAGTCCCTTTGTTCCTTTTATACAACCCATCAATCCAGTCATTGCGCGATATTGTATAATTTTTATAATCGTCTTTTAAAAACTCATTTCTTGAATGATAGCTTTTAACAGCAAAATCGCCAAAAGCGTGATAATCCTTTGGTTTTAATAATTGAAATTGTTTTGTTAGTGTTTTAGCCGCAACGGTAAATTTATCCACGAAAGAAACACCCTTTGTTTTACTTACATCACCCTGTTGTTCGTTTTTATCATGTGGTTGTTGTTTATCTCCAGCTATCTGTTTCAACAATGGGAGAATACCGTTTTTTCTATCCTCTTCGTCAACAATCTCTCCCAAAATAGCTTTTTTCAGTGGTCAATGCGGCTTTCTCGGTTGCTGTAGTAACAGGTTTAAATAATTGTTGAGTGCTCGTTGTAAAATGGGTTTGAATTTCCTGCCTTGCTTGTAACTTCTGTTTAACAGAGTCACGAACCGGAATAAATCTCTTTATTGCGCCTAATCGCTCGCGAGATAATCTAGTTGTTAAAGACTCCCCAATCATTATAAATATATAATATATGATCTAAATTGTAAACGGAAAGTCTTTGGATGCTCACCTACCCCGAATATTCTTCGAAATTTCACGACAGTATTTTCATTACGTCCTTGTTGTTGATTGACCACCGGTGATAAAATCTCCGTGCAAAAAAAATATTAATTGATAACTGTCCTTAGAATTTGTCTCGGTGATTTTATCAATGGAGACCTATAGAATTTCAACCTATACAAATTATCAAAAAAGACTTCGTTGCATGAGTAATCCACATACCTGCAAAACAGTGTAGTGTACATGTAGTACAAAACTGATTAGTATTAGTGTTAGATGTGTTCCCTACGATGTTCGAACAGTCGAGAGGGGAAAGTGATGATCATTCACAGTGTTATCAAGTATATTATTTTGTTTGATGATATCTTTAATCATTTTAATGTTTGAGTTTTTTGTGTGTTTGACATGATTATGCTTGCCATGTTCGAATCTGACCTTTTCAACTGCTGTAAATAAAGGGATGAATTTGTTGATATCGCTACAAAGTATCAAGGAGTCATTTACCCCATGCTGAATTCTTTTCATTAATAAATACTGTTTTGGAAGGACGTATTTATTATTCTGAGCGCTATCATCAAGATCTTGATAATCAATGAGAATCTGATTACAATCTAATTTTTTCGACAATAGTATTTGTTGATTTTTCAAATTTGAAATCTCATTTACAATGAGATTAATATTTTGGAAATTCGTTATATGTTTATTTATATATCTAATGTATGTATATATCAAATATATGTATATATCTAATATATGTAAAAAAATTGGGAGTTAGTTTTTTTTCCCCGTTTTCATAAGACAACACAACCCCATGTGGGCCTCTCAGGTGTTATTTACATTCACGAAGCATAGTCTCCGTGTGAGGATCTAACCCGTCAAATAACGGTTTAGAACCCCAGAAGGTATGCTTGGTGTATGACGTCACATCACACATAAGTATTTAAAAATATTTACAAACGCTATATTATAAAGTTACAAATGATATATGATATATTTACAAATATTTACAAATGATTATATGATATATAATATATTTACAAATATATGATATTTACAAGAGTTATGTATACATATATACAAATAGGACAATACAATACAAATAGGACAATACAACACATAAAGGGCTGTATCGACATTCAACTGAAACCACCCTACCCCCAACAAAATCACCCCGGGTTGAATGCAAAAACACATTAACACCGTGTGACAATGTGTGACGTAAGGTGATTTAATAATTGAATTTCGAATGGCTTAAAGCCCCAAATATATAGTATACAGCTTTATATATAAACTAACTAATACACGAAAATCAATAGCAGTGGTGTGTGATTTTTATTTTTTCTTGTACTTAATTGCGATCATTGACAACATCCCAAAAGGTCCAAATACCTGAAAAAATATCCGAAACAAGAATACTGTTGTTGCAAATACCTATTTATTTGATTCGTTTTCTCACAGAATAGATCACAGAGATAATATTCGATTATTCCCATTGAGATCCGTAACAACAACAAAAGAGATATCTCCGTTCCAGAAACTATACACACAAGCCTACACGAGTTATTCCTCTTTGGTTTTACACATACAATACAAAATGGAATTTCAGATATATACGAATTGAATTATATTTCCAGTTCGCTTTGAAAGTGCTGATTTAGTAATATTTTCTGCAACGTGTCGAACCGAGGGCATACAAATATCAAAATACTTTCCAGCTTCCTTCATCGGTTGAAATGTTTTTTCTTCGCCGGTATGAATATTTATTGACCTGACAGGCCTCGCATTTTTCGAGTGTTTCCCAGTCCTCCCCCGCTGGGTATTTTCACTCTGAGTGATAGCTTGTAAATTCCATAAAGAATTATTCCTAGGATTTGAATCAATATGATCAATTACAAAACCGTCTTTGATCAATCCATGTAAACGCTCATATGCTATCCGATGATAGAGATAAAGTTTCCCTGCAGCAGTAAACATCAAATATCCCTGATTGTTGACAAAACCGACTGATTTCTTCAGCCTGCGGTTTCTGATAATACCATCACGAGATGCTTCATAATTGGTTATCACAGGATGTGGTTGAAATTCATGGTTCATTTATATACTAAATACTATTTGTCTAATTCATTTTTTGGTTGAATTATTACTTGGGAAGCTATTAATGTAGTCTTGAGGTGTTCTTATGATTTTGTCAGGGACAGAATCAGGGTCAGAGTCATTGACGGAATCTTTGATGGAGTTTTTAACTCTCTAATCATAATAGCGCTTTAGCTCCCTATATCGCTTACCACCACAACTAAGACACAACTGCGACTTACCACGCACACATAACCCCGGGGGAGAAATTATTGGATTTTATTTATCAGTTAAGTAAAATCGATCCTATGTCAGTGTGTTTATTTCAGTGTTTTGAAAACGAAGAGTGTAAATTCGATCAATTTGTAAGACCTAACGGCGAAATATATCGTACTGAAGCTCTTCACAACGAGATGAGAAAAGTAGCTCGTGGTTTTTCAACGGAACACGACAAACAATTATTAACAAACTGTTTTACAATTCCGTCGGTTGCAGCTCATTTCGTGAGAAAGAAAAATCTATGGAAACCAACAAGAGCTGAATTTCTCTCAGATGTACAATCAAGCTGTGTGGGTTATAGACATGGTCGATTATGGAATACAAAATATGACCCCAAAAGTGTTATTTCGGTTGATATGACTGCGTGTTATCCAGTGAGTTTTCTCAGGTACGGAGAATGTTCTGAGTATTTTAAAAGATTTGGACATCCTACACACGAAATGACCCGTGTTGCGATTAATGGCCCCTGATTGTCAGTGAAGCAATTATATCATATTGGTCGCAGATTGATGCCAGGTTACCACTACCCGATAGTCTAGATAGTATAGTCAGCGAAAAAAAAACAATTTCCTTCACTCGATGAAGAATATATCGTGAAATGGTCCAAAGAGATCTATGAAGTTAGAAATAAACACTCAAAAGATTTCGGTAGAAGAATAATTGGTAAATTCACCCACGGTGGAAAAAGATATGACCACAAGCGACATTCTTTACGATTAATTATAGATGATGCTGAATACGATTTTATAATCGCAGATGCAACATCTAAGGTATATATGTCAATCGTAAAGGCGCTTTCTTGTCCGATGGAACAAAATTTGTTACTTACACAGATGGAGATAATCCTCAATATAGCCATCTAAGGGCTTCTATGTTGGCTTATGTTTCCATCAATTTGCTATCAATGATAAATATGTTTCCTGACACCACGGTTAGAGTCGCCACTGATTCATTTTACATAGATGTAAACATCGAGAAACAGTGGCTGAATTCACTAATTCGGTTGAGTGTTGGGGGTCATGGAGAATTAAAAAGGAAATAATGTGTGATTATTCTAAATCAGCAAATGTTACAATTGAAAACATTTCCTTGAAAAATAATCAAATATCAGAACTATCTAATGCACCTTCGATATCCGATCCAATATGTAGATATAAAAAACCAGTTGCTTCAATGGTTGTGGTGGGTCAGGGTAGACGACTCGTGCGATCGAATTATTTCGAGGGAAATCAAACATGATTGTGCTAACAACAACATACAGACTTGCAAGAGAGATGAAACAGCGAGGAGTTAAAGCTAACACTTATCACAGCTTATTTTGATGGAAAGGCGACGCATGGACTCCGGATCGATTGGGTGAGAAATATATTCCTGAAATCATCATTTGGGATGAGATATGCACAGTGTCGTTAGATGTATTACAAAAGTTTCTCGATTGGTTATTGCTAGCGAATACAAAAGTGATAATGTGTGGTGGTCATGGTCAACCACCACTATTTGTCGGTTTGTCTCTACATAGTTGGTTGAAGAATTTTGTAGACTATTATGAAGACTGAGAAGCAGATTCTCGTGCTAAATTATATTGTGTTGGTTGATATCAGTGTTGTCGAAGATGCATTGCGTGCTGATAAATCCTCATGGAAGCTAGGATTTGCAGCGACGAAACATTCTTCGCAAGGATTGACTATATCCGATACATTTGTTTGGATTGTAGATGACCGCATCGAGTGGTCAAATCTAGTTTACTTAGCAGTTTCCAGAGTACGAAGAATAAATCACTTTCAAAGAGTTGTTTTAGAGACTAATGACACCACAATCAGTGATATTGTCAACTATGACATAATCAGAAAAAAAATCATTGGTGATAAACAACAGGACAAAAAAAAATAACAGAAAATTTGACATTGATGCCGAGTTTATAATTACACTGAAACAACAACAAAATAATCACTGCGCGAGTTGTAATTGTATAATGCTTTGGTGTTGGTCACCAATTTACCGCAGACAGAAAAGATAACAGCCTTGGTCATACCAGAGATAATGTGATGTTGACTTATCTTGAGTGTAATAGACGCAGAGGTGCTAGTTAAGACCGCACAGTGGTAATTGAGTATCCTCGGGTATCACTTTTAATTGTTCCCGTGTAAATCCACGCTGAGGAACAGTTGAATCCAATCTATCGTTGGTCTACCCGTGGATCTCGTTATGCTAGATATTTTATATGCAGTGACACTCCAAATAGGATCAGTAGCTCTTTTTTTACCACCTTCGAGCTCATCCGGTTCATATAAATATCTCAGTGACATTGCTGAGTATTGGTTGTTTTGAAAAATCATTTGCGGTTTTACGGTTATATACATTTTTTAATCGCGTTGTAAGGTTTCATATTCATTGTTCGAGTAATCTCATTATTTAACGCGGTAATTACACCTGGTAATCTCCTGACCCATTCACGAGATCGTTTATCCTGAATAAATTCCTTCGCGTATTGATATCCAAATAACCGCTCAGCAAGTGTACGATTAAATCGTTCATCAATTGCCTTGATAACACTGCACCCTGAAATGTCTTGCCAGGATCAACTTGTAATAGATTTGGCCACTGTAGGGGACCTCGTTGATAAATCCTTTCAAACGCAGAAGCTACTTCAGTTGATTACTTTGTCTTTGGAGGCTCTGCTTGTTTGTATCTACTCGCAACATCAACTACAGTTAGTGCGTATTTGTAAACACCATCATGCGGCAGAAATAATATATCAGCTTGATGAACCTCACTAGGGGCGCTGACATCAAAATGTGAGAAGTTAATTTGTTTAGGCGGTGGTAGATGAATTTGCCATATCGCCTGTGTGGATAACCAATCCTTTGCGGTAGTATTTTTCACCTTTGCGGCGCTAGCGAGTTTACCGATTGCTGATTTACCCCTCCAGTATCCTCTTGGGGAATAATAAATAGATTCCATGTTGTTATTAATTACCAGCACCCAGCATTAATTTACTTTTCATCGCCTATTTTATCAACCATGAAGCTAATTTTTCTTTGAAGGATTTATCAGTGATCAATTTCACACCTGAGATATGTCTGTGTTGCAGATTACTACTTTTATAAGCAATATCATGAGCATGACATGCTTTATCAATAGCGTTTATTGGATGTTCACCGGGTCGGGGTTGGTTTTGATCATCGAGTCGGATATCGAGTCTGGTTCCAGGTCCACAATAACTATACCCTGGAAGGTGTTTTTCTCCCGGATATTTGCCCATGGTGTTCCCGGTAATTTTACTAACTTGGCTGCAATATCACCTCCCCTTTTCTTAACAAATCTAATTTTTTTTAAACCGCATCGTTCACACTTGCCAGTGATAGCTTCTCTGTTATTTTTAGTTGTGGTAGGTGTTGGGTCAATTGTTGGTGTACGCGTCCTACATTTCACACAATATAGATCCATAATTTATTTATAATAACATGAATGTAATTAATTTTTTGGAGACTAAAATACGAGAACCAGCTAAACATCATGCAACGCTACCAAATTCTATTGGTATGATTATAATTGGACCATCTGGAAGTGGCAAGACACAGTTGCTACTTAATTTGATAACGAGATGAAATGGGACAAGTTGTTACGAGGTGTCAAAGGATTTTAACGAGAGAGCAAAATCGGAAATCGATAAGGATATTATTGAGTTTATAACCGATATCGAGGAAGCACCGAGCATTGATGTTATTGATGGAAATATTAACAATTTAGTCGTATATGATGATGTGATGCTAGACAATCAAAAGAATCTCGCTAGGATGTTTTCCAGAGGTATACATAAAGATACTGATGTCATATATGTCACTCAGAGATATACTAAAATACCAAAAGTGATCAGAGATATCTGCAAATGTATTGCTGTATTTAATGGAGTTGACACACATACGCTACGAAATATTCACCAGACTTGGTGCAGTGGAGATATGTATTAGAATCTCTTTAGAAATTTCTTTAGTCACGCTCAGTCAATCCTACATGGACTTGTAACGATAAATTTGCATGACCCTAGATCAAGATATCGTATCGGACTTGATCAAATATTCGGTTGAAAACAATTTATCTCCGCAGCCTTATTTTGTGAGAAACTCTCTCTCTCTCTCTCTCTCTCTCTCTCTCTCTCTCTCTCTCTCTCTCTCTCTCTCTCTCTCTCTCTCTCTCTGTTTGCTGAAATGGCTTTTAGGATTTTGTCTGAAATAGTTTCGGTCTGTCTGAAATAGCTTCGGTCTGTTCACCCCGCTGAAAGACCTAATTTAACAAACAGAGCCCTAAAATCGTTAAGGCTCCATTTGGCAAAAGGAGACTTAAAATTATTTGCTTAAAATCTAATTCAACTAGAGTTGGTCTGTTCGCCCTCGTTGCTACTAGCCCTGTTCTTCCTGGTTGTTCGTTTTTGGAAGATAGTTGCAGTCATATGTTTTTGGTTTCTTACCTGATTTAATTGTGGGGATTTTTGTTCTTTTGTCAGCTCTTCCTCTTTTGTTTCACTGTCTGTCTAATCTAATCATCTCTTGGTTTTGGTTAACTTGTTTTACTCGTTGTTGTTGTGGCGGATGAAATATGGGTTGCTCTTGTACTATTTGCTGTTGCTTGTGTTGTTCCTGTTGTTTGACTGTTGAAAGTTTTTCTAAAATTGCATGTTTGTTTGTTCAGTACTTCCTTCAGTGGTCTCCACTGGGGTTTGGGGAAATTTACGCAGCGTGTTCCCTGTCTTTCCGTACTTGTTTGTTGCACTTTCTATGGTGTGTATGCAACCCTTATAACGTGCTTTTGTCAGAAAACCATGCAGATAGAAAGCCTCTTTGATTCTTCGAAGCTTGGACTTCTCAATTTCAAGTATCCTGATTGCGTTATAAATAGAAAATCCTGGCACGGTTGACAGTCTAGAGTTTTCAACTATGATGCCGTTTCTTTCTCACAAAACATTTAGCCGTGTCTCGTAAAGGTTTTGTCATTGGGATTTCAGACAGATGCAGTTCGCATGACTGTTCTTTGATAAATTTTTAGTATTTCTTCTGGATTCTTTAACATTATTTTCTCTCCCTGGATTTGTATTTCTCCGTATTTTAATAATGGTGAGTTCCCTCGCGGTCTTAGTATGTAGCCCGTGTCTATATTCTCTTTGTCTTAAGAAAAATTATGTAGATCTTTTGAAGCCTTGTGTGCCGCTGTAATTTTTTTCCTCATTTTTCTCTCTTCTCCTCGCTCGTTCGTGAATAAAGTTCTTGTTTGTATAACAGTTTACAATTTTTTTTTATCATTATAATTTTCCTTCATTTGTATCCTTCTGTGTAAAGTTCCAAAGATTCTGACGTTGCTTGAGATGTTAAAGTTTTCCGTCTGGCTTTCAATGACGTACGTGCTGTTTGTTTGGTATATGCCATCGTGATCATAAACTTAATAGTTTACTTCGCAACAACGAGTATCAGAATGTCCCGTTTACAGCAGAACATATTAATATTTGTTCTTTAGAGATATCCAACGCAAATATACTTTGTTGCATGCTTAGTAAACAGATATAGAAATATTAGCTGCATCATCCGAGCCGTTGTTGTTGTTGGTGGTGTATGCTTTAAAGCCATTTTTCAGCACACGATAGGCTATACATGGCGGCCAGTATTAATGGTGGAGGAAGAACTCGGTAAAAAACCTGAAAGAACCACCGACCCACGAGAAGCTACTGACAAGCTTTCTGGCATACCCACATTGGCTGAATATGAGGTGAGATGGCAGTGATCCGTAACGAACAGCGCTTTAATCCATTCGGCCATTCGGGGGCCCCCAGCAGGGCCGTAGAAAGCGATCAGGATCCTTGGGGTAATAAACACCTAGCCTAGGACTCTCCTAGTCAAAACGGAAAAATTCTTTTATAAATTAAAAAGTGTTGTTCGGCCTTACGCCCCCTGGATATATGCCCAGTTGCCCTCTACGTTTGTTGGCCTTGAACGTCTGTGCATTTCTTGATCGTCTCTTGTGGAATTCTGTAGAGCCCAATGACCATCCTCTATAAGACATTCAACTTATTGGTAGTAATATTCGCTGACAAATATCTGGCCCTAGCATCTAGTCAAATCAAGGCATATTACACCGAGAAGTGTAGACATATACCCGCAGTTACAAAATCCTTCAAATTCAACTTCTGTTCGCGCACATTAGGGACATGGAATACACTGTTGTCCAAACGTGCAGAAGCTCCTGATTTGGTATGACCTAGTGATTTTCACTCTACTGTGACAGAACTAATGAAGACATTAGAGAAATTGTCCTTAGGTAAAGTCATGGGGAAGGATGGCATCTCAGCAAAAGACATCAAGTGCGGCTGCAGCGTACTGATCACATACCTGCATGACCTTCTCTGCCAGGGCTTTGATGAGGGTGAAGTGCATCACGATATGAAAGACGCGCCATCATCGTAACCCTGTACAAGAACAAAGGCAATAAAAGTGACTGCAACAGCTACAGAGGCATATCCCTTCTCAGCATCATGGGTAAAGTCTTTTCACGCGTAATCCCGAACAGACTGCAGACGCTTGCTGACAGTGTATCCAGAGTTGGAGTACCAGCTCGCACACATAGGTTAACAATCGACATGATCTTTTCCGTCAGGCAACTGCAGAAGAAAAAATGGTAACAACACAGACCCCACTTCCTGGCCTTATAGACCTCACCAAGGTATTCGATTTGGTCAGCAGAGACGGGCTCTTTACAATCCTCGAGAAAATTGGATGCCCTCCAAAGCTGCAAGGCCTAATCCAGTCCTTGAACGATGACACGAAAGACACAGTGCAGTACTCTGGCTCGACGTCCGATCCTTTTAACATTCTCAGCGGAGTGAAACATGCTTGCGTCCTCTTCGGCATCTTCTTCGCTGTCCTGCTCAAGCATGCTTTTGGGACGTCCACAGAAGTAATCAACCTGTACATTCAACCATCCGGCAGACTGTTCAACCTGGAACGAGTGAATGCAAAGAGCAATATTCGTGAAGGGACATGATTTTCTCAGACGATGCTGCCCTAGCCACTCAAACAGAAGCTGAGCTACGGCACCTGATGGACCGCTTTGCTAAAGCATGCGATGAGTTGGGTTCACCATCAGCCCAAAGAAAACAAACATTATGCGGACCCCCCCCCCCCCAAGCAACAACATCAACAATAGTTATTACACCAAAATATGTGAGAGTGGGAAGCTTGAAGGAGGCACTTGACAATGTCATCAAAATAGGTGATTTTTAGAAGACTCAATGTATTGGGCAGAGTGGCTATATGTGAAGCGGGGACTAGACCAGTTAAAGAGAGTGGACAAAATCATGAGAAAGGTGTTGGAAGTAGAGGTGGGAAAGCTTAAAGATACCATGGCAAAGGAGAGAAAGAAACAAGACGGCAGAAATGAACAAGAGAACAGAAAGAAAAAAAGAGGAGTTTTAAATACTGAATAACAACTGGATGAAAGTACAGGAGAAATTTAGATCCATGAGCATCCTGACTGGATACCAGAGATGGAACAGAAAAAGAAGAAGAAGAAGAAGAAGAAGAAGAAGAAGAAGAAGAAGAAGAAGAAGGAGAAGCTAAAAGGCCATTTTCAGGCAACTCATATGCCTCGAAAAAGATTTGCTTTCTTGCCTAAACATTTTTTAGTCGTTTATATAACTGTTTGTGAATTGTTTGTGTTATATAAGTATATGTATATGTCCCGCTCTTTGGTCCCAATTGAAATCCCTTGTTCCTACAATTGTTGGAACGCTGTTTACAATCTTCGGTCTAGTGAAGTACCACACATATTCCATTCCTATTGTCCTTATACAGCAACAACCTATCCCCTTATCGATAATTGGTTGATAGAGAGACGGATAGCAAGTGTTTGTACTAGCGGGCACTAGGTAGTTTATTTTTTTCGGACCATGAATATATACATGAATAAATACATGAATATATACATGCAATTCTTATATTCTTTATTTTTGATCGAATAATAATAATAATAATAATAATAATAATAATAATAATAATGAGGGCTTTGTATAGCGCCTAATCTTTAGAAGCTCTAATCACTTTAAAACATCTGTAATGATATGACTACCAAATAAAACCCCCCAAAAATACCATGAAATTAGAAAACATCTAAATGCTGAAAATATTTAAGATATGAAACATTATTAAGTCTTTAAATTTGTTCTTGCAGTCGAAAAAGGCGAGTTTTAAGAGCGGTCTTGGATCAATGTGTCTTGTGTTTAATTTCAATGGGCAATTCATGCTGGGCCATGGTATACAAACGAACGTTGTCCATATGATTTCATTTTCATAGTGGGAATAATGTGTACTAAGCTGTCAGAAGAGGAGCGTAATTATCTTTCTGTTGTGCACTAATGGGTGAGACAGGATAGTTATGCTGGACTGGAGTCCATCAGTGAAACGTAGCACTTTGTATTTGATTCTGGATCGAATGGATAGCCAGTGTTGGGTACATAGCAGCTAGGAGGTGTGCTCTGATCGTGGTACTCAAAAGATGATCCGAGCAGCTGTGTCTTGAATTTTTTTAAGTTTCTGGAGTAGATATTGAGATGTACCAGACATAAATGAGTTACAATAGTCCAGTCTTGAAAGTATTATTGAACACACTAGTGTTTTAGTGGTATCAACTGAGATATTTGCGAATGGAGCTGATGCCTTGCATATGTTCATGACATGTTGGTGCAATGTGAGAGTACGTATATTGTCTAGAGTAACACAGGTTTCGTACTGACTGTGTGAATTTAATGTTGGTGTTGCTGCTTTTTATTGTTTGAGGTAAAGTATGTGAATGAGGCAGTCTTTGTATTGTGATCAGAATGACCTCAGTTTTATCATCATTCATATGCAGCTTGTTACATGTCATCTATGATTTCATCTCAGAAATGCACCTCAGAAAACTCAAAGGAGACTTATTAAGAGTCACGCAAATCTATTCAATGTGTCTCACATACATTTAGTTTCTATGTCGCTGGTCCAAAATAAGTTTCTACAGGTTACCAATGAAATCAAAATAAAAACAGCCATGACTATTCACAAATTGTGGAGAAGAAGAATACGCTGACGTATGTAACTCGCACCATACAAAGTTAAAGCAGTAAATGTCGGAAACTCACGAGTGTACTGATGTTGGAACAGTGTTCCCTTACTTTTTTGCACAAGCCCATGTCACACATGCACACACACACACATCTGAGTAGCATGCGTTCTCTCACTTCTTTATTCAGCACTACACCACTGCGGAAACTCAGCGTCTTTTAACAATTGTTTTAATATGGCTGCTTTTAAAAAAAAAAAAAAATAAATAACTTCGTTACATTTGAGCTTGAGTGCGCTTTGGCTTGAGTACATTTCGGCTAAGGTGCGTTTTTACGTGAGTGGGAGGGTGGTGGTGGTGAGGAAGCGACCATGTCATCAAAAGCGTTCTCCTTTTACCGATCACTGCCAACTCACACCTCATTGCGTTGGCCTGGCTCCCAGCCTTGGCAAATGATGGTATGTGAGCAATCTTGCCAGTAGCTGCCATTGGGTGGTTCTTACCGGGGAATTTCCGCTACTAGTTATAACGTATTGTTCTGAGAAATGACGTTGAACTCAAAACACTAACTTTAGTACTTTTGACCTGATATGAAAAAAATATAACTGACATCGATTGAAGGTCGAAAAGGACACACATTAAAATGGTACTTTTTATATAGCAAATCAATAAAGAGAAAAATAACAAACAAACCAGCAAACAACGTAATGCCTGCTTTTTAAAAAAAATGGACTTTATTGAAACGAAATTTGAGGCATTTTGGATAAACCGATTGATAGTGTGTTCTCGTTGGATCTAACTTACGAATAGAACACGCCCATGAATTGGAATATCTTGCATGTTTTTCTTCGAAGTTGGTGATCATCCTCAAGCTGGTAAACGATGTACGAACTATCAAAAAGTGGATGCATTAATTGAAATACTTACAATTGTGAGAGTTTGTTTGGCATTTAATGATTACACTGCGGCATCCCAACCCTTTTCAATTTGAAAATCGTTATTCATAAGCATTCACTAAATGTGGGGAAAAACTGTTATTCGGAACTTTAATGTTGGAAAGTATCACTGTTGTGCAGTTACTTAACGATTTATGATTGAATATAACGGGGGTTTTTTTTGGGTGGTGGGGGGCATGTTTTTTTTGTATTTTTTAGAATATTTTAAATTAACAGATTTTATGTGTTTATTGACCTCGCAAAATTGTATACTTAGGAAGTTAGGAAATCGTGTGGCCTTGTCTTCTAAGATTTGATGTGATTTCATTTATAGTCAAATCAATGTTTTCTCCGGATCGTGGTGTAACGCAAAATTCTGTACGAACATTTCATTGCTTTACAGTGTTTCAAGCTGCATACTGGTATATGTATGACTTTGTTCACTCAAAGTTTGATTCCATTTATGATTTAACTGGAAATAATCTCACCCCTCATCTAGTATAAACTATTCTCCATTTGACTGTCTCAGCAGGTGGATTGATTTAAAGCTTGACACACTTCAAATGTAGAACTGTTAACAGTTACTTGCATACTTGCCTGTTGATAATAACCCTAAAATGAGGCAGTGGATACACAAGCTAAGAGTTCATGTGTAGTCCTAACGACAGCAATAGTAGTGTTCTCCACTTAAGGGTCAATTCTATCACTTGGAAGACGGAGGTCATGGGTTAGAACCCCAGCCGAGTCATATCAAAGACTTACAAAAATGGTACTAACAGTTGCCTGGCTTGGTGCTCAGCATTAAGAGGTTAGTGTTAGGACTGGTTGGCCTGGTGTCAGAATAATGTGACTGGGTGGGACATCATGCTACATGTCTGCAGCATGATGCCCCAGTGCTAGACATCACTATAAACTGACATCAAAGCAGACATCATAACGATATGACTGAAAAAATGTTAAAGCTACATAAAAAATCCAAATCACATGCATACCTATGTTGGCTGAGCCTGAGAATGTAACCCAGATGGACAGATATGAGATGTCGGTTAAAAGTGAATGCCTTATACCACTTGGCCACCTGAGGCCACATATTTACAATGTAATTAATTGTAACTGGTACAAGTACCTAGATTACATATAGCTACAAATCTAATAGTAATATAGCTACAAATCTAATAGTAATATAGCTACAAATCTAATAGTAATATAGCTACAAATCTAATAGTAATATAGCTACAAATCTAATAGTAATATAGCTAAAAATCTAATAGTAATATAGCTACAAATCTAATAGTAATATAGCTACAAATCTAATAGTAATACAGCTACAAATCTAATAGTAATACAGCTACAAATCTAATAGTAATATAGCTACAAATCTAATAGTAAAATAGCTACAAATCTAATAGTAATATAGCTACAAATCTAATAGTAATACAGCTACAAATCTAATGGTAATATAACTACAAATCTAATAGTAATACAGCTACAAATCTAATAGTAATATAGCTACAAATCTAATAGTAATATAGCTACAAATCTAATAGTAATATAGCTACAAATCTAATAGTAATATAGCTACAAATCTAAAAATACAGAGTTTGTATTATATATTAAGTAATTGTAGATGTAACTTGTAAGTACATTTATGATGAAAGGAATCAAACTTATTTGACTTAGTTGATACATGCATTCCATCTCCTGTGCTTTATTGTCCATTGATAATTGTCCAATAATATGTTTATAAATTTGTGTTTATTGTTTTCAGGTAATTGTCCAATAATATGTTTATTAATTTGTTTATTATTTTCAGGTTTGCCAAGATGAACAATACAATGGAACCTCCAGAATGGAATCAAAGCCCAGAATTAAAGGAGGCATTGAAAACAGTACTCAAGTTTGAGATACAAACCTTGGTAAGTAAACCAGTTTGTCAACCTTTCCATATTTACCCACATAGCAATGCACAGCCATCTTCAGATTGCTTGGTGGTTGTGTGATGGCAGATCTGGTTTTACGCTGTTTGTTGAGTTTGGGTTAAATGTATTGCAAATGGTTTATCAGCATGGATATATATTCTTATGTATATTTATTTTGTTTTGTTTCATTACATCTAATTACAATATAACATTCTATGTTGGACTTGGTCTTGTCCAATATTGAGTTCATTTTTGCTTAAAATTTATTTTATTGTAAACAACTAATATATAGCTAAATTATTCTCAATGTGTATGGGTTTAAAATCAGTATCATTATTAATAGAAGAAGTAAGTAAATATATTTGGGTCAAGGATTTTGGAATTTCCTAAGTGAATTTTGCAGATTATTGTTTTCATTTTGTAAACATCGGGATCATTTTAGAAGGTTATTTTCCATTAGGTAATGTTTTTGTTTTATCATCAGTCTATTGACTTAGTGTGGTTGTTGTGGCACTGTGCTGATGAACATCTGACCAGTTCCTTCCACTTGTCTTGATCATGTGCCAATGCCTGTGTATCTGCAAAACTATTCCAGGTCCATTCTGTGATGTTGTCAGTCCACTTTTTTTTCTCTAACTCTCCTTCTGCCACCCTGGACACTGTCCTGCAGTACTATTGTGGATAAACTGTTGGCTCTAGTAACATGGCCATACTATTTTAGCTTTAGATCTGTGATTTTGCAAATGAAAATATTAAGTATTTCAAATTTAGTTCAATACTTTTTTTTTTTTTTTACTAACTTTAGATCTGTGATTTTGAAATTAAAATATTAAGTATTTAAGATTAAGTGCTTTTTTAAAATTTACTTACCTTAATTTTAAAGCTAATCATTATAATATATGTAATATTAAAAAATAAAAATCAACCTACCTTAATTTTAAAACTAATCATTATAATAAATGTAATATTAAAAATAAAAATCTACCTACCCTAATTTTAAAACTAATCATTATAATACATGTATATGTAATATTAAAACATATAAATCTACCTACCCTAATTTTAAAACCAATCATTATAATAAATGTAATATTAAAAATTAAAAATCTAACTACCTTAATTTTAAAACTAATCATTATAATATATGGAATGTTAAAAATAAAAACTAGTCCAATAGGAAACATATTATTTTTGCCTATTCTGGGACTTAGACAGGGTTCGTACGGTCTTTGAAGGTCTTTGAGAGTTTGGGAAAACTGAGATAGCATTTTCAAGGCCTTGAAAGTTAGGGAAAATCGAGCATATTACCCTGAGGTCTTTAAAAGTCTTTGAAAATTGAAATAAACCCCAAAATTTTAATTTTTTCCAGAATCACAAATAAAATTATCTGAGGTCGTTAGATTTGGATGTAATATAGTTATCCTGGTTTCTTTCTTTTGATGACCAGTTCAGTTTCATTGTCGCCGCAACATCAAAAGAGGCTTTGTTGGCCATCCAAAGTTGGCCTCGGCGGTGACTTCAATAACCACTCTTCATCAAAGCAAGATGGCTACACACTTCGTCAAAGGAAGTCACAAATAAAATTGCCTAAGGTCGTTAGCTTCAGATGTAGCTGGTTTTCCTGGCTTCTTTCTTTTCACGAATCGTTCAATTTGATTGGGCGAGCCCATCTTTGGCCAATCAAAATATTCTTTACACTAATTCACTCTACGTAGAAAGTGCGCGAAAGTATAACACGCTCGAGAATTCAAAATTTTGTTCTACATAATAATGTTCCTTGGTTTAATATAGAAACATCCATTGTAATAAATTCAATTCACGGATAAACAGTTTCAAAGTGTGCATGCGTACACTATAGTAGAGTTAAGCAAGAGTTATTGTTCTTGAATTGTGAGTATATAAAAAAATAAACGTGTGCTGTGAAGCTTTAACGTTAGGAAGTCAAGTCACTTGATTAGGCAAGCAAAAAATAAAATAAAAAAATTAAAATAACGTATTTTCAGTTGACGGAATGTCCCCGTTTCTCATTGCCGACCCTCGACTTTTTCCCCAATGATAAAATTTTTTTAAAAAAATTGCATTGCCGAAATTGATTTGTGTATCTATAGTCTGACTAAACATTCCCGTTTGTACCCCTATTGATTTCAATAACGAAAATAATTAAATGGTAAAAAGTGCACAGAACTAAGTCAACTGAATCATTGATGTATAATTTCTAACCTGAATGTGACCAGAATTGCATTAATACTGTCATCTCCTGCACATTTCATGATTAACGGACTTCAGACTATAATTGAGCCCGTTTTGCCCAGTACTTTGAAGTGCTTAAAATATTACTAGATTTATAGATAATATTTATTTAAAAAATGGAGAAAAATACCGCCTAACCTTGATGAAGTGTTTTATTCTGTCCGTTCCAAAAGAAAGGAATATGTCAAACTTTGGAATGTTCTCCAGAAAATGTTGTTGTCACATGGGCAGGCAACAGTGGAGAGAGGATTTTCTGTCAACAAACAGGTATCTGGTGAGAACCTCAGCAGAGAAAGCCTCAGAGCTCAAAGGCTAATCATTGACACAAGGGGAAAAGCAGATGGACCTTTGGAAATCATCATTAGCAATGAAATGATGACATATGGTTCCTCTGCAAGACATAAGTACCATGCCTATCTGGATAAGAAGAAAGCAGAGAAGGATGAGAGAAAAACCAAAAAGGAAAGATACGGGAGTTAGCCTTGGATGAAGTGGAAGAGCTTAAAGCCAAAACGCTGCCTCTTGAAGCTAACATTGCCAGCGTACATGCTTCCTTTGTACAGAAAGCAGAAGAGGCAGAGTTAAAAGGACTCATTGTGCTTGTCACAGAGTCAAATGCTCTTAGGAGAAAAGCAGAGGAAAAGATGAGAGTGGTGGCGTCTCTTTCCAAAATGATTGAAGAGAAAAAAAAGCAAATATAATAATGCATTTAAAGCAATGCTGATGTATGTTAAGAGAACAATTTATTTTTTATTAAATCTGACACGTATGTTACATATTTCTGAAAGAACAACGAATGTTAACCTATCTTCCAGATAATTATAATACAATGTTAGGAAATTAATTATAGTTTGACTTTAATCAGTAATCAATATTGTAGTATTTGGCATTCATTGTTTTCTCAAATAACCTGTATACACAATATTAGCAAAAATAGGTTTTGGAAATCTCTGTTTGTGGTCTTTGAAAGTTTGGGAAAAGTCTTTGAATTTATCATTCATAGTTCAGTATGAACCCTGTTAGAGATCTGAGGTTAGATCTCATATTTCCAACATCCATATTAACCAGATAAATTGGGACATACATAGCTCTGGAAACCTCGCCCACCTATGATTATACCCACTGTTTGGAAATAGAAAAGACTGGTAACCTCACCCATCTATGATTATACCCACTGTTTGGAAATAGAAAAGACTGGTAACCTCACCCATCTATGATTATACCCACTGTTTGGAAATAGAAAAGACTGGTAACCTCACCCATCTACCCACTGTTTGGAAATAGAAAAGACTGGTAACCTCACCTGTCTATGATTATACCCACTGTTTGGAAATAGAAAAGACTGGTAACCTCATCCATCTATGATTATACCAACTGTTTGGAAATAGAAAAGACTGGTAACCTCACCCATCTATGATTATACCCACTGTTTGAAAATAGAAAAGACTGGTAACCTCACCCATCTATGATTATACCCACTGTTTGGAAATAGAAAAGACTGGTAACCTCACCCATCTATGATTATACCCACTGTTTGGAAATAGAAAAGACTGGTAACCTCACCCATCAATGATTATACCCACTGTTTGGATATAGAAAAGACTGGTAACCTCACCCATCTATGATTATGCCCACTGTTTGGAAATAGAAAAGACTGATAACCTCACCCATCAATGATTATACCCACTGTTTGGATATAGAAAAGACTGGTAACCTCACCCATCTATGATTATGCCCACTGTTTGGATATAGAAAAGACTGGTAACCTCACCCATCTATGATTATGCCCACTGTTTGGAAACAGAAAAGATATATGAATAAATGTGATATTTGTTAATGATAAAAAAAAATTCATTGATTATTTTGGGTTTGATTTCACTATATTGCTTTCAGCTTGAACGGCTGTCATCAGTTGGTGAAGAATCACTTCTTCTCACCGCTGACATCACAGACCATAGATGTAATCACATGTCTGCAGGGAAAGGACAGATATTTGCCCAGGAAGGAGATTTATCACATTTCAAAGAGAAGTTTCTTCATTTCTGTACAGGTCAGTGGCGTAGCTAGGCACATTTTTTATATGTATGCATCAGATACTATATTTATTCAGTCAAGTAACATACTGACTATATCCTGGGCACTGTAGGTACATGTAGCACATTAATTGGATATCCTGGGCACTGTAGGTACATGTAGCACATTAATTGGATATCCTGGGTACTGTAGGTACATGTAGCACATTAATTGGATATCCTGGGCACTGTAGGTATATGTAGCACATTAATTGGATATCCTGGGTACTGTAGGTACATGTAGCACATTAATTGGATATCCTGGGCACTGTAGGTATATGTAGCACATTAATTGGATATCCTGGGCACTGTAGGTTCATGTAGCACATTAATTGGATATCCTGGGTACTGTAGGTACATGTAGCACATTAATTGGATATCCTGGGTACTGTAGGTACACATAACACATTGACTGGATATCCTAGGCACTGTATATACACATAATATGTCTAGACATTCTGGGCACTGTAGGCATATGTCACACACTTGCTGGATATCCTGGGCACTGTAGGCATGTCACACACTTGCTAGATATCCTGAGCACTGTACGCATATGTCACATACTTTCTGGATATCCTGGGCACTGGAGGCTTTTCACACACTTGCTGGATATCTTGGGCACTGTAGGCATATGTCATGCACTGCTGGATATCCTGGGCACTGTAGGCATATGTCACACACTTGCTGGATATCCTTGGCACTGTAGGTATATGTAACACATGTATTTGATATCCTGTGCACTCAAGGTATATTTAACAGATTCACTGGATATCCTGGGCATTTTAGGTACATGTAATGTATTGACAAGATATCTTGGGTACTGTGGGAACATGCAGCTCATTAGATCATATACTATGACTACTGCATGTTAATATAAAACCTTGTCTGCTGGTACGTGTAACACATTAATCAGGTGCCATGGATATTGTGGGATTATGTAACACATTGACCAGATGGTATGGATACTGTAGGTATATGCAACACTAGTTGCCATGGATACTGCACAAGAAGGCTGAAAAAAATCTTTAAAATCCAATCGCTCTGTCAAATGCAATCGATTTTTACTTGTCCAGAAATAACTCATACCCAACCAGTTACTATAGAAATATGGAAGTTTACAATATATTTGTTAACAGTCAAAATATGATCACGTGAAAGGTTGTTTTCCTGAACTTATTATGTGATCTTTCTTACACCAGCTGTAAGTAAAATTAAAATATAGACTACTATGATTTCTCTTTGGTAAACATTTATTACTACCAAAATCTAAGAGCTTTTATTAGTATAAAAAAGTGAGAGCATTTTTTCTACTGTCATAGTGCGCAAGCATTTATAACTGTCAAAGAGTGAGAGCATTTCTTACTGCTATTTATTATTACCAAAGTGTGAGAGCATTTATTACTAATTGTCCCCTGTCTACATGTTTAAAAGTGTTTGGAAAAAAAATCTTTACTTATAAATAATTATATGGTGTAATAACTTTAACATGTCTTAGGTAAGTTTACTACAGTGATCTTTTTCTTTGCCATAATATGCTCAAAAACAAATAAGAAATGCTACATCTTTTAAGAACTCCTTGTTATTTCAGGACATAATAATGGAATAGATTTTCCAGTGAAAACAGAACCAGTTTGGGAGGCAGAAGATAGTTTCACTGAGGAGCATATTGCCATGGAAACTAATAATGCTGTGAATGTGTCCAAAAATTCATCAGAGAGGAAAAACGGCATTGAAATGATTGTTTCCAATAATTATCAAGGTATAACTTTTGATATAGATTTAACAATTAATGAAGGCAATTATGCCATGTGTGTCATTAATAATTGAAATGGGTATATAGTTATGAAGAATAAAAGGGTCATTTCTGGCCTATTGCAAGCGTTAGAAAAGTTTCACATTCTTTATATTTTCACAACAACATATATTGTATAGCTGCTTGTACATTTTTATGCTGCAGGTCAGTGTCTAATAGGTTCACACTAATAAATCCTTCCCTTAATTTTTATTTTTTCCTGACTATAACAAACCTTACAACAATTTCCAAAGGAGGGAGGATGTGTATGGTGGAGTAGCTTAAAAGTAAACTGAATCCTTCAATTAGAGACACAGAAAGGATTTGACCAACAAGTCCTCAATTCTGCAAATTCTACTTTATCATTATCTTGACCAGAAAACTGGATGACATAGTGCATTTGTTTCCAGTTTAACTCTAATGTGCATTTCTCAAGGTCTGTTCTTGAACTAAAAACTAATGGAGAAAATTTCATCCGCTTTAAAACTTGATGACATTGTGTATTCCAGTTTTCAGTTTAACTTTAATGGGCATTTCTCCTTTGAATACGTTCCCCAATCACATTACTTTAGGGATATTAGCCTGCTACCTCGCGAATCCAGCCCTACCAAAAGACGAAAATTCGTCTTTCCTGTCTATGTCATATAGAAAAAGGGCAATAACTCTTGCCCATTACCTCCCCTTGCCGCCCGTTAGGTGTCGCTTCTTTAGTTTTTTAGCTTCGCTGTACGCGAAAAAACGTACAATTAGACCTCCAATGAATCCAAGCCATCTTAGTGTAAATTCTGACCATCCGAAGTTAAATTTGGAATTACTGTGTTGGATAATCATTCCTCTACAGGTCGTATACATTATTTTACAATATTTTCCAATTTGAGTGACTTTGTCACCTTTTCTAGACTTCGGACCAGGCTGCAACGTGGTCAAAGCACGCTTATGGCGGTACTAGCATGTAATACATGTAGCACTCAATAATTTCGCTTATTCCGTATGTAACGTTTACGATATTAGCGACTAATAACGTGCTGCATTGATAATGGGTGCTTTATTTATCTTCTTTGACGTTTCAGTAGACTTCAAAAAAGTCTTTGAACGACCAATTGCGACTTTAATGGCGAACTTCGTCTTGTAGTCACGAGTTCACGCAACACTTAATCATTTCGCTTCCTCCGTTAGTTACGGTTATGGAATAGCGACTTAATAGCGTACTGAATTTTTAATTTGTGCTTTGTTTATCTTTTTCTCCGTTTCAGTAGACTTCGTCTCTGAACGACCAGTTGCGACTATTAATGGCGGAATTTCGTGTTGTAGTCATGAGTTCATGCGACACTAAATCATTTCACTTCCTCCGTTAGTTACGGTTATGGTAATAGCGACTTAATAGCGTGCTGAATTGCTAATTGTGCTTTGTTTATCATCTTTTTCGTTTCAGTAGACTTCGTCTTGAACGAACCATTGCAACACGCTCACGGCGATAACTAGTGTTGTCATTAAGAGTTAACATGGCACGGAATAATTTGACTACTCCGTTAATAACGGTTATAGTATTATCGAATTAATAATATGCTGAATTTTTAATTTGTGCTTTGGCGGAATTCATGTTGTAGTCATGAGTTCACGCGACACTAAATCATTTCACTTCCTCCGTTAGTTACGGTTATGGTAATAGCGACTTAATAGCGTGCTGAATTGCTAATTGTGCTTTGTTTATCATCTTTTTCGTTTCAGTAGACTTCGTCTTGAACGAACCATTGCAACACGCTCACGGCGATAACTAGTGTTGTCATTAAGAGTTAACCTTGCACGGAATAATTTGACTACTCCGTTAATAACGGTTATAGTATTATCGAATTAATAATATGCTGAATTTTTTAATTTGTGCTTTGTTCTCTTCTTTTGTCGTTTCAGTAAGCAAAGTCGACAACGAAGGCATGAATAGCAAAATGGGTGTTGGCAATGTGGAAATGGAGGAAATTATGTTGACATGGTTTAGGCTGCCCAGTGGGTGTAAATTTCACCGCAGATCCGTGCATGGCTTTTGGGCCTGTAAGTCCGGACGCATGGAGTCTTTGCTGGATCAATTGGATCCATTTTAATATGCACTTTCGCCGGCCTTCCAGCTGTCAGTCCAGCCGACACCGTCAGTTCAGCCTGCACTTCAGCAGGCAAACCGGCATTAACCGTCCATCCGGCACCGTCTGTTCAGCCCAAATGGCACCGGACGGCCAGCCGACCTTCCAGCTTGCATCAACAGGCACCGGCCGTTCAGCCCAAATGGCACCGGCCGGCCAGCCGACCTTCCAGCCTGCGTCGACAGGCACCGGCCGTCCATACGGCAACGACCGTTCAGCCCAAATGGCACCGGTCGTCCAGCTGACCTTCCAGCCGGCATCAACCGGCACCGGCCGTCCATCCGGCAACGACCGTTCAGCCCAATTGGCACCGGTCGTCCAGCCGACCTTCCAGCGGTATCAACCGGCACCGGCCGTCCATCCGGCAACGACCGTTCAGCCCAAATGGCACCGGTCGTCCAGCCAACCTTCCAGCCGGCATCAACCTGCACCGGCCGTCCATCCGGCAGCGACCGTTCAGCCCAAATGGCACCGGTCGTCCAGCCGACCTTCCAGCCGGTATCAACCGGCACCGGCCGACCATCCGGCAATGACCGTTAAGCCCAAATGGCACCGGTCTTCCAGCCGGCATCAACCTGCACCGGCTGTACATCGGATTTACGGAGATTATAGTGATGTACCCGTCAGTCAATCTACACTACTGGTTACATATCACTACCATGAGAGAAATGTTATAGATGAATCTCCCTCCAATCAGACCATTCGAGAGGCAGGTGCCGGTCATAGCCGGACCTTCGCCGACATTCCGGCCGATCATATACCAGACAAATTAGTCGGTATTGCCGGTGTACACCTCCCGTCATGTCAAATACGTGACGGTGTGATTTTAAAACAAGGGAGAATTAGTGACATTATCAGAGGTGACGGAATTGAGTTATCTATGCCACTTGGTATGCGCTACCCAGATATGACAGCTTTACCAGAACAGGTCTTTCAGGCCGACCATCCGCCAGTTCAATCAGCCGGCAGTGCCGGCCGTCCATATGTTCACGGCTTCTCCACAAGGGAGATTTAGTGAAAGTGTCAATTATGACAGAATTGCGTCATCTAAGTCACCTTGTATGCTGTACAGATATGCAAGCTGTACCAGAACCAACATTCCCTCTGAGCGAATGGTAGATGGGCGTGCAGTGCTGGACGCACTACATAAGCATTATGTAATTGTTATTACCTTACAGTCGGCACCATCCGGCACCGGGCGTCCATCCGGCAATGACCGTTCAGCCCATATGGCACCGGTCATCCAGCAGACCTTCCAGCCGGCACTAACCGGCACCGGGCGATCCGGCAATGACCGTTCAGCCCATATGGCACCGGTCGTCCAGCCAAGCTTTCAGCCGACACTTGCCGGCACTGACCGTTCATCCGGCTCCGGCCGTCCAGCCCAACAGGCACCGGTCGTCCAACCGTATGGAGATTTTAGTCTTATACCAGTCCATCCGACTATACCGCTGTACCAGTACGGGGACTTTTATCATACCGCAATCCGCACAAATCGGATTGACGAAGATTCTAATGATGTTTCCGTCTGTCAATCCGTACTACCGGTTACATATCACTACCATGACACAGATAGTTGGCGAGGAATCTCTCGATCCAACCCGACCATTCGAGCGGTCGGTGCCGGTCATAGCCGGCCCGTCGCAGTCATTCAGGCCAAACATATGCCAATCAATTCATTCGGCATTGCCGGCCGTCCATAGGCTAACAGCTCATCCACAAGGGAGAGTGAATGCCTTTATCAGAGATGATGGAATCGAGTCATCTATGCCACCTGGTATGCATTACCCCGATATGGATGCTTTACCAGAGCAAGATTATGCACATAGTGAGTGCGATGAGTCGCAGGCAAATCAGCGGTATGCAGATCCAACTATGGAACGGACTGAGTTCAGCTTCAAAGCCGCAGTGGAGGAAATTTATAGGGTGTTGGCCCCTTCAGAATGCCCTCCACCTCCTGCTGCCATTACCGACTATAAGGTTAGAGCGTCGGTCGATCTGGATGAGGGGGAAGAGACTCTATCCTTCCGCCTCCTTCCCCAGTCGACAAAATTAAGGAAATTAATGACCGTCTGTCGACACGTATAGGGGATCCAGGAATTGCTAAGGTTTTTCTTTTCTGAAAGCCAAGTACCAGCGTCGTTTTCAGGTCGATGGTACAAAACTCACTCCGGTGCGTTCAGTACTGAGGTCCCGGCTCTGGATAAAAATATGGCAGCAGTCCATATGTCTGCTCCATTGTCTTATAAAGTGGACTAAACGGTGTTCAATGCCAAGTCCAAGCTGGTTCGAAATGTAGTCGCTACGTCTTCACTGTTAGATCTAGCCTCCCTAGCCATTTTCAGGATCGCTGATATATCTGGCAATGAACATGCTTGGGATTCGACGGCCCGGTTAGCTAGGGTTCTTAACAGGGCAGCTCACCATTCCATGGCCAATGCGCTGACTGCTTCTGCCAACCTAGACCTGATACGTCGTGACGCATGTCTGAAGGGCACGTCGCTTAAACCCCATCATATGCTGGCTAGATATGACCGACGCACATTTCACGTCCCTATCCCACGAGTTGCGGACATTCTCTGTTGTGCTTGTCGGGACTAGGCTTATCAGTTCCATGTCATACCTTTTGGCCTAAATTTAAGCCCTTGGGCTAGTACCAAGGTTATGGATTACGTCGTCACCCTGTTCCGCTCGACTTCATCTATTGCGTCGGCAGTATATTTGGACGACATCCTCCAGTAACATCTGTCAAGTTCTACTCTGCTCAAAGGCAGAAACGATCTTATATCACTTTACGTCATATAGGCTTTCTCGTGAACTGGATAAAGTCTGATCTCTGTCCAATCCGGATTTTGGTCCATCTGGGTGTGGAGTTTCTCCCGATCTGAATCTGGTAAGGCTTCTTCGAGTTTGCGATCATCCAGATAATTGCACTCGTAGAGTCCGTTTCCGACAGGATGCGCATTTTAGCGAGAGAGTTGCAGATCCTCGGATTATTCAATGCGGCAGCAGACTTGATCCCTCTCAGCCGTCCTTTTAGGCGCCCTTTACAAAGGACTTTGCTAGCATAATTGCGCCATTTTCAAGTCCCTTCGATCCCAGAAAACAGTCATGCTCACGCCAGAGATACGATCATTTTTGAGTCAATGGCACAACCCCTGTAGGCTGTCCACAGGGATTACTCTGGAGATACCCCAAGGGGATAACGGTATGTTCCGCCACTAATACCTACGGTTGGGGTGCCCACCTGTTGCCGGACTTAGATACTGTCAGCGGCACGTGGGTGCCAGGGGCGAGCCCTTTCCACATCAACCTTTCAGAAATAACGGCTGTCATCAATGCCTTTCATTTCGGGCAGGATCAACTCTTATTACAAACTGCCCTCATTATGTCAGACAACATTGTGGTGGTGCCTTGCCTCAAAACAAGGGGACACCAATCACCAGACCTGTGCAATC
Organism: Unio delphinus; assembly: GCA_029339505.1. Lineage (NCBI taxonomy): Eukaryota > Metazoa > Mollusca > Bivalvia > Unionida > Unionidae > Unio > Unio delphinus. The sequence continues at coordinate 6,002,615 of JAQISU010000011.1, forward strand.
TGAACTGGCAGTTTCTACATTGGTTCGACAATCTCCACCTCAATGTACAATTCAGACACACAGAATGGTCACTCCATCAATCGGACTTTCTTCCAATCAACACACTTTGGAGACGTCCGATGATTGATCTTTTGCAACAAGGTGGAATAGCAAATTCTCCACCTTTCATCTCACAGGTTCCAGACCCAGAAGCTTGGGTCGTGGATGCTCGATCAATCACCTGGGAAGGGTTGTGGTCATTCTCCTACCCTCCCACGGTCTTGGTACTGGAATTAATCCAGAAGTTAAGGGGTCAGAATTGTCAGATGGTTCTGATTACCCTTCTCAGATGGAACAACTACTGGGTCTCCGATCTACTCAATCTAGGCGATAGATCTACCCAGGAAGATTACAGTCAGCACAAGTATTCACAAGCAACCGCGGCCAGGGGTGTTCCACCCCTGTCCGGACCGTCTTTTTGTTCAAGCTTGGCTCTTGTCCAGACAGCCTTGCAAGACAAACAATTTAAATCTTTGATTGCGGAGAGAATCTCGAGAGCAAGAAGGCCCTCTACTCTGAAGGTTTACGAGGGCAAGTGGCATGTTTTCAGAGACTGGTACCATATCATTCACATTGTTCCTCTGAGTGTCACAATCCCTCAACTGGCCAACTTTTCTCTGGCTTTTCAAGGAGAAACATCTGGCTCCAGTTATTCTCAAATGTTACCGCTCCATGATATCAGACACATTCCGCCATTCTGGTACATGTGCTATCAGCCATGACAAAGATTTGTCAGATCTTTTAGACATTTAAAAAAAAAAAAAAAAAAAAAAAAAAAAAATTCAATCGACTTATATCCCTCACCCTGTTTCCAAATGGAATCTGTCCTGGGTTTTAACATGACTCAATTCAGACAGTATTGAGTCTTTAACCCACGATTAGTTAAAGCTACTATCATACAAATTGGGTTTCTTGATAGCCTTAGCTTCAGCATGCAGGGTGAGCGAGTTACATGTCCTTTCTAGTGACCCGAACTCTCTTCCGTTCTGATCAGAGGGTTTGATGGTCCTCTTGACGCAGCCAGGCTTCGTAGTCCAAAATAGATTACCATACATTGGCGATCAACGAGTCGTCATTAGCTCGCTTTCTTTATAGATAAGTCAGGATCAACAGCCATGTAAGATCCTGTTTGGGCACTCGAGCACCATTTCAATGCATAGAGGTGAGTCAGGTCACATACAAGCACCTCTTTTTTCTGGTGATAGCTGGGATATGAGACATCACCATTCAAGCCCTTGCTTCATGGCTGTAGTGGGTTATACGCTCGGCGTACTCTGAGAATTCGCAAATCAGTCACCTTATAGAAGCTGTTGGCTGACATGCAGAGTCAACCTTCTACAGTTTTATCTTCAAGTTTGTACTCGCAGAGGTAAACATTGATTCTAGTAGGTCCGGTGTTGGGCAGCCCAGACGCCCACCAGACTCATGTACAACAATCAGCACAGCCTATTAGCTTCGCTGGATTCGCCAGATAAATTTTCGTAGGTAAGAAGATTTCAATATCTATCTTCTTAACCGTATAAAAGGGTCACATATCACGTGACCCTGGGCTGTGTTGCTGATTGGAAATTAGGAGACCGGGTTATCATTCACATGGGGAATCCAACCATCATTCCCTAGAGGATACCCGTGTGGAGGTCGGATGCTCCGCATTCCCTCCTCCTATTACTTATTCTCCTAAAGTAATGTGATTGGGGAACGTATTCAAAGGAGAAAGCAAATTTTGTAGTAAATTATGTTTCTCCGAGAATACTTACCCAATCACATTACTAAGAAACCCTCCCAACCACCCCGCCATGCGAGCATCCTCGTGTTTTATATATCGCTCAGCTTAAAAACTAAAGAAGCGACACCTAACGGGCGGCAAGGGGAGGTAATGGGCAAGAGTTATTGCCCTTTGTCTATATGACATAGACAGGAAAGACGAATTTTCGTCTTTTGGTAGGGCTGGATTCGCGAGGTAGCAGGCTAATATCCCTAAAGTAATGTGATTGGGTAAGTATTCTCGGAGAAACATAATTTACTACAAAATTTGCTTTCTCAAAGTCTATTTTTCAGCTAAAAAAAAACTTTGGTAAAAGATTTCCTTCTACATATGAACAAAATGAGAGAATTTTCTAAAAATAGAAGAGATTTAATGATGTATATTTGGTAATATAGGAAAAAACTAATTTTCTGAAGACCCTCATAGAGCCACATGAGAGTTTAGATGCAAGATGATCAGTTATGGACCTATACTTGTATTTATATCAAGTATAACAAAATAAATAATGACTATTACATGCATAAGTAATACCTAAATAATACTTGTACCTTGAATTGTTAAAATCAATAGATATATTTTCAAATTGGAAAAATAAATTACTCTCATAAGTGATATTGTGACTTTTGATAATAAAGTTGGTGCCACAAATGTGGTGATATCTGTTTTCACCAATGTGGTGATATCTGTTAACACAAATGTGGTGATATGTTTTCACCAATGTGGTGATATCTGTTTACACAGATGTGGTGATATCTGTTTACACAAATGTGGTGATATCTGTTTTCACCAATGTGGTGATATCTGTTTACACAAATGTGGTGATATGTTTTCACCAATGTGGTGATATCTGTTTTCACCAATGTGGTGATATCTGTTTTCACCAATGTGGTGATATCTGTTTACACAAATGTGGTGATATGTTTTCACCAATGTGGTGATATCTGTTTTCACCAATGTGGTGATATCTGTTTTCACCAATGTGGCAATATCTGTTTTCTCCCACTGTGGTGATATCTGTTTTCATCAATGTGGTGATATCTGTTTTCACCCAATGTGGCAATATCTGTTTTCTCTCACTGTGGCGATATCTATTTGTACCCAGTGTGGTTAACCACTCCAGTGGCCTATTGGTTAGTGTCCACCTCAGAAGTGGGAGGTCCAAGCAAGCTTACTTGTATACCAAGTTATGAAAGTCTAGAGTGTGCATGCATAACATGTTACATGTCTAAGAAACTGTTTATATCACTATTTTTATATTTAACCAAACTACTGTTTGTATCACTATTTGTATATTTAACCAGGAACTACTGTTTATATCACTATTTGTATATTTAACCAGGAACTACTGTTTATATCACTATTTGTATATTTAACTAGGAACTACTGTTTATAACACTATTTGTATATTTAACCAGGAACTACTGTTTGTATCACTATTTGTATATTTAACTAGGAACTACTGTTTATATCAATATTTGTATATGTAACCAGGAACTACTGTTTGTATCACTATTTGTATATTTAACTAGGAACTACTGTTTATATCACTATTTGTATATTTAACCAGGAACTACTGTTTATATCTCTATTTGTGTATTTAACAAGGGACTCCAGGTTATATCTCTATTTGTGTATTTAACAAGGGACTCCTGTTTATATCACACTGTTTATATCACTATTTGTGTCTTTAACAAGGGATTCCTGTTTATATCACTATTTGTGTCTTTAACAAGGGACTACAGTTTATATCACTAGTTGTGTCTTTAACAAGGGACTACAGTTTATATCACTATTTGTATATTTAATCAAGGACTACTGTTTATATCACTATTTAACAAGGGACTCCTGTTTATATTTCTATTTATGTATTTAACAAGTGGCTACTGTTTAGATCGTTATTTGTTTATTTTGCACATTAATCCCTGGAGGTTTTTGCTGTTTTCGCTTGAAATTTGAGTAGGAAACATACTTTGAGGATTATTTCTGAATAAATCTTAATATATCAATTTCCAAGCAATATTCCATTAGACAAATGGCTAGTTGTGCTAAAGAAAATGTTTGTCATTGTTTAGTTTGCTGGCGCATGAGGTGAATAATAGACTGGTTTGGTGGTGGTTTTTTTTGGGGGGGTTGGGGGTTTTCTTAACGGACCGGATCCATAATTTTGTATGGAGAAGACTTCAAAATGCCCACCTTATCCTACAATTTGCACAGGTTCACCTGTCTGTGTGCACTTCAGACCGGTCTGCCATAGATCTGAGGCCATGAAATCTAAAATCTGGATACAAATTCAGATTCCAACCATGGGTAAATTTTAGATGGAAAAAAAATTGGGTCCAAAATGTTAGGTTTTTCCTCTGTATTTTGTAGTGCAACTAAAATGTCCAGATTATTTGCTATCATTGTAGAGCTAAATCTGCCTAGCTTTCTATAATACCACCCACTTTAGTGTATCATGCATGACCTTGACGCTAGACATTGGAAGTAGGCTACTACCACATGCTGCGTAAAGTCGTTGCTAGGGGTTAATTTGTTAACAAGGGACTACTGTTTATATCACTATTTTTGTATTAACCAGGATCGCTTTTTGTGTATAAACAGGGGACTTCTGTTTATATGACTTAAGGTTTGGTTCACCTTTGTTTTCCTATCTGATGAGATTTTGACTTAACAAAACAAACAAAGAACTTGATAACATTCAGAAAATACTGATTCTTTCGGATGCGAGTTGAATACGTTCGATTCTCAGAAAGGCTGTTGGGGGTAAACTAGTGACACTTCCCAAATTGACAAGTTTTTGACAAACAAACACCCATCTAGATGTGAAAATAACTAAATCATATGACATGATTCAAAATAAAATGGATGACATTTTAACATATGACATGATTGGTCTTCAAAATAAAATGGATGACATTTTAAATACCTACACATTAAAAATTATTTCTGCAAGTTTTTATAGAATTGTTTTAATACAAAATTGTTTGCTTCAGTTGCCATGATGATTAATTGACGTGTTGCTGTCAATGACACATCATTTAATGACTTATCCTCTATTCATCGTGACATTTTGAACTTATATAGATGTAATAACAGTCACAAGCTTGACAGCAGTTCAAAATGCCTTTATTTACATTCAAGGTTCTTTTTTCCGAGGATGCAGTAGAAAAGGCTAATGATTTTCCGATTGAACTTGATAATTATCTCATCATCCTAATGTTATGCATCATACCCATGCCTTTAAAGTAACAATTTGGTATTAAAAAAAGTTAACTAGTTTTATTATCTTGTCATTTTTTTTATTTCTTTTATTTGCAGATGAATTTGGTACCAAACAATATACTCCAAACCAAAGAATTAAGGGAACCCAAGATTTGTTGTGTTCAAATCTAGACCATCCCAGTGAGTCTTTTGCTGCTGAAATCTCCACAATTACAATGGCTGATTTAAGTAACTATCATAAAAAAATAGAACACTCCAGGTTGCAACGGAAAACCAGTCAAATGGGTCAGAATAATGAAGGTCACCATAATGTAGTACATACCAATGTTTCTCCACCTGTTTCTCCACCTTTTTATTCATATGGGCAGATTGTTCCAGTAACATCATTGACACCAAATAATGACGTTTCAGAAGATGTTCTCAGGCTTTATAGGAGCAGTTTTGATAAAACTGATTATTCAAAATCAAAAGAGAAGGATACAGAAAGTGGTGATAAGACTAGCATAAATTCTGCCAATTTAAGCAGGACAGTGGCTTTAAAAAACCATCATTTAAGTACCTTGTCTCAAACTGAAAAATCATCTAACATAAATTTTGGACCCATCAGACGATGCAAGAGACATGACTTAACTATTTCACAAAAAATTGATGTGATAAATGAATTAGGAAAAGGAAAACCTCAGATACTTCTTGCTAAAATGTATGGGGTGTCACAAGCACAGATTTCAAGAATTTCATTGCAGCGGGAGAAAATTTTGTCACAATTTAAAAATTACAACCACAGTCGACGGCGAATGCGGGAAGGTGCAGCTTACGATGTTCAGGTGGCACTCTATCAGTGGTTTTTCAATGAAAAGAAGGACAGCCAATATGTAAATGGTCCCATCCTGATGAAAAAGGCAGCAGAACTAGCAGCTAAATTAGGTTACCAGTCATTCTCTCCATCCAGTGGTTGGCTTCAAAGATGGAAGGAAAAGTTTGACATTGTATGGTCAAAAAGTTCAGTTTGTTCAATGCGTAGAATGAGACCAGATGTTTTACCAAATAACTGAATCAAATTCTACAATAGATGGATCAGATTGAACTTCAGCCAGACATACCTTTATATTCCGTCTTCATCTTGAAGCCTGAAAGATCGGATCTAACACATCGCAGGCAAAATAAAAACATCTCTTTTTCAATGGTGTCTGGAAGTTAAAATGCAGATGTAACTGTGGAGTTGGTTGTTGAGCAGTGGCCATGGATGTAGTAGTGTCAAAGCTGAATTTTAATATCAGTAACATGCTGCCTGTTACTTTTGTTCAGCTTTACTTTTTCCACATTGGATAACGCTCATCCATGTTAGATACACTATCTTCATACTCTTTAAGTAGTTAGAACATGTGTATCGACCCATTCAGTCTTTCAAAAGACTGTGACATTGAATCATCTGCAAGTCCAGGAGTCTAAAAGTGTAGGAGTTATACATTGCATAATTGATTATGATGAAAAACCTGAAATTTCAGACTACAGGATGTACACACGAATCCAACAACAAAACAACACAAGTTCCAAAGACTTGTAGAAGAACCTGAAGGATAAGAAAAATAGTTTTGGATCATTCATGCTGAAAGAAATCAATTCTTGAAGAATACAAAACTCTCATGATCCGATGCAAGAATAGAGATCATTTAAGACAAGATTGGCAAAATGAATCTTGGCTCAATATTCAAACATCAATGTATATGTTAATAATGATGGTGATGAATACCATCTAAATGAATCTATCTCAATATTGAAATGTCATAGTATATGTTAATAATGATGATGAATACTGTCTAAAAGAAATTGAACATTATGACAGGTTTATGTATGAGGTACATGACAAAAATGATCTTGGTACAAACATAAACTGTTGAATAATTAATGAATATCACAGTTTATATTTTTCACTTAATACCATTCCTAAGATGGTGAGCTTCAAAAAAACCTTTGCGACCAAGATGGTATAATCTGACTAAAAAAGGAACTGTTGTCTTTTTAAAAAACATTGGGAAATTCTAGTACACAAAATGCAAATTTGATTCTAAGTAAAATATTTGGTCTAAAAGTTAAAAGAACAAAGGAAACCTATCTGTTGATTAAAATTAGTAAAGGACTCCTAACTGTTGCGTGAAATAAACAAAGGAAACTGTTAAGAGAAATCAACAAAGGAAACATAACTGTTGAGTGAAATCAAAATAGGAAATCCAACTGTTGAGTAAAATGAACATAGGAAACCCAACTGTTGAACAAAGGAAACCCAGCTGTTGAGTGAAATGAATAAAGGAAACCTAACTTGTTGAGTGAAATGAATAAAGGAAACCTAACTGTTAAGTGAAATGAATAAAGGAAACCTAACTTGTTGAATGAAATAAATATAGGAAACCTAACTTGTTGAGTGAAATGAATAAAGGAAACCTAACTGTTAAGTGAAATCAACATAGGAAATCCAACTGTTGAGTAAAATGAACACCGGAATCCCAACTGTTGAACAAAATGAACAAAGAAAACCTAACAGTGGAGTGAAATGAATATAGGAATCCTAACTTTTTGAATGAAATGAACAAAGGAAACTTAATTGTTGAGCGAAATAAACAAAGGAAAGTAACTGGAATTGTTTATATGGATTTTGAAAACTTGATGTACATGTTAATCATGCCATGTCAAAATATAAATGCTATAGATTTCTTGACAACACTATCCAGTGTTAATTTATATCTCCCTAACCCTAACACAGCAGTCTGCATAGGAAGTACAACATGGCAACCAGAAAGTATCAAAGCTGATGTTCCCCAATGAACAGTCCCTAGACCTGTTATTTCTTGTCTTCATAGGTGATCTACCCATCATTATCGTGACCTTTTTTCTGAGGATTCTACACTTCAGTTACCTGGATATTGTGCTGTGTATTGACAAAACAAAATCAAAAAATAAAATGATATCCATATAAATTGAAACAAAATGACAACTACTTCACAATGACAGGCACATTTAGGACAAATACATAGAGAGGACATGAAATTGAGACTAGCAAGTCATCAATTTTAAAGTGTTTTACTTGGATAGATTTCTACAATGATATGATCAGCTTGACAAATTATATTAAACTCCATCGTCACTAGCAATGATTCCATGTTAACCGTATCTACACCTTGGTGGATCATACAGATATAATTTCAGAATTTTGTTATAGTTGTAATGTTTGTGTTTTGTAATGAGAGGAAAAGTCCTGTTTACAAAAACATGTTTATTCTATAGCATACACTGTTACTGACCCTCTTCTCAGACTATGTATATTACCCTATATGTCAGCCTTATCTCAGATCTCTTAGATGCTGATTCAGCAGTGGGAAAGTGTATATTACCATATAACACTGCTTCTAGAACACTACATTAGTGAAATCTATTGAATTTCATGAGTTGTCTTCCTTAGTATGGACTGTTAACTATAATTAGTGTAACATTGGTGTAATGTACGTTGGCTGCAAATGGTGGATGCAGTTGATTTCAGAATGGTACTTTGTAAGTTAAACAGAGAAATTATGACTGTATACCAGAATAAAGCCATTGCAGGAGTATTTGAGTGAAAGGATATATTTGTAGAAACAGACCAATGGTGGAAAATTGCTTTTTTATGAGTCATTTACAGTTGTTTTGTTTGTTTTTGTTTTTAGGGTTTAACGCCATTTTTCAGCACACGATAGGCTGGCTATACATGACAGCCAGTATTATTGGTGGAGGGAGAACCACCGGAAAGAACCACCGACCCACGAGAAGCTACTGGCAAGCTTTCTCACATAAATACATTAGCCGAATCTTAGACTCAAGCACACGCAGACAGAGGTGAGACGGCAGTGAACACTAACGGGAAGCGCTTTAGAACACTCGGGGCCCCTCATTTCCAGTTGTATGTCCCACTTTTCAAAACGAAATATCTGACTGATCTGCCAAGGTGTATATAGGGTTAACACATCAGAACTCAACAGTGTAGATAGGATTAACAAGTCAGAACACAACAGTGTAGATAGGGTTAACATATTAGAACACAACAGTGTAGATAGGGTTAACATATCAGAACACAACAGTGTAGATAGGGTTAACATATTAGAAAAACAACAGTGTAGATAGGGTTAACATATTAGAAAAACAACAGTGTAGATAGGGTTAACATATTAGAAAAACAACAGTGTAGATAGGGTTAACATATTAGAAAAACAATAGTGTAGATAGGGTTAACATATTAGAAAAACAACAGTGTAGATAGGGTTAACATATTAGAAAAACAACAGTGTAGATAGGGTTAACATATTAGAAAAACAACAGTGTAGATAGGGTTAACACATCAGAACTCAACAGTGTAGATAGGATTAACAAGTCAGAACACAACAGTGTAGATAGGGTTAACATATTAGAACACAACAGTGTAGATAGGGTTAACATATCAGAACACAACAGTGTAGATAGGGTTAACATATTAGAAAAACAACAGTGTAGATAGGGTTAACATATTAGAAAAACAACAGTGTAGATAGGGTTAACATATTAGAAAAACAATAGTGTAGATAGGGTTAACATATTAGAAAAACAACAGTGTAGATAGGGTTAACATATTAGAAAAACAACAGTGTAGATAGGGTTAACATATTAGAAAAACAACAGTGTAGATAGGGTTAACATATTAGAAAAACAACAGTGTAGATAGGGTTAACATATTAGAACACAACAGTGTAGATAGGGTTAACATATTAGAAAAACAACAGTGTAGATAGGGTTAACATATTAGAACACAACAGTGTAGATAGGGTTAACATATTAGAACACAACAGTGTAGATAGGGTTAACATATTAGAAAAACAAGTGTAGATAGGGTTAACATATTAGAAAAACAACAGTGTAGATAGGGTTAACATATTAGAAAAACAACAGTGTAGATAGGGTTAACATATTAGAAAAACAACAGTGTAGATAGGGTTAACATATTAGAAAAACAACAGTGTAGATAGGGTTAACATTTTAGAAAAACAACAGTGTAGATAGGGTTAACATATTAGAACACAACAGTGTAGATAGGGTTAACATATTAGAAAAACAACAGTGTAGATAGGGTTAACATATTAGAACACAACAGTATAGATAGGGTTAACATATTAGAAAAACAACAGTGTAGATAGGGTTAACATATTAGAAAAACAACAGTGTAGATAGGGTTAACATATTAGAAAAACAACAGTGTAGATAGGGTTAACATATTAGAAAAACAACAGTATAGATAGGGTTAACATATTAGAAAAACAATAGTGTAGATAGGGTTAACATATTAGAAAAACAATAGTATAGATAGGGTTAACATATTAGAAAAACAACAGTGTAGATAGGGTTAACATATTAGAAAAACAATAGTATAGATAGGGTTAACATATTAGAAAAACAACAGTGTAGATAGGGTTAACATATTAGAAAAACAACAGTGTAGATAGGGTTAACATATTAGAACCAAAATCAGCAAAGATGATTAAACTACATTACTTTCTAAGATAATGAAATGTCTTTAACAAAATGTCGAAAAAAGAGCAATAATCTAATGTTATTTGAAACGTTTTTTTCCACTTTATTTCTTGTTGCAAATATTTTATAAATTTTCCACATTTTAAGCAGAAGGAATTAAAGGAGAGTAGTACTGTATTTACTGAGTTACACGCTAGAAATAAAGTATTATTATTAGTAGTATTATTATTCTTATTATTATTAATATTATTACTAGTATTATTATTATCAATAGTATTATTGTTATTATTAATAGTATTATTATTATTAATAGTATTATTATTATCAATAGTATTATTATTTATAGTATTATTATCAATATTATTATTGTTATTATTAATAGTATTATTATTATTGATAGTATTGTTATTATTAATAGTATTATTCTTATTAATAGTATTATTATCAATAGTAGTATTATTATTGTTATTAATAGTATTATTATTAATAGTATTATTATTATCAAAAGTATTATTATTATTGTTATCATTATTATTATTAGTATTATTATTGTTATTATTATTAATAGTACTCCTATGTCCTCTGTGTCTGGATGACATTTTAAGTCAGATATAGAAATATTCATTAAAGGGGGGAGAGGGGGTGCCAAATATTATACCGTGCTCACCTTTGCCAATAACTGCCACCTCACCTTTTTATATCTGGGTTCAAGTCTTGGGCTTGGACAATGTGGGTATGTGAGAAAGCATGCCAGTAGTTTTCCATGGGTCCGTCGTTCTTTCTTGGGGTTTCTCTCCACCAGTTGTCGTGACTACTATGTATAACCTATTGTGTGCTGAAAATAAGCAGTAAACCACCATCAACAACAACACACAACATGCCTCCTACCCTCCTTTGCAGATTTAGGAATTACTATAGGAATATGTAAAAATAAATTAATAATGGATTATCAACATTATCCATTCAATTTTTCCACTTCATGTACTTGTTGTTTATGAGGTTTGTCTGTTTGTTTTGTTATTTAATGCCATTAACATCAGTCTACATTTCACCATACTTTAATTAATTTTTTAGCAGGAATATAAATCATACATGTTTTTTATGTTTAAAATTCATTTATATGCAAATAAAAACACTGCGATTTTTAACCTCGAATACCGGTAAGGAATACGGATAACAGCAAGGCTTATGCAATCCTGTTTTTTTACTTCATTGCTTGTTTTTCATTTCATAAATTATTTTTTGATGTTACAATGTCAGGCACAAGAAAGCTGTCTTTCCTGTAAAAAAAAAAAAAAAAATACATGAGTGGCTGGATATCATTTTTGTTGTCAAGGTCCAACAAAACAAGGGACCTAACCAAAAGTTAGCATGACTATAGAATGAGGCATGTAAATACCATAACTTGCATTGAATGTGGATCTATGAAAAATGGGAGGAGAAACAATATCTTCCAGAACAAATCTACATGTATCACTCTTGAAAAAACTTTTTGGTGGAATGACTGCACTCCCCCAAAGGGGGAGCAGCAGGATCTGTAGCATTCATGACATAAATAATATGGCATTCATCATTATGGGCTGTAAATCTGTTGGGAATGAGACTACAGCCCCTTCCCCCCAACTTGAGAGAGGGGAAGACCCATCTGATGCACAAGCACAATCTTGCCTTTTATGGGAGTAGAACAGAGTCCAAATATGTTTGCACCCCACTTACCTTCAGGGAGGGTTAACCTTCACCTAGTACCCAATCAGGCAATGACCAGTTCAGGCAATCCCAAGAGGGAATTGTTTCATTCTAACTTATTTTAGTTCTGCGGAAACATTTTTCACACAGATATACATCCCCATTGACTTTAGGTGGTCAGTCATTGTCCATTCATCAGGTAAAGACCACCAGTAACTTGGTATGATACTAGTCACCAGGAGCTGGGTTCTGCTGACTAGGGACCGGGTGAACCTATGTTGTGTAGGGTCAAAGATCTCACTGAATTCCCCCCCCCCCTCCTCCACATGACCTAATTACCCAACTACAGGTACAGAGCTGCCATTTATGTGGTATCGTAGACTGGACCAATGTTCCATCCTTCCCCCTGTTCCCTGTCAACCATTTTGGAATGTGATGTTTTCCCTTTCAAGGTAGAGATCATGCTGTATGAGTGCCTGTAAGTACAGGTGTTGAGGTAAAAAGACTATCGTGTTAGAAGAGATCTCTTGTAACATATTTTGCTTGAAAATTAAGGTTTTCAGACAATTTTTGGGAGTAAACAACCAAAATATTTGTTGAAGTGATTAGTTTAAATTTCAGTTATTTCTGAAATATATCCCCATGCCTCCACATGATGTAATTACCCAACTACAGGTACAGTAACAGAACTGCCATTTATGTGGTAGTGTAGACTGGACTAATGCTCCTTGCTTGTTAGGCAAAATGGCACAAAGATATTGTTTACCCAAGGAGTATTTGACAGAACCTTCACACTACTTCCAGGTGATTCATTACAAAACCAAATACATGAAACACGTGGACGCCCTTCACGAGGACTTGATTCTGGTCAATTACAAAGAAGAACTGGACTTTGTAGAAGTCGGTGAATTTGGAAATGTCATCATTGTGTCTTACATGACAGCCCATGCTCACTTAAAATTGTACAAAGATTGTGTACTGTATTTTGACACGGACAGTTGCATCTACATCAATCGCCTGGTCACCAATACCCTTACTTTGAAGGAAACTATTTAGAAGCCTCGACAAATGAGCACCCCAACAAAAAGATTCTATGTTTTGCTATTGGCAGTCCCAAAAAGGTAGGCTAGTAATACGGGGACCAACAAGAAGTGTACACCGAGTGTAAAGTGAAAGGATTGCACCAGTCAAGTAGTGTACACCGAGTGTAAAGTGAAAGGATTGCACCAGTCAAGTAGTGTACACCGAGTGTAAAGTGAGAGGATTGCACCAGTCAAGTAATCCTAACCGATTGTAAAGTGAAATGATTGCACCAGTCAGTTAGTGAACTTTGAGGTATTGTAAGAAGAGGATCGACATATTAAAGTGACTATACAACAACCTCACATGAATGTATGTTTGGCCACACACAAAATCGGCAGTCGACATTTGGAAAAATTGTATCAAATCGTATACCAGAAACAAATGTAACTTTCCAACCACTTCACTTTATCATAGAGATACACTGGTATCAAGAGAATGGTTCCAAGATGATGACTTCAGGTGAGAGACTAAGTCCTATCAGAAATTTGAGGGCGATGCTGTGCCTCACGATCACATCACCATTTTTGTTTTTTATTTACTAACGCTATGGAAAACTGATTAACCAGTGCAACTTTCAGACTACAAGACTTTACCTTATGGATACACTGATATCACCGAGTACAAAAAAAGAACGACACAATTGAGTGGACATCTGCTGAATCACTCTATGCAGATAAAAAATAAGGAAGGAACAAACATCACTGGCCTCTTTCGCCATCACCATACTTTCACAGCAAAGTGCAGCCAAGAAGGAAAAGCTTCCAAATGACTGTTGTGAGTTCAAGAAATTTTAGGATGACAACTTAAACCATAACAGTGAAATTAAAAGATTTTGCATCTGACATTTCACCCCAGGAAGCAGCAGATTTCATTGTGGACTTATTTGACTCACTGTTAGATGAACTCAAACGTCAGTGCCAAGTCAAAGAGCGATGTCGCTTGAACCTATCTATGTAACACGACAGTTTGAACTCATCTTTATGTCTCAGGTTTAGCATAACTGCAGAATTAACTTCCAAATGTTTAGGGCAATTGAAGACATGCAGATGATGAGATAAAAATTTTACATCACCGATGGAAATGTAACCAATCATGTAGCATTTACCTCCACGGTAAGAAGACAATGACTGTACATCATCTGCTGATTGATACATGTACCTAGCACGATGGGCAGCAGATTTATGAATGAAAGGGAGTACATGATAGGAAACATCTATGCTGGGATACAAATGGTAGCTGACCAGATTTTAAACAATGTTGTGATGGATAAAGAGAGAAATACATGTATTCTCCACAAATACTTTTGTATCCGATGCTATGACAAACATTAAAGTGACTGAACCAACCATTTGTTGCAGCGAAGTTCTCCACACTCAAGTTTTTTCGCAAATGCTTCATTGAACCATTTTAATGCTTCCTCCATGTCTTCAAATGTAGCAGTCTTTTGCTTCTTCCTTTGGGGAGCGCAGTTACCTTCAACGTAGTCTTTCTTTAAAGCTTTCATCCTTCCTGAACGGGTGTTATTTTTAAGTGAAAAAATTTCACAGACCCCTTTGCGAGATGTTCATCCCTTAACTTCCTTAACAGCCAGATATTTAGTTTCCAGAGACTGTAAATTTAATTTGCGTTTTACCCTGCTGTTGGTAGCCATCGTAAATGTAAATAAAAATAAAAATGAAAGTTTCACAGCAAAAAAAAACTAGTTTTAATCACTGATCACTTTCAAAGGTCTTGGAAATGCGTAATCCGTATTTCACACAATTTTCATATATGGGGATTCAGAAAATCACATATACAGGAGTCCTCTGTACGCATAAATTTCCTGGACGGCACATTTAAGGGCTTGCTAGTCCTGTTTCGACCACCTGTTGATTGGGAAATTGTGTTGATCAATTGATCCTTTTAGCTGTGCTGATATTTACAAGCTGAAAAACCCACAGATGTACATGTCATTGTAAGAGTACATCTGAAGAACATCTCAAGCTAGGCGGCAAAATCAAAGACTTTACTAGCTGAAGAGTGGTGAGAAAATGTGCTACTATGTTTTTTTTTTATCCGAACGTGACATTAAAGCCTGGCGGCAAGATCAACTAATTGTTGAACAAAATATGAGTCGGAACTGGCAGCTTGTCGACATAAATGATTGGACCAAGGGCTTCTGTCGATATGTACGTTGATCTTTTATCTCAACGTCGTCATAAGCATCACAATTTGATAGTAATAGTAGACCAAGGGACTGGGACTTTGCTTTTTTGTCGACATAGGCGGCTTGTCGATATAAGCGATGTCAACATAAATGGGAAAGTCATGTATATGAAGTGCTTTTTTTAAAGGCATAAACCTGAATTTTATAAAGTAGTTTACCAGAACCAAGAACTAAATAACTTGTAAATATGTTTGTTTATTGTCCAAATGTCATGTAGTAAATGGATAGTGCTAAAACCATATCACAGGCCAGAGAACCCATGTTTATTCTTAAATAAATGTTTTGTACCTATACAATAGACTTTTCTTACTGGGGTCTCTGTTCCTTCATGTTCTGGGATGCCAGCTTCAAACTGGCAATCTGTAACATAAGGCTGGCAATCTGAAATAATGCAAAATAACATATAGCTCTTTAAATCTGGCCTTTGGCACACCTGAGCCTCTTGTTTTCATTCTATCTTTCACATTAAAATATCTCACTCATGTTGGCTGTAAAGATCAGCCCATGATGATATGGCATCATATTCATAGTAAAAGTAAACAGTGTTACAATGTAGAATCTTGTCATTAAGCTAAGAAATTATTCTGAAAAAGTTTTTATTTTTTTATAAATCAAATGACTTCGGTCTGAACAGGGACATGTTCTACATTAAGGCTTTGTTAATATTCTATGCCAGGCCAAGCCAGTTCTATCTGCATTTGATCTATGCCAATATGTTCTAATGTTTGGTCATTGTTCTATGCCTGGCCAAACCAGTTCTATATGCATATGTCAAGCCACAGTTACAGCGATAACGTCCAACCTTATGTACTTGCTGATGATGCCAGAGTGATCCCTTTGTTGAATAAACTTTTCCACATATTCTGCAAGTAAATCGTTGACCACACATCTGCATGTGCTTTGTCAGAGAAAATCGATTATCAAACGTTTTACTGCATTGTGGACATGCATACAATAAACAATTTGTGTGATTTTTCATGTGTTCCTGAAGCAAAAACTCGCTGTCAAATCTTTCTCCACATTCACTAGATGGACAGGAAAAATTACCATGGTTTTGTTCCTGCAAATCTCTTATAGAAGCTTCATGTTCATGCATTTCTTTCATGTGAGTGTCTTGTTGATTTACTGCACTAATTTTACTTTCTTCTCTATCAGAAAGAGGCTGGTTACTTAGAAAATGTGACTCTATTCCTTCATGTTCTTTCATTTTGTGCTGATGAAGTGATTTTTCATCAGTAAAACTTTTCTGGCATGTTGAGCATTGAAATCTGGCAAGTGTCTTTAGTGGAACATTTGGTCCCTGTGGTCTAAGTGGGAAAATATTCTGGTTTCCACAACTCTGGTCTATACTCCTAGAAGCAGGAAGTTTGCTTGAAGAACCATCTTTGATAACTGATCCATCCAAAACAGATCCAGGGAGTGGCCCTTCTAGGTCCATATAGGAGTTAGGACCACTTAAGGCTTCCAAATCCAATACTGAAATAGAAAGGACTTCAATAATTTCACTGTATTATAAATATGAATATGATAAGCATCTACACAAGAATGCTCACTGTAAAGAAATTTATGAAACGATTAAATTGATTTCCATGTATAAAAGCCTTGGAGGGCAAAATATTTGGATTTTTAACATTTCAGCCATATTACTGGCAAAATATTTTGGATTTTTAACATTTCAGCCATATTAGTATTATTACTGGGCAAAATATTTGGATTTTTAACATTTCAGCCATATCACTGGGCAAAATATTTGGGCTTTTAACATTTCAGCCATATCACTGGGCAAAATATTTGGATTTTTAACATTTCAGCCATATCACTGGGCAAAAAAATGGCAAAATATTTGGATTTTTAACATTTCAGCCATATCACTGGGCAAAATATTAGGATTTTTAACATTTAGCCATATCACTGGGCAAAATATTTGGATTTTTAACATTTCAGCCATATTCACTGGGCAAAATATCTGGATTTTTAACATTTAGCCATATCACTGGGCAAAATATTAGGATTTTTAACATTTAGCCATATCACTGGGCAAAATATTTGGATTTTTAACATTTCAGCCATATTCACTGGGCAAAATATCTGGATTTTTAACATTTAGCCATATCACTGGGCAAAATATTTGGATTTTTAACATTTCAGCCATATTCACTGGGCAAAATATCTGGATTTTTAACATTTCAGCCATATCACTGGGCAAAATATTAGGATTTTTAACATTTAGCCATATCACTGGGCAAAATATTTGGATTTTTAACATTTCAGCCATATTCACTGGGCAAAATATCTGGATTTTTAACATTTAGCCATATCACTGGGCAAAATATTTGGATTTTTAACATTTCAGCCATATTACTAGGCAAAAAAGGGCAAAATATTTGGATTTTTAAAATTTCATTCATATTACAAACAAATTATTTGGATTTTTAACATTTCAGCCATATCACTGGGCAAAATATTTGGATTTTTAACATTTCAGCCATATTAGTATTATTACTGGGCAAAATATTTGGACTTTTAACATTTCAGCCATATCACTGGGCAAAATATTAGGATTTTTAACATTTAGCCATATCACTGGGCAAAATATTTGGACTTTTAACATTTCAGCCATATCACTGGGCAAAATATTTGGATTTTTAACATTTAGCCATATCACTGGGCAAAATATTTGGATTTTTAACATTTCAGCCATATTACTAGGCAAAAAAGGGCAAAATATTTGGATTTTTAAAATTTCAGCCATATTACAAACAAAATATTTGGATTTTTAACATTTCAGCCATATCACTGGGCAAATTATTTGGATTTTTAACATTTCAGCCATATTAGTATTATTACTGGGCAAAATATTTGGGTTTTAACATTTCAGCCATATTCACTGGGCAAAATAGCTGGATTTTTAACATTTCAGCCATATTACAAACAAAATATTTGGATTTCTAACATTTCAGCCATATTACAAACAAAACATTTGGATTTTTAACATTTCAGCCATATTACAAACACAATATTTGGATTTTTAACATTTCAGCCATATTACAAACAAAATATTTGGATTTTTAACATTTCAGCCATATTACTGGGCAAAATATTTGGACTTAACATTTCAGCCATATCACTAGGCAAAATATTTGGATTTTTAACATTTCAGCCATTTTAGTATTATTACTGGGCAAAATATTTGCATTTTTAACATTTCAGCCATATCACTGGGCAAAAAAGGGCAAAATATTTGGGTTTTTAACATTTCAGCCATCTCACTAGGCAAAAAAGGGCAAAATATTTGGATTTTTAACATTTCAGCCATATTACAAACAAAACATTTGGATTTTTAACATTTCAGCCATATTACTGGGCAAAATATTTTGGATTTTTAACATTTCAGCCATATTAGTATTATTACTGGGCAAAATATTTGGATTTTTAACATTTCAGCCATATCACAAACAAAACATTTGGACTTTTAACATTTCAGCCATATTACTGGGCAAAATATTTGGACTTAACATTTCAGCCATATCACTAGGCAAAATATTTGGATTTTTAACATTTCAGCCATTTTAGTATTATTACTGGGCAAAATATTTGCATTTTTAACATTTCAGCCATATCACTGGGCAAAAAAGGGCAAAATATTTGGGTTTTTAACATTTCAGCCATCTCACTAGGCAAAAAAGGGCAAAATATTTGGATTTTTAACATTTCAGCCATATTACAAACAAAACATTTGGATTTTTAACATTTCAGCCATATTACAAACACAATATTTGGATTTTTAACATTTCAGCCTTATTACTGGGCAAAATATTTGATTCTTTAACATTTCAGCCATATCACTGGGCAAAATATTTGGATTTTTAACATTTCAGCCATATCACTGGGCAAAATATTTGGATTTTTAACATTTCAGCCATATTACAAACAAAATATTTGGATTTTTAACATTTCAGCCATATTACTGGGCAAAATATTTGGACTTAACATTTCAGCCATATCACTAGGCAAAATATTTGGATCTTTAACATTTCAGCCATTTTAGTATTATTACTGGGCAAAATATTTGCATTTTTAACATTTCAGCCATATCACTGGGCAAAAAAGGGCAAAATATTTGGGTTTTTAACATTTCAGCCATATCACTATGCAAAAAAGGGCAAAATATTTGGATTTTTAACATTTCAGCCATATTACAAACAAAACATTTGGATTTTTAACATTTCAGCCATATTACAAACACAATATTTGGATTTTTAACATTTCAGCCATATTACTGGGCAAAATATTTGGATTTTTAACATTTCAGCCATATCACTGGGCAAAATATTTGGATTTTTAACATTTCAGCCATATTACAAACAAAATATTTGGATTTTTACCATTTCAGCCATATTACAAACAAAATATTTGGATTTTTAACATTTCAGCCATATTACTGGGCAAAATATTTGGACTTAACATTTCAGCCATATCACTAGGCAAAATATTTGGATTTTTAACATTTCAGCCATATTAGTATTATTACTGGGCAAAATATTTGGATTTTTAACATTTCAGCCATATCACTGGGCAAAAAAGGGCAAAATATTTGGATTTTTAACATTTCAGCCACATTGCCAGGCAAAATATTTGGATTCTGAACATTTCAGCCATATCATTAGGCAAAAAAGGGCAAAATATTTGGATTTTTAACATTTCAGCCATATTAAAAACAAAATATTTGAATTTTTAACATTTCAGCCATATTACTGGGCAAAATATTAACATTATTCAATGAGTTTCATAAAGTTCATAACTATGAGCACAAATGATGAGAAACACTAAGTAAATCTGATGAAATTGCAGGTAAATTACTTTGAGATGTATTCAGATCCCTTGGTCATTAAAGCTTTGCTTTGCAATGTCCTAAATTGTTTCAGGTACTATGTTTTGCACTATATATGTTGTATGTACTATGTGTTGCATGTACTATGTGTGTTGCATGTACTGTACGTATTGCATGTATTATGTGTGTTGCATGTACTGTACGTATTGCATGTACTATGTGTGTTGGATGTTTTGTATGTATTGCATGTACTATGTGTGTTGCATGTACTGTACGTATTGCGTGTATTATGTGTGTTGCATGAACTGTACATATTGCATGTACTATGTGTGTTGGATGTACTGTACGTATTGCATGTATTGTACGTATTGCATGTATTATGTGTGTAATACGTGTACTATGTGTGTTGCATGTTTTGTATGAAAAACATTTTATCAAACCAACATTGCCAGACAATGAGATACACAAGGATGAAGTGTTCATCAGACTCCGTATCTAATTCTATCAAACATGAACATGAATGCAGCTTCAAATATATGCCAGTTAATCCAGAGCTACATACAAGAATATCCAAATGATAATTTGAATAATAAAATCATTGAAACGATACATCTAAATAAAATTTGCATTCTGATATTTCCTGGGCCAATAATTC
Source organism: Unio delphinus (assembly GCA_029339505.1). NCBI lineage: Eukaryota > Metazoa > Mollusca > Bivalvia > Unionida > Unionidae > Unio > Unio delphinus. The sequence goes on from JAQISU010000011.1 coordinate 6,023,628, forward strand.
TGTTATATATCATATACTCATTGATAAAAATCTTCAAAAAGTCATTTCTCAAGTATCTTAAAATCACTGTAGCATCTATAAAAGATGCGGCTGAACTGAAAAAAATTAAGATTCTCAATAATGGTGAAGACCCTAACAATAGAGATTTATGCACAAATCAAAATATTAAAAAATGGTGCTTCAACATTGATCACTAAATTTATTTACCAGCACTGGGGTTGGGTGGAAGGGGAATGGCTAAATCCCTGATTATAAGAATAGACCCAGGGACAAAAGTCAACTGCATATTTGAATTCATTTTGATACACCTATTAAGTGTATAGGTAGAACTTTGCCATATTGTGACATTCGCTGCATCAGCAAGTTTACTAATTGCTGCTCTACCCACCATTAACCTCTTGGGCATTAATCAATAGATTCTATTATGATTAATTATCAACCCCTAGCCAGGGTTCCTGCAGATTTAACAAAAACAAATTCCATGACTTTTCCAAAACTTTTCCAGGGCCATTTCACAAAACTCAAAGACCACACTATCTTGCATTGTGAGGTAAATTAATATAAATAATGACATCTATCAATGAAAAATATCAAATAAGTTAACGATAAATATTTATGTCCATTTTAAATTTACCTGGGCTTGCACACCTTGATTTTATGTAGTAATTCATGTCATAATCTAATGTTCAATGTATTTTGTATTCAAAAGAAAAAAATAAACAAATCCTTTGTATTCTTTGTATTGTTTCAATTTACAATACTTACAAAACACATCGCTTTCCAGTTGCTTTCTTGTATTTAGTGAGAAGCAAATTTTTTCTGCTCTTATCTCCTTTTCAAGGTCCTTCAGAGTCTCTTAAGATTTTAAGACTTCACTATCATCATGAGATACTGTGTATTGTATTATGTGTTCAGAATTTTCTAACAGGCTGGCCCAGTGTTCATTGAGTAATTCATTTTCATCACCTACTGCCTGACCAGACTTACAATCTAAGATTTATTCGTTATCATATTACATAGAATCTTGGAGATTTAAAATTAAAATCCAATTTCAGACACTGACAATTCTTTTCTTTAACTTTAAAAAAAAATTCATTAAATATACTTATAACAGCAACACTAAAAAAGTCGTCAAAGTTTACCAGATACAGAAAAATGATTGATTAAAGTTAAACTATATTGGCAGTAAATATGTGTCATCCTAACCTAACAACCCTCTTGAAAAATGGAAGTCAAAATTCCCACACTGTTATATTACAGGAATTTACTGAAGCCTTTTGAATTCTGAATTTGAACAGTTTTCTTGCTCTAATACACGATCTATTATAGTATTTATTATTTATTTTTATTGAGGATTTTGCAAAATCGGGAGATTCAATTGGGAGACCTAGACGGGTCTAATATTAAAATGATTCTCTGAATTTTTTTTCAGATGGGTTGTCAGGCTATCTAAATATGGCTTCTGAAAAAACTACAATTTTCAATATTCTGAAACTAGAACTAAAGTAACAGCCCAAAACAATAATATGAAATCGACAATAATGATTATAATCATGTCGTACCCTCCGATGTAATAAATGATTATGCTGCATGAGATGTTATGACAGAACCGAAAAACAAGTGAGGAATATAAACAAAATCAAATCAGTACTTACCTTGTACGTTATATCGAAGAAATAACAGACTTTTTGGAAGAAATTAACTTCGATTTGACAGATCGTCAAGTAGTAAGTACTCAAAGCACCACGGCTGACCATGTGAACTTTCCAATAGAACAACGCCAGAAACCACATGATATCTACTGTTAGGGGAACTTATTCTTGTTATATGAAATGAAACTATTTATCTATCGTATCTTTTTTATAGCGTTTTATTTAACTGGTGCTCTGTGCTCTAAGAAATTTGAAGTAATCAATTTCTTTAACTCCCTTGTCAGAAATTCCATGACTTTTCCAAAACTTTGCAAGGTTTTGACAAATTCCATTACTTTTCAAGGCCCTTGAAATTTATTTTTTTAAATTCCAAAACTTTTCCAGGATTCCATGACCCGCGGGAACCCTGCCTAGCACTACATTTCATAGCAGATCTACCAACCAATTAACTAGTAATTATCTGAGAGATTTTTTTTTTTCACAGATCTTAACTTGTGTATCAATATATCGTAAATCTGGATTTTTACATGCAATATCATGAACATGTTATGCTTGATCAATCACATTAATTGGATACTCACCAGGCTTTGTTTGGTATTGTTCGTCAAGTCAGATATAAAGTCAGGTTCCAGGACCATAGGCTACATTGACAATGACCAGACATAGGTAATAAGTTGCATTGACAATGACCAGACATGGGTAATAGGTTGCATTGACAATGACCAGACATGGGTAATAGGTTGCATTGACAATGACCAAACATGGGTAATAGGTCGCATTGACAATGACCAGACATGGGTAATAGGTTGCCGTGACAATGACCAGACATGTGGGTAATAGGTTGCATTGACAATGACCAGACAAGAACATTAGTTTTTATAAATTATTGACATAATCATTACATTATCATTTTTATTTCTACACAACGGCTGCAAACAAACTTTGTTGTTGTAACAGGAGCTGTCTAGAAATAGGAATAGTGTCACGGAATTGTATACGACTATGTTCAATATGTATATGTGGTCAAAAATCTAGTCTCGATTTCGTTACTGCATACAGCCTTACCGAGGGTAGTTTATTATTTTTTGGGCTTTTTAGTTATTTCGGCATAATGAGCGAACACTCAGCTCATGCTGCATGTGCGAAATTGCCTGCAGTTTAAAGTACCTAGCTGCGCATATCTGTCACAGTTAGGGGTATATAAGGACGAAATTATAAGACAGAAATCACATTACGATGTAGTCTTGTCGGAAACGCTTCCATCCTAAACTGAGCAATCTATCAGCTAAAAGAGGTAACAATAGATTTAACCTTGTTCTCATTGCTATTTGTATTATGATATAATTCATTGTTTTACATATTAGATGTTTAGTATTTATTATAAAATCTATAGAATAAATGCATAGATTAGGCAGCACCATTTTATCAGAAGTACTATATTTTGTTTCATTAGTTCTTTTGTATCTGAACATAATTGAGTTCAATTATACGCCGCATGCTTAACGTTAAATGTACATGGATAATTATTTCATGTGCGCATGCGCTACATATATGTGTGAAAATACTTGACCGTGTCATATGTATTACACGGTTCGGTTGTTTTAATTTTAGCTGACGAAGTGTTGTGCTGAAGTAGTGTGGTGACGTGTTGTGCTGAAGTGGTGCAGTGTTATGGTAACTGCGTGTGTGGTGACGTGTTGTGCTGAAGTGGTGCAGTGTTGTGGTAACTGCGTGTGTGGTGCCATGTTGTGGTGACTACGTGTGTGGGCTTGTCTATGCTGACCGTGTAATGCCCGTGTGTGGCGCCTGTGTATGGTGCTTACGTATGCTGCATATATCTCGTCATATGGACGACGTATTATTTAGTTAATATCTTCTTTGCAGTCTCGTTATATGAACGACACCTGCATAATTTCATTCTACACAAATCTCGTTCCGTGAAAGAGAACTTCAGAATTTAGGGTTCACAATTGCATATATCTCGTCATATGGACGACGTATTATTTATTTAATACCTTCTTTGCAGTCTCGTTATATGAACGACACCTGCATAATTTCATTCTACACAAATCTCGCCCCATGAACGAGAACTTCAGAATTTAGGGTTCACGATTGCGTATGTCTCGTCATATGGACGACGTATTAATTATTTAATATCTTCATTCTAGTCTCGTCATATTGACGACGCATTATCTTTTCATATTTGCATCTATCTTGTTATACGAGCCTTTTATATATATTCATATTTGTAAATTCATTCATATACTTCTTTTTTGTCATTACGCTACTGAAATTCATAGTTCCATGTTAGGAACATTTATTTAAATAGATTTTTCTTATATTTTGTAAAATATTGGTGTCAGAGTTGATTTTTAAAATTGCGTTTATAAAATAAACATCTTATTAACACAGTTGTGTTCAGTGTCTTCACTAATCCAGTCCCGACTCGGTCTATCTTGTGACAATGAATTAGAATGAATTACAAATATAATAAAGCAATTATGGAGGTCCTAAACTGCTTGCTATAGCATGCTTTATTGTAGTTTAAACTCTGAAGTTTTCTAATGAACTGACATGGAGATATTAAGATGTATTCAAACCAATAATAAAACATAAAACTAATGTGTCAATTCTGTGATTTTCTATTAATGAAAACTCGGAAACCAAACCTGTAATGGAAGGACAATTTTCCTCTGAGCTGTAGTTCTCATGACCATACAATGGCAAACTGGAACTTTCCTTTGATGCACATGCATGAACTGGTGAATCCAAGTCTGGGTCATGAGGTTCACTCTTAATTCTGTCAGGGTTGGCCTGTTTGTACATTGTATTAGTGACAGGGTCTATAACAATCTGTTCAGGAGGAGTAAAAAAGAGGTTGGATTGTGAATTGTAGCCATAGTTGTCAGCCAATGATGACAATGTCAACTGTTCTGTTCGTCTGTGGACTGGTGTAAAGTCTTGGGAGCCTTTGTGTCTCTTGGAACGCACATCTTCTCTAGGAAATAAACAAGGCTCATTGTGTCTTCTCTCATGAACTGGAATTTCTGAAATTGAAAATTAAAAAAATACATTTTTGTTAAAAATGGACATAAAAATGACATCTACGCCACCTTTTTAATTCAAAGAAAGCTAACTTTTGTCAGACCTGCCAACACTGAATAAATCAAAATCAGAAGGTTTACCATCTAAAATCAGGAGGCAGGGTAAAAAATCATTAGGTACAAGAATAATGTGTATATGTCATGATAAAGACTGATGTTTATTTTTGTTATTTCAGTCCATTGAATGTTGCATATTTGCATTTCTGCACAAGTTCGTCATTTATTTGTCCTTGGGTGCCAAATTTGCTAACAAGAATAATAATAATAATAATAATAATGCTTTATATATAGAGGGTGACTCATTAGTTAAGGACTATTCTCCCTTGAGGCCCTCTTAATGAAAGTATAACAAATGCACATTGTGTGAAGAAGCAATAATTAGTGCTTATATTAGCATGTTTCGTATTAAAATACTAAATTCCATTATCTGTTAGAAACACATGCATGCTCCTGATATTTCTTCTTAAATACTCTAATATTTTCAGCCGATTTTACATGTAGTGGAAGCTTATTCCACAGAACTGTACCAGAGTATTGAAAACTCTTTTTGAATTGCTCTGTTCTTGGTTTTGGTACTAGAAGGTTTCCATGTGAGATTGATCTCAACTGGTATTGTGTTGAAAAAGGCCTGAATAAGTCCTGAAGATACTCTAGTGCAGTTCCATGTAGACATTTATATAAAAGAACTGCCTTGTGAAAATCTATCCTGTCATATATTGTGAACCATTTGAGTTCTGTAAATAATGCTTTTGAGGGATGGTCAACAGATGTATCTAAAATTACACGTGCTGCTCGTTTCTTGAGTTTATAAATCCTGTCAAGCTCAGATTTAGCACAGTTTCCCCATACATTAGAACAATAATCCATTGTTGGAAGAATATGCGTCTTGTAGTATAGATTGCGAGTTTCCATAGGTAAATATTTCTTGATTCTACTGAGAAGGGCAATTTTGGATGACAGTGTTTTACAAAGCTTATCAATATGGTCATTCCATAATAAATTATTATCTATGGACACACCTACAAGCCTTTCATGATTGACATTTTCTAATGGATGATTATTTATTGCAAGAGATAGTTTTGGGTTTCCTGACTTGTGTAGCTTTTGTGTCGTCCCCAGAATCATACATTTTGTTTTACCTTCATTATTTACCATCCTATTTTGTTGTGCCCAGTTTTGGACTCTAATAAGATCTGAGTTTAATCTTGTTTGGATAACTTCAGTATCAGAACTAGATGTATACAAGGTTGCATCATCTGCAAACAATTCTGTATTGGTGGATTCATTATTAAATGGTAGATCATTGACACAGATAAGGAAGAGGAGAGGGCCTAAAACTGAGCCTTGAGGGACTCCTGAATGAATAGTGCGAGTTTGAGAGCTAATATTGCCAATGCTTACTTGTTGAGACCTTTGGTTTAGGTATGATCTAAACCAGTTTAAAGAAGGATTGTCAAACCTGTAACAGTTCAACTTTTGCAGCAGAATTTCATGATCAACAAGATCAAAAGCTTTTTTGAAGTCAAGGAAAACAATCCCAGTCATATGCCCATTATCCATTTCCTTCAGCCAAAGATCAATTAATTTGGTAAGTTCTGTTTGGCATGAGTGGTACTTTCTAAATCCTGATTGTGCTTTATGAAATAGAGAGTTTGTTTCAAAAAATTTATAGACCTGAATGGCTACATGCTTTTCAAACAGTTTTGACAATACAGGTAGAATTGATATTGGTCTGTAATTTCCTGGATCCTCTTTTTCTCCTTTCTTAAAGATAGGTGTTACCTTTGCACATTTCAATTTTTCTGGAAAATTACCACTCATTATACTTAAATTTATGATATGCGTTAATGACTTTGTTATTACTGGTGCAGCAATTTTAAGGATTCGTGGACTAATACCATCCAATCCAGAGGATTTATTAATATTCAACTTAATTAGCATATCAAAAACGTCCGCTTCACTGACATTAGCTATTGAAAAATAATTATCTTCAGGAATTTTAGCTCTTATAAATAACTGTAGAGCATCAAGTTCAATTGGGATGTTAGTCTGGTTCTGAATACTGTTACTGGAGATGGTTATGAAGAAATTGTTGAATATATCCACAATGTCTTGTACAGATGTTGCTATATCATCATTTTGCTTAAGTCTAGGGGGAAGACAACTGTTCTTGGGTGGGTTGAGCTCTTTTAGATGCTTCCACAACGTTTTTGTACTCTTACTTTCGTTAATAGCCTGTTTATAGTAGTTCTCTTTTGCCTTAGTTATCAGATGCTTAGTTTTATTCCTCCACTTTCTATAGCTTTTCATGTCTTTTTTCTTGTGGAAATTATCTCTTAGGTGCCTAGCCTCATTGATCTCAGGGGTAATCCACTTGGGTGTAATTTGGTGTTTAACCCTTTTTGTTTTAATTGGGGCATGCTTGTCTAAGGCTTCATTGAACATCTGATACCATTTATCTAAAGCAGTGTTGACATCAGCTATATTGCAGACTGATTGAAAGGGTTTGCATACTAAATCATTTAAGAACATTTCCTCATCAAACTGTTTAAAGTCCCTGTATTGTATTTCAATGTGTTGCCCATTTTTAGATGATTTGGAACATGTCTAGTTATACAGACTGGGTAGTGGTCACTCAGTGCATACACTGGCACATTTATTTCACTTATGTTTTCAGGTTTATTAGTATAGACATGATCAATGATAGTAGCACTTTTATCTGTTACTCTAGTTGGGGTGTTAATTAATTGAGTAAAGTTGTAAGTTTCAAAGTTACTTATCCATGCTAATGGTGGAGTTTTCATATAGTCAATGTTAAAATCACCTAATATGATAGTTTCTAAATCTTCCTTTAGTAATGCTTTTTGAATCTGAGTCTCAAATATATGAATCCAATCAGCTGTGGAACTAGGTGGCCTGTAAACTGAACATAAGAATATTGGTTTTGATTGGGCAAGGGTTACTTTGATCCAGATACTCTCTACCCCAATAGTCTCCAGATCAACACATCTGTTATAACTAATGGAACTGTCTACATAGAGAATAGCTTCCAGGGTTGATGTTGACAGGCTGGCTCTTTGACTAGTTCTGTTTTTTTCTGACCATTGAGAATGCTCTCTCAGCATTGCTGTTGCTGTGTGGTATTGAAAGTATTTATAGCATTACTCTCCCAAGGAATGAAAACAACAGTTTGCCAGATCCATCCTTTTTTCTCCCTGAGATCAGCCCACTGATGATCTGCTCTTTCCATATTCAATTCTGCATCTAAATTGTAGCTTTGATACAGCTGAAACTCTATGCAGATCATCAGATTCAGTGTTGATTCCTTCCATTCGGCTGGAGAAAAGGCCAGGTCCTTAAATGAGACTACAGATTGTTTAGCCACATCTACAATGCTTGCATGAATGAGCAAGTCATCCTTTAATGGAAATTTTTCATTCATACATAAGTGATTTGATCACCAATGCCCTACAGAGCATTCTTGTCTGTAACTGTGCTTCAGAAATCATCTCCTCTAGAGGTTAGTTGGTTTCCTCACCCAAGTACAAGTCCTGACAATGAATGTACAAGCCTTCATCTTTTAGATCAATTGCTGTGATGTCTGTCTTGTCAACAATGTACTTTGGTTTAATAACAATTGAAAGGAATTCTCTGTACATGGATAGTAAAATATCTCTAGTCTTGTGAGTTATAGGCTTGTCATACTGTAGAGCTTTGTTGGGTCTGTCAAAACTGTTGTGAATCCAGCTTAAAACCTAGCAATATGCAACAGTGCGTCCTGACTTTAGGTTGTTTCTTATTCTTTTCAGCCTGGCTATGATGAGGCTCTAAGCAGGTGAAGACATTGTTTCCTTCTGCCTAAACCAGCTGTCAAAAGTTACAGCACCAGCATCTGCCCCTGCCTTTTTACAAGCAGCTGCTGAAGCCTTGTGACTTTGCCATTTCTTCTAAATACATTTTCTCTATAAACTCACTACAGTAAGTGGCACTCACAGCTCTAGAAGATGATTAATATACTTTCCAAGAGAAAGCCATCTAGATGGGCAATACTTTAGGATTTTCCTGACTTAATCATTATGCAGAAGTTGACAATTCTTTAACTCCCACACTCTTTTATCACACGGATCCAGGTAATGGACCATCCATAAATGACGTCACGCACCTATGGGGGCAGGGGGGTCACACATTTGTGATGATGTGTGACGAGGGGGAGGGAGGGGTGTTTAAGAAATGTGACGTCACATCAAAAATAAAAGTTCCACTTAAGATTTTTATTACTTACAATTTATTTAATGACGTTTTATGTAGCTTCACGCATGTCGTACATGAGCTCAAATTAAGATGGACTCGTCTTCGAACTACCAACATTCCTACTAGCCCAAATAGTGGCTTTTTCCAAATAGCATTCTTCCATTTCCAGTCTGCTGGTGTCGACAAAGCGAGGTTGAAATGATCTTTTCTCGCCAAACTAATTTAATTTTAAACTTTTTTGTGCTATAAAATTAAATTTGAAAAGTCTGATAGAAAAGTATATTAATTTATAAGTTTGATAGAAAAGTAAATTGACAGAAAAGTAAATAATTTATAAAGGTTGATATTTTATCAGATTTTTATTATAAAAGATCCTACATTTATGAAATATAATAATTAAACTTTATATATATATATATATATATATATATATATATATATATATATATATATATATATATATATTACAAACATAATAAATTAAAGTTTATATTACACCAATAAAAACTTTTAAAAAATTTGGTCAAGAATTGACTGTTATGATGACCACTGGTTGCAAGAATTAAAAACATTTGAACTGGCGGATAAAAGCCGGAAATGAAGCCAGATATGGTAAAGTACTAAGTAACATACCAGACACTGCAAAACCAGTTACAGAAACCAGGAAACAGAAAATGAAATTTTTGTACAAAAAATACGGAATTTTTTTTTCCCTTGAAGAGATGATAATTTGGGAGTTTCTCTTAAAAATCGGTAAATCGGGAGATAGGTCAGAAAATCAGAATTCTCCCGATTTTTTCAGTAGGGTTGGCAGGTCTGTTTTGTACAAAAGCTAAATCAGTAATATATAATGTTTAAACAGAGATTAAATAATGAACAACATATACATATAATATACAACTCTGATGGTTTTCTTTGAATCTTGCAAAGAAAAAAGACACAAATAAAAAAAGTTTCTTTGACTTTAAAAAAAGTCCTTGCTCTTTAAAGGAAGGCTGGTTGCTTTTGAAAGGATGTGCTTTTATTAACACTTTGGTCTGTATGTGTCTGTATATGTCTGTATGTGTCTGTATGTGTCTGCATGTGTCTGTATGTGTCTGTATGTGTCTGTATGTGTAAGCATATCCAATTTTTCAAAGGAAAATAGAAATATGATTGTAATACATGGCATACACCATGACTTTGGCATTCAAGCAGAACTGCTCCCTTCTTTTGTATAGTGGTCTCTTTACGAAAATAATGGGTCCGCTGAGCAAAAATAAATAATCAAATGTTTGCCCTTCTACTCACGTGCAAGTGAAATAGCCGATGAAAAATGATGTTTCTAACACAACTAGGCATTAGGTTAACTGAAAATCTCCTGGAAGTCGATGTATTAGGATCAATTTAGAAATAGCCCCCAAAATGTGTTTCCTACTAACACTTCAGGCAAAAATGATGAAAACCTACAGAGGCTGATGAGGTAATGGGTGCATTTTGATGTCACCAAATTCGAATATTCCTTGCATATTTCATCACTTGTGCATTGTGCTCATAAATTACAAATTTAGACATTCATTGACAATTTCTAAACAAAATTCAAAAGCTTTGTTAACTTATTAACCCCATGCGTCACATTTATGCGTCAGGAGGTTGTAACATCAATGTCATGTATCATACACTAAAGTGGGTGATATTTTATAAAGGATCGATAGATGTAGCTCTACAATGATACCAAATAATCTTAAGTTCTTGTTGCACTACAAAAAAAAAAATAATTTCTGGACCCATATTTTTTCAAACCAAATTTCGGCAGAGGTTGGAATCTGTTTTGTGTTTGGATTTTAGACATTTTGGCCTCAGATCTAAGGCAGACCGGTCTAAACTGCACACAGACAGGTGAGCCTTTGCAAAAAGAAGCATAGGATGGGCATTTGGAATAAAAAGTGGTCTCTATACGAAAATGACAGTTCCGTTGAGCACTTTTTTTTTGCCCTTCTACTCAAGAGCAAGCAAATTAGCAAAAAACAACTAACACAATTAGGCATTAGGTTAACCAGAAATCTCCTTGAGGTCCATGTATTATGATGAATTCAAAATAGCACCCCCCCCCTTGTGTTTCCTACTCACGTTTCAGGGAAAAACCACGAAAACCTCCAGTGTTTAAGCAAGTGTTGATTTATCAGCAATGAATTATCAGTGAGCAGCAAGTTAAGTGTCAAGATATCAGTAATGAATTATTAGTGAGCAGTGAGTTAAGCAAGTGTCAAGATATCAGTAATGAATAATTAGTGAGCAGTGAGTTAAGCAAGTGTCAAGATATCAGCAATGAATTATTAGTGAGCAGTGAGATAATTGTCAAGATATCAGCAATGAATTTTTAGTGAGCAGTGAGATAAGTGTCAAGATATCAGTAATGAATAATTAGTGAGCAGTGAGTTAAGCAAGTGTCAAGATATCAGCAATGAATTTTTAGTGAGCAGTGAGATAAGTGTCAAGATATCAGCAATGAATTATTAGTAAGCAGTGAGTTAAGCAAGTGTCAAGATATCAGCAATGAATTATTAGTGAGCAGTGAGTTAAGCAAGTGTCAAGATATCAGCAATGAATTATTAGTGAGCAGTGAGATAAGTGTCAAGATATCAGTAATGAATAATTAGTGAGCAGTGAGTTAAGCAAGTGTCAAGATATCAGCAATGTATTATTAGTGAGCAGTGAGATAAGTGTCAAGATGTCAGCAATGAATTATTAGTGAGCAATCAGATAAGTGTCAAGATATCAGCAATGAATTATTAATGAGCAGTGAGTTAAGCAAGTGTTAATTATCAGCAATGAATTATCAGTGAGCAGTGAGTTAAGCAAGTGTCAAGATATCAGCAATGTATTATTAGTGAGCAGTGAGATAAGTGTCAAGATATCAGCAATGTATTATTAGTGAGCAGTGAGATAAGTGTCAAGATGTCAGCAATGAATTATTAGTGAGCAATCAGATAAGTGTCAAGATATCAGCAATGAATTATTAATGAGCAGTGAGTTAAGCAAGTGTTAATTATCAGCAATGAATTATCAGTGAGCAGTGAGTTAAGCAAGTGTCAAGATATCAGCAATGAATTATTAGTGAGCAGTGAGTTAAGCAAGTGTTAATTATCAGCAATGAATTATCAGTGAGCAGTGAGTTAAGCAAGTGTCAAGATATCAGCAATGAATTATTAGTGAGCAGTGAGTTAAGCAAGTGTCAAGATATCTGCAATGAATTATTAGTGAGCAGTGAGTTAAGCAAGCCTCTTGACTCCCCTTTTACAGAACCAATCATGTGATTCAATCAGACTGTGACTGTCATGTTGTAGAATTAACCAGATTTCAACATGTGTATGTTATACCCTGAGGCAATAATTTCATGCGGTCAAAATGTATGAAGGTGTCCATTCAGTTAATTGCTATAGCCATAAACTAGTGACTCATGCTTTATTTTGTATGTAACATTGTTCACGGGTAAGTGTGGAATTCTTGTTCAGAAAAAAGGTGTATTAAAGGAGGGTTATAAGCCATCCTTGACAGAATGTGTCTGATCATTAAATGAGCCAGCATCCAATCTGAAATTGTGCATGGCGAGGCTAAAAAATAGAATTGCAAGTTTAAATCTATCATCTTGAGAACTAATGTTAGTAGGCTATTGCCAAGAACATTATGTGCCTGAAGCAGGGCTATTGCCAATAACATCATGATGTGTCTGGGGCATGGCTATCGCCAAGAACATCACGTGTCTGGGCAGGGCTATTGCCAAGAACATCAATATGTGTCTGAGGCAGGGCTATTGCCAAGAACATCGCATGCATGAGGCAGGGCTTTTGCAAAGAACATCACATGCACGAGGCATGGATATTGCCAAAATAATCAAAACGTGTCTGGGGCAGGGCTATACCCAAGAACATGACTTGTCTGGGGCTAGGATTAGTATCACCATTATCATCATCTGGTTCTATCCTTTTTTTATACGACAGGACTGGGTATACCAGAAAATGAGATCACCAACTCTGGCCCATGAAAAATTGGTCATCTGATAAGGTAGCAGTGATACTGGTGCTAGTCTAGAAGACTACTATTGTTCTTTCTAGGTACTGTTGCTAATGAAGCCCAAGATGGCTATAATGTCTTTTAAAGTTATGTAAGGCTGGATTTATGAGGTTGTGGGCATATTAATAATGTATTGGGTAATGTATAGGATGAATGTCTCACTGGAATTCAATCAGTTTATAAGATTATTTCAGATGATTCAAGGAATTATTTAGTTTTAGTGCTTGAATGTCAGCAACATTAGGAGTGCTGTTGAGCTCAATAATAAGTTTTTAAATGATGTCACCCTGCATATTTTTTTGTTTTCGCTGATATCATATTATCGTAATTTGCACCACAGAATAGCCTCTAGAGGATGGATCTGACATCAACAGATATTCAAGAACAGAATAAGATGTAATGGAAGTCTTCGGGTTGGCATCTACAAGTGATCCTCTAAACTGTGAACTTAGCATCATAAAATTGTTTCAAAAGATAGTGTTTTGAGATGAAATGCAAGATAAATAAACAATACTTTGGGAATGTATGTTTTGATCCCATGTGTTTGTTGTTTGAAGAAAAAAATACTCTAAGCAAAACTAAGAAACATAAGATTAATTTAATCAATAATTATGAAGACATGTTTTTGAATTAATTGGTAAGAAGTTCCAAAATTTGTATGTTGATGAGATGAGGTTAGATGAGATGATGAGAGATATGTATGATTATGAGATGAAATTAGATGACATGACATGAGATAAGTATGATTATGAAATGAAATGAGATAAGTATGATTATGAGATGAGATTAGATGACATGAGATAAGTATGATTATGAGATGAGATGGGATGAGATGACATGAGATACTAGTAAGTATGATTATGAGATGAGATGGGATGAGATGACATGAGATAAGTATGATTATGAGATGAGATGGGATGAGATGACATGAGATAAGTATGATTTAAAACAATAAATCCATATCAATAAGAACTATAGTAACACTGTTTAAATGGGAATCAGTTGTAAGATTTAATGAAGAGAATAAAAAAAAAACAATTCTGCTTTAAAGGAAACACTTCAGTAATGTACTTTAATGACATTTAAAAAATTTAAATAAATATTACTCTTACCACCATGAGAATTCCGTCTCGGGTTTTTACTTGCATGTATATCTGTCTTTCCATGATCATACAGTGCAGCACCTGTAACAAAGATATGCCAGATATTACTGACCACTCTATATAACAAAGATATGCCAGATATTACTGACCACTCTATACATTCTGAAATATATTTTAATAGTCTTTAAAGCCCTCTATATGTGTATGCCCATTTACAGCACACCCTCATTATAACACTGTCCATGAAAGCCATATCTCTTTTCTGTGAAATTAGACATGTAATGTTACTACTGCTGATAACAAAATGGGATAAATGATGCCTTAATAATGTGGTATAATAAAGGACCTTACTTGAATACTGTTGAGTCCCATGAGTAATGCAATTAATCATTTAATACCGTCTCAGTAGAAAATGGGGAATATTAAAATAGAGCTTCTCTGTTTGTTCTAATTTATATAACTCCATTAATTATTATTATAACTAAATTTTATAAAGACACAGATACATATGAGACCATGCCAGAGTTTGATTTTATTAAGTTCTACAGAAGAGTTATGTATGCATATACCTACACACAGCTTTTGTAGAAATAAAAGTAATCTTGTTTGAAATTATGCTACCCATCACTGAACACTTGACTGACATTTGTATCAACCTTAATGACCCAAACAACACAGCTTCCAGTCATTTTCATCATGAGGTGATTACAGTTCGAAATTGTGCTGAGTATAATGACAAAGACAACATGGCATCCATTCATTTACGTCATAATGTGGCAACAATTGAAAACTGGGCTGAGTACTAATGTCAACATGGCGTCCATTCAACAATTACATCATAATGTGGTTACAATTTAAAACTGGGCTGAGTACTAATGACAGTCAACATGGCATCCATTCATTTACACTGTAACATGGTTAAAATTTAAAACTGGGCTGAGTATTAATGACCCAGTCAACACAGGTTCCAGTCATTTTCATCATGAGGTGGTTACAATCTAAAACTGGGCTGAGTACTAATGACCCAGTCAACACAGGTTCCAGTCATTTTCATCATGAGGTGGTTACAATCTAAAACTGGGCTGAGTACTAATGACCCAGTCAACACAGGTTCCAGTCATTTTCATCATGAGGTGGTTACAATCTAAAACTGGGCTGAGTACTAATGACCCAGTCAACACAGGTTCCAGTCATTTTCATCATGAGGTGGTTACAATCTAAAACTGGGCTGAGTACTAATGACCCAGTCAACACAGGTTCCAGTCATTTTCATCATGAGGTGGTTACAATCTAAAACTGGGCTGAGTATTAATGACAAAGTCAATATGACTTCCAGTCATTTACATCATGAGGTGGTTAGATTTGCAAATAAAGCTGATTACTAATAAGAATGAAATCAAAGCCTGAATGAATGCATAAGTGACCAAACATGGAATTAAAATTCAAGCATGATTAGGTCAGTAAATAGTTTCTTTATGATGAAATAATATTTGTTGAAATTTCAAGCACTATTCAAGAAATGTACATTTTAAAGAAATTTTCCAGTACATTTTGGAGCTGACCACAAATTCAAACCCATTTCATCATAAATACCTAAATTGAAATGATA
Source organism: Unio delphinus (assembly GCA_029339505.1). Taxonomy (NCBI): domain Eukaryota; kingdom Metazoa; phylum Mollusca; class Bivalvia; order Unionida; family Unionidae; genus Unio; species Unio delphinus. The sequence continues at coordinate 6,039,400 of JAQISU010000011.1, forward strand.
GTCTAGATCCCATATACAGCTAATCTTACACATGCCTGCTCCTTTTCATCAAACACTTTATTAACTCATTAGCCCAACATGCCATGTTGAATTATCAAGAAGCAGTATCCTACTTCCAAGCTCTCTAATGTCTACAGTATTTCTGTAATGTCATCATCACTGTATGTAATGTCATTATTACTGCATGTAATGTCATTATCACTGTATGTAATGTCATTATTACTGCATGTAATGTCATTATTACTCCATGTAATGTCATTATCACTGTATGTAATGTCATCATCACTGTATGTAATGTCATCATCACTGTATGTAATGTCATTATCACTGTATGTAATGTCATTATTACTGCATGTAATGTCATTATCACTGTATGTAATGTCATCATCACTGTATGTAATGTCATTATCACTGTATGTAATGTCATTATCACTGTATGTAATGTCATGATCACTGTATGTAATGTCATCATCATGCTATCAAAAAATGTTGACTTTCTTCTTGTGAAAACATTTCTGAGGGAAAAACATAATTTTTAGACCTGATTTTGTGCAGGCTGAAAAAGACTGGCTTCAGAACAAGTTTATGTTTGTATTTTAGACTTTTTTGCCTTAGGCTTAAATCAGATTCATATGATAAAGTAGAATAGGCTTCAGATTTGGAGCAAAATGGACATCAGACACAAAAATTATAGTTATACTATTTTAAAAAGTGTCACCTTTTGTTTTGTTTTTTATGGTTTAACGCCATTTTTCAGCACAATATAGGTTATACATGGTGGCCAGTATTAATGGTGGTGGAAGATGCCAGGGAAACCCCCTGAAAGAACCACCGACCCATGAGAAGCTACTGGCAAGCTTTCTCACATACCCACATTGGCCGAATCTGAAACTCGAACCCACGCAGACAGAGGTGAGATGGCAGTGATCTGTAACAGATAGCGCTTTAGACCACTCGGACACTCAGGGCCCCTAATCTTTCTTATTATGAGTGTCCAAGTCACTGTCTGCGTAAGCCCAAATGTCAGCTATACCAGTGTCAGTATGTCAGAATGCTTGCCAGTAGCTTCCTATAAAGAGTCTAAAGTAATCAATGTAGCTTCTCACAGCTATGTTTCTCCTTAAGAGAGTCTAAAGTAATCAATGTAGCTTCTCACAGCTATGTTTCTCTTTAAGAGAGTCTAAAGTAATCAATGTAGCTTCTCACAGCTATGTTGCTCTTTAAGAGAGTCTAAAGTAATCAATGAAGCTTCTCACAGCTATGTTACTCTTTAAGAGAGTCTAAAGTAATCAATGTAGCTTCTCACAGCTATGTTTCTCTTTAAGAGAGTCTAAAGTAATCAATGTAGCTTCTCACAGCTATGTTTCTCCTTAAGAGAGTCTAAAGTAATCAATGTAGCTTCTCACAGCTATGTTTCTCTTTAAGAGAGTCTAAAGTAATCAATGTAGCTTCTCACAGCTATGTTTCTCTTTAAGAGAGTCTAAAGTAATCAATGAAGCTTCTCACAGCTATGTTACTCTTTAAGAGAGTCTAAAGTAATCAATGTAGCTTCTCACAGCTATGTTTCTCTTTAAGAGCATCTAAAGTAATCAATGTAGCTTCTCACAGCTATGTTTCTCCTTAAGAGCATCTAAAGTAATCAATGTAGCTTCTCACAGCTATGTTTCTCCTTAAGAGAGTCTAAAGTAATCAATGAAGCTTCTCACAGCTATGTTTCTCCTTAAGAGAGTCTAAAGTAATCAATGAAGCTTCTCACAGCTATGTTTCTCCTTAAGAGAGTCTAAAGTAATCAATGTAGCTTCTCACAGCTATGTTTCTCCTTAAGAGCATCTAAAGTAATCAATGTAGCTTCTCACAGCTATGTTTCTCCTTAAGAGAGTCTAAAGTTATCAATGTAACTTCTCACAGCTATATTTCTCTTTAAGAGCCTCTAAAGTAATCAATGTAGCTTCTCACAGCTATGTTTCTCTTTAAGAGAGTCTAAAGTAATCAATGTAGCTTCTCACGGCTATGTTTCTCTTTAAGAGAGTCTAAAGTAATCAATGTAGCTTCTCACAGCTATGTTTCTCTTTAAAAGCGTCTAAAGTAATCAATGTAGCTTCTAACAGCTATGTTTCTCTTTAAAAGAGTCTAAAGTAATCAATGTAGCTTCTCACAGCTGTTTCTCTTTAAGAGTGTCTAAAGTAATCAATGTAGCTTCTCACAGCTATGTTTCTCTTTAAGAGAGTCTAAAGTAATCAGCGTAGTTTCTCACAACTATGTTTCTCTTTAAGAGAGTCTAAAGCAATCAATGTAGCTTCTCACAGCTGTTTCTCTTTAAGAGAGTCTAAAGTAATCAATGTAGCTTCTCACAGCTGTTTCTCTTTAAGAGTGTCTAAAGTAATCAATATAGCTTCTCACAGCTATGTTTCTCTTTAAGAGAGTCTAAAGTAATCATTGTAGCTTCTCACAGCTATGTTTCTCCTTAAGAGAGTCTAAAGTAATCAATGTACCTTCTCACAACTATGTTTCTCTTTAAGAGAGTCTAAAGTAATCAATGTAGCTTCTCACAGCTATGTTTCTACTTAAGAGAGTCTAAAGTAATCAATGTAGCTTCTCACAGCTATGTTTCTCTTTAAGAGCGTCTTAAGTAATCAATGTAGCTTCTCACAGCTATGTTTCTCTTTAAGAGAGTTTAAAGTAATCAATGTAGCTTCTCACAGCTATGTTTCTCTTTAAGAGCGTCTTAAGTAATCAATGTAGCTTCTCACAGCTATGTTTCTCTTTAAGAGCATCTAAAGTAATCAATGTAGCTTGTCACGGCTATGTTTCTCTTTAAGAGAGTCTAAAGTAATCAATGTAGCTTCTCACGGCTATGTTTCTCTTTAAGAGAGTCTAAAGTAATCAATGTAGCTTCTCACAGCTATGTTTCTCTTTAAGAGAGTCTAAAGTAATCAATGTAGCTTCTCACAGCTATGTTTCTCTTTAAGAGAGTCTAAAGTAATCAATGTAGCTTCTCACAGCTATGTTTCTCTTTAAGAGAGTCTAAAGTAATCAATGTAGCTTCTCACAGCTATGTTTCTCTTTAAGAGAGTCTAAAGTAATCAATGAAGCTTCTCACAGCTATGTTTCTCTTTAAGAGAGTCTAAAGTAATCAATGTAGCTTCTCACAGCTATGTTTCTCTTTAAGAGCATCTAAAGTAATCAATGTAGCTTCTTACAGCTATGTTTCTCCTTAAGAGAGTCTAAAGTAATCAATGTAGCTTCTCACAGCTATGTTTCTCCTTAAGAGCTTCTAAAGTAATCAATGTAGCTTCTCACAGCTATGTTTCTCCTTAAGAGCGTCTAAAGTAATCAATGTAACTTCTCACAGCTATGTTTCTCTTTAAGAGAGTCTAAAGTAATCAATGTAACTTCTCACGCCTATGTCTCTCTTTAAGAGCGTCTAAAGTAATCATTGTAGCTTCTCACGGCTATGTTTCTCCTAAACAGCGTCTAAAGTAATCAATGTAGCTTCTCACGGCTATGTTTCTCTTTAAGAGCGTCTAAAGTAATCAATGTAGCTTTTCACAGCTATGTTTCTCTTTAAGAGCGTCTAAAATAATCAATGTAGCTTCTCACAGCTATGTTTCTCTTTAAGAGAGTCTAAAGTAATCAATGTAGCTTCTCACAGCTATGTTTCTCTTTAAGAGAGTCTAAAGTAATCAATGTAGCTTCTCACAGCTATGTTTCTCCTTAAGAGAGTCTAAAGTAATCAATGTAGCTTCTCACAGCTATGTTTCTCTTTAAGAGAGTCTAAAGTAATCAATGTAGCTTCTCACAGCTATGTTTCTCTTTAAGAGAGTCTAAAGTAATCAATGTAGCTTCTCACAGCTATGTTTCTCTTTAAGAGAGTCTAAAGTAATCAATGTAGCTTCTCACAGCTATGTTTCTCCTTAAGAGAGTCTAAAGTAATCAACGTAGTTTCTCACAGCTATGTTTCTCTTTAAGAGAGTCTAAAGTAATCAACTTAGCTTCTCACAGCTATGTTTCTCTTTAAGAGAGTCTAAAGTAATCAATGTAGCTTCTCACAGCTATGTTTCTCCTTAAGAGAGTCTAAAGTAATCATTGTAACTTCTCACAGCTATGTTTCTCTTTACGAGAGTCTAAAGTAATCAATGTAGCTTCTCACAGCTATGTTTCTCTTTAAGAGAGTCTAAAGTAATCAATGTAGCTTCTCACAGCTATGTTTCTCCTTAAGAGAGTCTAAAGTAATCAATGTAGCTTCTCACAGCTATGTTTCTCTTTAAGAGATTCTAAAGTAATCAATGCAGCTTCTCACAGCTATGTTTCTCTTTAAAGGAGACCAGAAACCAATGGAAATATAGAATAATAAGAACAACACTAATGAAGAAAACCTTATTCTGAATTATTATATGTGACAGCAATCCCAGTATTTAAATATTGGCATATGTTCAACGAGCTGAATTTCCGAGACCTCGTATGCAAAATTTCCTCACTTATTCGGTTACTCTCGTATGTGATGTCATAGTAGCGACTCCAGCATCCCGACTGCCGATTTTGTATTAATGCTTACGGGTGTAAATAGCACATTAAGAAAAGGCTATGGACAACATTTTTCTTCTTTTCCAAATGATAAAGGCATAAAGAAAGTCTGGATACATTATTACAAGCGAGTCGATTTCAATGCAACACCATACAGCAATCCGTGCTCATTACATTTCTCAAAAGAATGTTACCAGAGGGATCCTAAAAAATAGAACGTCTAGGATACACGAATGCTAAGCCTAGACTAAAAGATGAAACTGTTCCAGACATACCATTGTATATTTTAAATCCTGGTAAATAGTGTCAAACGTACGAGTTACGAAAATAGGCAGAAGGCCAAGTAAGTGCTAATAAAAAATATGACAGCCCGACACCTGATTGTGCTGATGAAATGAGTAAATGTTTTTTTCTTCTTCAAGATTGCAATCTAAATAAAGTCACCACTGTCCTATGTGAAATTGAGATCTGACTTTAATCAAATGGAAGCTTTGCTAAAAAAAAATAATAATAATAAGATTATCAACCCTTGACACAGTCGTGTTTTGAGAAAAACAATTTAAGTAATTTTTTTTTAAAATATTAAAAAAATTATTAAAAAAACCCACAACCTTTCAGTCTATGCCTATTACATGTAAAATGTATAATCGGAAATCTGTAATGATTGGAACTGATATAAAACTGTCCCTTGGGCAGTTTAAATAGCAGCGATTAAAAGAAAAGAGATCCGATATAAAATCAAAGTTTCACATTAACTGGCTGACAATAGAAATTGGGAGAGGCGACTATTGACCCCTCCCATTTGCCCCAATGTGCAATTTCTCCCTGTAATATGCCTTATTATACCCCAGGACAAGACCTTTTTTTTCATATTCTGGTCTACATAATAGTTAGAGGTTAGAATTAAGTACACAAATATAATGGCAGTTTAACAAACTAACAATTATTCCTTATCATTGCTCTTATGTTGTGAAAAGGACTGGCCCTCTGACATAATTCAAAGAAACCATGTGCTACAGAGTGTGTATGTAAGCAACAGAAATTCATTGTCAAATAAACGATGCTGAATTTTGTTGCAACTTCGAGGCCAAAGACTTCATTTTAAGAGTTCAAATCTGCAGTCAAACATTACAGTACATGTATGTGGCCATTGTTTTCCCACATTTTATATCCCACCCTATTTCCTTTAGTTTAAGTGTTAAGATATGTAACACTGTTTACTGAATTAAATATTTATTTTGAATTAGTTTTTTAGGGGCACATATACTGCGTCATTTTTTTAAAATTCCTTCTTTTAATTTAATCATGGTAATGAAACTTTACATATATGGTAGAGGAATGTCAGGTGTTAACTGGATGAGTTTTTGGGGGGGTGGAAATGGAGATTTTGTTTGCAGAGAAAATTACGCAGCCTTCATTGTGATAATTCATGGGTTTTAAACTAATTGGTGACAATTTTTTTTTACAAGAAGTACTTCTGTAGTATTTAAACAATCTGAAATTTACGTGAATAATGTTTAATCTTAAACTATTTACTGAAGACAAAAACTGTCCTGTGATATTAATTATTTCTTCACTACAATATTCACAAGTGATAAAATAGAATACGACATCTGTGGACTGCACACTTGATAAAAAAAAAAATTATATATGGATTTTCTTCTTCTGAGAAATGAAAATTGAGAGACATATTGAAATAATTAACTGCAAAAAATCAAGAGAGATATTACGAGATAGGGAGGAAATACCTCCAAAACTGGAATTTATTTTCTTTCTATTTTCTCCTGGCTTGAAAGTTAACATATATGAACTATTCGGGTTAGTGGAATTTCAGTCAGGGCTAGTAAGTTTATTTAAGTCATCAGCCTGGGGCCTGTGCTTAAAACATTTCTTTCAGCACTGACCAGTACAGTATGTAATCTATTTTCATGAAGCATGTACATACTTACAGATTTGTCAATACGCTAACTGTAGCATGCATGTAAAAAACACTGTAATTGAATCATAGAAAGGAAGCTTCTTAATGTTGAAATTAATTACGTATGATTTCCTCCTCGCAGATTTATTTGTGGGGTGTTGTTTTCTAGTGTGTGAAAAATTACTTCCGACGAAAACCGTTATCAATGGCCTTTCTCGCTTGCCATGTTTCTGTTTGTATACGAGGACTGGCTACTATGACGTCACGAGACCACGTGATCTGGCGTCTCATTAAAACTCGGAAATACTCTGCAATTTACTGATTCATTGTATCTTCTTTGCAATATAATCAATATCCACACAAGATATTATTTTTTTAAACATAATATTCGAATTAGAACTTGTAAAGAATTACATTTATAAAAAAAAAATTTTCATTTCTAGTCTCCTTTAAGAGAGTCTAAAGTAATCAATGTAGCTTCTCACAGCTATGTTTCTCTTTAAGAGAGTCTAAAGTAATCAATGAAGCTTCTCACAGCTGTTTCTCTTTTAAGAGAGTCTAAAGTAATCAATGTAGCTTCTCACAGCTATGTTTCTCCATAAGAGAGTCTAAAGTAATCAATGTAGCTTCTCAGAGCTACGTTTCTCTTTAAGAGAGTCTAAAGTAATCAACGTAGCTTCTCACAGCTAAGTTTCTCTTTAAAAGAGTCTAAAGTAATTAAGGTAGCTTCTCACAGCTATGTTTCTCTTTAAGGGAGTCTAAAGTAATCAATGTAGCTTCTCACAGCTATGTTTCTCTATAAGAGAGTCTAAAGTAATCAACGTAGCTTCTCACAGCTATGTTTCTCTTTAAGAGAGTCTAAAGTAATCAATGTAGCTTCTCACAGCTATGTTTCTCTTTAAGAGAGTCTAAAGTAATCAATGTAGATTCTCATAGCTATGTTTCTCTTTAAGAGAGTCTAAAGTAATCAATGTAGCTTCTCACAGCTGTTTCTCTTTAAGAGTGTTTAAAGTAATCAATGTAGCGTCTCACAGCTATGTTTCTATTTAAGAGAGTCTAAAGTAATCATTGTAGCTTCTCACAGCTATGTCTCTATTTAAGAGAGTCTAAAGTAATCAATGTAGCTTCTCACAGCTATGTCTCTCTTTAAGAGAGTCTAAAGTAATCAATGTAGCTTCTCACAACTATGTTTCTCTTTAAGAGAGTCTAAAGTAATCAATGTAGCTTCTCACAGCTATGTTTCTCCTTAAGAGAGTCTAAAGTAATCAATGTAGCTTCTCACAGCTATGTTTCTCTTTAAGAGCGTCTTAAGTAATCAATGTAGCTTCTCACAGCTATGTTTCTCTTTAAGAGCATCTAAAGTAATCAATGTAGCTTGTCACGGCTATGTTTCTCTTTAAGAGAGTCTAAAGTAATCAATGTAGCTTCTCACGGCTATGTTTATCTTTAAGAGAGTCTAAAGTAATCAATGTAGCTTCTCACAGCTATGTTTCTCTTTAAGAGAGTCTAAAGTAATCATTGTAGCTTCTCACAGCTATGTTTCTCCTTAAGAGAGTCTAAAGTAATCAATGTAGCTTCTCACAACTATGTTTCTCTTTAAGAGAGTCTAAAGTAATCAATGTAGCTTCTCACAGCTATGTTTCTCTTTAAGAGCGTCTTAAGTAATCAATGTAGCTTCTCACAGCTATGTTTCTCTTTAAGAGCATCTAAAGTAATCAATGTAGCTTGTCACGGCTATGTTTCTCTTTAAGAGAGTCTAAAGTAATCAATGTAGCTTGTCACGGCTATGTTTCTCTTTAAGAGAGTCTAAAGTAATCAATGTAGATTCTCACAGCTATGTTTCTCTTTAAGAGAGTCTAAAGTAATCAATGTAGCTTCTCACAGCTATGTTTCTCTTTAAGAGAGTCTAAAGTAATCAATGTAACTTCTCACAGCTATGTTTCTCATTAAGAGAGTCTAAAGTAATCAATGAAGCTTCTCACAGCTATGTTTCTCTTTAAGAGAGTCAAAAGTAATCAATGTAGCTTCTCACAGCTATGTTTCTCTTTAAGAGCATCTACAGTAATCAATGTAGCTTCTCACAGCTATGTTTCTCTTTAAGAGAGTCTAAAGTAATCAATGTAACTTCTCACAGCTATGTTTCTCTTTAAGAGCGTCTAAAGTAATCAATGTAGCTTCTCACGGCTATGTTTCTCTTTAAGAGAGTATAAAGTAATCAATGTAGCTTCTCACGGCTATGTTTCTCTTTAAGAGAGTCTAAAGTAATCAATGTAGCTTCTCACAGCTATGTTTCTCTTTAAGAGCGTCGAAAGTAATCAATGTAGCTTCTCACAGCTATGTTTCGCTTTAAGAGCGTCTAAAGTAATCAATGTAGCTTCTTACAGCTATGTTTCTCTTTAAAAGAGTCTAAAGTAATCAATGTAGCTTCTCACAGCTATGTTTCTCTTTAAAAGAGTCTAAAGTAAGCAATGTAGCTTCTCACAGCTATGTTTCTCCTTAAGAGAGTCTAAAGTAATCAATGTAGCTTCACACGGCTATGTTTCTTCTTAAGAGAGTCTAAAGTAATCAATGTAGCTTCTCACGGCTATGTTTCTCCTTCAGAGAGTCTAAAGTAATCAATGTAGCTTCTCACGGCTATGTTTCTCCTTAAGAGAGTCTAAAGTAATCAATGTAGCTTCTCACGGCTATGTTTCTCCTTAAGAGAGTCTAAAGTAATCAATGTAGCTTCTCACGGCTATGTTTCTCCTTAAGAGCGTCTAAAGTAATCAATGTAGCTTCTCACTCCTATGTTTCTCTTTAAGAGCGTCTAAAGTAATCAATGTAGCTTCTCACAGCTATGTTTCTCTTTAAGAGAGTCTAAAGTAATCAATGTAGCTTCTCACAGCTACGTTTCTCTTTAAGAGAGTCTAAAGTAATCAACGTAGCTTCTCACAGCTAAGTTTCTCTTTAAAAGAGTCTAAAGTAATCAAGGTAGCTTCTCACAGCTATGTTTCTCTTTAAGAGAGTCTAAAGTAATCAATGTAGCTTCTCACAACTATGTTTCTCTATAAGAGAGTCTAAAGTAATCAACGTAGCTTCTAACACCTATGTTTCTCTTTAAGAGAGTCTAAAGTAATCAACCTAGCTTCTCACAGCTACGTTTCTCTTTAAGAGAGTCTAAAGTAATCAATGTAGCTTCTCACAGCTATGTTTCTCTTTAAGAGTGTCTAAAGTAATCAACGTAGCTTCTCACAGCTATGTTTCTCCTTAAGAGAGTAAAGTAATCAATGTAGCTTCTCACAGCTATGTTTCTCTTTAATAGAGTCTAAAGTAATCAATGTAGCTTCTCACAGCTATGTTCCTCCTTAAGAGAGTCTAAAGTAATCAATGTAGCTTCTCACAGCTAAGTTTCTCTTTAAGAGAGTCTAAAGTAATTAATGTAGCTTCTCACAGCTATGTTTCTCTTTAAGAGAGTGTAAAGTAATCAATGTAGCTTCTCACAGCTATGTTTCTCCATAAGAGAGTCTAAAGTAATCAATGTAGCTTCTCACAGCTATGTTTCTCTTTAAGAGATTCTAAAGTAATCAATGTAGCTTCTCCCGGCTATGTTTCTCTATAAGAGAGTCTAAAGTAATCAACGTAGCTTCTCACAGCTATGTTTCTCTTTAAGAGAGTATAAAGTAATTAAGGTAGCTTCTCACAGCTATGTTTTTCTTTAAGACAGTCTAAAGTAATCAATGTAGCTTCTCACAGCTATGTTTCTCTTTAAGAGAGTCTAAAGTAATCAATGTAGCTTCTCACAGCTATGTTTCTCTTTAAGAGAGTCTAAAGTAATCAACGTAGCTTCTCACAGCTATGTTTCTCTTTAAGAGAGTCTAAAGTAATCAAAGTAGCTTCTCACAGCTATGTTTCTCTTTAAGAGAGTCTAAAGTAATCAACGTAGCTTCTCACAGCTATGTTTCTCTTTAAGAGTCTAAAGTAATCAATGTAGCTTCACACAGCTATGTTTCTCTTTAAGAGAGTCTAAAGTAATCAATGTAGCTTCTCACAGCTATGTTTCTCTTTAAGAGAGTCTAAAGTAATCAATGTAGCTTCTCACAGCTATTTCTCTTTAAGAGTGTTTAAAGTAATCAATGTAGCTTGTTTCTCTTTAAGAGAGTCTAAAGTAATCATTGTAGCTTCTCACAGCTATGTTTCTCCTTAAGAGAGTCTAAAGTAATCAATGTAGCTTCTCACAACTATGTTTCTCTTTAAGAGAGTCTAAAGTAATCAATGTAGCTTCTCACAGCTATGTTTCTCCTTAAGAGAGTCTAAAGTAATCAATGTAGCTTCTCACAGCTATGTTTCTCTTTAAGAGCGTCTTAAGTAATCAATGTAGCTTCTCACAGCTATGTTTCTCTTTAAGACCATCTAAAGTAATCAATGTAGCTTGTCACAGCTATGTTTCTCTTTAAGAGAGTCTAAAGTAATCAATGTAGCTTCTCACGGCTATGTTTATCTTTAAGAGAGTCTAAAGTAATCAATGTAGCTTCTCACAGCTATGTTTCTCTTTAAGAGAGTCTAAAGTAATCATTGTAGCTTCTCACAGCTATGTTTCTCCTTAAGAGAGTCTAAAGTAATCAATGTAGCTTCTCACAACTATGTTTCTCTTTAAGAGAGTCTAAAGTAATCAATGTAGCTTCTCACAGCTATGTTTCTCCTTAAGAGAGTCTAAAGTAATCAATGTAGCTTCTCACAGCTATGTTTCTCTTTAAGAGCGTCTTAAGTAATCAATGTAGCTTCTCACAGCTATGTTTCTCTTTAAGAGCATCTAAAGTAATCAATGTAGCTTGTCATGGCTATGTTTCTCTTTAAGAGAGTCTAAAGTAATCAATGTAGCTTGTCACGGCCATGTTTCTCTTTAAGAGAGTCTAAAGTAATCAATGTAGCTTCTCACAGCTATGTTTCTCTTTAAGAGCGTCTAAAGTAATCAATGTAGCTTCTCACGGCTATGTTTCTCCTAAAGAGCGTCTAAAGTAATCAATGTAGCTTCTCACGGCTATGTTTCTTTTTAAGAGCATCTAAAGTAATCAATGTAGCTTTTCACAGCTATGTTTCTCTTTAAGAGCGTCTTAAGTAATCAATGTAGCTTCTCACAGCTATGTTTCTCTTTAAGAGAGTCTAAAGTAATCAATGTAGCTTCTCACAGCTATGTTTCTCTTTAAGACAGTCTAAAGTAATCAATGAAGCTTCTCACAGCTGTTTCTCTTTTAAGAGAGTCTAAAGTAATCAATGTAGCTTCTCACAGCTATGTTTCTCCATAAGAGAGTCTAAAGTAATCAATGTAGCTTCTCAGAGCTACGTTTCTCTTTAAGAGAGTCTAAAGTAATCAACGTAGCTTCTCACAGCTAAGTTTCTCTTTAAAAGAGTCTAAAGTAATTAAGGTAGCTTCTCACAGCTATGTTTCTCTTTAAGGGAGTCTAAAGTAATCAATGTAGCTTCTCACAGCTATGTTTCTCTATAAGAGAGTCTAAAGTAATCAACGTAGCTTCTCACAGCTATGTTTCTCTTTAAGAGAGTCTAAAGTAATCAATGTAGCTTCTCACAGCTATGTTTCTCTTTAAGAGAGTCTAAAGTAATCAATGTAGATTCTCATAGCTATGTTTCTCTTTAAGAGAGTCTAAAGTAATCAATGTAGCTTCTCACAGCTGTTTCTCTTTAAGAGTGTTTAAAGTAATCAATGTAGCGTCTCACAGCTATGTTTCTATTTAAGAGAGTCTAAAGTAATCATTGTAGCTTCTCACAGCTATGTCTCTATTTAAGAGAGTCTAAAGTAATCAATGTAGCTTCTCACAGCTATGTCTCTCTTTAAGAGAGTCTAAAGTAATCAATGTAGCTTCTCACAACTATGTTTCTCTTTAAGAGAGTCTAAAGTAATCAATGTAGCTTCTCACAGCTATGTTTCTCCTTAAGAGAGTCTAAAGTAATCAATGTAGCTTCTCACAGCTATGTTTCTCTTTAAGAGCGTCTTAAGTAATCAATGTAGCTTCTCACAGCTATGTTTCTCTTTAAGAGCATCTAAAGTAATCAATGTAGCTTGTCACGGCTATGTTTCTCTTTAAGAGAGTCTAAAGTAATCAATGTAGCTTCTCACGGCTATGTTTATCTTTAAGAGAGTCTAAAGTAATCAATGTAGCTTCTCACAGCTATGTTTCTCTTTAAGAGAGTCTAAAGTAATCATTGTAGCTTCTCACAGCTATGTTTCTCCTTAAGAGAGTCTAAAGTAATCAATGTAGCTTCTCACAACTATGTTTCTCTTTAAGAGAGTCTAAAGTAATCAATGTAGCTTCTCACAGCTATGTTTCTCTTTAAGAGCGTCTTAAGTAATCAATGTAGCTTCTCACAGCTATGTTTCTCTTTAAGAGCATCTAAAGTAATCAATGTAGCTTGTCACGGCTATGTTTCTCTTTAAGAGAGTCTAAAGTAATCAATGTAGCTTGTCACGGCTATGTTTCTCTTTAAGAGAGTCTAAAGTAATCAATGTAGATTCTCACAGCTATGTTTCTCTTTAAGAGAGTCTAAAGTAATCAATGTAGCTTCTCACAGCTATGTTTCTCTTTAAGAGAGTCTAAAGTAATCAATGTAACTTCTCACAGCTATGTTTCTCATTAAGAGAGTCTAAAGTAATCAATGAAGCTTCTCACAGCTATGTTTCTCTTTAAGAGAGTCAAAAGTAATCAATGTAGCTTCTCACAGCTATGTTTCTCTTTAAGAGCATCTACAGTAATCAATGTAGCTTCTCACAGCTATGTTTCTCTTTAAGAGAGTCTAAAGTAATCAATGTAACTTCTCACAGCTATGTTTCTCTTTAAGAGCGTCTAAAGTAATCAATGTAGCTTCTCACGGCTATGTTTCTCTTTAAGAGAGTATAAAGTAATCAATGTAGCTTCTCACGGCTATGTTTCTCTTTAAGAGAGTCTAAAGTAATCAATGTAGCTTCTCACAGCTATGTTTCTCTTTAAGAGCGTCGAAAGTAATCAATGTAGCTTCTCACAGCTATGTTTCGCTTTAAGAGCGTCTAAAGTAATCAATGTAGCTTCTTACAGCTATGTTTCTCTTTAAAAGAGTCTAAAGTAATCAATGTAGCTTCTCACAGCTATGTTTCTCTTTAAAAGAGTCTAAAGTAAGCAATGTAGCTTCTCACAGCTATGTTTCTCCTTAAGAGAGTCTAAAGTAATCAATGTAGCTTCACACGGCTATGTTTCTTCTTAAGAGAGTCTAAAGTAATCAATGTAGCTTCTCACGGCTATGTTTCTCCTTCAGAGAGTCTAAAGTAATCAATGTAGCTTCTCACGGCTATGTTTCTCCTTAAGAGAGTCTAAAGTAATCAATGTAGCTTCTCACGGCTATGTTTCTCCTTAAGAGAGTCTAAAGTAATCAATGTAGCTTCTCACGGCTATGTTTCTCCTTAAGAGCGTCTAAAGTAATCAATGTAGCTTCTCACTCCTATGTTTCTCTTTAAGAGCGTCTAAAGTAATCAATGTAGCTTCTCACAGCTATGTTTCTCTTTAAGAGAGTCTAAAGTAATCAATGTAGCTTCTCACAGCTACGTTTCTCTTTAAGAGAGTCTAAAGTAATCAACGTAGCTTCTCACAGCTAAGTTTCTCTTTAAAAGAGTCTAAAGTAATCAAGGTAGCTTCTCACAGCTATGTTTCTCTTTAAGAGAGTCTAAAGTAATCAATGTAGCTTCTCACAACTATGTTTCTCTATAAGAGAGTCTAAAGTAATCAACGTAGCTTCTAACACCTATGTTTCTCTTTAAGAGAGTCTAAAGTAATCAACCTAGCTTCTCACAGCTACGTTTCTCTTTAAGAGAGTCTAAAGTAATCAATGTAGCTTCTCACAGCTATGTTTCTCTTTAAGAGTGTCTAAAGTAATCAACGTAGCTTCTCACAGCTATGTTTCTCCTTAAGAGAGTAAAGTAATCAATGTAGCTTCTCACAGCTATGTTTCTCTTTAATAGAGTCTAAAGTAATCAATGTAGCTTCTCACAGCTATGTTCCTCCTTAAGAGAGTCTAAAGTAATCAATGTAGCTTCTCACAGCTAAGTTTCTCTTTAAGAGAGTCTAAAGTAATTAATGTAGCTTCTCACAGCTATGTTTCTCTTTAAGAGAGTGTAAAGTAATCAATGTAGCTTCTCACAGCTATGTTTCTCCATAAGAGAGTCTAAAGTAATCAATGTAGCTTCTCACAGCTATGTTTCTCTTTAAGAGATTCTAAAGTAATCAATGTAGCTTCTCCCGGCTATGTTTCTCTATAAGAGAGTCTAAAGTAATCAACGTAGCTTCTCACAGCTATGTTTCTCTTTAAGAGAGTATAAAGTAATTAAGGTAGCTTCTCACAGCTATGTTTTTCTTTAAGACAGTCTAAAGTAATCAATGTAGCTTCTCACAGCTATGTTTCTCTTTAAGAGAGTCTAAAGTAATCAATGTAGCTTCTCACAGCTATGTTTCTCTTTAAGAGAGTCTAAAGTAATCAACGTAGCTTCTCACAGCTATGTTTCTCTTTAAGAGAGTCTAAAGTAATCAAAGTAGCTTCTCACAGCTATGTTTCTCTTTAAGAGAGTCTAAAGTAATCAACGTAGCTTCTCACAGCTATGTTTCTCTTTAAGAGTCTAAAGTAATCAATGTAGCTTCACACAGCTATGTTTCTCTTTAAGAGAGTCTAAAGTAATCAATGTAGCTTCTCACAGCTATGTTTCTCTTTAAGAGAGTCTAAAGTAATCAATGTAGCTTCTCACAGCTATTTCTCTTTAAGAGTGTTTAAAGTAATCAATGTAGCTTGTTTCTCTTTAAGAGAGTCTAAAGTAATCATTGTAGCTTCTCACAGCTATGTTTCTCCTTAAGAGAGTCTAAAGTAATCAATGTAGCTTCTCACAACTATGTTTCTCTTTAAGAGAGTCTAAAGTAATCAATGTAGCTTCTCACAGCTATGTTTCTCCTTAAGAGAGTCTAAAGTAATCAATGTAGCTTCTCACAGCTATGTTTCTCTTTAAGAGCGTCTTAAGTAATCAATGTAGCTTCTCACAGCTATGTTTCTCTTTAAGACCATCTAAAGTAATCAATGTAGCTTGTCACAGCTATGTTTCTCTTTAAGAGAGTCTAAAGTAATCAATGTAGCTTCTCACGGCTATGTTTATCTTTAAGAGAGTCTAAAGTAATCAATGTAGCTTCTCACAGCTATGTTTCTCTTTAAGAGAGTCTAAAGTAATCATTGTAGCTTCTCACAGCTATGTTTCTCCTTAAGAGAGTCTAAAGTAATCAATGTAGCTTCTCACAACTATGTTTCTCTTTAAGAGAGTCTAAAGTAATCAATGTAGCTTCTCACAGCTATGTTTCTCCTTAAGAGAGTCTAAAGTAATCAATGTAGCTTCTCACAGCTATGTTTCTCTTTAAGAGCGTCTTAAGTAATCAATGTAGCTTCTCACAGCTATGTTTCTCTTTAAGAGCATCTAAAGTAATCAATGTAGCTTGTCATGGCTATGTTTCTCTTTAAGAGAGTCTAAAGTAATCAATGTAGCTTGTCACGGCCATGTTTCTCTTTAAGAGAGTCTAAAGTAATCAATGTAGCTTCTCACAGCTATGTTTCTCTTTAAGAGCGTCTAAAGTAATCAATGTAGCTTCTCACGGCTATGTTTCTCCTAAAGAGCGTCTAAAGTAATCAATGTAGCTTCTCACGGCTATGTTTCTTTTTAAGAGCATCTAAAGTAATCAATGTAGCTTTTCACAGCTATGTTTCTCTTTAAGAGCGTCTTAAGTAATCAATGTAGCTTCTCACAGCTATGTTTCTCTTTAAGAGAGTCTAAAGTAATCAATGTAGCTTCTCACAGCTATGTTTCTCTTTAAGACAGTCTAAAGTAATCAATGTAGCTTCTCACAGCTATGTTTCTCCTTAAGAGAGTCTAAAGTAATCAATGTAGCTTCTCACAGCTATGTTTCTCTTTAAGAGAGTCTAAAGTAATCAATGTAGCTTCTCACAGCTATGTTCCTCCTTAAGACAGTCTAAAGTAATCAATGTAGCTTCTCACAGCTAAGTTTCTCTTTAAGAGAGTCTAAAGTAATCAATGTAGCTTCTCACAGCTATGTTTCTCTTTAAGAGAGTCTAAAGTAATCAATGTAGCTTCTCACAGCTATGTTTCTCTTTAAGAGAGTCTAAAGTAATCAATGTAGCTTCTAACAGCTATGTTTCTCTTTAAGAGAGTCTAAAGTAATCAATGTAGCTTCTCACAGCTATGTTTCTCTATAAGAGAGTCTAAAGTAATCAATGTAGCTTCTCACAGCTATGTTTCTCTTTACGAGAGTCTAAAGTAATTAAGGTAGCTTCTCACAGCTATGTTTCTCTTTAAGACAGTATAAAGTAATCAATGTAGCTTCTCACAGCTATGTTTCTCTTTAAGAGAGTGTAAAGTAATTAAGGTAGCTTCTCACAGCTATGTTTCTCTTTAAGACAGTCTAAAGTAATCAATGTAGCTTCTCACAGCTATGTTTCTCTTTAAGAGAGTCTAAAGTAATCCATGTAGCTTCTCACAGCTATGTTTCTCTTTAGGAGATTCTAAAGTAATCAACGTAGCTTCTCACAGCTATGTTTCTCTTTAAGAGAGTCTAAAGTATTCAACGTAGCTTCTCACAGCTAAGTTTCTCTTTAAGAGAGTCTAAAGTAATCAACGTAGCTTCTCACAGCTATGTTTCTCTTTAAGAGTCTAGAGTAATCAATGTAGCTTCTCACAGCTATGTTTCTCTTTACAAGAGTCTAAAGTAATCAATGTAGCTTCTCACAGCTGTTTCTCTTTAAGAGTGTTTAAAGTAATCAATGTAGCTTCTCACAGCTATGTTTCTCTTTAAGAGAGTCTAAAGTAATCATTGTAGCTTCTCACAGCTATGTTTCTCTTTAAGAGAGTCTAAAGTAATCATTGTAGCTTCTCACAGCTATGTTTCTCCTTAAGAGAGTCTAAAGTAATCAATGTAGCTTCTCACAACTATGTTTCTCTTTAAGAGAGCCTAAAGTAATCAATGTAGCTTCTCACAGTTATGTTTCTCCTTAAGAGAGTCTAAAGTAATCAATGTAGCTTCACACAGCTATGTTTCTCTTTAAGAGCGTCTTAAGTAATCAATGTAGCTTCTCACAGCTATGTTTCTCTTTAAGAGCATCTAAAGTAATCAATGTAGCTTGTCACGGCTATGTTTCTCTTTAAGAGAGTCTAAAGTAATCAATGTAGCTTCTCACGGCTATGTTTATCTTTAAGAGATTCTAAAGTAATCATTGTAGCTTCTCACAGCTATGTTTCTCCTTAAGAGAGTCTAAAGTAATCAATGTAGCTTCTCACAACTATGTTTCTCTTTAAGAGAGTCTAAAGTAATCAATGTAGCTTCTCACAGCTATGTTTCTCCTTAAGAGAGTCTAAAGAAATCAATGTAGCTTCTCACAGCTATGTTTCTCTTTAAGAGCGTCTTAAGTAATCAATGTAGCTTCTCACAGCTATGTTTCTCTTTAAGAGCATTT
Source organism: Unio delphinus (assembly GCA_029339505.1). NCBI lineage: Eukaryota > Metazoa > Mollusca > Bivalvia > Unionida > Unionidae > Unio > Unio delphinus. Next base: position 6,057,359 of record JAQISU010000011.1, read on the forward strand.
AAAGTAATCAATGTAGCTTGTCACGGCTATGTTTCTCTTTAAGAGAGTCTAAAGTAATCAATGTAGCTTCTCACGGCTATGTTTATCTTTAAGAGAGTTTAAAGTAATCAATGTAGCTTCTCACAGCTATGTTTCTCTTTAAGAGAGTCTAAAGTAATCATTGTAGCTTCTCACAGCTATGTTTCTCCTTAAGAGAGTCTAAAGTAATCAATGTAGCTTCTCTCAACTATGTTTCTCTTTACGAGAGTCTAAAGTAATCAATGTAGCTTCTCACAGCTATGTTTCTCCTTAAGAGAGTCTAAAGTAATCAATGTAGCTTCTCACAGCTATGTTTCTCTTTAAGAGCGTCTTAAGAAATCAATGTAGCTTCTCACAGCTATGTTTCTCTTTAAGAGCATCTAAAGTAATCAATGTAGCTTGTCACGGCTATGTTTCTCTTTAAGAGAGTCTAAAGTAATCAATGTAGCTTCTCACGGCGATGTTTCTCTTTAAGAGAGTCTAAAGTAATCAATGTAGCTTCTCACAGCTATGTTTCTCTTTAAGAGAGTCTAAAGTAATCAATGTAGCTTCTCACAGCTATGTTTCTCTTTAAGAGAGTCTAAAGTAATCAATGTAGCTTCTCACAGCTATGTTTCTCTTTAAGAGAGTCTAAAGTAATCAATGAAGCTTCTCACAGCTATGTTTCTCTTTAAGAGAGTCTAAAGTAATCAATGTAGCTTCTCACAGCTATGTTTCTCCTTAAGAGCGTCGAAAGTAATCAATGTAACTTCTCACAGCTATGTTTCTCTTTAAGACAGTCTAAAGTAATCAATGAAACTTCTCACAGCTATGTTTCTCTTTAAGAGCGTCTAAAGTAATCAATGTAGCTTCTCACGGCTATGTTTCTCCTAAAGAGCGTCTAAAGTAATCAATGTAGCTTTTCACGGCTATGTCTCTCTTTAAGAGCGTCTAAAGTAATCAATGTAGCTTTTCACAGCTATGTTTCTCTTTAAGAGAGTCTAAAGTAATCAATGTAGCTTCTCACGGCTATGTTTATCTTTAAGAGATTCTAAAGTAATCATCGTAGCTTCTCACAGCTATGTTTCACCTTAAGAGAGTCTAAAGTAATCAATGTAGCTTCTCACAACTATGTTTCGCTTTAAGAGAGTCTAAAGTAATCAATGTAGCTTCTCACAGCTATGTTTCTCCTTAAGAGAGTCTAAAGTAATCAATGTAGCTTCTCACAGCTATGTTTCTCTTTAAGAGCGTCTTAAGTAATCAATGTAGCTTCTCACAGCTATGTTTCTCTTTAAAAGCATCTAAAGTAATCAATGTAGCTTGTCACGGCTATGTTTCTCTCTAAGCGAGTCTAAAGTAATCAATGTAGCTTCTCACGGCTATGTTTATCTTTAAGAGAGTCTAAAGTAATCAATGTAGCTTCTCACAGCTATGTTTCTCTTTAAGAGAGTCTAAAGTAATCATTGTAGCTTCTCACAGCTATGTTTCTCCTTAAGAGAGTCTAAACTAATCAATGTAGCTTCTCACAGCTATGTTTCTCTTTAAGAGCGTCTTAATTAATCAATGTAGCTTCTCACAGCTATGTTTCTCTTTAAGAGCATCTAAAGTAATCAATGTAGCTTGTCACGGCTATGTTTCTCTTTAAGAGAGTCTAAAGTAATCAATGTAGCTTGTCACGGCTATGTTTCTCTTTAAGAGAGTCTAAAGTAATCAATGTAGCTTCTCACAGCTATGTTTCTCTTTAAGAGAGTCTAAAGTAATCAATGTAGCTTCTCACAGCTATGTTTCTCTTTAAGAGAGTCTAAAGTAATCAATGTAGCTTCTCACAGCTATATTTCTCTTTCAGAGAGTCTAAAGTAATCAATGAAGCTTCTCACAGCTATGTTTCTCTTTAAGAGAGTCTAAAGTAATCAATGTAGCTTCTCACAGCTATGTTTCTCTTTAAGAGCGTCTAAAGTAATCAATGTAACTTCTCACAGCTATGTTTCTCTTTAAGAGAGTCTAAAGTAATCAATGTAACTTCTCACAGCTATGTTTATCTTTAAGAGCGTCTAAAGTAATCAATGTAGCTTCTCACGGCTATGTTTCTCTTTAAGAGAGTATAAAGTAATCAATGTAGCTTCTCACGGCTATGTTTCTCTTTAAGAGAGTCTAAAGTAATCAATGTAGCTTCTCACAGCTATGTTTCTCTTTAAGAGCGTCTAAAGTAATCAATGTAGCTTCTCACAGCTATATTTCGCTTTAAGAGCGTCTAAAGTAATCAATGAAGCTTCTCACGGCTATGTTTCTCTTTAAAAGAGTCTAAAGTAATCAATGTAGCTTCTCACGGCTATGTTTCTCTTTAAAAGAGTCTAAAGTAATCAATGTAGCTTCTCACAGCTATGTTTCTCCTTAAGAGAGTCTAAAGTAATCAATGTAGCTTCTCACGGCTATGTTTCTCCTTAAGAGAGTCTAAAGTAATCAATGTAGCTTCTCACGGCTATGTTTCTCCTGAAGAGAGTCTAAAGTAATCAATGTAGCTTCTCACAGCTATGTTTCTCCTTAAGAGAGTCTAAAGTAATCAATGTAGCTTCTCACGGCTATGATTCTCCTTAAGAGAGTCTAAAGTAATCAATGTAGCTTCTCACGGCTATGTTTCTCCTTAAGAGCGTCTAAAGTAATCAATGTAGCTTCTCACGGCTATGTTTCTCTTTAAAAGCGTCTAAATTAATCAATGTAGCTTCTCACAGCTACGTTTCTCTTTAAGAGAGTCTAAAGTAATCAACGTAGCTTCTCACAGCTAAGTTTCTCTTTAAAAGAGTCTAAAGTAATTAAGGTAGCTTCTCACAGCTATGTTTCTCTTTAAGAGAGTCTAAAGTAATCAATGTAGCTTCTCACAGCTATGTTTCTCTATAAGAGAGTCTAAAGTAATCAACGTAGCTTCACACAGCTATGTTTCTCTTTAAGAGAGTCTAAAGTAATCAACCTAGCTTCTCACAGCTATGTTTCTCTTTAAGAGAGTCTAAAGTAATCAACGTAGCTTCTCACAGCTACGTTTCTCTTTAAGAGTTTCTAAAGTAATCAACGTAGCTTCTCACGGCTATGTTTATCTTTAAGAGATTCTAAAGGTGGCGCTCTACAGTTTCGTACTTTGCATAGGGTTAGAATTTTAAAGAAAAATAATTTTCTGGGATTTCTTCACTGGTTATACTGGCAATATAATAAAGACTTTGTATATCTTAGGTGTTGGGAGAAGAACTTTCAATTCCCTTTATTTTGATGTATGATTGATGGGTGTACTTTAGGTTCTAGAGTATACAGCTTGGGCTAACATAAGATGTGCTCATGTAAACAAACTGCTAGCTCCGCATGGTCATTTTCACTCCCTGGACTTCAGAGGTAAATTGTAGAAAAATGGTACGATAACTTTTTTTACTTTTCAGATATTTTGTAATTTGTTCATTGCACTTTCAGAAGCTGCTATTGCCTACTTCAGCAAAATTCGTTTTCCCTAGTTTAATAACTGCTAAAGTTAGTGTACTTTTGATTAATTCTGGCTAATTTTTCAAGCACAAGGGAGCATCCATTTTGTTGTACCATGCGCTTAGATCATTTACAATTTCCACAAGTGCAGTATCCAAAGAAATATCAGCCACATTACATCAAAGTAGCATTGAGATATGCCAACTTATTCTCCATTGTGCATGTTACAAATGCAAACAACTTCACCTCACATACGTCACTATCTGAAAAGTACATATTAACTGGTGAGCGCCCCCATAAAGAGCATTCAGGTGTATACCCATGGAGTTATATTTATTGCTGTTTGTATTAATATTGGCTCATTTAGTTTAAATTCACTGCAGTTTAGAACTTAAATATCTTTACATTCCAAATTCTGCTTTAATTAAGCGGCTGCAGGTGGGCTTGAGAAGAGTTATGTCCCTTTCTATTGTACACAATACGACATAGACTAGTGGCAATTAGAAACCTCTGTGTGTCATTGTTTTTAAAAATGTTTCATTAATTTCACATTTCTCAAGGAAGATGCTATCAGTTCTTCTTTGAACTGGTAATAATTTGGATATTTTTCCCTGTTTTTTCATTGTCAAATTAAACTATTAACAAAATTTATTTTTTTGGTATTAAATAATTTTGTATTGACATATTAAAAAAATTCTGTAGTATCATATGGTCATGGTTTATTAAGCTAAGTCAGAAATATTTCAAACTAAATTAACAGTTCAAGAGATAGTGACATATAAAAGAGCTTTAACTCAACATACACAAGTCTACAGCAAGTGTCACATTTGGACAGGCTCACATGAACATGTTATGGAATAATTTATGTAACCTTTCGTGGGAAAAGAAAGATTGCTTTGGCTCACCGACTAAGGTTCTATGTTGAAACTATGGTAAATTCACTACCATATCAGTGTGACGTATCACATAGATGCCATACAAAAACATGATCATTTATCACTTGAACCAAAAAAGAGAAAATTTGGCTAGAAAATCATGTAAAGCCTATGGTGAATGCCAAGGCAATATGGGCTAGGGGGAGTGGTGTATACTGTGATAGTCAGGTACATTTAATAATTGTTACATGCATTCATTTAAAGGATTTAAAGTGTATGGATGTTCATTGGGTATAAAATTATTTATTGAATTAGCAAACATTGAATTTTGTACAAGTTTTATGTTGCTTTTTTGTTTGCGTTTGATGTAGCATATGTACTTGTACTGAAGACTTGATTTCCTCTCCCTATCTTTTACTGTTCTCTGATCTCATTCTGCTATGAGCTGAAATACTGGATCAGACTGAGTAGAACAATTCCATGAGACTTGGTCAGTGGGAGTGTAAAGTTTCCTGTACCATACTCAGAGCTATGAGGGAATGAATGACATAATGCATCAAAATTTCTGCTCCATACTGATAGTTTAGGTGCATTGGTAAAAATGATATTGTGCAAGCTCTCGCACTTATTTGTGTTTAGAAAGTGTGAAATTTTACTTAGCTTGACATCTAAGACAAACTTTCTTAGTAAATATTCAAGCTTTTTAATATAAGAAAGATTTAAATGTTTCCCATATGGCAGAAATTTTGAGTAATAGGATGCTAAATGGGCAAGTCAGTCACTCCAACTTTGGCCTTGTAGCAAGAAAGTGCCAACATCGCATTTAAATTTCCTGTGCCTGGGCCTCACTTTCTATGCCCTTGGCACTTTTCTGGACAGGCAGCCTGTTCTGCTTCCTGCAGATTGCAGTTTGTACATTTAACTGTTAAAAAGGCACACAGTCCTTGAGTTTTGCTTTTTTATACATCGGTGGATTGTATCGCTTGCAATTTCCAGCTCAGTCATACATTATGCACAATGTTCCCAATATCCTAGTTAGTTTTGGTATGTTCATAATTACATTTCCATTGATGTTGACAACACGCTGCAACATGTGACCCAACAATTAAGTTTTCTTCATTTCTTTCTTTCTCCAATTCAGGGCAAAGCTTGGGTGCACTTTATTTGGGCCACAGGAAGATAGTGATTCTTCATATACATCAATTCTTGGGCGCTTTATTTGTGGAGATGTAGAACCAGATTGCAACCTGAATAGGTTGGTCACTCTTGGATACTCGTAATCCATAGTCCTATGGTTGACTGTGTTGTATGAACTCTTGTGGACAAATAGCTATTTTCTTAGCTCTTCCTTTAGCCATGTTTTCTTAGATAGTGGCTAATGTGGGTTGATGTAGTATTAGTGACATCAGGGTTACCAGTTGTTCCTGGTTGTGATGGATCTTAGACAGTATGTAACATCATAATCAGGCTGGGGCTTGAAATTGTTGGGAAACACACCTACCCCCTTTTTTGGCATACAAGTCTGCATGTTTTGGTTTTATAATTAATTTTACCATATAAAGCAGTCAACATATTTGATTTTCATTGTAATCGATTATGTATGTAATCATCAATCACATTCCTGGTCCATGGAATGGTCTCACCAGGAGTTAATTCCCCTTGACTTTTCATTTCAATTCTTTGACATACAAGCATTAGTGCAGATTCAAATTAGATTACTAGTGCCGGGGAAAAAAGTAATTATTTACAAACAAAATATATATTTATGTCTACTGTTATGAATTTATAGCATCAAGGACTTTTTTTCTTAATCCAATGCTGGACAATTTTTGCACTATTACCTCAAACTTTATGGAATTTTCCTCACTTTTCTCACTTGATTTACATGTATACATGACCCAAGTATAGTTTGCAACTTTGGAAATGATCTAAATACATTATTTGATGTTTGGATTGAAAAATAAAACAAATACTTCATATGCATTTATTCTTGAATGTCTTTCTTTAATGTCAAAATAATAGCATTTCCCAGTGACGTTAAAATACAGTTTTGACGTCATGAAGCTACATTTAAGTTACTTCAGAGGGGTATAGTAAATTAACTATGTGTTTGTAATTTTGGAAGTAAATACCATGTATGATATATCAATATGTTTGAAATTGACAGCAGAATATGACAAGTTTTTCAATAAGTTGAAAACACATCTTTAGTGGTTCTTTAAGGTGGCGCTCTACAGTTTCGTACTTTGCATAGGGTTAGAATTTTAAAGAAAAATAATTTTCTGGGATTTCTTCACTGGTTATACTGGCAATATAATAAAGACTTTGTATATCTTAGGTGTTGGGAGAAGAACTTTCAATTCCCTTTATTTTGATGTATGATTGATGGGTGTACTTTAGGTTCTAGAGTATACAGCTTGGGCTAACATAAGATGTGCTCATGTAAACAAACTGCTAGCTCCGCATGGTCATTTTCACTCCCTGGACTTCAGAGGTAAATTGTAGAAAAATGGTACGATAACTTTTTTTACTTTTCAGATATTTTGTAATTTGTTCATTGCACTTTCAGAAGCTGCTATTGCCTACTTCAGCAAAATTCGTTTTCCCTAGTTTAATAACTGCTAAAGTTAGTGTACTTTTGATTAATTCTGGCTAATTTTTCAAGCACAAGGGAGCATCCATTTTGTTGTACCATGCGCTTAGATCATTTACAATTTCCACAAGTGCAGTATCCAAAGAAATATCAGCCACATTACATCAAAGTAGCATTGAGATATGCCAACTTATTCTCCATTGTGCATGTTACAAATGCAAACAACTTCACCTCACATACGTCACTATCTGAAAAGTACATATTAACTGGTGAGCGCCCCCAAAGTAATCAATGTAGCTTCTCACAGCTATGTTTCTCTTTAAAAGAGTCTAAAGTAATCAATGTAGCTTCTCACAGCTATGTTTCTCTTTAAAAGAGTCTAAAGTAATCAATGTAGCTTCTCACAGCTATGTTTCTCCTTAAGAGAGTCTAAAGTAATCAATGTAGCTTCTCACAGCTATGTTTCTCTTTAAGAGCGTCTAAAGTAATCAATGTAGCTTCTCACAGCTATATTTCGCTTTAAGAGCGTCTAAAGTAATCAATGTAGCTTCTCACAGCTATGTTTCTCTTTAAAAGAGTCTAAAGTAATCAATGTAGCTTCTCACAGCTATGTTTCTCTTTAAAAGAGTCTAAAGTAATCAATGTAGCTTCTCACAGCTATGTTTCTCCTTAAGAGAGTCTAAAGTAATCAATGTAGCTTCTCACGGCTATGTTTCTCCTTAAGAGAGTCTAAAGTAATCAATGTAGCTTCTCACGGCTATCTTTCTCCTGAAGAGAGTCTAAAGTAATCAATGTAGCTTCTCACAGCTATCTTTCTCCTTAAGAGAGTCTAAAGTAATCAATGTAGCTTCTCACGGCTATGTTTCTCCTTAAGAGAGTCTAAAGTAATCAATGTAGCTTCTCACGGCTATGTTTCTCCTTAAGAGCGTCTAAAGTAATCAATGTAGCTTCTCACGGCTATGTTTCTCTTTAAGAGCGTCTAAATTAATCAATGTAGCTTCTCACAGCTACGTTTCTCTTTAAGAGAGTCTAAAGTAATCAACGTAGCTTCTCACAGCTAAGTTTCTCTTTAAAAGAGTCTAAAGTAATTAAGGTAGCTTCTCACAGCTATGTTTCTCTTTAAGAGAGTCTAAAGTAATCAATGTAGCTTCTCACAGCTATGTTTCTCTATAAGAGAGTCTAAAGTAATCAATGTAGCTTCTCACAGCTATGTTTCTCTTTAAGAGAGTCTAAAGTAATCAACCTAGCTTCTCACAGCTATGTTTCTCTTTAAGAGAGTCTAAAGTAATCAACGTAGCTTCTCACAGCTATGTTTCTCTATAAGAGAGTCTAAAGTAATCAACGTAGCTTCACACAGCTATGTTTCTCTTTAAGAGAGTCTAAAGTAATCAACCTAGCTTCTCACAGCTATGTTTCTCTTTAAGAGAGTCTAAAGTAATCAACGTAGCTTCTCACAGCTACGTTTCTCTTTAAGAGTTTCTAAAGTAATCAACGTCGCTTCTCACGGCTATGTTTATCTTTAAGAGATTCTAAAGTAATCATTGTAGCTTCTCACAGCTATGTTTCTCTTTAAGAGCGTCTAAAGTAATCAATGTAGCTTCTCACAGCTATATTTCGCTTTAAGAGAGTCTAAAGTAATCAATGTAGCTTCTCACAGCTATGTTTCTCTTTAAAAGAGTCTAAAGTAATCAATGTAGCTTCTCACAGCTATGTTTCTCTTTAAAAGAGTCTAAAGTAATCAATGTAGCTTCTCACAGCTATGTTTCTCCTTAAGAGAGTCTAAAGTAATCAATGTAGCTTCTCACAGCTATGTTTCTCTTTAAGAGCGTCTAAAGTAATCAATGTAGCTTCTCACAGCTATATTTCGCTTTAAGAGCGTCTAAAGTAATCAATGTAGCTTCTCACAGCTATGTTTCTCTTTAAAAGAGTCTAAAGTAATCAATGTAGCTTCTCACAGCTATGTTTCTCTTTAAAAGAGTCTAAAGTAATCAATGTAGCTTCTCACAGCTATGTTTCTCCTTAAGAGAGTCTAAAGTAATCAATGTAGCTTCTCACGGCTATGTTTCTCCTTAAGAGAGTCTAAAGTAATCAATGTAGCTTCTCACGGCTATCTTTCTCCTGAAGAGAGTCTAAAGTAATCAATGTAGCTTCTCACAGCTATCTTTCTCCTTAAGAGAGTCTAAAGTAATCAATGTAGCTTCTCACGGCTATGTTTCTCCTTAAGAGAGTCTAAAGTAATCAATGTAGCTTCTCACGGCTATGTTTCTCCTTAAGAGCGTCTAAAGTAATCAATGTAGCTTCTCACGGCTATGTTTCTCTTTAAGAGCGTCTAAATTAATCAATGTAGCTTCTCACAGCTACGTTTCTCTTTAAGAGAGTCTAAAGTAATCAACGTAGCTTCTCACAGCTAAGTTTCTCTTTAAAAGAGTCTAAAGTAATTAAGGTAGCTTCTCACAGCTATGTTTCTCTTTAAGAGAGTCTAAAGTAATCAATGTAGCTTCTCACAGCTATGTTTCTCTATAAGAGAGTCTAAAGTAATCAATGTAGCTTCTCACAGCTATGTTTCTCTTTAAGAGAGTCTAAAGTAATCAACCTAGCTTCTCACAGCTATGTTTCTCTTTAAGAGAGTCTAAAGTAATCAACGTAGCTTCTCACAGCTATGTTTCTCTTTAAGAGTTTCTAAAGTAATCAACGTAGCTTCTCACAGCTATTTTTCTCCTTAAGAGAGTCTAAAGTAATCAATGTAGCTTCTCACGGCTATGTTTCTCTTTAAGAGCGTCTAAAGTAATCAATGTAGCTTTTCACAGCTATGTTTCTCTTTAAGAGAGTCTAAAGTAATCAATGTAGCTTCTCACGGCTATGTTTATCTTTAAGAGATTCTAAAGTAATCATTGTAGCTTCTCACAGCTATGTTTCTCCTTAAGAGAGTCTAAAGTAATCAATGTAGCTTCTCACAACTATGTTTCGCTTTAAGAGAGTCTAAAGTAATCAATGTAGCTTCTCACAGATATGTTTCTCCTGAAGAGAGTCTAAAGTAATCAATGTAGCTTCTCACAGCTATGTTTCTCTTTAAGAGCGTCTTAAGTAATCAATGTAGCTTCTCACAGCTATGTTTCTCTTTAAGAGCATTTAAAGTAATCAATGTAGCTTGTCACGGCAATGTTTCTCTCTAAGAGAGTCTAAAGTAATTAAGGTAGCTTCTCACAGCTATGTTTCTCTTTAAGAGAGTCTAAAGTAATCAATGTAGCTTCTCACAGCTATGTTTCTCTATAAGAAAGTCTAAAGTAATCAACGTAGCTTCTCACAGCTATGTTTCTCTTTAAGAGAGTCTAAAGTAATCAACCTAGCTTCTCACAGCTATGTTTCTCTTTAAGAGAGTCTAAAGTAATCAACGTAGCTTCTCACAGCTATGTTTCTCTTTAAGACTTTCTAAAGTAATCAACGTAGCTTCTCACAGCTATGTTTCTCCTTAAGAGAGTCTAAAGTAATCAATGTAGCTTCTCACGGCTATGTTTCTCTTTAAGAGCGTCTAAAGTAATCAATGTAGCTTTTCACAGCTATGTTTCTCTTTAAGAGAGTCTAAAGTAATCAATGTAGCTTCTCACGGCTATGTTTATCTTTAAGAGATTCTAAAGTAATCATTGTAGCTTCTCACAGCTATGTTTCTCCTTAAGAGAGTCTAAAGTAATCAATGTAGCTTCTCAAAACTATGTTTCGCTTTAAGAGAGTCTAAAGTAATCAATGTAGCTTCTCACAGCTATGTTTCTCTTTAAGAGAGTCTAAAGTAATCAATGTAGCTTCTCACAGCTATGTTTCTCTTTAAGAGCGTCTTAAGTAATCAATGTAGCTTCTCACAGCTATGTTTCTCTTTAAGAGCATCTAAAGTAATCAATGTAGCTTGTCACGGCTATGTTTCTCTCTAAGAGAGTCTAAAGTAATCAATGTAGCTTCTCACGGCTATATTTATCTTTAAGAGAGTCTAAAGTAATCATTGTAGCTTCTCACAGCTATGTTTCTCCTTAAGAGAGTCTAAAGTAATCAATGTAGCTTCTCACAGCTATGTTTCTCTTTAAGAGCGTCTTAATTAATCAATGTAGCTTCTCACAGCTATGTTTCTCTTTAAGAGCAATTAAAGTAATCAATGTAGCTTGTCACGGCTATGTTTCTCTTTAAGAGAGTCTAAAGTAATCAACGTAGCTTCTCACAGCTATGTTTCTCTTTAAGAGTTTCTAAAGTAATCAACGTAGCTTCTCACAGCTATTTTTCTCCTTAAGAGAGTCTAAAGTAATCAATGTAGCTTCTCACGGCTATGTTTCTCTTTAAGAGCGTCTAAAGTAATCAATGTAGCTTTTCACAGCTATGTTTCTCTTTAAGAGAGTCTAAAGTAATCAATGTAGCTTCTCACGGCTATGTTTATCTTTAAGAGATTCTAAAGTAATCATTGTAGCTTCTCACAGCTATGTTTCTCCTTAAGAGAGTCTAAAGTAATCAATGTAGCTTCTCACAACTATGTTTCGCTTTAAGAGAGTCTAAAGTAATCAATGTAGCTTCTCACAGATATGTTTCTCCTGAAGAGAGTCTAAAGTAATCAATGTAGCTTCTCACAGCTATGTTTCTCTTTAAGAGCGTCTTAAGTAATCAATGTAGCTTCTCACAGCTATGTTTCTCTTTAAGAGCATTTAAAGTAATCAATGTAGCTTGTCACGGCAATGTTTCTCTCTAAGAGAGTCTAAAGTAATTAAGGTAGCTTCTCACAGCTATGTTTCTCTTTAAGAGAGTCTAAAGTAATCAATGTAGCTTCTCACAGCTATGTTTCTCTATAAGAAAGTCTAAAGTAATCAACGTAGCTTCTCACAGCTATGTTTCTCTTTAAGAGAGTCTAAAGTAATCAACCTAGCTTCTCACAGCTATGTTTCTCTTTAAGAGAGTCTAAAGTAATCAACGTAGCTTCTCACAGCTATGTTTCTCTTTAAGACTTTCTAAAGTAATCAACGTAGCTTCTCACAGCTATGTTTCTCCTTAAGAGAGTCTAAAGTAATCAATGTAGCTTCTCACGGCTATGTTTCTCTTTAAGAGCGTCTAAAGTAATCAATGTAGCTTTTCACAGCTATGTTTCTCTTTAAGAGAGTCTAAAGTAATCAATGTAGCTTCTCACGGCTATGTTTATCTTTAAGAGATTCTAAAGTAATCATTGTAGCTTCTCACAGCTATGTTTCTCCTTAAGAGAGTCTAAAGTAATCAATGTAGCTTCTCAAAACTATGTTTCGCTTTAAGAGAGTCTAAAGTAATCAATGTAGCTTCTCACAGCTATGTTTCTCTTTAAGAGAGTCTAAAGTAATCAATGTAGCTTCTCACAGCTATGTTTCTCTTTAAGAGCGTCTTAAGTAATCAATGTAGCTTCTCACAGCTATGTTTCTCTTTAAGAGCATCTAAAGTAATCAATGTAGCTTGTCACGGCTATGTTTCTCTCTAAGAGAGTCTAAAGTAATCAATGTAGCTTCTCACGGCTATATTTATCTTTAAGAGAGTCTAAAGTAATCATTGTAGCTTCTCACAGCTATGTTTCTCCTTAAGAGAGTCTAAAGTAATCAATGTAGCTTCTCACAGCTATGTTTCTCTTTAAGAGCGTCTTAATTAATCAATGTAGCTTCTCACAGCTATGTTTCTCTTTAAGAGCAATTAAAGTAATCAATGTAGCTTGTCACGGCTATGTTTCTCTTTAAGAGAGTCTAAAGTAATCAATGTAGCTTGTCACGGCTATGTTTCTCTTTAAGAGAGTCTAAAGTAATCAATGTAGCTTCTCACAGCTATGTTTCTCTTTAAGAGAGTCTAAAGTAATCAATGTAGCTTCTCACAGCTATGTTTCTCTTTAAGAGAGTCTAAAGTAATCAATGTAGCTTCTCACAGCTATGTTTCTCTTTCAGAGAGTCTAAAGTAATCAATGAAGCTTCTCACAGCTATGTTTCTCTTTAAGAGAGTCTAAAGTAATCAATGTAGCTTCTCACAGCTATGTTTCTCTTTAAGAGCGTCTAAAGTAATCAATGTAACTTCTCACAGCTATGTTTCTCTTTAAGAGAGTCTAAAGTAATCAATGTAACTTCTCACAGCTATGTTTATCTTTAAGAGCGTCTAAAGTAATCAATGTAGCTTCTCACGGCTATGTTTCTCTTTAAGAGAGTATAAAGTAATCAATGTAGCTTCTCACGGCTATGTTTCTCTTTAAGAGAGTCTAATGTAATCAATGTAGCTTCTCACAGCTATGTTTCTCTTTAAGAGCGTCTAAAGTAATCAATGTAGCTTCTCACAGCTATATTTCGCTTTAAGAGCGTCTAAAGTAATCAATGTAGCTTCTCACAGCTATGTTTCTCTTTAAAAGAGTCTAAAGTAATCAATGTAGCTTCTCACAGCTATGTTTCTCTTTAAAAGAGTCTAAAGTAATCAATGTAGCTTCTCACAGCTATGTTTCTCTTTAAGAGAGTCTAAAGTAATCAATGTAGCTTCTCACGGCTATGTTTCTCCTTAAGAGAGTCTAAAGTAATCAATGTAGCTTCTCACGGCTATGTTTATCTTTAAGAGAGTCTAAAGTAATCAATGTAGCTTCTCACAGCTATGTTTCTCTTTAAGAGAGTCTAAAGTAATCATTGTAGCTTCTCACAGCTATGTTTCTCCTTAAGAGAGTCTAAAGTAATCAATGTAGCTTCTCACAGCTATGTTTCTCTTTAAGAGCGTCTTAATTAATCAATGTAGCTTCTCACAACTATGTTTCTCTTTAAGAGCATCTAAAGTAATCAATGTAGCTTGTCACGGCTATGTTTCTCTTTAAGAGAGTCTAAAGTAATCAATGTAGCTTGTCACGGCTATGTTTCTCTTTAAGAGAGTCTAAAGTAATCAATGTAGCTTCTCACAGCTATGTTTCTCTTTAAGAGAGTCTAAAGTAATCAATGTAGCTTCTCACAGCTATGTTTCTCTTTAAGAGAGTCTAAAGTAATCAATGTAGCTTCTCACAGCTATGTTTCTATTTCAGAGAGTCTAAAGTAATCAATGAAGCTTCTCACAGCTATGTTTCTCTTTAAGAGAGTCTAAAGTAATCAATGTAGCTTCTCAAAGCTATGTTTCTCTTTAAGAGCGTCTAAAGTAATCAATGTAACTTCTCACAGCTATGTTTCTCTTTAAGAGAGTCTAAAGTAATCAATGTAACTTCTCACAGCTATGTTTCTCTTTAAGAGCGTCTAAAGTAATCAATGTAGCTTCTCACGGCTATGTTTCTCTTTAAGAGAGTATAAAGTAATCAATGTAGCTTCTCACGGCTATGTTTCTCTTTAAGAGAGTCTAAAGTAATCAATGTAGCTTCTCACAGCTATGTTTCTCTTTAAGAGCGTTTAAAGTAATCAATGTAGCTTCTCACAGCTATATTTCGCTTTAAGAGCATCTAAAGTAATCAATGTAGCTTCTCACAGCTATGTTTCTCTTTAAAAGAGTCTAAAGTAATCAATGTAGCTTCTCACAGCTATGTTTCTCTTTAAAAGAGTCTAAAGTAATCAATGTAGCTTCTCACAGCTATGTTTCTCCTTAAGAGAGTCTAAAGTAATCAATGTAGCTTCTCACGGCTATGTTTCTCTTTAAGAGAGTCTAAAGTAATCAATGTAGCTTCTCACAGCTATGTTTCTCTTTAAGAGAGTTTAAAGTAATCAATGTAGCTTCTCACAGCTATGTTTCTCTTTAAGAGAGTCTAAAGTAATCAATGTAGCTTCTCACGGCTATGTTTCTCCTTAAGAGAGTCTAAAGTAATCAATGTAGCTTCTCACGGCTATGTTTCTCCTTAAGAGCGTCTAAAGTAATCAATGTAGCTTCTCACAGCTATGTTTCTCTTTAAGAGCGTCTAAAGTAATCAATGTAGCTTCTCACAGCTATGTTTCTCTTTAAGAGAGTCTAAAGTAATCAATGTAGCTTCTCACAGCTACGTTTCTCTTTAAGAGAGTCTAAAGTAATCAACGTAGCTTCTCACAGCTAAGTTTCTCTTTAAAAGAGTCTAAAGTAATTAAGGTAGCTTCTCACGGCTATGTTTCTCCTTAAGAGAGTCTAAAGTAATCAATGTAGCTTCTCACGGCTATGTTTCTCTTTAAGAGCGTCTAAAGTAATCAATGTAGGTTTTCACAGCTATGTTTCTCCTTAAGAGAGTCTAAAGTAATCAATGTAGCTTCTCACAGCTATGTTTCTCTTTAAGAGAGTCTAAAGTAATCAATGTAGCTTCTCACAGCTATATTTCTCTTTAAGAGAGTCTAAAGTAATCAATGTAGCTTCTCACAGCCATGTTTCGCTGTAAGAGAGTCTAAAGTAATCAATGTAGCTTCTCACAGCTATGTTTCTCCTTAAGAGAGTCTAAAGTAATCAATGTAGCTTCTCACAGCTATGTTTCTCTTTAAGAGCGTCTTAAGTAATCAATGTAGCTTCTCACAGCTATGTTTCTCTTTAAGAGCATCTAAAGTAATCAATGTAGCTTGTCACGGCTATGTTTCTCTCTAAGAGCATCTAAAGTAATCAATGTAGCTTGTCACGGCTATGTTTCTCTCTAAGAGAGTCTAAAGTAATCAATGTAGCTTCTCACAGCTATGTTTCTCTTTAAGAGAGTCTAAAGTAATCATTGTAGCTTCTCACAGCTATGTTTCTCCTTAAGAGAGTCTAAAGTAATGAATGTAGCTTCTCACAGCTATGTTTCTCTTTAAGAGCGTCTTAATTAATCAATGTAGCTTCTCACAGCTATGTTTCTCTTTAAGAGCATCTAAAGTAATCAATGTAGCTTGTCACGGCTATGTTTCTCTTTAAGAGAGTCTAAAGTAATCAATGTAGCTTGTCACGGCTATGTTTCTCTTTAAGAGAGTCTAAAGTAATCAATGTAGCTTCTCACAGCTATGTTTCTCTTTAAAAGAGTCTAAAGTAATCAATGTAGCTTCTCACAGCTATGTTTCTCTTTAAGAGAGTCTAAAGTAATCAATGTAGCTTCTCACAGCTATGTTTCTCTTTCAGAGAGTCTAAAGTAATCAATGAAGCTTCTCACAGCTATGTTTCTCTTTAAGAGAGTCTAAAGTAATCAATGTAGCTTCTCACGGCTATGTTTCTCTTTAAGAGAGTATAAAGTAATCAATGTAGCTTCTCACAGCTATGTTTCTCTTTAAGAGAGTCTAAAGTAATCAATGTAGCTTCTCACAGCTATGTTTCTCTTTAAGAGCGTCTAAAGTAATCAATGTAGCTTCTCATAGCTATATTTCGCTTTAAGAGCGTCTAAAGTAATCAATGTAGCTTCTCACAGCTATGTTTCTCTTTAAAAGAGTCTAAAGTAATCAATGTAGCTTCTCACAGCTATGTTTCTCTTTAAAAGAGTCTAAAGTAATCAATGTAGCTTCTCACAGCTATGTTTCTCCTTAAGAGAGTCTAAAGTAATCAATGTAGCTTCTCACGGCTATGTTTCTCCTTAAGAGAGTCTAAAGTAATCAATGTAGCTTCTCACGGCTATGTCTCTCCTTAAGAGAGTCTAAAGTAATCAATGTAGCTTCTCACAGCTATGTTTCTCCTTAAGAGAGTCTAAAGTAATCAATGTAGCTTCTCACGGCTATGTTTCTCCTTAAAAGCGTCTAAAGTAATCAATGTAGCTTCTCACGGCTATGTTTCTCTTTAAGAGCATCTAAAGTAATCAATGTAGCTTCTCACGTCTATGTTTCTCTTTAAGAGAGTCTAAAGTAATCAATGTAGCTTCCCACAGCAACGTTTCTCTTTAAGAGAGTCTAAAGTAATCAACGTAGCTTCTCACAGCTAAGTTTCTCTTTAAAAGAGTCTAAAGTAATTAAGGTAGCTTCTCACAGCTATGTTTCTCTTTAAGAGAGTCTAAAGTAATCAATGTAGCTTCTCACAGCTATGTTTCTCTATAAGAGAGTCTAAAGTAATCAACGTAGCTTCTCACAGCTATGTTTCTCTTTAAGAGAGTCTAAAGTAATCAACCTAGCTTCTCACAGCTATGTTTCTCATTAAGAGAGTCTAAAGTAATCAACGTAGCTTCTCACAGCTATCTTTCTCTTTAAGAGTTTCTAAAGTAATCAACGTAGCTTCTCACAGCTATGTTTCTCCTTAAGAGAGTCTAAAGTAATCAATGTAGCTTCTCACAGCTATGTTTCTCTTTAAGAGAGTCTAAAGTAATCAATGTAGCTTCTCACAGCTATGTTCCTCCTTAAGAGAGTCTAAAGTAATCAGTGTAGCTTCTCACAGCTAAGTTTCTCTTTAAGAGAGTCTAAAGTAATTAATGTATCTTCTCACAGCTATGTTTCTCTTTAAGAGTCTAAAGTAATCAATGTAGCTTCTCACAGCTATGTTTCTCCATAAGAGAGTCTAAAGTAATCAATGTAGCTTCTCACAGCTATGTTTCTCTATAAGAGAGTCTAAAGTAATCAACGTAGCTTCTCACAGCTATGTTTCTCTTTAAGAGAGTCTAAAGTAATTAATGTAGCTTCTCACAGCTATGTTTCTCTTTAAGACAGTCTAAAGTAATCAATGTAGCTTCTCACAGCTATGTTTCTCTATAAGAGAGTCTAAAGTAATCAATGTAGCTTCTCACAGCTATGTTTCTCTTTAAGAGATTCTAAAGTAATCAACGTAGCTTCTCACAGCTATGTTTCTCTTTAAGAGAGTCTAAAGTAATCAACGTAGCTTCTCACAGCTATGTTTCTCTTTAAGAGAGTCTAAAGTAATCAACGTAGCTTCTCACAGCTATGTTTCTCTTTAAGAGTCTAAAGTAATCAATGTAGCTTCTCACAGCTATGTTTCTCTTTAAGAGAGTCTAAAGTAATCATTGTAGCTTCTCACAGCTATGTTTCTCCTTAAGAGAGTCTAAAGTAATCAATGTAGCTTCTCACAACTATGTTTCTCTTTAAGAGAGTCTAAAGTAATCAATGTAGCTTCTCACAGCTATGTTTCTCCTTAAGAGAGTCTAAAGTAATCAATGTAGCTTCTCACAGCTAAGTTTCTCTTTAAGAGAGTCTAAAGTAATCAATGTAGCTTCTCACAGCTGTTTCTCTTTAAGAGTGTTTAAAGTAATCAATGTAGCTTCTCACAGCTATGTTTCTCTTTAAGAGAGTCTAAAGTAATCATTGTAGCTTCTCACAGCTATGTTTCTCCTTAAGAGAGTCTAAAGTAATCAATGTAGCTTCTCACAACTATGTTTCTCTTTAAGAGAGTCTAAAGTAATCAATGTAGCTTCTCACAGCTATGTTTCTCCTTAAGAGAGTCTAAAGTAATCAATGTAGCTTCTCACAGCTATGTTTCTCTTTAAGAGCATCTTAAGTAATCAATGTAGCTTCTCACAGCTATGTTTCTCTTTAAGAGCATCTAAAGTAATCAATGTAGCTTGTCACGGCTATGTTTCTCTTTAAGAGAGTCTAAAGTAATCAATGTAGCTTCTCACGGCTATGTTTATCTTTAAGAGAGTCTAAAGTAATCAATGTAGCTTCTCACAGCTATGTTTCTCTTTAAGAGAGTCTAAAGTAATCATTGTAGCTTCTCACAGCTATGTTTCTCCTTAAGAGAGTCTAAATTAATCAATGTAGCTTCTCACAACTATGTTTCTCTTTAAGAGAGTCTAAAGTAATCAATGTAGCTTCTCACAGCTATGTTTCTCCTTAAGAGAGTCTAAAGTAATCAATGTAGCTTCTCACAGCTATGTTTCTCTTTAATAGCGTCTTAAGTAATCAATGTAGCTTCTCAAAGCTATGTTTCTCTTTAAGAGCATGTAAAGTAATCAATGAAGCTTGTCACGGCTATGTTTCTCTTTTAAAGAGTCTAAAGTAATCAATGTAGCTTGTCACGGCTATGTTTCTCTTTAAGAGAGTCTAAAGTAATCAATGTAGCTTCTCACAGCTATGTTTCTCTTTAAGAGCGTCTAAAGTAATCAATGTAGCTTCTCACAGCTATGTTTCTCTTTAAGAGAGTCTAAAGTAATCAATGTAGCTTCTCACAGCTATGTTTCTCTTTAAGAGAGTCTAAAGTAATCAATGAAGCTTCTCACAGCTATGTTTCTCTTTAAGAGAGTCTAAAGTAATCAATGTAGCTTGTCACAGCTATGTTTTTCCTGAAGAGAGTCTAAAGTAATCAATGTAGCTTCTCACAGCTATGTTTCTCCTTAAGAGAGTCTAAAGTAATCAATGTAACTTCTCACAGCTATGTTTCTCTTTAAGAGCATCTAAAGTAATCAATGTAGCTTCTCACGGCTATGTTTCTCTTTAAGAGAGTATAAAGTAGTCAATGTAGCTTCTCATGGCTATGTTTCTCTTTAAGAGAGTCTAAAGTAATCAATGTAGCTTCTCACAGCTATGTTTCTCTTTAAGAGCGTCTAAAGTAATCAATGTAGCTTCTCACAGCTATGTTTCGCTTTAAGAGCGTCTAAAGTAATCAATGTAGCTTCTCACAACTATGTTTCTCTTTAAAAGAGTCTAAAGTAATCAATGTAGCTTCTCACAGCTATGTTTCTCTTTAAAAGAGTCTAAAGTAATCAATGTAGCTTCTCACAGCTATGTTTCTCCTTAAGAGAGTCTAAAGTAATCAATGTAGCTTCTCACGGCTATCTTTCTCCTTAAGAGAGTCTAAAGTAATCAATGTAGCTTCTCACGGCTATGTTTCTCCTTAAGAGAGTCTAAAGTAATCAATGTAGCTTCTCACAGCTATGTTTCTCTTTAAGAGAGTCTAAAGTAATCAACTTAGCTTCTCACAGCTATGTTTCTCTTTAAGAGAGTCTAAAGTAATCAACGTAGCTTCTCACAGCTATGTTTCTCTTTAAGAGTGTCTAAAGTAATCAACGTAGCTTCTCACAGCTATGTTTCTCCTTAATAGAGTCTAAAGTAATCAATGTAACTTCTCACAGCTATGTTTCTCTTTAAGAGAGTCTAAAGTAATCAATGTAGCTTCTCACAGCTATGTTCCTCCTTAAGAGAGTCTAAAGTAATCAATGTAGCTTCTCACAGCTAAGTTTCTCTTTAAGAGAGTCTAAAGTAATTAATGTAGCTTCTCACAGCTATGTTTCTCTTTAAGAGAGTCTAAAGTAATCAATGTAGCTTCTTACAGCTATGTTTCTCCATAAGAGAGTCTAAAGTAATCAATGTAGCTTCTCACAGCTATGTTTCTCTTTAAGAGATTCTAAAGTAATCAATGTAGCTTCTCACAGCTATGTTTCTCTATAAGAGAGTCTAAAGTAATCAACGTAGCTTCTCACAGCTATGTTTCTCTTTAAGAGAGTCTAAAGTAATTAAGGTAGCTTCTCACAGCCATGTTTCTCTTTAAGACAGTCTAAAGTAATCAATGTAGCTTCTCACAGCTATGTTTCTCTTTAAGAGAGTCTAAAGTAATCAATGTAGCTTCTCACAGCTATGTTTCTCTTTAAGAGAGCCTAAAGTAATCAACGTAGCTTCTCACAGCTATGTTTCTCTTTAAGAGAGTCTAAAGTAATCAACATAGCTTCTAACAGCTATGTTTCTCTTTAAGAGAGTCTAAAGAATTCAACGTAGCTTCTCACAGCTATGTTTCTCTTTAAGAGTCTAAAGTAATCAATGTAGCTTCTCACAGCTATGTTTCTCCTTAAGAGAGTCTAAAGTAATCAATGTAGCTTCTCACAGCTATGTTTCTCCTTAAGAGAGTCTAAAGTAATCAACATAGCTTCTCACAGCTATGTTTCTCTTTAAGAGAGTCTAAAGTAATCAATGTAGCTTCTCACAGCTATGTTTCTCTTTAAGAGAGTCTAAAGTAATTAAGGTAGCTTCTCACAGCTATGTTTCTCTTTAAGAGAGTCTAAAGTAATCAATGTAGCTTCTCACAGCTGTGTTTCAACAAATCGGTGAAGAATACAAGTCACACATCGTAAACAACATAATTAATTACACTTTACAGATATGACTGTCTTCACTTTACAACAATAATGATAATATCCTTAACTTTGCTTCAAGATGAAACTTTACATGTGTTCATAAAATACAGAAAATCAAACATTTAACTTAACCAAGGCATGATGGACAGACATTAAGATGGACAAGGGTAAAATGACATGCACCTTACTGCTGCCATAGAGGTCATATAAATATCCCTTTGGTAAAAAATGCCCCAGTTAAAAAATCCCTTATACCAAGTTCACTATAACCAGCACCTTTCATAGTGAATCAACAACTTTTCATAGTGAATCAACAACTTTAAAAGGATTTTGTTATTTGTTATATGTTTACATAAGTACAGCTGGTTCTAAAAGTTCATTTTAAACCTTGATTTCTTCACCACTCCTCTGTAAAAACTCCTCACTGGAGCTGATGTTAATACACATCAAATTATAAAATGGATTAACTTTTTGAAACATTATTCCAATGGAATTATGCTACAAATCATCTTATCACCAGTACAGAAGCACAAAAACATGTTATTACCTGTAAAGAAGCATAAAAACATCTTATCACTTGTACAGAAGCATAAAAGCATATCACCTGTAAAGAAGCATAAATACATATCACCTGTACAGAAGCATAAAAACATCTTTTCACCTGTACAAAAGCATAAAAACTGTTGTTCCAAATCTGCCACATTTTTGAATTTTGTAAATTTATCTCCTTTCTGTGAGGCTATATGACCATGACTGCATTGATCCACACTAGCTGTTATTAAGACTGATTCCACACCATATTCAGACAGTCTTTCAATCTGAAAAGAATACAGGATTACTATAGTATATCAGACTGATTCCACACCATATTCAGACAGTCTTTCAATCTGAAAAGAATACAGGATTACTATAGTATATCAGACTGATTCCACACCATATTCAGACAGTCTTTCAATCTGAAAAGAATACACGATTACTATAGTATATCAGACTGATTCCACACCATATTCAGACAGTCTTTCAATCTGAAAAGAATACACGATTACTATAGTATATCAGACTGATTCCACACCGTATTCAGACAGTCTTTCAATCTGAAAAGAATACATGATTACTATAGTATATCAGACTGATTCCACACCATATTCAGACAGTCTTTCAATCTGAAAAGAATACATGATTACTATAGTATATCAGACTGATTCCACACCATATTCAGACAGTCTTTCAATCTGAAAAGAATACAGGATTACTATAGTATATCAGACTGATTCCATACCATATTCAGACAGTCTTTCAATCTGAAAAGAATACATGATTACTATAGTATATCAGACTGATTCCACACCATATTCAGACAGTCTTTCAATCAGAAAAGAATACAGGATTACTATAGTATATCAGACTGATTCCATACCATATTCAGACAGTCTTTCAATCAGAAAAGAATACAGGATTACTATAGTATATCAGACTGATTCCACACCATATTCATACAGTCTTTCAATCAGAAAAGAATACAGGATTACTATAGTATATCAGACTGATTCCACACCATATTCAGACAGTCTTTCAATCAGAAAAGAATACAGGATTACTATAGTATATCAGACTGATTCCACACCATATTCAGACAGTCTTTCAATCTGAAAAGAATACATGATTACTATAGTATATCAGACTGATTCCACACCATATTCAGACAGTCTTTCAATCAGAAAAGAATACAGTATTACTATAGTATATCAGACTGATTCCATACCATATTCAGACAGTCTTTCAATCAGAAAAGAATACAGGATTACTGTAGTATATCAGACTGATTCCACTCCATATTCATACAGTCTTTCAATCTGAAAAGAATACAGGATTACTATAGTATATCAGACTGATTCCATATCATATTCAGACAGTCTTTCAATCTGAAAAGAATACATGATTACTATAGTATATCAGACTGATTCCACTCCATATTCATACAGTCTTTCAATCTGAAAAGAAATGGATCAATATTCAAAATACAGGATTAGTTCTGAATATTAAGACTGATTAAACTCCATATTCAGAGAGTCTTTCAATCTGAAAAGATGGATTAATATTCAAAATACAGGATTACTATTGTATATCAGTGCTGATGTATCTTTTGTTTATCTCCAATTACAAGACACAGGCAGCATGCCCAATGTTAAAGAAGTTGCATTGACCAAGTCAGAATAATACTGGAAGAATTTCTTGGGAAGGAATGAAGAAACAAATTTTGTATGAATGCGAATTATGATGTAAATCTGATGAAACACAATGAAATATAACAGAATTAAATTTAAAAATGAAAAAAAAATGATGAAAATAATTTGATTAATAATTATTACCTACATCTAAATCAAACTCACAGCAGGATTGATCAAGTATCCACAACAAACTTGTAAAAGGAAGACAGGTCAAAATAAATACTGTTTCACATATAAATTCAGCACACTCTGGACAAAACATACATCTAAACAAGAATTCTAACATGAATTATCAATACAAACATGATCCCACAATATCAATCAAACTTGGAATATGACTAATAAAAAAGTTCTAAAACAATCTGACAACAGAACAGATCAATAGAAATGCTGTGTCACCCAAATCTACATGTAAAACAAACCTGGTCACTCAACCTTGTGAAAGGTCACATCAAATTATAAAAAGCAAGCTTAACAGGACAGATCAACACAAATGTCACCATATCTACAAAAAAAATAGTAACTGGATGTATCATCCTGTGTCATCCATGTCTATAACAAACTTGTAACAGGACAAATCAATACAAATCCTGTGTCACCAATGTCTAAAATAAACTTGTAACAGGACAAATCATTACAAATCCTGTGTCACCCATGTCTGAAACAAACTTATAACAGGACAAATCATTACAAATCCTGTGTCACCCATGTCTAAAACTTGTAACAGGACAAATCATTACAAATCCTGTGTCACCCATGTCTAAAATAAACTTGTAACAGGACAAATCATTATAAATCCTGTGTCACCCATGTCTAAAATAAACTTATAACAGGACAAAGCATTACAAATCCTGTGTCACCCATGTCTGAAACAAACTTATAACAGGACAAAGCATTACAAATCCTGTGTCACCCATGTCTAAAACAAACTTGTAACAGGACAAATCATTACAAATCCTGTGTCACGCATGTCTAAAACAAACTTGCCACTGGATAGATCAATACAAATCATTTATCACCCACTGGACAGATCAATACAAATCATTTATCACCCACTGGACAGATCAATACAAATCATTTATCACCCACTGGACAGATCAATACAAATCATTTATCACCCATATGTAAAACAAACTTGAACTTAGTATTAGACAAGGTCAAGTACAAAATACAGATAAACCTAGTAAATACAATCATTAAGAAAAACCAACAAATACTGGTAATACAATGAAATATACATAACACCTGATTGTTTTAATTAGCTGTTTTTTACATTTAAGTTCCAAATAAAATCAACGTCTTGAAGCTAATCCGAATGAAATCTACATAAACTTGGTAATATGTATTATTATTCCATATCAAGAAGTAGGAATTTATAGGATTTTGTGAAATTCTGTACACTGACACTTAAATGAAAAATACTGTACTCTGACTCTTAAATGAGAAACACTGCTCTTGACACTTAAATGAGAAATACTATACACTTAAATGAAAAATACTGTACTATGACACTTAAATGAGAAACACTGTGCTTGACACTTAAATGAGAAATACTGTACTCTTGACTCTTAAATGAGAAACACTGTACACTTAAATGAAAAATACTGTACTCTGACTCTTAAATGAGAAACACTGTACACTTAAATGAGAAATACTGTACTCTGACTCTTAAATGAGAAACACTGTACACTTAAATGAAAAATACTGTACTCTGACTCTTAAATGAGAAACACTGTACACTTAAATGAAAAATACTGTACTCTGACTCTTAAATGAGAAACACTGTACACTTAAATGAAAAATACTGTACTCTGACTCTTAAATGAGAAACACTGTACACTTAAATGAAAAATACTGTACTCTGACTCTTAAATGAGAAACACTGTACACTTAAATGAAAAATACTGTACTCTGACTCTTAAATGAGAAACACTGTACACTTAAATGAAAAATACTGTACTCTGACTCTTAAATGAGAAATACTGTACACTTAAATGAAAAATACTGTACTCTGACTCTTAAATGAGAAATACTGTACACTTAAATGAAAAATACTGTACTCCAGAGGTGGGCAAACTTTCCCGTGCAAGGGCAGCATAAACAAATTTACAACTTTAGCGGGTCACATAGTTTAGCGGGTCACATAGTTTAGCGGGTCGCATAGTTTAGCGGGTCACATAGTTTAGCGGGTCACATAGTTTAGCGGGGCGGGGCGCATAGTTTAGCAGGTCGCATAGTTCATTAAGTAAAATAATTATTATCTGAAATAGCAAAAGCAAAAGGTTTTTCTAAATAACATCATAATTACTTTTCAGTTGACAATATGTTGTTAATTGGAAAACTTACAACTTGAAAAGAAGCACATTTATTTGATAAACAATAACATAAACAGAGTCAGTGCGAATGATGCAGCTGATTTTGTTTTAATAAATATTTTCCAAAGTTACTGTGCTTAGTTTGAAAGTGACATTTCAAACTGAACTCCTTGAAAATGACAAATCAAACACACAGCTTTAACTCCAACATCGGTAAAGAAATATTTGTCAGTCAACTCCTTCTTAAAGGCACGCATTCATCTTCAATTTGTTGCTTTCTAGATATCCTCGAACAACTCATTTTGGGTAAACTTTGAAAGATAATAAAAGCTTTTTTAAATGTATAGATTGATGCGGAACTGTCAATCCCTGAAAATTCTTCACTTCAACAATTTCACGTTAACTGAGTCACTTGTCTGCCATGGTGGGTGCATACACTGTTCAAAAAACGTTTTGGTGTGTAAGCACACTGGTTTTGATGACACAGTCAAGACACACTGACAACGCACTCAGCCAATCAAGAGCGTGTGAACAGTGAAAGACAATGCATACGCACGCGCACCTCAATCAACCCACCTGGTGGGATAAAATCATAGATATCTGAATAGACTGTGAAACAAGCCAAGCAAAAGTCTATTGAAATTTCTATGGCTTTTCCCACTGCCCAGCGGGACAAAAATATCATAGACATATGAACAGAATGCAAAACAAGCCAAAGTTCTATTGAAATTTATATGACTTTTCCCACTGGGTAGGTATTTGGCATCACGTGGTTACATTTCTCTCAAAATTAGACAGAAATTTTACCCTTGAGAAAATTAACAGTGTGAACACAAGACTTGATAAACCTTGGCACACTTAAATGAGAAATAATGTACCCTTAAATGAGAATAAATGTGCACTTAAATGAGAAATACTGTACAATTAAGTGGGACATACCAGTGTTTGAATCTCATACTTCAATACTGACTTCATGGCCTCCTTCATATCTGGTTGAGAAAAATCAGGCTCTCTCATGTGTGACATCTTTATTCTTGATTCTACAATTTAATTAAATGTCATTAGTACAACCATTGTATGAAGAAGAAACTAGAAAGAAAATATTTCAAATTAAGTGTCCAGGTCCAAATATTACCAACATAAGACTTACATTAAGTTCAGACTTAAACTTCAGACAATCAAATCAGTGATTCTACATTTAAATTTCAGACAATCAAATCATTGCCAATGGATTTTACATTTAAATTTCTGCCAGTCAGAATACTTAGTTCAATGGATTCTGCACCAAATTTCATCCACTTGGATCAATGGATTCTGCACCAAATTTCATCCACTTGGATTAATGGATTCTCTACTTAAATTTCATCCACTTAGTTCAATTGATTCTCTACTTAAATATCCACTTATATCAATGGATTCTCTATTTAAAGTTAATCCACTTAGTTCAATTGATTCTCTACTTAAATATCCACTTAGATCAATGGATTCTCTATTTAAGTTTCATCCATTTAGGTCAATGGATTCTCTACTTAAATGGATTCCCTGTTAAGTTTCATCCACACAGAGCAATGGATTCTCTACTTAAATTTCAACCACATAGAGCAATGGATTCTCTACTTAAATTTCAACCACATAGAGCAATGGATTCTCTACTTAAATTTCAACCACATAGAGCAATGGATTCTCTACTTAAATTTCAACCACTTAGATCAATGGATACTAAACACTTAAATTTAAGTAAATACTTATGACATGGTGGTGAAAAATCAACACAGCTCGGACACAAAACTAGTCTGACTTTCTTCTGTTGATAAAACCCTGAGATTAATTAAATTTCTCTCTTCTGTCATGATTATTCTGATAACTTCAAAAATAGTTTTACATTTTAATGCTCATTCACCATTTATACTATTACTGACTGTAAATAATTTTCCATTTTTCTTCATTCTTTCACTCTCTATCTTCATTCTCGTTTATTGTTTCTTCAAGCATCATGCCAGCTTATTTATCCTGTCTTACTTTGTTAAGACACACCTCAAGTTTAGTTTGTACATTCAACAACAAATTTAACAGCAGTAGCCCACACAAGCTAGCAATCAACATGCCACACAAGCTAGCAATCAACATGCCAAGAATAGTACTAGTGAACCCCTGTTAATGTCCCAGTGCCATGTTTTTCTTTTTATAAATTTCACCATTCAACAAATCTATTCTAACTAAAGTTTGAAAGAAAGGAAATGATTTATTATCAAAGGTATTTGAAGACATTATCGCTTTTAGGCAAATCTGAGAAAAAAAAGCATGCATTTGACTCATGAATACTGGTGATCAGCTGGTATACTGGAACAATTTTTATAGTGAGCATGTGCTGAAGAAAACCCCAACTGTTGCTGATTTTCATATTAACTGATTTGTCAAACTTAATGAATGCCAGTTAAAGAAAAATATGCATGAATGCTACTGTATCCAACATACTATCAAATACAAACTGAAAATAGCATATCACATAAAGATCACCTACTGTATCCAACATACTATCAAATACAAACTGAAAATAGCATATCACATAAAGATCACCTACTGTATCCAACATACTATCAAATACAAACTGAAAATAGCATATCACATAAAGATCACCTACTGTATCCAACATACTATCAAATACAAACTGAAAATAGCATATCACATAAAGATCACCTACTGTATCCAACATACTATCAAATACAAACTGAAAATAGCATATCACATAAAGATCACCTACTGTATCCAACATACTATCAAATACAAACTGAAAATAGCATACCACATAAAGATCACCTACTGTATCCAACATACTATCAAATACAAACTGAAAATAGCATACCACATAAAGATCACCTACTGTATCCAACATACTATCAAATACAAACTGAAGATAGCATATCACATAAAGATCACCTACTGTATCCAACATACTATCAAATACAAACTGAAAATAGCATATCACATAAAGATCACCTACTGTATCCAACATACTATCAAATACAAACTGAAAATAGCATATCACATAAAGATCACCTACTGTATCCAACATACTATCAAATACAAACTGAAAATAGCATATGACATAAAGATCACCTACTGTATCCAACATACTATCAAATACAAACTGAAAATAGCATATCACATAAAGATCACCTACTGTATCCAACATACTATCAAATACAAACTGAAAATAGCATATGACATAAAGATCACCTACTGTATCCAACATACTATCAAATACAAACTGAAAATAGCATACCACATAAAGATCACCTACTGTATCCAACATACTATCAAATACAAACTGAAAATAGCATATGACATAAAGATCACCTACTGTATCCAACATACTATCAAATACAAACTGAAAATAGCATATGACATAAAGATCACCTACTGTATCCAACATACTATCAAATACAAACTTTTGAGTTTGCCTCTTATGTTTACAATGGTGACATCATCAAAATATTGTGTTCCATCCTTCTACCCGGTAAGTTGCTGATCAACGTCAGATTAAATCGTACACGTTTCAAATGATCGGCTTTCTCAGTTCGAGGGAGAAATTACATGGCTCATACTGTGATGAAATGTTGATATTATCAAGTTTTCATGGAAACCAACAGTGTTTAGGACCAATATTTTTTAATATTCCACTGTTTTTCAGATGATTTGGTATATATTACATTTTTGGGAGCTTCGGAGGAAAGATCACAGAAAGCTAATATAATGATATATATTTTTTGTTGTTGTTGTTGTAGGGTTTAATGCAATTTTTCAGCACACGATAGGTTATACATGGCGACCAGTTAATGCAGAAAGAAGAACATCAAGTTTAATCAAGTTTTATCACCAAATTGAGCTTTTGGCCAATGACCTTGATGAACTGTTCCTTAAGGCCAGATCTAGAGATCACGGAGAGCCAAAAATGTTTGTGAGCAAGTATTGGAGATAGCATGGACTATATCTCACAGTACTGCCCTTGAAGGACAACTACCTATGCCTTCGTGCATTCCCAAAAAGGCAGTGATCATCATAGAAAATAATAACACCTGATATTTTCAATGGACCATCCATTCTGCTCATTACTATTCTGATGACCACCACCCGAAGTACAATACGTATCTGTGATGCTTACAAATTCACAAGCTTTAGTTTCACACTAAAACGTTTGAGAATCTTAACCCTACCATTGCCATCAGCATCTTACATTTTATCCAATATACATCTGTGATAAAGTGCTGGATAAAACCATCAACCTACTGCTGCTGTTGGATGATGACAACCAACACAATATTGGAATGCAAATAGCACAGACCATCAAGTGGGCTTGAGCGTCATTGGCCAAGACCAATACAAAGTAGTCATCAATGGTTCCTGCATTTACATAAATAGCATAGACCTGTTGTTTGTCCATAGATTCGATGAGGACCTCT
This sequence comes from Unio delphinus, assembly GCA_029339505.1. Classification (NCBI taxonomy): domain Eukaryota; kingdom Metazoa; phylum Mollusca; class Bivalvia; order Unionida; family Unionidae; genus Unio; species Unio delphinus. The sequence goes on from JAQISU010000011.1 coordinate 6,087,186, forward strand.
ATAGTCATCCAAGGGTTGGATGGGCTGGTTCTGTTCTGTGCATGAATAGGTGGATGATCAGGTCAACCCTTGCACGGAATGTTAGGTGCATAAGGGACAGGGGATGAGTGGGACATCTCCAGAAGGGATGATAGCAGGTGCTTTTCTGGCTTGCCTCTTCAGTTCTGCAGCTGCTGTCTTGCTAGATTTGCACTTATTGAATATAATGGTAGTCCTACTATTTATGTTTTGGGGATAAAGGTCTTACTGCCCAATGGTCTAATAGTTCTGTGCAGCATGTTCCAATGTCAATTAACATTGGAATTATTGGTCACATTTTCAGGAATATCTCACACTTTGCAGCCCATAGCCCAGCACCTCTCTGCAAATTAATAATGTAGCCAGGCTTTACTTACTACTAAAAAAACAATTATTAGGCTCAGTTTCTTACATTGTTGGACTAATCTTAAAGGTGATTGATGATTCTGATTGTGCTGATGTGACAAGACAACGCCAACTGTCTATTGTACCATTAACGAGTTTATGAATGCAGCAGGCGATGCGGCAATGCGAACAATGGGAAGCTACTGGAAAGCCTAGTTTATATTCATATTGGCCTAGTCCGAGACTTAAACCCATGTGGACAGAGTGCGATGGAAGTGTGGCCAAGTCCGATACTTAAACCCATGTGGACAGAGTGCGAAGGAAGTGATGGTGAAAATAAACACTTTTCCTCCAAATTCCCTCGAAATCATGTTATACTGCTTTTGTGTCTCACAAGGGGATCCTTTTTCAATTAAATTGTCCTGGACTGTCATTTCTAACATGACCCGTTATTCAGTCATATAATCTGCATGAATTCTCAATAAGTATAATATTTTCTCGTACAGTGGTATAATTAGGTATACATCAAACAACTTACTTCGCAATATTCAAGCCATTAGATTAAGGACCCATCAATTAATTTTCTGTGTGAATTTCGTCGACATTACATCTTCTTCAATTACCTCAAGATAAAATTAAATTTACTAATATAATACATAAAAATAATAGTTTAACAAATAATGGCATGCCTATTTTTATCTAACTAATTGAGCCTGAGTTTACTTTGAAACACTAACCTCAATACCCTTAAAATTCAATGGCTGCTTCCTAATGTGCTTCCGGATATATTATGAAACGTACAAAAGCATGCAACTGGACTATTATGTAACATTAAAAATAACTCTTGCCGCCCAAAATCCCAGGTAAATAAATAAATAGCAAAAATGAAGGCATATAACAAAATATAAGCATAAATACAAAGTGAAAGTACAGAAAAATAAAATCAGTTGAATATAATAACATTTAAAGAAAAGGTTTTGTTCACCTATCCAAAAAGTACTCTCAGCTGTCTCACAATTTCTGGGCATAGAAGTCATGAATTCTTTAAGGTAAATGAGCCATTACATGTGCAACGTACAAGCATTCTTGGAACATCCCCTCTTGCATGCTAAAAATATGTAATCCAATCAATGCACAGCAATAAAGAAATTCACAGCTTCCACAGTGATGCTTTTAATTTGAATCCATTGTTGAATAACATTTTAATGGATAAACTAATCAAATGAAATGCAATTTGATATCACAATTTATGCCAGTGTGTGTGTGTGTGTGTGTGTGTGTGTGTGGTTGTGTGTGTGTGTGTGTGTATTCTTTTATATATATTTGCAGTGTTTGTTAGTTTTATTTTATTTTAAATTTCATTATATCATTATATGCTGTTGTAAAGTAACATTGTATGTTGGACTAAACCTTGTCCAAAATCACAATTATTATTCTACTTAACCTGAATTATTTTATTAACTTTCTATAAGGTTATTTTCTTTCATGAAAATGCTAATTGTGACCTGAGTTAAACTAGAAGACTAATATAATATTGTTACTGGATAAATTATTCGTTCATGCTTTAAGATCTAGAAAATTCAATATTATTATTGTTTTTTGTCCAGAAATTCATTTGGGCAGGAATTTATTACTCAAAAATTATTTAATTGAGTGAATTTTTTACTCCAACTTATTTAATTGAGTGAATTTTTTTACTCCAAATTATTTAATTGAGTGAATTTTTTACTCCAAATTATTTAATTGAGTGAATTTTTTACTCCACATTATTTAATTGAGTGAATTTTTTTCTGTAATTACAGAGTGCTCATTAAAAAAATATTCTTGGACAGAGACACTCACTGGGATTTATGGTGAATTCAAACCTGGAATTATGTTAGGTACTGTGTTTAAACAAAATAACATCATGATATACCCTACCTCAGGCACATCAACACCTTCAGTAATGGACTTAATTTGGATTTCCACTAACGTTTATTCGGAACTTTTATTATTAGAACTTGTGACTGTAAGCCAAGGCATATTTTAGGATTTAATTCTCAATACAATAAGCTCTTTTTTAAAATAATTTCACTTTGTGTTCTAGGAAAAAAATTATATGTTGAATTTTACATGGTGTCATGTTATAGAAGAAACCAGATGTTAGCATGTTTATGTTAAACCCTGAAGCCATAATTTCTCACCATCAAAATGTCTGAGGTGTCCAGCCTGTTAATTGACATAGCCATAAACTAGAGATGCACAGTTTATTTTTGACAAAGTCAGTTACATAACATTGTTCACGGGTAAGTGGCAATTTCTTGTTTGCCTGGTGGGACAAGACAAATAAAACTACTCTGAGACCATTCATAATGGTGAGATTATTATTCTGGGAATAATAAGGGAGCTTCAAAACAGGTTAGTTATCATATGCTCGATTGTTGTGAAATATTACTGCAAAGTAAGTGTACTTTAATTATTGCAGTATATATATATATATATATATATATATATATATATATATATATATATATATATATATATATATATATATATAAAGAATACAAATTATATGGCATATAACAGTCCTTTCAAATGCACTGGATCCAGCAAGGGATCACATGTGTCAGGGAATGAATAAGATAAATGCAAAAAACTGACAAGCAACAGTGCAGAACTAGTATCACTCTAGCCTGAGCGCTTTCGACTCTTAATGAGTCTTTATCAAAGGCAAATACAGAACATAGACAAGACAGAAAAGTAAAATACAAAAATCGTGTTTACAAAACTTTACATGCCTGTTTCTACAGGAATTCAACATTTAAATTTATTATGTTACAACTAGTTTCTTTCAACTTGTTGCAGATGCTGTAAAATGTCTGTGTTGACTTAGAAATCGATGAGCCAAAGCGACACATCTGTTTTTGTATGTAAATTTATGTAATTATATCCCGGATATTTTATATTAGTAGTAAGAGGCCATTAAGTAAATTTAGAGAATTATTTAAAAGAAAATGTGTCAGCTGGAAAAGATAATTACATTTGTGCATGGTTGTCTTTTTCATGTCTTCTTGGTTTAAACCGCTTGGTTTCAATGTTCGAATCCAGTCAGATTCCTTTTCTTTCCTGGTTTCGGAACTCGAGTTGTGGTTGTGAGCAATTGCAATAAATGTTACATCACTGAAGGTGTGGCTAGGGGAGGAGAAGTGTTCTGCAACCAGACTTCTGTATAGCTTCTTTGTTATCCAATCAGATCTATGAATGTTGATCCTTTTGTGTAGCCTCTCAGTTTCTCCGACATAATCAGATCTATGAAGGTTGATACTTTTGTGTAGCCTCTATATATATATATATATATATATATATATATATATATTACCATCGTAGTTTGATTCATTTGTAGTGTCTGATATACATGCGTATTTTGAGATATGAGCAACGTGATGTGTAGAATTAATATTGTAATTCATTATTGGGTTAATTTGTAGTAACCTCATGTATTTATTCATTTGATATAGATTTGCAAATTTTGAATTCAATTATAAACTTTTTATAATGTTGCGGTGTGCCACATTAATTTAGGAATTTGCCTATTTGTGTATACTTGTATGAGTATCATGTGTATGGATATGTCAGAGCATGGATGTGCATATCTGTGTACACTTGTGAAAGTGCAATGTACAGAAATGCATCTGATTACATGATATTGTTTTGTATATAATAAGATTGAGAATCTATATATATATATATATATATATATATATATATATATATATATATATATATATATATATATATATACTGTGTACATGTAGCAGGGAGAATGTGTATTTCGATCGGCATGAATGCATGACCAGTGCAGTGGTCCAGGTCTCTGGGAGACAAAATAGAAGCTAGAAGGAAGTTTGAGGTACCAGAGGGAATTAATCCAGCAGTTGGTCCGAGTCTCTAGGAGACAAAAGAGAGAAGGAAGGACAGAGGGAGAAGTTGAAGGGAGAACAGAGAGAGACAAAGGAAAAGAGAAGAAACATACAGATGAGTAGGACTCAGGACAGAAGGGAAAATTTCAGATACTAATTCAAAGGATGAACTTGGCCATCACTTGGTTGAATGATATGATATTAGCCGAATTGTATTTGAGAGATTACTGTTTGAATTATATTAAATTGTTGTTATTTAAAGTTTCAGTTTGTGTATTCATTAATTTAACTGTCTGCACTGCTGACTGGGGGCTACTTCAATTTCTGACAAAAATGAGCCAGGGTGGGTATTCTGTATTAATTTAAATAAACTGGAAGCATCCCACCCCATAAAGGGAAACAACATAACCATTACACATGGTTATTGCTTTTCACTCAATTCTGTTAATTATTTAAAGAGCATACATACATACATACATACATACATACATACATACATACATACATACATACATACATACATACATTCATTCAAACTAAATCATTATGTTCACCTGCACACTTACTCTCTGACATTTTCACGGATGCCATGATGAAATTCCAATGATCATTCTTTAATATCCAGCATTTTAAAGCATTTATTATTACACAATTGTAAAAATAGATAAACTTGATAATTTGTCCTATTGAAATCAAAGTATCCTAAAAATTTTCATTTTGCCAAGTCAACTCCTCCTCTCTCTAAATCTCTTGATAAAGATATGGTTGAGAGAAAAATATGGAGATATGTCTATTCAGTATACAGCTAACATGGACACCATACAATTAACATTGACACTGTACAATTAATATTGACACTGTACAGCTAAAATTGACACTGTACAGTTAAAATTGACACTGTACAATTAACATTGACACTGTACAATTAACATTGGCACTATACAGTTAAAATTGACACTGTACAATTAACATTGACACTGTACAATTAACATTGACAATGTACAATTAACACTGACCATGTACAATTAACATTGACACTGTACAGTTAAAATTGACAATGTACAATTGATATTGACAATGAACAAATAACATTAACACTGTAAAGTTATCACTGACATTGTTCAGTCAATGTGGACACATACAGTTTTAAAAAGTTGATTGGTGGTAACTCCATCGACCACATGTTTTAAAAAAATTAATAATTTAAAAAACATTTTTGAACAAAAATACATGTAGGTTTCTTTCACAAACACTACATGTTTCTTCCCCCAAAAGTAAGCATCTTTCATAAAAAATACATGTATGTTTCTTTCATAATATTTACTCAAATATAAAATATGAGGAGTATGTCTACCACCTTGTAAATACAATCTTCCCAGGCAACCCAAACTTAACCATTTTGGGGTTTGTTTAAGCAAATGCTAAAGTTCATCTGCTTTCAATAGCAAAAGTCAGACTAGAGTGGTCTCTTCTTGTATGGAGGGATTTAAGATCCCATCAATTATTAGTTACCACTGGTGGAGCTGACATACATATTCTTCCAGGAATGTAACTCCAGGAATGTAACTTCAGGAATGTAACTCCAGGAATGTAACTTCAGGAATGTCTTTGGGGATGATGCCTATAGAATGTTTAGCTAATCAAAGGAACAAATTTTGGTTTCTTCTTCAAAAAAATCATTACCGGGTCATAATGTTAGAAGAACAGGTAAGATGTGGAGCGTGTTAGCAGGGTTGAGTTTCAATTTGGGCATCATTTATAGAATGGTCTTAAGCATAGATGTGGCTATATTTAGGACATGGTCTTATAAATAGACATGGCTATATTTAGGACACGGTCTTATAAATAGACATGGCTATATTTAGGACACGGTCTTATAAATAGACATGGCTATATTTAGGACATGGTCTTAGGAATAGACATGGCTATGTTTAGGACATGGTCTTAGGAATAGACATGGCTATATTTAGGACACGGTCTTATAAATAGACATGGCTATATTTAGGACATGGTCTTAGGAATCGACATGGCTATATTTAGGACATGGTCTTAGGAATAGACATGCCTATGTTTAGGACATGGTCTTATGTATAGACATGGTTAACAAAAAACATTTGGTCTCCCAAAATTTTTTAAAGTAGAGTAGCAAGGAGAATTCTGAAAATTGTTGAATAACTTAGAATGTATCCTTTTATGATGCAGATAAATACCCAGCCAGGCCAAACTCAGTACAGTTATACTGGACTTTTTTAAGCTATGAACTTACTCCAGTTATACTGGACTTTTGTAAGATTTAAACTTACTACAGTTATACTTGACTTTCATAACATTTGAACTTACTACAGTTATACTGGACTTTTGTAAATTATACTGGACTTTTTGGACTATGGATTCATTGTCTAAAGATCATCTCAGATGCTTAAAACATTTTTAGACATTTAGAAATTCTCCGTCAGAAGTTATGCATGTTGAGGCAAATGAAGCATCACTTCATCTCAAGATGAATGAAACAGACTTTTCTGCATAATACATAAATACCCACAATCATTTCCATGTCATTATTACATTTCCATGTCATTACATTCACATGCCACATCATCACATTCAGGCAGCAGACACGGAGCAGGCAGGACCGGACTACAGCTGGATACGGGGTACTACAGCAAAGCCACAGATAAATGGAGATCATTAGGATTGCAAATAACTGCAACCATAGGAGCTTCAAGGTACCTGATTCTATGACGGGAATACCACTGTGTGTGATAGCTGGTTACCAAAAAAGCTACCTATAGTAGCATTTCTACGAGCCTTGGTACATAGTAAAAAGACGGCTACCATGTGGATAACAAGATGGCAGATTCTACACGATGCTAATGGCGTCACTAGCTGTGGGGACCAAAATGGAGGGACCACATGATAGCATATCGTCTCCTGAATAACCAGCCAAGACATCCTAGAAAATAATATTTCAGCAGCATGGATTAATAGCAGCCCATGAGAAACTCTGAAGCCAGCGACATGCTGCACCCTGGTACCTGCCTGCGCAAAGGATTGAAAAGCTTTCATATTTGCCATCAATTGCCTGAATAATAGGGTTCTCAATTGGTTATGAGGTACCCGTTTCGAACAATCTCTATTACAAACCTGACTTGATCATTTTTGAACACCGCTCAAAATTTACAATCTAATTACCAAACAGTAACTACACTTTTATATGTCATATAGACATATTAGCTAAACAAATTTGTTAGGGACTTACGATATGTACACTATTGTACTAGAAAATTGGTATAGTTAAGATGTTAAAGAAAAATTCTACGACTCGTTTATTTGATTCATTTGCACAGGTGGTTGACACAATATTGGTTTTATTTTTGTCCATTAGTAATACTGGACTGAATTTTAAATAAGTATGGCTAGGGCGTTCCAGGGTGTAAACGACATCTATCTACGACATTGGCTGGCCGACCTCCGGGACTTTTTCCTCCTTTTCCTCGTCCAGAGTCCATCAACATAGCGATATGAGAAGACTATTTTTCTCTTGCTATTATTTGGTGCCATTGCACCTCCACTTTGTAACAAGCTCACCGATTGGTTGATAGGGTGGGTGTGTGTTGGGTCCTTTCCCACCCACCCAGGGGCTTACATCCATGTCAATAACTGTAAATTCATGGTATGACAAAATACCCAAATTAAGTGCACTTTGTTTGCACAAATGCCCGTGGGGATGTGGCACCATTCCTTCCCCACAGGAAAACTAAATCATCAATGTTATATTGATGAAAACTAGTGAACATATGACCTTTCATGGCCGGCTTCACTATAATTTAAATTACCTACCTACATTCACATGCCATTATTACATTTCCATGTCATTACATTCCCATGCTACTATTACATTTCCATGTCATTACATTCCCATGCCACTATTACATTCCCATGTCATTATTACATTTCCATGTCATTATTACATTTCCATGTCATTATTACATTTATGTCATTATATTCCCATGCCACTATTATATTTCCATGTCATTATTACATTTCCATGTCATTATTACATTTCCATGTCATTACATTCCCATGCCACTATTACATTTCCATGTCATTATTACATTTCCATGTCATTAATACATTTTCATGCCATTATTCCCATTCAGAAATGTGTATCTGATGAGTACAGTATTTAACCATTTCATGATGGCATTCACTGTATAGTAATTGTATCTATAGTTATTTGGATTTTAAAATATTACAGGTACATTCAATTATACCTATCACAAAGTGAAGTGTCCTTCAATGTTGTTTACCATAGGTATTTACTAGTATGTATATTGCTTCCATTTTCATTCATGCCTTAACAACCTGTATAGCCTAGTGGCAAGGGCATCCACCTTTGCAGGAGGTTGCAGGTTCAAAACCTGGCATACTTATACCAAAGACTTTTTAAATGGTACTAACAGCTGCCTCGCTTGGCACTCAGCAATAAATGATTAGTGTTAGGACTGGTTGACCTGGTGTCATCATGCTACATGTCTGTGGCATGATGCCCCATTGCTAAACATCACTAAACTGTCACACTGTAGACATCATAGTGATATGACTGAAAACTTAAAACTTCATTTAAAAATTTAAATCACACACACAGCCTGAATATGTATTAATATTTGTGTTTTGCTCTATAAATACTGCATTGGATTAAATAATTTTGATTTATTTTGTGTTTTGCTCTATAAATAAATACTGTATTGGATTAAACAAGTTTGATTTATTTTGTGTTTTCCTTTTCCATCAGCAAGATTTTTAATTTACTGCTAATGCAGATGAATCCTGAGATAAGGTATGTGCAAGATTCCGAAATTATAAAAGCAATACTTTAATGAACTGCTGATTGATTATTAGGAAACCTTATCTTTTATCATTTAAGTATTATCTATCATCATTTAAGTATTATCTACTATTTAAGTATTATTTATCATCTATTATCATTTAAGTATTATCTATTATCTTTATCATTTAAATGTTATCTATTATCTATTATCATTTAAGTATTGTCTATTATCATTAAAGTATTATCTATTATCATTTAAGTATTATCTATTATCATTTAAGTATTATCTATTATCATTTAAGTATTATCTATTATCATTAAAGTATTATCTATTATCATTTAAGTATTATCTATTATCATTTAAGTATTATCTATTATCATTTAAGTATTATCTATTATCATTTAAGTATTATCTATTATCATTTAAGTATTATCTTTATCATTTAAGTATTATCTATTATCATTTAAGTATTATCTATTATCATTTAAGTATTATCTATTATCATTTAAGTATTCCAGAATGAAGATACCTGTGAATTAGCTGAACCACGAAACACAAAAAGACTTGGAATGTTAAAACTAACTGACATATAGTGTATGTCTGATTTTGTATTTCTAATATTGTTTAAAAAATAAAAAAAGGAATTAAAGTTCACATTCTTGCCAAATAACTTGCAATGGTGGAATTCAACATTTCACTTGTGAACAAAAGTATTGGAAATCTGTCCACTATTTTAAAGGTATCACTACTGGAAATCTGTCCACTATTTTAAAAGTATCACTACTGGAAATCTGTCCACTATTTTAAAAGTATGACTACTAGAAATCTGTCCACTATTTTAAAAGTATGACTACTAGAAATCTGTCCACTATTTTAAAGGTATGACTACTAGAAATCTGTCCACTATTTTAAAGGTATGACTACTGGAAATCTGTCCACTATTTCAAAAGTATGACTACTGGAAATGTATCCACTATTTTAAAGGTATCACAGTGACTATTGGAAATCTGTCTACTATTTTAAAAGCATCACTATTGGAAATCTTTCTAATACTATAAAAAATATATAATGTTTTTTTTAGTGACTTTACTTTCCATGGAGAGGAAAAAACTGATGATAATACTGATGAAAGTCCCACTTTGTAGTGTCAAATTAAATAGCTGAGTTGATACTAAGGAAAGTCCCACTTTGTAGTGTCAAATTAAATAGCTGAGTTGATACTAAGGAAAGTCCCACTTTGTAGTGTCAAATTAAATAGCTGAGTTGATACTAAGGAAAGTCCCACTTTGTAGTGTCAAAACACATGGTCAGTTTAATACCAATCTAGTCTGACCCCATAGAGTTAAAACACAAGATCAGTTATTGATACTGATGAAACTCAAACCTTGTAGAGTCAACTCCATGGTCAGTTTTCAGTTCTTTTTATAAAAAATAAAATTTAAAGTAGGAGGGGGAGCATTTGGATAAAGGTAATTAAGACAAGAAGGCAGAGACTTAAGATTTCTCGTCCACAGTTAAAATATCAATGTTACCCCAAGGTCAAAAGGTTCAGCAAGCATTTTGCAGAATAAATCATATCAGCTTTGTAAGAAATATATGCGGGAAAATTATCCAATCATCAAGTATCAGTTCCTGACTTAGGTTAATCAGTTTCAAGTATCATTATTAACATCAAAGCTATATCATCAAGTACCTGTCCTTAAATGAGGTCAATCAGTTTAAAGTATCACTGAGAGCAAAGTTATAAAAAAAGACAGCCTCAGAATTCATACAGATAACTTCTAAAATGTTCAATACTGATATCATAAAGGCCTTGACCACCAGCTAAATAATGATTGAAAAATCAACGTCTAGTAAGTGAATTACCTGGACACTTGATGTAGAATGATCATGGAAAACTAATGGAACTAAATGCTGCTGTTTTTCCCTCAATAACAGCATGCCTTCTTGCATATCTTATGAAATCAAACTGAAAATAATCTATGGGGCAGGTTCAGTAGGGTATTGGGTATATCAACAGTTCAATTATTAGCAAAAAATTAATGAAGCAATTCCCAAAAGGGACAAAACCCCATGAAAATAGCTAATGTTATCCAATTGCTTGAAAATTTTGTTCAAAAAGTTTTAAATTCTATAAATTTACAACTGCTGCCACCAAAGTTTCAAGTGATTACTCTTTGTGATGACTGCCTCACCTATGTTGAATAAACTCTTGATAATAAATCACAGTGACCTTCAAATATTTATGCATTCCAATTGCCACTTTAATGTCACTGGATATATCAAAACACAAGTTACAGCCCTGTTAGCTGTCATGAAGGGAGTCAAATAAATCAAAACATAAGCTACAACCCTGCCAGTTGTTCGGAATGGAGTTATATAAATCAAAACACAAGTTACAGCCCTGCCATCTGTTAGAAAGTAAGTTGCATAAATCAAAAATCAAGTTACAGCCCAGCCAGCTGTTTAAAAGGGAGTTGCATTGATCAAAACACAAGTTACAGCCCTGCTAGCTGTTGAAAAGGGATTTGCATTAATCAAAACAAGTTACAGCCCAACCAGCTGTCGAAAAGGGAGTTGCATTAATCAAAACACAAGTAACAGCCCTGCCAGCTGTTGAAAAGGGAGTTGCATTAATCAAAACATAAGTTATCGCAATGTCATCTTTTCAGAAGGGTCATATCAATCTATCAACCAAAACACAAGTTACATCCCTACCAGCTGTTCATAAGGAGTCGTATAAATCAAAACACAAGTTACTGCCCTCCCATTTGTTAGAACAAAAAGTTGCATAAATCAAAAATTAAGTTACAGCCCAGCCAGCTGTTGAAAAGGGAGTTGCATTAATTAAAACATAAGTTACCGCCCTGTCATCTGTTCAGAAGGGTCATATCAACCTATCAACCAAAACACAAGTTACAGCCTTGCCATCTGTTCATAAGGAGTCATATAAATCAAAACACAAGTTACAGCCCTACCAGCTGTTCATAAGGAGTCGTACAAATCAAAACACAAGTTATAGCCCTGTTAGCTGTCCAGAAGAGTGTCATATAAATCTCAACCACATTAGATCTGTCACTGTGACCTTCTTTTCCCATCCAAATCAACACTGTGATAGAAACTGAGGTCTTCTTTTGCTTCACTGCCCCAAAACTCAAGTACTGATACACTGCATCATAAGAATGTATTAACCCTGATATTAAATGAATGTCATAAAACCCACAAAATTATGTTCTTTAGGGCTGGTTGACTTTTCTATGTAGGTGTTTACCATGGTAGATTTCACTTTCTTTTTCGAATAAATCTCACTGAAACATTTTATATACAAGAGAAATCATTTCAATTTTGCTGTTGCTTCATTTTTAATGTCCAGATTTATGACAAACTTAATTAATCATTCAAAAAACAAACTGCATCTTTTCATACTCATCAGGGCTCATGTTTTTGCCCTGTTCCTGAAGGCTGTAAAGATTGACTTGTGATGTCAGGGTATCACTGTCCAAGTTGATGATGATGTAAGTTAATTACTCAAAAATGAACATGCTAAGTTGGAAAATATTCAATTTTATTTTATTAAAGTCAAAAGCCATTATTCTATGCCAATATGTTTTAATGTTTGGTCATTGTTCTATGCTTGGCCAAGCCAGTTCTATCTGCATTTGATCTATGCTAATATGTTCTAATGTTTGGTCATTGTTTTATGCCTGGCCAAGCCAGTTCTATATGCATATGTCAAGCCACAGTTACAGCGATAACGTCCAACCTTATGCACTTGCTGATGATGCCAGAGTGACCCCTGAGTTGAATAAACTTTTCCACATATTCTGCATGTAAACTTTTGACCACAACTTCGCATGTGCTTTGTCATGGAAAATCGATTATCAAATGTTTTACTGCATTGTGGACACGCATACAATAAACAATTTGTGTGATTTTTCATGTGTTCCTGAAGCAAAAACTCGCTGTCAAATCTTTCTCCACATTCACTAGATGGACAGGAAAAATGACCATGGTTTTGTTCCTGCAAATCTCTTATAGATGCTTCATGTTCATGCATTTCTTTCATGTGAGTGTCCTGTTGATTTACTGCAATAATTTTACTTTCTTCTCTATCAGAAATAGACTGGTTACTTAGACAAGGTGACTCTTTTTCCCCATGATCTTTCATTTTGCGCTGCTGTGATTTTTCATCAGTAAAACTGCTATGGAATGTTGAAGATTGAAATCTAGCAGGTGTCTGTAGTGAAACATTTGGTCCTTTTTGCCTTTGTCTGAATATGTTCTTATTACCACAGCTTTGATCTATACACTTAGAAGTTGGAAGTTTACTTGAAGAACTCTCTTTGATAACTGATGCCTCAAAAACAGATCCAGGGAGAGGCCCTTCAAGGTCCATGTAGGGATTTGACCCACTTAAGGCTTCTAAATCAAGTACTGAAATAGAAAAGATTTTTATTACTCAATTTAATTGACTTCAAGATACATGTTTCATCATGATAAAATACTGTACTCACAAAATACACATATGATGTAAAGCAGTATGACTTCATATTCATTTAATGGTGTTGGAGTATTTGACTTTATGAAAAATATATATTAACAAATAACATACAGTCTAAGAGATCCAAAATCACTTATACAATTTTTAGACTGGTGTGCAATTCTCTTGCCCTAACATACGCCAAATATGAATTCTCAATTAAGGGTAATTACACTGAAAAATAAGGGGAAATGTCGGAAACTATGAATAACAGCAGAATGCAAAGATGTAACTCAATCTGATGATCATATACTCCTCTTATTCTTCACTTTGATATAATTATTGATTGATTCATGGCAGGTCACTGAATGTTAATGACTTCCTATGGTTTCCTATAGTGTTTGTTAATAACTTCCTATGGCCTCTATAATGTTTGTTAATTTTATCATTTTCTTTTATAGAACTTATTTTCATTATAAAAACAGTATAAACATTTTTCTTTTCAAAATTTATTACAAGAATAATGTAATAACCAAATCATTTTAAGACCAATCTCTCCAAATGTTCAAAGCATTATAATCCATGAAAATAGTAAGTGACATCTTACTGACATAATGTTGAGCACGTAATAATTTGATTACAACATTATGTCCAACTTCACAATCAATGCTTATTTGACAAAAGCAGACATATTTAAATTCTGAAAATGTGAGTAATCTCATATATTAGAATTCAAAAAACAGTGTTGGGGTTTAGCTTGTTTCAATGTCTGAAAGTCAAGTATGATAAAGCTTTATTCCAGGACTGAGGAAGTCACACTGCAGATTCAAAATATTTAATGTCTGATTTATTAAACAAGTATTCTGGAGGTCCAACACTATCAATTTGTATACTACTGATAATAATTTTGATACTAATTATAATTGTATGCTACTGATAATTTGAATGGTACTCATATTAATATTCTATACTGATAATTTGAATGGTACTCATATTAATATTCTATACTGATAATTTGAATGGTACTCATATTAATATTCTATACTGATAATTTGAATGGTACTCATATTAATATTCTATACTGATAATTTGAATGGTACTCATATTAATATTCTATACTGATAATTTGAATGGTACTCATATTAATATTCTATACTGATAATTTGAATGGTACTCATATTAATATTCTATACTGATAATTTGAATGGTACTCATATTAATATTCTATACTGATAATTTGAATGGTACTCATATTAATATTCTATACTGATAATTGTAATGGTACTCATATTAATATTCTATACTATTGATATTTATAAGTTTTATGATATGATACTAACTGTATTTAACTGATAATTTGTTTATACTAATTATTATTTTACACTATTGATATGAATTTTATTTAACAGATAATTTGTGTTTATACTTCTTATTATTTTACACTATTGATATGAATTTTATTTAACTGATAATTTGTGTTTATACTTATTATTTTAAACCATTGATACCAATTTTATTTAACTAATAATTTGTGTTTATACTTCTTCTTATTATTTTACACTATTGATATGAATTTTATTTAACTGATAATTTGTGTTTATACTTATTATTTTACACTATTGATACTAATTTTATTTAACTGATAATTTGTGTTTATACTTATTATTATTTTACACTATTGACACTATTTTATTTAATTGATAATTTGTGTGTATACTTATTATTTTACACTATTGATATGAATTTTATTTAACTGATAATTTGTGTTTATACTTATTATTTTACACTATTGATACTAATTTTATTTAACTAATAATTTGTGTTTATACTTCTTATTATTTTACACTATTGATATGAATTTTATTTAACTGATAATTTGTGTTTATACTTATTATTTTACACTATTGATACTAATTTTATTTAACTAATAATTTGTGTTTATACTTCTTATTATTTTACACTATTGACACTATTTTATTTAATTGATAATTTGTGTGTATACTTATTATTTTACACTACTGATGCTTATTTTATTTAACTGAGAATTTGTGTTTATACTTCTTATTTTATAATATTGATACCAATTTTATTTAACTGATAATTTGTATTTATGCTTATTATTTTTTTACACTATTGATATGAATTTTATTTAACTGACAATTTGTGTTTATGCTTATTATTATTTTAAACTACTGATACAAATTTTATTTAACTGATAATTTGTGATTATACTTCTTATTATTTTACATTATTCATACTAATTTTATTTAACTGATAATTTGCATTTATGCTTATTATTATTTTACACTATTCATACTAATTTTATTTAATGATAATTTGTGTTGATACTTATTATTATTTTATTATTTTACACTATTAATAACAATGCTGCTAATATTACTTTTAAACTGATAGTAACGTTTATACTACTGACACCTTTTACTAGTGATAATAGTTTATTTATACCATTTTTAAATACTTATTCAAATTTGCATATTACTCAATAATTTCATGCTAAGGATGTTACTTTCTTTATGAACTATACTTAAGTTTTTATCATGAAATATTATGGAATAGTTGTCACTTGCAACTTTAGTTTGTATCATGAAATATGTTGTTGTAGTGTTTAATGCCATTTTTCAGCACACAATAGGCTATACATGGTGGGCAGTATTATTGGTAGAGGAAGAACCTGGGAAAACCCCCAGAAAGAACCACCAAACCCATGAGAAGCTACTAGCAAGCCTTCTCATATAACTACATTAGCCGAATCTTTGACTCGAACCCACGCAGACAGAGGTGAGATGGAAGTGATCCATAATGGAAAGCGCTTTAGACAACTCAACCACCTGATCATGAAATATTATGAAATAGTTCTTTTGTCACATGCAACTTAAGTTTGTATCATGAAATATTATGAAATGGTTCTTTTGTTGCATGCAAATTTATGTTTGTATCATGAAATATTATGAAATGCAGTGGAATCCCGCTATAACGCGCCCAGCATTAATGCGAATTCGGATATAACGCAGTCACGGCATGGCCCACGAAATTTTTAATATTTATTAGCACGATTTTTTTTTTCTTTTTCAAAGTACGTGAAATAGTGTATCATAAATTTATTGTCATTTTCTGGAAGAGATCAAGTATGGTGAAGAGATCACATATGAATTCGAATAAAATACAATCGTTGCATGGTTCATGAAATTTTAAATATATGTACGTGTATTTTTCTCATACTGGGACATTTTTTAAAATTTTAAGTACGAGAAATAGTGTGTAAAATGTTTGTTATCATTTTGGGGAAGAGTTTGCGTATGAATTTTAATATAATACAATCATGGCAAAGCTTCTTAAATTTAACAATTTCACCAGGTTCTTAAAGTATTCTGCCAAAATAAATATGTGGTCTTTGTGGATGTCTTCAAATAATTCCTAATACAATCATTACTCAAACAATAGCTGACGTGTGTTTCTTCTTTAACTGCAGACACAACCAAGCAGCAGACAATGTGGTGGTTGATAAAAGCTTCTCACAGTTTAATAAACATAAAAAAAACGAAAGCCGCCAACATGTTTTCTGGGCTTGGCAGTGTTATTAGACACAACCAGTTGACCAGTAAATAATGTCCACTTTACTAGCTGGAAATTGAGAGAGTATGAATTTGTACATGTGTTTAGCTTAAAAACCAATTATGAAAGTGACTTGTGGGCATTGCAGGCTTACTGCACTTAGTCCTCGGGTTTTACGTGCATCACGGGATTGCTTATGAAATCGTTATTAAATTCCCTTTCTTTATATATAAAAAAATATTTTACTGTTACGGAAATGCAAGTTCACAAACGAAAGTCGTTCATTGCACTTTGCGCAAAAAAAATTTATTTTGATTTAGGGGAAGAGATTGTGTATGAATTCTAATAAATATGATGTATAATACAATAAAGTATGAGAAATAGAGTGTTAAATACAGCTTCTGAAATGTATTAATTTCACCAGCGTTCTTTAAATTGTTATGCCTAAATAAACATTATTGGAAATATTAGTTATTGATAGTAAAGACAGGTGTTCTTTAACTGCATGCACAACCAAGAAGCAGACAATGTGGTGGTTGATCCAAGATTTTCACAATTAAATAAACAACAAAAAAACGAAAGCTGCCAACATGTTTTCTGGGCTTGGTGGTGTAATAAGAGGGAATCATTTGACTAGTAAACAATATCGGCTTTGTTAGCTGGAAATTGAAAGGGTCTAAAATCGTACATGCATACAGCTTTAAAAATAAACACAACTTATCAATGGCGCATGACAATTACAGACTCATTGCATTTAGTTCTTGGATTTTATGTGTATGGGGTTTGTTTATGAACTTAGATTTATTTCCTACATTTTTTAATATAAAAAAATATTTTACCATTATGGAAAATCAAGTTTACAATTTGTGTAGACACCTTTCAGAGACCCTGGATAGTAGTGAAACATAAACTTGCTCCGTCTTTCTTAACCTAATTTTCTGTTAATTTTTTTCCCATTGAATTCTGACATAATGATTTGTGAAAAAAATATTGAATAGTTTAAATACGTTTGCAATTTTTGCAATGGAATTACAGGTATTAGCTGCATGCCACGATGGTACTATATTAGACGGTAAGTAAACAGTGGTAATACTCTGTTCATGCTATATATTGAACATTAAATTCAGACAACAATCTTGGACAAAATTATTGAATATCTTAAATCGGTGCAATTTTCCAACGGAATTACATGCATTATGGATGAACTGCATACCATGATGGCACGATAGTAAACGATGCTGATACCCTAATCATTATAGAACATCAGTCGCTGTATTATCGATCAACGTGTATTTTTGAAGAAAAAAAAAAAAACAATAAAAATTAGTAAAACTATTTAATGCAAAGTAATAACCTATAAATATATTATCCGTCCATTATTTTGAATAAGTCTTATTACTGAATTCCATTTAATATTCATCTGATAATACTCCGATTTTTTACATTTTACTCAAGTACACGTATATATGCCAATGTGGTGTTTGCTGAAACACCTCACATTAACGCGACCCCGCTATTAACGTGATCCAGTTTCTTGGACACCAATTATAGTGTTATAGTAGGGTTCCACTGTAGTTCTTTTGTCACATGCAACTTAAGTTTGTATCATGAAATATTATGAAATAGTTCTTTTGTCACATGCAAACTTAAGTTTGTATCATGAAATATTATGAAATAGTTCTTTTGTCGAATACAAGTTTAACTGAAGGCATCATATTCTAACACCAACAACCGAATTTTCATTTAAAATATTTCAAGCTATATCTATATGTGAGACTATGTGTACATATATAGCACTCTCTCACAATATGACATGATATAATAAAACCAGTGAGACTATGTGTACATATACAGCACTCTCTCACAATATGACATCATATAATAAAACCAGTGAGACTATGTGTACATATACAGCACTCTCTCACAATATGACATCATATAATAAAACCAGTGAGACTATGTGTACATATATAGCACTCTCTCACAATATGACATGATACAATAAAACCATATAAAGCAGCTCAAGGATCCCTACTTATTGTTTATTTGTGAAATTACATGTATAATGTGCTGTCTTACTTCCCATCATAGTAAGGCAGCATACTTAATGGCTGATCACATTTTAAAGTGGAAGTTTGTTTGTTTGATTAGGTTTTTTAGCTTTAAAGAATTTTTCAGTCATATCTCTACGATGTCTGCAGGGAGGCAGATTATTGTGATGTCGAACACTTGGGCATCATACTGCAGACATGTAGCTTGATGTCATACCCAGTCACATTATCCTGACACCAGGCCGACCAATCCTAACACTAACCTCTTAATGCTGAGCGCCGAGCAAGGCAGCTGTTAGTACCATTTTTGTAAATCTTTGGAATGACTCGGACCGGGATCGAACACATAACCTCCTGCTTCAGTGGCGGACACTCTGACCACTAGGCCACCAAAGCGGTCCATACATAAAGAGGACGTACTGTATTTCATTATAATTCAGTCCCAGTATAAAGCAGTATATCCAATGGCTCTCATGGACAGTGTTATAGTGAGGGAGCACTGTGCCATGTACAACATAAAGCAATGGAATCTATGGTTCCATGAGCAGCATTATAATGAGGGAGTAGTTACCATGTACTTTATTATAATAAAGTTCCTTTATCAAGTACTTCGGACTCACACATATCATAAAGTTCCTTAACTGAGTACTTCTGACTCACACATATCATAAAGTTCCTTTATCAAGTACTTCGGACTCATATCATAAAGTTCTTTTATCAAGTACTTCGGACTCACACATATCATAAAGTTCCTTAATTGAGTACTTCTGACTCACACATATCATAAAGTTCTTTTATCAAGTACTTCGGACTCACACATATCATAAAGTTCCTTAATAGAGTACTTCTGACTCACATATATCATAAAGTTCTTTTATCAAGTACTTCGGACTCACACATATCATAAAGTTCCTTTATAGATTACTTGGGACTCACACATATCATAAAGTTCCTTTATCAAGTACTTCGGACTCACACATATCATAAAGTTCCTTAACTGAGAACTTCTGACTTACACATATCATAAAGTTCCTTTATCAAGTACTTCGGACTCATATCACAAAGTTTTTTATCAGGTACTTCGGATTCACACATATCATAAAGTTCCTTTATAGAGTACTTTGGACTCACACATATCATAAAGTTCCTTTATCAAGTACTTCAGACTCACACATACCATCATGACTGTACAGCATGAATTCCTTTATCTGAAAATGAGATTATTCCATGACCTTTGAGGCATAAGTAAACAGAGTTTCAATTTACTGAGATATTTTCAACAATATCTTGTGATTTGACAGCTCTAATTTAAACTAACCTGCTATGGATGAGCAAGTTTCCTCGCTGCAAGATGGAAGGATGGAATTTATCTCAGAGGAATGTTTGCTGACCAGTAAGTTGTCAAAATCTGGGTCGAAAGGCTCACTCTTAATCATGTCAGGATTGGTCTGTTTGTACATAGTATTTGTGACAGGGTCTATAACGATCTGCTCTGGTTGAGTAAAAGATGGATTGGACGGTGACTCGTAACTGTCGCTGAATGCTGGTGAAAATGCCAATTGATCTGTCTTTTTTTGGACAGTTGTAAAGGCATGGGAGCCTTTGTGTCTTTTTGGATGGAAATCTCTAGGAAATGATTGTGGTTCTTTGTGAATCTGCCTTCTCTCATGGATTGGACTTCCTTCTGTAAAATACAGTATAATATATTTCCTTTTGTAGTCTGTTTGCTGTCCCTTGAATGGCTCTTTGATTTAAATTTATTCAATTATTGAATTAATAGAAAATTATTTGATCATTAATTTAATTATTCTTGGACATATTTCTGTACAGTCTTTGTTTATACTATTTTGCAGGTGCTGTTTAAGTCTGGTTTTATTGTGCTATAGTTTCCATACAGGCAATTTTGAAGAGGAACAAAGTTATTACTAAACTAGGTGAATAATCCTAACTTAGGTGGCTTAGGTTGATAATTCTTATTACTAGTTGTTATTTTTGCATACACATTATAGATGAACCAGAAAATGACATCATCCTTCAACATTTTTAAACCATAGTTTATGCTTAATCTTCAATTCAAACAACCATTAACATTTGATTGTGAATTTATTAATATTTCAGCAGATCTATGACCAGTCAAGATAGAGCAAACAGGCTACATTAATAATAAGAGTCCCTCAAAAGGATGGGTACTTAGCTGACCAGAATGAATTTCAGCAAATTAAAAATAAGATTATATATTCCATTTACTAGATGTCTTGTTGATAAGGATTTCCAATTAGGACATGGAGCATTAACTAAAGTGAGGGCATTGATTTGGAAATGTATGGTATTTTATGTGGCTTTAATTCTAAAGATGAAAATTGAATTATGCACACAAAAAGATGTAGAAAACCAAGCAGATGTGTAACATGGAAATTATAAAGCTTCTGCAAGGGAAATAACTAAAATCAAGGGACAATATCTAACTACCTTCCATGAACTATGGACTTTCAGCATTTCAAGTCGATTTCTGGTATCCAATATAACTTATACATAATAGTACAATTTAAAACTGTACAGTATGTAATAATAACTGCTAGTCACGTGGTCTAAATGGAAGGTCAGAACTGGCTCTATGTGAAAGTAACAAATTTATTAGGCTATCCATAAGAAAAATTCTGCTTGTTCTTACCACCATGAGAGCCCCATCTCTGGTTTTTACTTGCATGCGTGTCATTCTTTTCGGAATGATAAAGAGCAGCACCTATATAATAAAAAAACAGAAACCAGAAAATTATTGAGCATCTGGACTATTTCAATATTTGCCAAAATTTTAAAATCTTCCTTTAAACTAACTTTTAAACTGACAGATCAAAGTATTCAAAATACTGATGACCTTGTTGTTGTTGTTGTTGTGGATTTAACATCATTTCGTCAGTTTATGAAAGGCCATACATGGCATTAGCAGGGTAAAGAATATATAATTCCTAAAATAATTTGAAAAAATCGTTAAGCAATTACTTTGACAAACATTTTGATTCTGTATTGTTGGAAGAGCTATTGAGAAAGTGTCAAACTATACAAAGGCAGCTAACCAACATGACTATTCATTACATCAAAGGGTTATGATTGGAGTTATGTCCCTTTAAAATCTCTATCCCTAGTTCAGGAATTGTGCATAATTTATGAACAGTGATTATAATTAAAAAAAATTCATCATACAATTTTAACATGCTCACAACTATTGCTCAAATTCTGTAATTTAAAACAAAAAAAGTATCACATGTACTAGCTAAATTTGCTAGCCTACATGTGTGTACATATAACACCTATATCCTTGAAAATAGATTTTTATCATAAAGGATCAAAACTGAAACAATCAATCAAGTTTTGTCATTCACGGCATACAAGACATAAACATGTCATATGCACTGAGATTCAGTTATTGTAATGGAACATAACTATGTATTATGTACTATGTCAAAGATGTCCTTGCCAATTGTTCTAAAATGATTATAACTCTAGGAGAAAAAAACTATAATTATTGTACTGACCAAATTGTGTATATAAAATACAGATGTTCTTGACAATAGCATAATAACCCTAGGGACACATTTTTCTGCTTGCTATTAATTTGTGATTTGAGTAAATAACAAAACAGATGTTCATTCAATTCATATAAAGTTGGTCAAAACTCTGGCAAAAAGATACAATACAAAAATGATGGAACAATACATACATCCATATGTCCCAATCATAACAAACAGGCTTCTTTCCAACACATCGGTTATAAAAATTCAACATCTAACTCCAGTGAATTTCATTATGATGAACATTCAGGACAGAAAAATGATGTTCATGATTTTTTAGTCTAATGCACCAAATTTTTCTCAAAACCAGCTCAAAAATAGTGGGTCAGTTTTATTTGTTTTAAATGTTGTTGACCCAAAGTACTGCAGGTTCTAAAAGTTCATTTTAAACCTTGATCTTTTCACCACTCCTCTGTAAAAACTCCTCACTGGAGATGATGTCAATACACATCAAATTAATAAAATGGATTAACTTTTTGAAACATTATTCCAATGGAATTATGCTACAAAACATCTTATCACACGTACAGAAGCATAAAAACATCATATCACCTGTACAGAAGCATAAAAACATCATATCACCTGTACAGAAGCACAAAAACATCTTATCACCTGTACAGAAGCATAAAAACATCTTATCACCTCTACAGAAGCATAAAAACATCATATCACCTGTACAGAAGTATAAAAACATCTTATCACCTGTACAGAAGCATAAGAACTGTTGTTCCAAATCTGCCACATTTTTGAATTTTGTAAATTTATCTCCTTTCTGTGAGGCTATGTGACCATGACTGCCCTGATCTATACTAGCTGTTATTAGGACTGACTCCACACCATATTCAGAGAGTCTTTCAATCTGAAAAGAATACAGAATTACTAAAGTATATCAGACTGATTCTACACCATATTCAGAGAGTATTTCAATCTGAAAAGAATACAGGATTACTATAGTGTATCAGACTGATTCCACACCATATTCAGAGAGTCTTTCAATCTGAAAAGAATACAAGATTACTATAGTATATCAGACTGATTCCACACCATATTCAGAGAGTCTTTCAATCTGAAAAGAATACAAGATTACTATAGTATATCAGACTGATTCCACACCATATTAAGACAGTCTTTCAATCTGAAAAGAATACAAGATTACTATAGTACATCAGACTGATTCCACGCCATATTAAGACAGTCTTTCAATCTGAAAAGAATACAGGATTACTATAGTATATCAGACTGATTCCACGCCATATTCAGAGAGTCTTTCAATCTGCAAAGAATACAAGATTACTATAGTATATCAGACTGATTCCACGCCATATTCAGAGAGTCTTTCAATCTGAAAAGAATACTATTGCTGATAACAAGATCATGGCACTAATACTGTGAAATCATCATTTTGTGAGGTAAAAATTTTTGTGCAACTTTTATTGTTGCTACAGCCCACACATTTAATGATCCATGAAACAATAATCCAATTCATGAATTTAAGTAGCAATGAAAACAAACAAAAAAATTCAAAAACACAAAAGTTCATATGCATAAAAATTCACATGTAGAAAAATTCATAAGCATAAAAACAAGTGACATAGGCAACTCTGGATTAGCTTACTTGGTGTATCATTTCCTGAGCCAATAAAGATCAAAGATCTAAACCGATCAAGCAAGAATCCCAGAATTAAAGTAAGATGTAGTTTCTTATAATAAGAATTAGTTGAGTAGAAGGAATGTAGAAACACAGGTTTAGGAAGAATACATATTACTTAAAATATTACAAATTACAGTACATACTTAATGTCATAGAATTTACTATTTATCTGATTGTCTAACATTTAAAATAAAAACAGAAAAAGTTCTTGGCAAATAGTGTAAATATGTAAAACAAATCTTAAGACATGTAAATGCAAATACTCATATAAATGGAATAAATGTAAGCTGTATGATCGATTGTATGCATAGAGCAATTAAGTTTAAATTTAAGCACAGTCTACTACAATTACTTAATTCTTACTTGATCCACAACTGCATTTTAAATGAGATCTCACCACATTCAACACAAAAGTCTTGAGAAGTTAATTAGAATAAATATGTTTAACCTTGGTAATATTATTCCATATCAAGAATTTAAAAGATCTTGAGAAATACTGTTCTCTGACATTTAAATGAGAAAAAGTGTATACTTAAATGAGAACTACTGTTCTCTGACATTTAAATGAGAAAAAGTGTATACTTAAATGAGAACTACTGTTCTCTGACATTTAAATGAAAAAAAGTGTATACTTAAATGAGAACTACTGTTCTCTGACATTTAAATGAGAAAAAGTGTATACTTAAATGAGAACTACTGTTCTCTGACATTTAAATGAGAAAAAGTGTATACTTAAATGAGAACTAATGTTCTCTGACATTTAAATGAGAAAAAGTGTATACTTAAATGAGAACTACTGTTCTCTGACATTTAAATGAGAAAAAGTATATACTTAAATGAGAACTACTGTTCTCTGACATTTAAATGAGAAAAAGTGTATACTTAAATGAGAACTAATGTTCTCTGACATTTAAATGAGAAAAAGTGTATACTTAAATGAGAACTACTGTTCTCTGACATTTAAATGAGAAAAAGTATATACTTAAATGAGAACTACTGTTCTCTGACATTTAAATGAGAAAAAGTGAATACTTAAATGAGAACTACTGTTCTCTGACATTTAAATGAGAAAAAGTATATACTTAAATGAGAAATACTGTTCTCTGATATTTAAATGAGAAAAAGTGTATACTTAAATGAGAAATACTGTTCTCTGACATTTAAATGAGAAAAAGTATATACTTAAATGAGAAATACTGTTCTCTGACATTTAAATGAGAAAAAGTATATACTTAAATGAGAAATACTGTACTTTTAAATGAGAAATAATGTACAATTAAGTGGGGCATACCAGTGTTTGAATCTCATACTTCAATACTGACTTCATGGCCTCCTTCATATCTGGTTGAGAAAAATCAGGCTCTCTCATGTGTGACATCTTTATTCTTGGTCCTACAATTTAATCAAGTGTCATTTGATGCACAATTACAACTAAAAGTGAAGGAACACATTTACTTCAAGATGCAAAGAATATCTCGGAACTAATACACTTCAGTCTTTTCAACTGCTGTGTAAAGCAACCAATATTCCTTAGAAACTCCAACAATAGCAATAAAAAACTATTTTTTTAAGCTTGAGTTACCACATTCATAGTGCAGGAAGAAATTATTTGGCTTTGACCCTAATATCACACACAGAGCCATTGAACTTGCCTGTCAAGATATACTAACATGCTATATTTGGTTCTGTCTGTATTTCATGGGTTTTTTTTAAACAAATAATAAAATAAATGACTGGCATCACTCAAGGTATTCTTCAGACATACTGACAAACTATGTTTGATCAAAATCCATCCACAGCTGATTGTGTACTCACATGACATTTCAGTCAAGAAACTTAGTCTATACCTTGGACATTAATACTGGAGTGCTGACTTGTTTCCTGAAATGCAACTAAATATATGGACTAATTAGAATGCAAATAATTGTTTTTAGCATGATGTATTGTGTTTAGGCAGGTACCAAGGGATATATATATATACAGTTATATATATATATATATATATATATATATACAGTGGGACCCTGCTATAACCCGCCCCATTATAACACGAATTCGGATATAACCCGGTCGTGGCATGGCTCCCGAAATTTCTGGTAATTTATTACAGGTATTTTTCTCAAAGACCAAAAAAAAACAAAAACATTTAAGTATGAAAAAAAAAAATATGTCAAGAGTTTAATTATCATTCTCATATTCGTCAAAACAGTGCGAAAAAGAACGTGTAGAAATGTATTATCAAATTTCTTCTAGTTTTGTGCCAAAATAAACGTCGGAAATACGAACCAATTGCTGGGCCTACTGAGAACTTTGATCTTTGTTTATTGTTGAAAAATTACAGCTCATAAGTGTCAATATTATAATTACTGATTCCTGAGTAATAAAGCCATCGTGACTACTTTGTGTTTGTCTTGAATACATTCCGAATACAATCGTTGCTCTAATCTCCGATATATGTTCTCTTAATTTCATACACAACTAAGCAACAGCCAATGTGGCGGTTGATAAAAGATTCTCACCAGAATATATAAATCAATTAATTTAAGTCCATTGTTTATCAAAGTGAACTGCCGAGCTAAACTTGTTCAATTCATGGGGCAACGGTTTTATACAGCATCAAAGAAACAAAGCCGCCAGCATGTGCGCGTGACTTGGCGGTGTTGTTTTATGCAATCTGTTGACTAGTAAATTCCAATTCTGCAACTGAGAACTATAATTCACTTTGCCAAGAGAAAATGTGACATTAGCAGAAAGCAGCGAAAAATCAAGAGTTTTTCAAAAAATAATTATTGACAGATGAGAAATGTAATGGTATAAAATGTATACGACATTGAGGTCTCGGAAACGCTTAATTACGCGTATTTGAATGCAAATATTTGATCTGGGACACATAAATCACTCCATGCTGGAGTCCTTCGTACGCATGCAAATAGCTGGGAGACAAAGTTAGTGTTGATTACGTTATCATTTTAGCTGTGCTGATATTTACAGTGACATAATTCAGTGGTTAAAATACAGCAAGTTCTGCCTGCTGTATTTATTAGAGTACATCAAAAGAACAAGACGCAATAGCTGGGCGGCAAGTTCAAAGGACTTTGACTAGCAGCTTGGGTGGGAAAATGTTCTGAAATTTACAATGACTGAATTCAGAGACAGAAAGATCCTGAGATGTACATGTAGTTATAAGAATACACTTTAGCTTCCATTATTTAATCTACGGACATGTACTATTTCACCATTCATTACGTACACCCGTTACGTAATTTTTGTTATTTTCTTTTCATTGAATTCAGTCACATAATGATCTGTGACAAAATTATTGAATATTTTACATCTGTGTGTGGATATTTTCGATGGAAATATTTGTATTATAGATTCAATGTATGTTACAAGATTCGTTGGTGAGTACACGGTGTTGATACTTTTTTCATGCAATAGATTATACATGTATATATAAATTAGACACGTGTATGTACCAATGCATGGTTCTCTGAATAAAGTAATATATTATATCTGCAATTTCTGTTACCACAGCAAATGTTTTTCTCATTTAATATATATTGATCAAAAATGGTAATTGTGCCATGCATTTTCGCACCCGTCTTTATGTACCTCCCCCCCCATTAAATCCAAAAATGTGTTGGTATTGTACATGGTTGCTTATAACACGGTTCAGTTCATAACACGGTCGGATTCTTTATTTCTATGGCTCCCAACTACCGTATTATAGAGGGGTCCCACTATGTGTGTGTGTGTGTATATATATATATATATATATATATATATATATATATATATATATATATATATATATATCAGAGATCTCGGAAATGCTTAATTACGCTTATTTGGACACAAACTTTTGGTCCGTGACGCAGAAAATCGCCCATGCACGAGTCCTCCGTACGCACGTTTTTTTTCTTTTTCTTTTCTTTCTTCTTTTGCAAACAGGAAAGTTTTGCGACACAATAAATATGTTCTAATCACTGTGAAAAATGAGGCAATGCTTTTATTTGAGGTGTTTTTTGCTGACTTTTTTTGAGCAAAGGCCATCGGCTTACATTGATGATGGCGCCGCTAAAGGCTCCAGTTGAAGGGTCAAACAAAAACCTGTTTGTTATTGCTGCGGCAACTTCAGATAATTGTAGAACATTGAAACAGATTTATTTTATTTGTTTAGTACATATCAGTGCTTCAAAGGTAATCAGTTCTCTTTCAAGTGTCAGCAAACGTATTTTTTCTTCTTCCATCTGGTATTTGTTTTTAAATTAGTGTCATCTGCTTGACTGTACTCATTTTACATTTCCGCCTTCTGCGGATTCGGATTTTAACTAGTCAGCTGCATAAAGTAATAAGGCCAGATATCATCATTAGCGGATTATGATATAACAGTGCACTGTTAGGGTGGTTTGTCAGTATGAGACAAGGACTTGTTATTTTAACAATATATTCTAGTACATTGTTTCCTGTCATGGTGCCTTTGATTTTCTCTACTTCAAACGCAAGACTATATACGGTTTTTATCAGCCAAAATTGGTGTCGCCACAATTATCACCAGATGGTATATTTTGTCACCAAAATGGATAACAGAATCGCAGTTTGCTACATCAGTAAAGCCAAGCATCAGAAAATTTTGCGAAACGCGACATAGACGAAAGTGAACTATATTGTAGTTCAGAACATATTTGTACATGATATAGACTTTAATACATACTGTTTTAAAGAATAATAAATAATTGCAAAGAAATACATGTAAAACTGATAAAAGTTTTGTATTTGTTTATTCTGGATATTTTAATGGCCATTTAGTCGCTTCAGAATGTTTCTGGGCACTGCAACTTTTGCTGGTGGGACTGCAACTTTTGCAGGTGGGACTCCTAGTTTTAAAATCCTAGTGAGAACTTTGTATATACATACATATATATATATATATATATATATATATATATATATATATATATATATATATATATATATATATAGGTAATCAGAACCTTGGTGTTTCTTTGTCACAATATTGGCACCTGTGTATCTGTCAGTTAATGGCCTTTTCTAACTTGCTAAACATCTGATGCAGAAAGTATAACCCAAAGGTAAGAGTAATGCATGAGGACTGTCCAGCGAGGACTATATAGCTAAACCTGATTAATGCATTGGGGCTGACCAGCAAGAACTATAACACTAGAACTAATCAGTGCTTGGGATTGAACAGCAGTCAAGTCTTGTTGCTACTCTTACCTTGCAGTGATGCTGACTTCAACACTTGCTTCAACAATTTAAAATTCCAGGTTAATATCTGATTGATATACAGGTGTTCTGTTCTGTTCTGACTGGGACTAAAAATACAAAATGGTGATTACTGTGAAGCATTTAATGTTATTGGTCAAAGAAAGAGGAATTACTTACCATCTGCAAACAAAGCTCAGTCAAAATAAATGTTTTATTTACTAATAAGCAGTTAATAGTCTGAAACTATCTGGATATATATTGTAGAGAAGATGCAACGATATTGACTTAATTAGTAGAAACATAGTCCTGCCTGTAAGACATAGCACATGTTGATTTTGTTTAGGTGCCATGTCTTACGATCCGAATAACGGCCTTGTGTAGTCTGTTCCAATGTCGTTGATGAACGAGTAGTCAAAGTTTCAGGAATATCGCACATACCTGGCTACCTATATCGACACTCTTCCACTAATTTAAGCTTAATTGATATAATTACTGTGCTGTTTTTATCCTGGTGGAATCAATATATGACACTTGCAAACGGACGCACTTTCTTGTTCAGTTGACATACATTTGAATTTGTTGAAATGCGACATCAGTCGAGGTATGCTTAAGTATGTTCAAGTAGGTTCCAATCGGAAAATGTTACGTGAACAAAACGAAATGTTGCTTGCTGTTCAAATACTTGATACTTTGATACTTTCGTTTCGTCAAAAAAAAATGGCTTTGTTGAAACCTACTTTAGCATTCCTCAGCCACCATTGCATTGCAACCAATTGAAATGTGTGTCAAAGGAACATAAAAATGTGTTCATTTGCTATTGTCAGATTTTGAGTCGACCACGATCAAGACAACAAAGTAAGTATATCAATAACTCTTAAATATGTGGATGAATGTTGATAATCATACTGTCAGTAGAGTTCAAAACACACTACACAGCGCTGTTCGTTAGGCAGTAAGACCCTGACGCCCCAAACATAAATATCTGCGTCGGGTCTTATTATGTAGGACTAGTAGAAACAATGGAAGACAAATCAATGAAAGATAATTCTTAACATATGGTTTTAAGGCTACGAAGATGAGTACTCATTTAAGGAGTCATGGCAACAACATGTTACTTACTTACGAAAAGTACGTTAATATATATTGGGAGAGTTATATATCTCGCAACTGTTTCAAAGTATTTGAGGAAAAATATCCTCGAAAA
This sequence comes from Unio delphinus, assembly GCA_029339505.1. NCBI lineage: Eukaryota > Metazoa > Mollusca > Bivalvia > Unionida > Unionidae > Unio > Unio delphinus. The sequence goes on from JAQISU010000011.1 coordinate 6,118,037, forward strand.
TGCATTACACAATTTGCGTGCACCATACGAGGCTATTTTCTTATGATGTCACCTGTACAGTCATTTCTACTTGGACAAATGACTTACCTTTAAAATAATTTGCATGGTCTCTTTAAAAAATACTTATTTTACCCCAAAGAGGTAAACATTATATAGATCAAGAGAATTACTGCACTAATTTGAAGCCTAATCTGTAAACTTCCGGTTATGTATAATAACGTATTGAAGTGCAACGACACTAGAGAAGAAAAGAAAAAATCAGACTGATAACTCTTTTCTGGAAGAAAAAAAAAGAATGAAATGAACTATATTTAATAGAAAAAAAATATTTTGATAAATAACAAAATTTAAAAAAAATGTATGTGCATCGCCGCCTAGTAACAGAAACCTATATAACACAGATATTCGCAACAACTTCATCATATCTATAATAAATTTATATTTACAACCTTCAATTTCTGCCTCACATCGTTTGAACTAGTCCAAACAACACTTACACTGGAACAAAGGTCAGTCCATTTTTTCTGTCTCTACCGTCCTCCTCCTAGTAGTAAAAACAAGCTGACTGAATCTCTATTTTTGGAGCAGTTTCCGAATCTTCTGAAGTATGGACATTCGATAGGTGGCAACCTAATTATTCTTGGAGATTTCAACTTTCACTTTGACTGTCCTGGAAACCCATACACGTCAAAACTCCTAGATTCCATTCATGGTTTCAACTTTAAACAGTCAGTTAACCAACCCACCCATAAACATGGTCACATATTTGACTGGTTTCTTCATAGACCTGATGATAATATTCTGCGATCCACCCTTGTATTCCAAGCACTTGCATCAGATCACCTCTGCATTGTGTGCCATCTCGACGTATCAATCCGTAACCCTCCACCTCTATTTGCTACTAAGAGAAATCTCCGTATGATACATAAAGCCAAATTCATGCGTGACATCCAAGAAAACCTAACAACTTTCTTACATCCAACAGCGGAACAGCTTGATAACTGCCTGCGTTCATTGCTTGAAAAACATACCCCAGCCACCAAATGCAGAGTATCAATAAAAAAAAAAAAGTGTTCTCCATGGTATAGCAGTGTTAGTGACCAGCTTCGCACTGCTAAAATACATCGCCGAAAAGCAGAGAGGCTTTGGTTTACCACTAGACTCACTTTTCATAAACAAATCTATGAAGCCGATAAGAAGAACGTCATATAGTCCATTTAGACAAATTATCCCACTACGGTAATAAGATCATGGAGAGTTCCAGCTGCAAAAGAGTTCTTCGAGATAACTAACAAACTAATGTTAAGGAACCAATGTATATCACTTCCAACTAACTTCTCTCCAGCAAACCTTCCGGACCTATTTGCAAATTTCTTCCGTTACAAAGTACAAACCATTAGAGATTCGCTTGACAACACAATTTCAATTGACTCGTCACCATACAGTTATGATACAGAATTTCAGCGACAACCATTTGGAGCATTTGAACCTGTCTCTGTGGATTTAGTATGAAAAATCATTATGAAGAGTACACCAAAGTCATGTGAACTTGATCAAATTTTAACATCATTGCTGCTTGAGTGTTTAGATCCATTATTGCATTCATTAACTGATGTTATTAAAATTTCTCTCTCTCTCTCTCATCGGGGGAATTCAAATCATTTTTCAAGACTGCCATCGTAAAGTCTCTGCTGAAGAAACCAACACTTGACCATAACGATTTAAAGAACTACAGCCTAATCTCTCATTGTACAATCTGCATTTCGTTATTGCCACAGTACTGAAATTTCTCTTCTGAAAGTATTCAATGACATTCTCTCTGCTTTGGATAGTGGCAAGATTACAGTTCTCACCCTCCTTGATTTGTCTGCAGCATTTGACACAATAGACCATGACATATTACTTCACCGTCTCCAGCATGCATTTGGCATTTAGAATATAGCCTTACAGTAGCTCAAGTCCTATTTAGTCAACAGGACACAAATTATATCTGCAAATGGAATACATTCCAGCCCAGTTGATCTATGTCGTGGTATTATAAAGGAGTCTGTTCTTGGATCTGTTCTCGCCATTCTATACACTCAGCCGCTCTCAAGTGTCATAGATCATCGCCTAGTTTCGCACCAATTGTACGCTGATGACTTCCAAATATACAAGTTTAGCCACCCAACTGAAGCTGATGCTACCATCGAATGTGTAGAGAGGTGCATTTCTGATGTGAAATCATGGATGACATGTAACACGATGTAGATGAATGATGATAAAACTGAGGCCATTCTGATCACAACACAAAGACTGTCTCATTCACATCCTTTACCTCAGACAATAAATATCAGTAACACCAACATTAATTTCACGCAGTAAGTACGAAACCTGGGTGTTACTCTAGACAATAATCTCACATTGCACCAACATGTTATGAACATATGCAAGGCGGCATATCATGGACTGAGACGCATCAGTTCCATTCGCAAATATCTTTCAGTTGATGCCCCTAAAACACGTGTGTGTTCATTAGTACTTTCAAGACTGGACATTTGTAACTCAGTTCTGTCTGATTCGTCTCAATATCTACTTACTCCAGAAACTTCAAAATGTTCAAAACACAGCTACTCGGACCATCTTGAAAGTACCTCGATCAGAGCACACATCACCACTGCTATGTACCCTACACTACACTGGCTATCCATTCGATACAGAATCAAATACACAATTTGTTCCCTGTGATCTGTTTCACTGACAGGCTCCAGTCCAACATACCTATCCGGCCTCATCCATGTGTATACACCAGCAATATTCTTACGCTCCACTTCTGACAATGTTATACTAATTGTTCCCACTATGAAAACGAAGTTATATGGACAACGTTCTTTTACATACCAGGGCCCGGCAATATGGAACGAATTGCCCATTAAAATTAGACACAAAGACACAAAAGAGTCTTTTAAGAGTGCTCTTAAAAGTCACCTTTTTCGACTGCAAGAACAAACTTAGAGACCTAATAATTTTTTTGTATCTTATATGTTTTCAGCATGTTTTTATGTTTGCCAATTTCATGGGGATTTTTTCTTCTTTTTCTCTGAAGTGTAGTCATATCATTATAGATGTTGTAAAGTGCTTAGAGCTTCTAAAGATTAGGCGCTACACAAAGTCCTCATTATTATTATTATTATTATTATTATTATTATTATTATTATTATTATTATTATTATATTTTAAAAGTGACGAAGGCAATGTTAGGCCGATAAATCAGCCATTTACCCGTGATAATATTGATTTACTTCATATGGGGACTGATTTATCTATGGTCGTGTAAGCACATTTACTCATCTGAAATTAAATTTAAACTGTTGTTTTAAACTTTAATATTAATTTATTCGAACCAAATCTATTTAATCCTGATCATTGAATGATCTGCAACTTATCTATCATCAAGACACTCTCAGTCAAAACTATGATTAGCTATGGAGTTTTATAATGTTGTTCATTTACTAAAATGGGTCAAAGGAAAAATCACATCCTCACAATATAGGGTAGTACGATTTTTATCAACACGCATAGTTTTTATTGTGACATCACAGCGGATTGTACACGATCACATCTTTAAGAGGAAATTGACCCAAAAATTCACGTAATTTAACATTAATTTTTGTACTTTAACATTCTTTACTTTGCCATTAATTTTTGCCCATTGCACATCTCTGGGCGTGTAAATAATGACCTAGCAAAGGAATATGGATGCATTACCATAAAAGTAAGGTGAATGACTGTCATCTAAAGATATGTAGAATAAAATGATAAAAATAACAACGATTGCTGAAATAATCAGTGTTGAATGCATATATGACCTGAATTACTTTTACTATAGTATCGTACAAATCATTTGGCTAAAATGTCCACAAAGTAGAGATACTACTACTATTATTTCTTAAGAAGGACAAGTATGCTAATCGTGACGGTGTCTTTTTCTTTTTCTTTTTCTTTACAATTTTTATTTTAATTTTTTTTATTACCGAATTTTGATTACACATACCCTTAAATGGTTGTTATTCACTATACTTAGATCTTCATAGAGCCATATTTCCAGGCCCTGACAAATACCTAAGGCAAAACTAGATGTTTATATACGTGGCTATTTTGGACCAGGTTAGTCTAAAGGTTTCAATGTCGTGCGATGTTAGGTCACAATGAAGGTTGCGCATGGCGAAAAAAATGTACTACCCTATATTGTGACGATTGCAATCACCGTGCTCGTTTCTTGACCCAATTTATTACCTGGCCACCGTCAGTAGTAATAGGGGGAGGCCCCCTATTACTACTACCGTCATAAAAGTCCATTGCAACCAAATATTTTGCTTGGACGTTTCTTAATTACAGTTATGGTGCAGAGCATTCAGTAATCAGGAGTTAACTGAGTTTGCTTGAAATATAATAGTATCACATTTTTAAAACAATAATTTGTATTTAATTATGATAAGTGAGAACGCCCACATGACATGCATTATCGTGGCAGCCTTGTAATATGTACATAAGCGGTATTTCAGGCCAAGAGTCCACCACAGGGCAATGATGCGACCCATCCGTGTGGGGTTGTGTGAAGGTTGGGGTTGTTCCATACCCTCTGGTTAAGTCTGGCCATCACTGCAGCTGCCTTGGCATTCATACCATTCACATCATAATCAATTGAGAGTGAGCTGAAGATGTTGGACCCGAGGTATGTGAAGTTCTCGACAACTTCCAAGTTGTATCCATCGATGGTGACAGAGGGAGGGGAGTCTGCATCTTGCAACATGACGTTTGTTTTCTTCAAGTTGATGGTCTGTCCAAATTCCTTGCAAGATGTGGGAGAGGAGGCATACCAGCTGCTGCAGTCCATCTTCCGTGTGGGATGTCAAGGCTGCATCATCGGCGAAAATCAATTCACGAATGAGTACCTTTCTGATTTTAGTCTTAGCATGGAGACGGGCGATGTTGAACAGCTTTCCGTCAGCCCTGGTATGGATGTACACTCCATCGCTGCATCCCTTGAAGGCGTACTGGAGAAGCATGGAGAAGAAGATGGCGAAGAGAGTCGGCGCAAGCACACGCCTTGTTTGACTCTGCTGATTACTGGGAAGGCCTCTGATGTTGCGCCATTGAAGCACACTGTGCTGTGCATGTTTTCGTGGAATGACATGAGGACAGCAAGTAGATAAAGGGGGTGGGGTAACCAATCTTCTGCAGGATTCTGAAGAGTCCACTCCGACTGACCAGATCAAATGCCTTCGTCAGGTCTATAAAGGCAATGTAGAGGGGCATCTGCTGATCATGACACTTCTCCTGCAGCTGACGTAGTGAGATGTTCATGTCTACAGTTGACCTGCCGGCTCGAAATCCACACTGGGACTCTGAGTAGACGCGGGAGGCTAGGATCTGCAAGTGCGCCAAGGCAACACGGGCGAAAGCCTTTCCGAGAACACTGAGGAGGGAGATGTCCCGGTAGTTGTTGCAGTCGCTACGGTCTCCCTTGTTCTTGTACAAAGTGACGATGTTGGCGTCACGCATGTCCTATGGGATGTATCCTTGTTCGCAGCATAGGCAGAGGAGTAAGTGTCGCGGCTGAAGCAGCACTGGTGGGAAACTCTTGAGGACTTCAGGTGGAATGTCGTCGCTTCCAGGAGCCTTCCCACAGGCAAGGCAGTCTATGGCTTTTCCGAGCTCTTCCAGGGTGGGCTGTGTGTCTAGCTCCTCCATGACAGACAGGTCTGAAATGGCATCCAGGACAGTGTCAGTGACGTTATTCAGGGTTGCATATATCTCGAAACAGTGTTCAATCCCTCGCTTGTCTTATTGTTGGAAAAAGATCTTAAACATGTCATGTGTTTGGAATATTTGTGTGAGTAATGCGCATTCGTACACAAAGCAATTTTGATTCGTTCAAATAATCATCGTATCGTTGCGTCAAGATGAGTTTTACTCCAAACTATTGTTTTCCCCCAACGGATTCACCGTTTATGTATAGGGACACCACGTGACTGTCAATCAGCTTGCGATTGACAGAGTAGTTCTTAGTGGTAGTTTTGTACCTGCTCAATGTGTCTCGCAATTCTTCTTGCACAAATCCTCTGATTGGTGAACGAAGTTTGCTGCTTTATCACCAGTGTGAGTTAAATGGTTACGTGTAGGTTGTTCTGAAAATTCGGTTCGGTCTGAGACTGTAAATGCATCGACCAACCATACCGGGTCAGTAGCACGACGTTGCTTACCTTCTAACTCCATAGATGCATACCGAGGCTGAGCGAGATTGTTTCCACGTGGATCGAACGGCGGCGGTTGTGACATCTTTCTTGGCAGTCTCACGAGCCGAGGAAGACTAGTTGTGCATTCTCATCGACGGTGGACGCGCATGTGGTTCCGGAGTCCAATTCAAATGAACACAGGCGGTGGCATGGGACACCGATGATTGTAGATGGCTGAGACTCGGCTCTGTGATGTATCTCATGAGCTGCAACAAGACGGTTGAATCGGTGAACCTCGAATGTGGTACTGGCTTTTCTGGTCGGGATCTGCCAATGATATTTGTTTCAGGCTGAGATCTCAAGCTGGTAGGGTTGAAGGTTTGCCCATTTGATGTGCGTCTTGAGATTGTCTTTGTACGTCTTGTGAGGGCGGCCATGGTTTAGGTTCCCCTGGGCTATCTAGCCAAAGAACAGATGCTCTGCATTCTGTTTTGATTCATAAGAATGACATGGCTAGTCTATCGAAGTTGGGCCTGGATTAGTTTGGCTTCGATGCTTGTTGTGTTTTTTCTATCAAGGACTTCCCGCTTGGTAATTCGGTCCTGCCACTTAACCCGCATGATGTATCTCAGGAGCGCTGGTGTAATTATTCTAACTGACTGATTTGGCTTCGGTACACTGTCCACGTTTTTACACGTTCAAATTTGTTGACAGGCATATGCCCCTGTGATGCAAGACATTGGTTCAGAGTCGTACGAGTGCATAACTGGCTTTGTGGATCCTTGCAGTGATAACTTTGTCCAGGGATCATTCACTGAATATTGTGCTGCCTAAGTACTTGAAACTGTCCACATTTGTCAGTTGCGTGTCGCCAATGTTGATGCAGGGTTGTGAAGGGACAGTGATTGATGTGGGCTGAAAGAGGCCGTCTGTCTTTCCTGGGCTAATTGTGAGTCCAAATAGGTTGGAGGATTCAGGGATTTATGCACGATTACCTGTAGGTGAGTCTCTTTATAAGCCATGAGCGCACAGTCATGTGCGAAGAGTGCTTCAGTGATGAGTCTTTCTAGCAAACAATGATCCATCCAGGCGATATCTAATGTAGATACCATGTTCAAGGTCACCACTGCCATGGAACAGTGCCTGTGTAAAGAAGAGGTTGAAGAGTACCTAAGCGAGAACACATCCCTGTTTGACACTGTTAGATATGGGGAGGGTTCGCCATCTGGAAGAATTTCTCCAGTAATGTCATCGTGAATGAGCCGGATGAGGTTTGTAAACTTCTGAGGACAGCCAAGCTTTTTTAGTACTACCCACAGTGCATCTCTGTTGATTGTTTTGAAAGCCTTTGTCAGGTCCACACACACGGCATACAGATTTATATTCTGCTCAAGGCACATCTCTTGAACTTGTCTCTCTGCGAAGAGCAAGTCAACGGTTCTGCGGTCTAAGCGAAAACCACACGGAGACTCGGGGATGTTATCTTCTGACACTGACGCAAAAAAGCCTGTTTAAAATGATGCGAGCAAGTATTTTGCCAGCTATGGATAGCAATGAGATACCTCTGTATTTACTAAAGTCTGCTCGTGTACCTTTATTCTTATAGAGGGTCACAATTGATGCGTCTCCGGGCTCATCTGGCATCTTATCTTCCGTCCATATGCAGATTAGCACATCTTGAAATGCACCCAGAGTCTGTTCACTGAGAGCCTTGTACACCTCCGCAGAGATACCATCCTTTCCAGGTGCCCTGCCACTGTTCATTTGTTTAATGGCTATCTTCAACTCCTTTATCGTTGGCGGAACATCAAATTGGTCGTGCGTTGGCTGTTGGGGCTATTTGGCCAAGAACAGATTGGCCGACCAATGAGGGCAGGTTTAGTAGCTGATTTTAGTGTTAGTATTCTTTTCTACTGTCCTTAATACCAGCCTTGTCATTTATTAGTATACTGCAGCAAGCAAAGTGACAGAGCAAGACTTTGAAGGGCCGAAGATTGACTTGATGGCATTGTGGAAATCTTAGGAGTTGTTAGTGTCGGCATAGCATTACACTTCATCAGCTTTACTTTCCCACCAATGGGCATGCATCTTGTGGATTTCTCTCTGAGCCTCAGCTTAATAGGAATTTAAGTGGCTTTTTTTTGGGAGGATGGAGTTTGTGTCATGTCTGCCAGTCCATGTATGCTTCGTTCTTTCTGGCAAGCAGATATTCAATGTCACAGTTATTCTCGTCGAACCAATTATGATGGGTTCGCTTCTTGGGGACCATAGTCTCCATAACTGTTTCTCTTATCATGTCTATGCGCTTGTTCCATTTCTCGGAGGCATTGGTGGACAGCTTGTCATCTAGGATCTTCTGAAAATTGAGCTGGTTGGAAGGCTGAAAGAGTTTGACAATGTTGACGGCTGTGCGCTCAAGATATGGACATCTTGGGTGATGTGGGGCAATGCGTTGCTTTTTAGGGTACTTCGGACAAGTCTGTCGTCTGTCCAGCATTCCGCTCCTCACATGCTCTTGGTGACGAGGACATCCTGGGCATCGCTCTGGCGGACTGTTACATAGTCGACTAAGTGCCATTGGCGATATCTGACGTGCATTCAGATGCTATTGTGTCTGTTCACCATCCTGAACACTGTATATGTGATGAGGATGTCAAAATATACGCATTTGTTGAGTAGAAGCATGCCGTTGTTGTTCAACTTGCCGACATCGTACTTGCCAAGCACACTTTTCCATAGACCATAATCGCAACCAACACGGAAGTTGAACTCCCCCAGTAGTATGATCTGGTGGTCAGCTGCAAATGAGCACGGCACAGAGCTGAAGTCCGCATATAAATGCTCTATGGTTTCCGCTGGGCTCGAGAGGGTAGAAGCGTCGGCGCTGGTGATTGTTGAGTGGCGTTTGTTGCTGATGGGTAGTCATAATTTCATTAGCCTCTAATTGATACAACAGGCAGTGTCGGAAACTGCTTCAGAAGACTTGATTGGATAGCCAGGCCGACTCCGTTGATCATGTTATCGTTTTGGGCTTTACCTTTCCAGCAAAAGGTGTAGCCGCTTGCTAGCTCAGTCAGAGAACCCTCCTCTGCAAACCTGGTCTCAAGGCCGTGATGTCGATATTGTGACATCACTTTGTATATTACGGCGACAACATTGTGCCGAATCGACCAGCAGATCTAAACCGGATATGCAATTGAAAAATGGAATGCAATGGAAACAATACAAATTGTATAATAACACTTTTTCGTCTCTTTTTTTTAACTAAATATGATTTCTAAAGATCGAGTTAAATAACAGTGCAAATTTTACCCATTTTTGATATACTCACCTAAACGTGATCGACATGCTGCGTAATTGAACTCTTCATACGCAACTGAGATTTCGGAAGTAAGTACATTTTATTTAGTGGTATTTCTATCGAAACATGCATACTTGATTAACTGGTTATTGTTATACTGTTAACTTTACTGAAAGTTTGCAATTTAATATATTTAAAAAATGTAACCCAATTCATGAGATTATTACCGCACTGCCACACAACATAAATCTGCATGCACTATTCGAATTTCAAAATTATTATATTATTAATCTAAAACTTTATTTTAAAATATATTTGTTATATTAATTCTGCATATTTCTTAATTTTATAGCTTTTGACTTGCAAACTCGTTTAGTATACTGTGTTTCATATGACAGTGACCAGTCTGATGCGAATGGAAATATTTTCTCTTATGATCTAGCTCCGACGTATGTTAAGAAATACGTCTTTAAGAAGATTAATTTTATAAATTATAAATATAATTAATAATAATATATTTAAAAATAATTGGAATATTTTTTTAGAGTCATCCTGTGGAGATAATTTTATTTGATTAACACAGGATGTTTGTTCATGGATTTTTACACAGTCCTCAAATGTACAAATTACAATTATACAATTAGTAGCGTCAGTTTTAAAAAAATAATTAATTCTATTTTCTATTTTCAGATAGAAACATGTAAGCATCTGATCATTAAAAACTTCTTTAATTTAAAAAAAAATACAATTAAATAATAAAGAAAACAAAGGCTTCTTTCAGTGTGTTACAATTTACCATTGCTTTTTACCGTTGAGTTTTATTTTTTAATTGTGGATTTAAGTTGTGTGTGTGTTAGACCAGCGAAAGTTGGTCTCTAAACCTTTTTTTTATTTTGACTTTGCGGCCGAAGTACCCTAAAAAGCAACGCATTGCCCCACATCACCCAAGATGTCCATATCTTGAGCGCACAGCCGTCAACATTGTCAAACTCTTTCAGCCTTCCAACCAGCTCAATTTTCAGAAGATCCTAGATGACAAGCTGTCCACCAATGCCTCCGAGAAATGGAACAAGCGCATAGACATGATAAGAGAAACAGTTATGGAGACTATGGTCCCCAAGAAGCGAACCCATCATAATTGGTTCGACGAGAATAACTGTGACATTGAATATCTGCTTGCCAGAAAGAACGAAGCATACATGGACTGGCAGACATGACACAAACTCCATCCTCCCAAAAAAAAGCCACTTAAATTCCTATTAAGCTGAGGCTCAGAGAGAAATCCACACAATTAAATAATAAAGAAAACAAAGGCTTCTTTCAGTGTGTTACAATTTACCATTGCTTTTTACCGTTGAGTTTTATTTTTTAATTGTGGATTTAAGTTGTGTGTGTGTTAGACCAGCGAAAGTTGGTCTCTAAACCTTTTTTTTATTTTGACTTTGCGGCCGCAAAGTCAAAATAAAAAAGGTTTAGAGACCAACTTTCGCTGGTCTATGTGTGTGTGTGTGTGTGTGTGTGTGTGTGTGATGAAATACATAGTTGGGGAAGGCAGCATGTATCCTAAAACGTAAGTCGTCTTTCGGTCAGAATAAACTGACAATCTATCGTACAGTTTTATCCGAATTCGAGCATAAACTGAACTAGCATTCAAGGAACGTATTGTTTCCGCGTCCACGTTTGTATTGTGACAGAAAGGGAAAAATTACTAATTTTGGAAGCAGGTAGGTAATCACGGATATTTCGTTGATATCTACTTTGATATTTTCCCGTGGTATTTTTATTTATTTCACCGCTTACATTTGCACAATATAATTGTTGTAAGAACATGATTTTAAGTTGGTTGCTTATAGTCACACACATTCGCTTTTTCCTCTTAAAATAGAATTCGTGGAACTTGTTTTCGAGGATGACTGCAATGAGCATCTCCTAATAGTATTGGAGAATGAAAATACCCTAAAGTACAATAAGATCTATTTTAGCTGATACAATTTTGGATAGCATGTTTAAAATAAACTAATATTAAATAAATACTAGAATCAACTTAGGTTCCTTAACAGGTTAAAATTTAACATGAATATCGTAACAGTATTCGTCTATCCAGTTGTCAGAAAAAAAGTATAATTTAAAAAAAAAGAAAAAAAAAACACACAAACAACGCAGTGCTAATATCGAAACCACCCAATAACAATGTTTAGGGACCCCTTGTAAGAGTCAGGTTAGAAATTATCAATAAATATTTGAAATGATAATATTTGTATTATTATTTGTAAAATCAGGAAAGGTCAAACTACCAGAGAGGGGGTGGGTAAATACCATAGTTGATTGAAAAGTTTACTAGACCTTTTCAATCTTCATTAACTATGTGACATACAATAACTGAAACTTTCTAGTCAAAAGACTAATGAAATTGTGAAAAGTACTTGTCCATCATGATATTTACTATTAGACTATTTAAACTGTGAAAAGTTCCATTTAAAATTTACTAACTTCCGGTTAGTGGACTACTGTTGATTTCAGATATGTGTTAACCGATATTTATTTTATGCTAAGCAGTGAATTACTTGATTTTCTAATTAAAATAATATTGATATATCACTGTATTGAAAAAATAATTTTTTTTTCACTACAGGAACTACTTTTTTGGGTCAGAACATACCTCCCTTAATTTTCTGTCAGTGAACTGTTTTTTCCTTATGTATGTGTCTTTTATCCTTTAAACTTGTAGTTTGTTATTCTGGAAATAACCCCTGAAAGAACCACCCACCCTCAAGAAGCTCCTGGCAAGCTTTCTCACATACCCACATTGGCCGAATCCGAGACTCGAACCCATGCAGAAAGAGGTGAGATGGCAGTGATCCAAATATAAGTATAATCAAAGTTAACAAAAGGATGTGAATGATACGTAATGTGTTGTTAATGCTTCATTTAAATCCTTACTGACTCACAAAAATTAAATTCTTCAATACAATTTCAAAATGTAGTTTAATTGTGAAGTTGTCTGTGGAAATAATTGAGTTAACCACTTTCTTTGGGTTTTATCATTTACTTCTGAAATAGTTGTACACAATATATACTGAAAAATAGGCAACAGAAAACCAGAAATTAATGTTTGTTTTGTATGTAAACAGTTCATGTTAGCATGCTAACTTTCTGGATGAGTGGTACTTGTTATTAATTAATTGTTACATGGTACATATCAGTAAAAGAATCAGAGGCATGTTTGTAACTAACAGCTTACAAAATCGTAAAGAATCAAAGTATCTTTTGCAGAAAACAAGTACAAAAAATTTAGTGTAAAAGGTATTGTTTAATTAAATTTTCCTGAGCAAATTGTCATTTGTGGATAATCAATCAAGGCCTGTGCATGTTGATATGTACATATAACTATCCCATTAGAGTCAGAAAAGTTGACCAAAGATCAGAGTTCATCTAATTTGCTTCACCTCCATTTTTTTAATTTTACATAAAGAATTCTTACTTAGACTTCAACATTTTATAGTTTCATGTATTATTTACACATGTTGATCAACTAATATGCAGACTGTTAGGGTTCCCAGTTTGTAACTTTATTAATTATATATATATATATATATATTAACTTTTAATTTCTTCTTGGTCCATTTATCAAAGCTTTTCATTTTGTCATTTCAGAAACATAAGATGCAGTAAACCAGTCAGGAAATGGATCCTATGAAGCTGACAGACTCGGACTGTGACACAGAAGAGTTCAGAAACGCATTAAAATTGGTGATTAAATGTGAGATCCAGTCTTTGGTAAGTCCATTATTTACTTAGATATCACATTTTATCTTTTTTATTCAACAAGTTTAGTACATTCTGAAGCATAAGCTTCCCTTTTGGTTTGAATGTTAAATTATTTACTTATTACCTGCTCTTTGTTTTTTGTGTGTGACAAGATGACTTTATGTTGATCATAAATTACTCTTAAAATCAGATATTGCATTCACTTGACAAGACCGGAAAATTCATCAGCTCCAACACAGGACGTTTGGACCATTGGCAGGACTTCTTCTACACCCTCCTCAACCACGATGCCCCACCTGGAACGATGGAATCGGTGGATGCCATGGACGAGTTGTCTGCACTAGTCAATGAGTTTGAACCGTCTATGAAGGAAATACGGACTGCCATCTTAGACCTGAAGAACAACAAGGCGCCGGGCATTGATGAAGTGACACCAGAAGCCTTGAAATACGGCGGAGAGATCACATCAAGGACAAGACCGGAAAATTCATCAGCTCCAACACAGGACGTTTGGACCGTTGGCAGGACTTCTTCTGCACCCTCCTCAACCACGATGCCCCACCTGGAACGATGGAATCGGTGGATGCCATGGACGAGTTGTCTGCGCTAGTCGATGAGTCCGAACCGTCTATGAAGGAAATACGGACTGCCATCTTAGACCTGAAGAACAAAAGGCGCCGGGCATTGATGAAGTGACACCAGAAGCCTTGAAATACGGCGGAGAGATCATCGTCGAAAGATTACACGCCCTGCTGAGATTGATATGGCGATCGGAAGCGGTACCAACATCATGGAAGAAAGCCATCATCATACCAATCTTCAAGAAAGGCGACAAAACGGACTATAAGAACTATCGGGGCATCAGCCTGCTCTCCATACTTGGCAAAGTATTTATGAAGATCATCAATAGAAGGGTACTCAAACGGCGGGAGGAAGCGGCACGAGAGGAACAGGCCGGTTTTCGACCTGGAAGAAGCTGCTGTGACCAGATCTTCACGCTTCGTCAAATCCTCGAGGAAAGAATTCGGTGTGGAAAACGCACAATCATGGTGTTCATTGATTTCTCTGCAGCGTTCGACAGCGTCCATCGCCCGGCCTTGTGGAAAGCCCTGGAAGCGGAAGGGTACCCACCAAAATACATACGGCTACTTACCAACACCTATGACGGGTCAACCAGTCAAGTTCGAGTCCAAGGAGCAAACACGAAGGATTTCTCGGTGAAAACGTGTGTCCGTCAGGGATGCGTGCTCTCACCTAGCCTCTTTAACATCATGGTCGATTGTGTCATGCGCAAGGTATTCCTGGGACGTAGAGGGATCACTTTTGGGGCAGGGTTCGATGAACATGCCACAGATCTAATGTTTTCGGACGATAGTGCATTTCTCACTGAGGCCGAAGCCGAAGCAACAGAAATTCTGCAAGAAATCGCCGATGAAGCCGCTAGATTTGGGTTAAAGATCAACACCGCCAAAACAGTTGTCATGACATCGGACAACACCCCAGCGACCGTCTGCCTTAATGGAGTCCATCTTCAGCAAGTAGAGGAATTTAAATACCTGGGGTCCATTATCCGAAGCAGATCAATAGCGGCCTCCACCGACATCTCGCATCGCCTAGGACTGGCAACGTCTGCGTTCGGGTCACTAGCTTAGTGCATATGGAGAAAAAAGGCCCTTTCGGTGGTGACCAAAGTGCGTCTATACCGCACTCTCATCCTCCCAATACTCCTATATGGAGCAGAGACGTGGGTCCTCCTAGACGCGGACCTCAAGAAGCTGGAGGTATTTCAAATGCGCTGCCTCAGACAAATACTGGGAGTAAACCTTCTGGACAGAATCCCAAACGTGGAAATCCGGGCCCGATGTTCTCACCAACCGACAGTGGAATCACTGATTAGACATGCTAGGCTTCGCTGGTTTGGTCATGTCTGCCGAATGGAAGAGAGGCGTCTACCGTATCAAGCCCTGTGGCGCACCAGACCGGAAACCTGGAAGGTCTCAAGAAATACACCAAAGAAAACCTGAATCAAACAAGTGGAAAAAGACCTGGCGAACTATGGCATCACCTCGGCACATGCCAAAGAAAATGCCATGCAGGACCGAAAATGATGGAAGGAAATAATTGAATTCATCTGCACGGGCAATTTTTTAGCAGTACCCACAGTTTCCTATCAACTGCGACCACGCTGATTGGATAGAAACTACGGGACCAAATTGAAATTGAATTGACTTTCTTTTACAGTAGCAGTGTCTGCTGCATTATTTTTAACAGTTGTTTAGGATTTGGCTAAAGTGTTTAATTTACTAATATATTCTGAAAACCTTAATATAGTCTCATCATACTTGGTATTCAACAGTATGAAGTAAAATTCATTTATTGTAGTATGTCTGCTCGTCCCTATCATCTCATGGTCAAGGTTACATTCACAGAAAATTTGCGTGAAGGTTTTGGGTAAAGATTAATTTAATTGGTTTATTATTAGGTATATTTAAACTCTTTGATAATTTCTTTTCATACTTGGAATAACCATTCTGAACTTAAGACCATTCAATAACTGATAAACATTTTTTATCAAATTCATAGTCATAGAATATGCTAAGGTTTTGATTAATTTTCTTAATCAAAATTTTCTTATATTTCCTAATCCCAATTATGGATTTTGTTTACACACTGTATCAGTTGTTTGTGAAGTTAAAATAATTCATTGTGTGAAATTTTGCATTGAGTGTTTTGACATCGGTGTCAGGGTCACTGAAATATCACTATAGTTCTAAAGTTTAGGCTGCAATATGTATCAAGTTCCTGTCTTGCCTGTCTCACTTGTTTGATCAATGTTACAGTTTTATATTAATTTGTTAAAAGTGCAAATACTAAGTGGCTGCATTAAAATAAAACTTTAAAATAATATTTATGCTAGGTCCAAAGTTTATATGTTGATTTGCTAGGAATTCATGTCTTGCTTGTCTCACAACCACCATGTCTTGCTTGTCTCACAACCACCAGTACTTTATGTAGATATGGACTGGAAACGTTCATGGCCAGATTTTACAAGTACAAATTCTGAACAACTAATGTCGTCAGTGTCTGGTTTATTATTTGCATAAAGTTGGGAAATTTAAGTTGTGAACCATAACTTTAGAGAAAGAAAATTAAATAAATGCAGTACTGACCTTTACATGAGCTGCTTTGATAATAAGACATCACAAATCAAGTGTGACCCCTAGTACTAGTTTACTATGACTAATCCCATCACATTTTGACATTAGAATTTGCTACCATTGCTTGGTGATGGACTGATGGTATAGGGTTCCTACTTATTAACAGACCTAACAAACTTTAATAACCCCAGAAAGGTGATTTCTCACCTCAGAAATTGTCATTATGTCTTTAATCTGCTGGTAAGCAAGAGAAAACTTCAGAGCTAGTAAAATATATACAAGTGCATCAGAGGTCTGAGAGTGACATGAAGTCTGCAATCACTCCCTTTCCAATGTTGTACTAAAACTTAAAAAGTATCATCTATCATCAGCAGTGTTTCTTTTTCATCAGTTTTATAAATTTACCATCTTCACACAACTTAGGTGTCCTAGCTTTGTAATATTGCTATATAAATCTGCATACATATAGGTAAGTTTTCTATATTATCTTGTCCACTTCACGTAATGAATCACACAGTGTATATAAAAATTTGTTACTGATTTTACCTGTATAGAAAGCCATTCATACAGGTAAGTTTTCTATATTATCTTGTCCACTTCACGTAATGAATCACACAGTGTATATAAAAATTTGTTACTGATTTTTGCCAGTATAGAAAGCCATTCCTTCATACAGGTAAGTTTTCTATATTATCTTGTCCACTTCATGTAATGAATCACACAGTGTATATAAAAATTCTTTACTGATTTTACCTGTATAGAAAGCCATTCCTCGTACAGGTAAGTTTTCTATATTATCTTGTTCACTTCATGTAATGAATCACACTATTCTTTACTGATTTTACCTGTATAGAAAGCCATTCTTTCATGACCAAACTCAGCCCTGTAACTCTGATTGTAATGGGATACACCCACAATTGATCATACAGTATCAGCCATATTTCCACAATTCGTGTTACATTATCACTCACAAGTCCCAAGTGTATATGCTCAATTGTTTCTTACAGACACCATCCATTGATTGTTAGTGGTTTTACAAGCCTCATACACCAGTTATCCATTTGGATATCCGTCTGTTTTTGTTGTTGTAAAATCATGACCATGGAATGAACATTAGATTAGTATCTATGGTAATCTTTCAGTAGGCAGAGCACATTGTTGAACTGGGAATCTTTCCAGATTTGAGTTGGAGCCTGTTGAAAGACAGGGCCACTTCTTCAACATTGAAACCCAGCACACTATGCCCATGGTTGTAACTGTAACTATGCCCATGGTTGTAACTGTAACTATGCCCATGGCTGTAACTGTAACTATGCCCATGGCTGTAACTGTAACTATGCCCATAGTTGTAACTTATCTCTGCCCATGGTTGTAACTGTACCTATGCCCATGGTTGTAACATATCTCTGCCCATGGCTGTAACTAACTATACCCATGGCTGTAACTGTAACTATGCCCATGGCTGTAACTAACTATACCCATGGCTGTAACTGTAACTATGCCCATGGCTGTAACTAACTATGCCCATGGCTGTAACTGTAACTATGCCCATGGATGCAACTACAACTATGAACATATTACTGGTGGAATAAAGTGCTCTCCACAAAGTTTCTTAAATACAATGATAACTAAAGCAACTTTCACAGCCTTAATCAACTAAAATATTCTTTATTGATGTGGTGGACAAAATTGACAAACCAGCCAACAAGTATGCCTTCTTTCTGCTTCTCAGTCTCAGCTTCAGCAGAGGAATGTGCAAGGCAATAAACAAAATATTGCTGGGACATCCCTAGAGCA
Organism: Unio delphinus; assembly: GCA_029339505.1. Lineage (NCBI taxonomy): Eukaryota > Metazoa > Mollusca > Bivalvia > Unionida > Unionidae > Unio > Unio delphinus. The sequence continues at coordinate 6,136,279 of JAQISU010000011.1, forward strand.
CATGCTACTGGGAAGCAGTCCTACCAAATTTTCAACTGTAGAAAACCAAAGTTCTCTTGAACTAAAGTGGAAAAGAGACAAAGAGAAGGTGAATTGTTTTTTCAGCATTTCTAACCACAATACCCTTCCAAGACCCTTATCTCAAATGACATTACTTTCAAGACACAATTATCATAGATTCCAGTAGGGTAAAGTCTCCAATCGTTTGCTCTGAATGGAGAATATTTGCTGTGTCAACATATGAACCAAAGCACTCATCACATTCAGTGCACATTATCTCTTGTCTTGAGTTCAGATGTTGTTGCACTCAGCACTTGGTTTCTTTTTATACTTATTGGATTATGATGGAATGTAGCAATGGATTTCAAGTGCCATCCATTGGGGAGATTATGCAATCATTGTGGACTTGCAAGGGGCATGACCACTCACATGGCTTCTAGAACTCTTGTTATTCATGTAAAAAAAATACAGGCTTCAAAATAACAGGCTAGATATCTTGGAGAAAGACATGATATCACTTGTTATCATACTTTTCATTCCGACTCTCCTTGACCACATACCATTTCAAGATTTTGGTCATCTTGGTCTGGAACTCAACATTCAGGTGAATAGAGTAAGTCAGGAACAAGAATTGAATTTAGTACCTTGGTGGATTCATTGCCTATATGGAACAATCCACTTGCTAGAGAATTCCTTGGTCTGCTGGGTTTGCTAAGTCTGACAGTTAAAGTCTTGTGCTTTTATTTAGTGATTCTGTGGTTCAAATGGAGGCTGAAACTTGGGCCACTGGACCAACTTTCACCATCTGCACAATATGAGGTCCCATCTTCAGAAAAAGTCAGTGAACTCATGTCAGGGGATACCTCTGCATGTACAGTCTCTTGTAATCATAATCTATGTGAACACAGAGAACTTGAGTGGAAGTCTCCTATCATTCGGGGTGGGGGAAATGCAGCTTTACAGATGATGTCACATGACATTTCTGAATAAATACATTCTTTAAATTATTCCTTTTGTATTGCCAGCTACAGCTATGTAGATCATTATGGGCTGTAAGGAAACATCTTTAGTTCATTTTTAAAATATTATCTGTACAAATTAAATACCATGACATAGTAAATATTCAATTTACATAAATTAGAATTATTACTGTACATTTGACTACTCTTCTATATTGTTGCTATAATTGTTACTGACATTTTGTCATTTCCTTTCCCTATCCCCATCATAATACCCCAAACCATCTTCGATACGAATGGATGCATAAAGTAAAACAGTTTCTATCTTTTTAATTATACTAATGTTTGGTACATAATGCAATCAGCAGTTATGGACCCAGCTACCACATTATAACTAAAGATCCCAACTACCACATTATAACTAGGGACCCCAACTACCAGATTATAACTAAAGATCCCAACTACCACATTATAACTAGGGACCCCAATTACCACATTATAACTAAAGATCCCAACTACCACATTATAACTAAAGATCCTAACTACCACATTATAACTAAAGATCCCAACTACTACATTATAACTAGGGACCCCAATTACCACATTATAACTAGGGACCCCAGCTGACATGTTTTAACTAGTGACCCCAACTGTATTCTAACTAGGGATCCCAGCTACCACATAACTAGGAACCCCAACTATTTCATTATAACTAGGGACTACTGTATTAAAGCTAGGGACACCAACTATCACATTTTAACTTTATACCCAATTTACAACATTCTAAAAGAGATTCCAACTACCACATAACTAGTAAACCCAGCTACCACATTATAACTAGGGACCCTAACTACATTGTAACTTGGGACCCCAACTACCACATAACTAGTGACCCCAACTACCACATTCTAACTAGTGACCCTAACTACCACATTTTAGCTATATACCCAAACTACAACATTGTGAAAAGAGATTCCAACTACCACGTAATTAGTGACCCCAACTACCACATTCTAACTAGGGACCCCAACTACCACATTCTAACTAGTGATCCTAACTACCACATTTTAACTAGTGACCCTAACTAGCACATTTAAACTATATACCCAAACTACAACATTCTAAAAAGAGATTCCAACTACCACATAACTAGTGACCCCAACTACCACATTATAACTAGGGACCCTAACTACATTGTAACTAGGGACTCCAGCTACCACATAACTAGGAAACCAAACTATAACATTATAAATAGGGACCCAAACTACCACATTTTAAATAGAGAACCCAACTACCATTTTATAGCTAGGATTATCAAACATTACATTATAATGATGGAAAACAAATTACAATATTAAGCTAGGGAATGCTATATGGTCAATAAAGAAAATGAGTAAAATATAAACTGAAAACTAGATCAAAATAAAGATTTGAACTATACTGAGAAAATATTGTCTTCTAAAGCCTTCAAAATAATTTGAGATTTTTTCGGTTACGTTGTGCATAGATTTGCATTATCCAATTTCATTGCCATGTTTTCCTTTGTGACTGTATATTCCAGGTGAGAATATGTGCATTTAGTAAAACTTTAGTAAATACTGCATATTCTTTGATTGTCGGCAATTAAATAACTCTTACTGCCTAATTACTTGCAGCTTCAGAGACTTGCAAAGACTGGAGAGGAGTCCATGGTGATAACAGCCAGTATGAATGATGGAAGGCTTAGCCATTTCTTTTCTTCAAGGGCTTTGAAGTTTGCCACGTCCAATGAAATGGATGACATTAAAAAGAGATTTTGGCAGTCTTGTACAGGTATAATTATGTATACCCATAACACTTATCCATTAGAGTTTGGTATTGTCCACCTGCTTTTTGTAAAAATGCGAATATTTAATTGCGCCCATCAGTTGTTTCAGTTATACATCCTTCTGTTTATCCTGATTTCATTTCAGCACAGTAACTCCCTTAATCATTTCGAGATATCAGCTATATCAGCTAAATTTAGTAAATTTAGTAAATAATAATTACCAAATACCTATCAAGTTCTAAAGTCAGAGAGCCAAAAATTAAATATAAGTAGATGGTCTGATATCATAAAATTCTGTCCCGATATTATGGTCCCAATTTAGATAGTATGAGGTAGTCTAAAAACTCAAGAATACCAGGCCCAGCAGAAAAAGTCTGCAATCATATTTTATCTAACTTTAAGCATATAGACCCCCAACTCTAACTATAAGGGCTGGGGAGTATGGGCTGTAGATTCTGTTAACTCAAAACAGCACAGAGTTCATCCAATTTAGGGGAGAAAAAGTTTGGATAAAGAGACATCACCGCTGGACCAAAACCGGAAAAACATCAGGAGAGAAACAACTTCAAAGAACCCAGTACAAAGGAAAATGCTGATACGAGGGAACAACCATATGCTGGGATGCCATGAGAATAAGATAGCAGCCTGAAATTAGGGGCTACTCAAACAGACAAGAAAAAGCAGCACAGAAAAGAATCTGATTGCTTTCATTGCCTGGTTAGCAGGGTCCTCATTTGGTATGAGAACCCTCTTCGAACAATCTATTTCACGAAACCTGACTTGATCATTTTTTTTGCACACCGTTCAAAATTAACAAGCTATTTTTACCAATCAGTGACTATACTTATTTATGTCGCATATACATCTTAGTATTCAATCTTGTTAGGGACTTAATACATGTACACTTTGTACTAGAAACATTGCAAAGTTAAGATAGTTATAAAAATTTTACGACTTCATTGATTTGATTTAATTACATAGGTGGCTCACACATTATTGGTGTTTTCTTGTCCATTAGTAATAACTGGACCAGAATTGAAATAAGCACAGAATCACGATGTTGAGGGCTGTACGACATCCTTGGACGTAATGATACCTCTCTTTTATTGCTACAACTCGGATAACTCCAAAATGGCTGAGATGTGAAACTAATTTCTAATACCTCCACTTGTGCCATTTTACACCATTAACACACATAATTGGCTGTTAGGTTTGAGTGTATGTTGGGTCTATTCCCACTCACCAAGGGTCCTCCATTTAGTTCGATGGTTACTTAATAGCAACCCCGACCTGACAACCAAATTAAATAGTACTCCTTGAGTACATAAATGCCTGGGGGAAGTGGCACCATTCCTCACCCTCAGGAGAAATTAAATATCCAGCTTTACTGGAAATTAAAACAGTGCTACATGCCCCTAGTGGGCGATACAGCACTATAATTCAAATTCATCACCTAAATTTGGGATGCATCATGGTTATATTAGAGTGTCAGTTTTCTGTCATTATTTAGAACAGTTATAGCCCTGACTGTCACATAGTAACTCACTATTAGAATTTGTCCAAATTTAGCATCTGACCTAATTTTCATAAGATAATGTCTGTGGTTGATTGCCAGCATTCAGCATCATTATGTAGCCGATTTATAGCCGGTGATTTTTATATATACTTTTGGTTTATTTCCACACAATAAATCCATTAGCTGTTATTGAGTTTCAACCAGTTTTGTTATGCTGTCTGATACTGGTATAACCTTGAATACATTTAATTATCGATGTTCCTTGTCTTGTTTTTATAGAGTTATGATTCCTGATTGTCAGTCATACACCCACTAATGTTTTTATAGAGTTATGATTCCTGATTGTCAATCATACACCCACTAATGTTTTTATAGAGTTATGGTTCCTGATTGTCAGTCATACACCCACTAATGTTTCCTGATAATAATCCCCTTAATTGAATTTTCATTTCAACTTAATTTCAATTTGCAACTTGGTATTGGTGATACCTTAGCGTCAATTGATTCTCAAATTGTTCATCTCCTTTAGTGGATTTATAGACCCAGTTTTTAAATCCCAGTCAATTTTATTTTCACTAACTAAATTCCTTACTTATAATTGGATTTCAGCCAGTATGTTTTTATGCATTGAAAAATAAAATAAGACATAATATAAATTTTATATCTGCAAATTGTCAAACTGTTGTTTCTGTACTATAAAATATAACTCAAATCAGATTCTATAAGCAACTTCCCAGATTGTTGACATAGACCATTGTCTAAATATTGTTGACATAGGCCATTGTCTAAGTAATGTTGACATAGGCAATTGTCTAAATATTGTTGACATAGGCCATTGTCTAAATATTGTTGACATAGGTCATTGTTTAAATATTGTTGACATATGCCATTGTCTAAATATTGTTGACATAGGCCATTTTCTAAATATTGTTGACATAGGCCATTGTCTAAATATTGTTGACATAGGCAATTGTCTAAATATAGTTGACATAGTCCATTGTCTACATATTGTTGACATAGGCCATTGTCTAAATATTGTTGACATAAACCATGGTCAAAATATTGTTGACATAGACCATTGTCTAAATATTGTTGATATAGGCCATTGTCTAAGTATTGTTGACATAGGCAATTATCTAAATATTGTTGACATAGGCCATTGTCTAAATATTGTTGACATAGGTCATTGTCTAAATATTGTTGACATAGGCCATTGCCTAAATATTGTTGACATAGGCCATTGTCTAAATATAGTTGACATAGGCCATTGTATAAATATTGTTGGCATAGGCCATTGTCTACATATTGTTGACATAGGCCATTGTCTAAATATTGTTGACATAAACCATGGTCAAAATATTGTTGACATAGACCATTGTCTAAATATTGTTGATATAGGCCATTGTCTAAGTATTGTTGACATAGGCCATTGTCTAAATATTGTTGTTATAGGCCATTGTCTAAATATTGTTGACATAGGTCATTGTTTAAATATTGTTGATATATGCCATTGTCTAAATATTGTTGACATAGGTCATTGTCTAAATATTGTTGACATAGGCCATTGTCTAAAATATTGCTGACATAGGCCATTGTCTAAATATTGTTGACATAGGCGATTGTCTAAATATTGTTGACATAGGCCATTGTCTAAATATTGTTGACATAGGTCATTGTTTAAATATTGTTGATATATGCCATTGTCTAAATATTGTTGACATAGGTCATTGTTTAAATATTGTTGACATAGGCCATTGTCTAAGTATTGCTGACATAGGCCATTGTCTAAATATTGTTGACATAGGTGATTGTCTAAATATTGTTGACATAGGCCATTGTCTAAATATTGTTGACATAGGCCATTGTCTACATATTGTTGACATAGACCATGGTCAAAATATTGTTGACATAGACCATTGTCTAAATATTTTGGATGTAAAGGTTTAAGTTGCTTCCCTTTTTTGGGTGGGGTGCTTCCAATTTATTTAAATTAATATAGAAGAACCACCCTGGCTTGTTTTTGTCAGAAATTGAAGTAGTGCTAGAGTGATGAAAAGCTCTTAGCCCCCAGTCAGTGGTGCTGATGGTTAAATTAATGAATATACAAATTGAAATTTAAAATAGCAATAATTTAATATGATTCAAACAGTAATCTCTCAAATACAATTAAACTAATATCAGTGATGGCCTAGTTCATCCATTGAATTAGTGTATTTTCCCTCCTGTCCTGAGTCCTACTCATCTGTATGTTCTTCTTTTCCTTTGTCTCCCAGAGACTCGGACCACAGCTGGGGTAATTCCCTATGGTCCCTCAACTTCCTTCTAAATGCTTTTCTTTAGCCTCCCCAAGACTCGGACCACTGCATTGGGTACTTCCCTCTGGTCCCTAAAAGCTGCTAAAGAAAACATGCACATAAATTAGCAAAGGATATACTTTTTGCTACGAATCACACACTAACATTAGTATCATCAGATAGGCCATTACCATTTTCTGGTGACGCATTCATGCCCATTGAAATACACATCCTCCCTGCTAAGTGTACATGGTAAATATATAAATTCTCAGTCTTATTATATACAAAACAATATCATATAATCATATGCATTTTTGTACATTGCACTTCTACAAGTGTACACAGATATGCACATCCATGCTCTGATATATCCATACACATGATACTCTTACAAGTATACACAAATAGGCTAATTCCTATACTAAATGTTGCACACCATAACATTATACAAAGTTTATAATTCAACATTTGCAAATCTATAATACCAAATGAATACATGCATGAAGTTACTATGAATTAACCCAATAATGAATTTCAATATTAATTCTACACATCACATTGCTTATATCTCAAAATACACATCATCATACGCTGTGAATGAATCAAACTACAATGTTGATTTTTATATACTTAAATATATAGATATACTGCAATAATTAAAGTACACTTACTTTGCAGTAATATTTTACAACAATCGAGCAAATAATAATTGACCTGATTCGAAACTTTCTGATTATTCTCTGAATAATTCTGCCAATACGAAAGGTCGCAGAGTAGGTTATTCGCATTGTCCTGCCAAATGCTTGAAACGCTACTAACTTTTGATTCTCAAGATCATATATTTAAACTTAAGATTCTAATGTCTGCCATGCCTAACTCAATTCCGATTGGAGGTTGGTTTCTATTGGTCCGACATTGCCCCTGCCAACCATCTGTCAAAGATGTTTACGATAAAAATTGGACGATGCTTTGTTTGAACAAGAAATCGCTACTTACCTGTGAACAAGGCTATGTAACTGACTTTGGCAAATATAAACCGCACACCTTGAGTTTTTTGGCTGTGTCAAGTAACTCGTGATACACCTAAGACATTTTGCCTCAGGGTTTAACACACCCATGCTAACATCTGGTCTCTCCCGTACCATGACAGTCAACATAGGCCATTTTCTAAATATTGTTGACATTGGCCATTGTCTAAATATTGTTGACATAGACCATTGTCAAGATATAATATCTGGGGACTGGAAAAAAAACTCTAATTTTGCATACAAGAGAATGTGTAAGTGGCACATTAGACCACTCAGCTACTCGGGGCCTCTGTCTGCCTGAGATAATGTAATTATGATGTTGAAAATATTAAGATTAATGTCAGAGTATTCATTTGATATATGAAATATATCAAGCTGATTAGTTATGGTTTCCATACATAAAGATATAGGTAGTGATGGGAATCGGTCAGAAATTCATAATCGATAATCAGTTCCCCTGAACCAACTGATCATCGATTATAATCGGTTACTAAGAGCAAATTAAAATTTTTGTTAGTTAATCTTTGATCAAGAGTTCAATATGTTTATAAATGTACAGGAGTAATCTCTTTTAATGACATGTATTCTTTAACTTGACAATAATATTACATTGTGTGTTACTTTTGTTCAATAACTTTGTTAAATGAACGCAACTTTTTATGACTGATCAGTCATATGTAACTGAAGTACTTCTACAATCCCCCCGAAATTCTTTCATTCATATGTGATGTGTCTATAATTTAAAGTATAGAAGGACATGAGTTTCTTGTTTGTCATTGTTTATAAATACTACAAAAGATGTTGCAATTTAACTGAAACAAATCAACAAAATGTGTTTAAATTTATTAACTCAACAATTTAAAAACTTGACCATGTAATAATAACTATATATTCCTAATTATGAATCACAAGTTTTTTTATTTGTAGTTGTGAAAGGAATAATAAATTTCAGGTCAACATTAGTGGCTGGGAGTTTTACTAACCTTTGTGCTTTGCATACACATAAAAGTAGTCTCCCTTTGCACATAATCGATTATGGAGTTTCACAATCGATTATCTTATTGATTTGCTCAACCAATTGATGATCGATTATAATCGATAATCGAAACAACACTAGATATAGGGGCCCCGAGTGGCTGAGTGATCTAAAGCTGTATCAAGTACGGATCACTGCCATCTCACCCCTGTTTGGGTGGGTTCGAGTCTCAGATTCAGCCAATGTGGGTATGTGAGAAAGCTTGCCAGTAGCTTCTCTTGGGTCATTAGTTCTTTCCGGGGTTTTTCCTGTGTTCTTCCTCCACCATTAATATTAGCCACCATATATAGCTTATCTTGTGCTGAGAAATGGTATTAAACCCTACAACTACAGCAACTACATAAAGATATAGGCCATTCAAAGGGAAATGAAAACTTGTCAACTACATAAAGATATAGGCCATTCAAAGGGAAATGAAAACTTGTCAACCACAGAAAGATATAGGCCATTCAAAGGTAAATGAAAACTTGTCAACTACATAAAGATATAGGCCATTCAAAGGCAAATGAAAACTTGTCAACTACATAAAGATATAGGCCATTCAAAGGCAAATGAAAACTTGTCAACTACATAAAGATATAGGCCATTCAAAGGCAAATGAAAACTTGTCAACTAGTTTCATTTTTCACATCTTTCCGAGATACACCACACATTTAATTCCATGATGATAAGTAATGTGTGGTTTCAAGAAATTTTTAACTTTGAATGTTATTACCTGCTACATACATTTTTATTCATTGAAACTTAGAACATATGCCTTGCATAATAGGTTACAACTCCTTAGCTTTTGATCAACAGGCCTTCATCAAAGGAATGGCTTCTGGACAGAAGTCATCAACCAAATGTTGACCATATATAGTTGAAGTTCCATTCAGGAATCGTGGTTCAACAGTGGCCCCACCCCTTCCATGATTTGAATAGCTTCTCCTGCCCAGGGTATTGTTGTTTCTACTGAATACTCTGATGTTATTCCCTTCATGATAAATCTGACAAAATTTATGCTTCATCCCTTTCAGTTCTTCGTTAATGGATCAGCCATAGATCACAAAGTATGCATGCTATTGAGTGTCAGCTATTCATGTGAATCAGTCATGGATCACAAAGTATGCATGCTATTGAGTGTCAGCTATACGTGTGGATCAGTCATAGATCACAAAGTATGCATGCTATTGGGTGTCAGCTATACATGTGGATCAGTCATAGATCACAAAGTATGCATGCTATTGAGTGTCAGCTATACATGTGGAACAGTCATAGATCACAAAATTTGCATGCTATTGAGTGTCAGCTATACATGTGGATCAGTCATAGATCACAAAGTATGCATGCTATTGGGTGTCAGCTATACATGTGGATCAGTCATAGATCACAAAGTATGCATGCTACTGGGTGTCAGCTATACGTGTGGATCAGTCATAGATCACAAAGTATGCATGCTATTGGGTGTCAGCTATACATGTGGATCAGTCATAGATCACAAAGTATGCATGCTATTGGGTGTCAGCTATACATGTGGATCAGTCATAGATCACAAAGTATGCATGCTATTGGGTGTCAGCTATACATGTGGATCAGTCATAGATCACAAAGTATGCATGCTATTGGGTGTCAGCTATACATGTGGAACAGTCATAGATCACAAAGTTTGCATGCTATTGAGTGTCAGCTATACATGTGGATCAGTCATAGATCACAAAGTATGCATGCTATTGGGTGTCAGCTATACATGTGGATCAGTCATAGATCACAAAGTATGCATGCTATTGGGTGTCAGCTATACGTGTGGATCAGTCATAGATCACAAAGTATGCATGCTATTGGGTGTCAGCTATACATGTGGATCAGTCATAGATCACAAAGTATGCATGCTATTGGGTGTCAGCTATACATGTGGATCAGTCATAGATCACAAAGTATGCATGCTATTGGGTGTCAGCTATACATGTGGATCAGTCATAGATCACAAAGTATGCATGCTATTGGGTGTCAGCTATACGTGTTTATCAGCCTTAGATCACAAAGTGCATGCTCTTGAGCATCAGCTATTGATATGCTTATAGTTCAGAAATTTTTAGAAGACAATGGATTATTTTGAAAATCTAAAACTATATGCACTTCTGCCAAATACATAAAAAAATTTGAAGACCAAAACTGTATTGGTTCTTTTATTATTTGTAGGACTTATTCATGACTGTTAAGTAACTTTATCTTTTTATTTAAATATGACAGGGACAAATGCATATAAAAAAAAAATTTAATGCAAATAGCAAACACAGATTGGGGAGCAGTCAGGAAGGACTTACTTCAATATTACTGGAGTTAAGTAAGATCTAAACTAAGTATTGTCCACTTGTGTTGATGGATATCTTGTATGACCAGCACGGTGGTATTGTACAGTTATATATTAAACTGAGTAAGGATTAATTTGCATCTCAAAATCTGTGTTGCTTACAATATTTTGACTTTTACCTGCCCCCATTGAATGATGTTCATAATTTCTTCCAGGTGAAGAGAATATTGCGGAGAGAAGAAACATGCCTACCAATTCAGTCAATCAGGTTGCGGTCAAACAAGAAGTTGTAGATAATGAAGGCTATGCTGCACATGATTTTATGGATGGTCATCATTCATTCAGTGCAGATTGTCAGGAAAGAATCACTGATGGTAAAGTATAATTTAAGTAAAGCCAATTCCATCCATGGTAAAGTATAATTTAAGTAGAGCCACTTCCATCCATGGTAAAGTATAATTTAAGTAAAGCCAATTCCATCCATGGTAAAGTATAATTTAAGTAGAGCCACTTCCATCCATGGTAAAGTATAATTTAAGTAGAGCCACTTCCATCCATGGTAAAGTATAATTTAAGTAAAGCCAATTCCATCCATGGTAAAGTATAATTTAAGAAGAGCCACTTCCATCCATGGTAAAGTATAATTTAAGAAGAACCACTTCCATCCATGGTAAAGTATAATTTAAGTAGAGCCACTTCCATCCATGGTAAAGTATAATTTAAGTAAAGCCAATTCCATCCATGGTAAAGTATAATTTAAGAAGAGCCACTTCCATCCATGGTAAAGTATAATTTAAGTAGAGCCACTTCCATCCATGGTAAAGTATAATTTAAGTAGAGCCACTTCCATCCATGCTAAAGTATAATTTAAGTAGAGCCACTTCCATCCATGGTAAAGTATAATTTAAGTAGAGCCACTTCCATCCATGGTAAAGTATAATTTAAGAAGAACCACTTCCATCCATGGTAAGTATAATTTAAGTAGAACCACTTCCATCCATGGCAAAGTGCCATTTTTTTTTTATGAGCTCAGTTTGCTAATATGCCAAGTGTGCATTTGGCACATCTATCATTACTCCAATTGCCTTTGCATTACATCTCCATGTCTTACAGTGCCATAAAACACCAAACCAAACCATAGTCATAATGCATTCATCAATGCTTGCTTCCTTAAATGGCTTCATCGCAATAACTTTTGAACTGTATTTTACCAAATCTGGCAGAGAGCATCTTTGCTAAGAGGGAATTTAGTTTTCTGCAACAGATGGTGATCAGTTATCAACAGTGACTGAAAGAGAGAATAAATATAAACTAATTGCTATATGAAAACTGTTCAGCAGAATTTTATCTAATATTGCCACTGATGCTAAAATTAGAAAAAACATCTCAAAAATTGCTCAACACATCCTGACCAAATTGATGGAAAGCCTTATGATTTTGTGGGCTTTCTATATTTGCAGACTGTCTCCTTGCTTTGTGGGACTTCTACATTTCAGAGAGTCTCTGGCTTTGGGGGCTTTCCAAATTTGACAGTTCTTTGGCTTTACAGCTTTTCTAATTCAACATAAAAGTCTCTGGCTTTGGGGGCTTTCCATATTTTACAGGTCTTTGGCTTAGGGGGCTTTCCTAATTTGACGTAAAGTCTCTGGCTTTGGGGGCTTTAAAAATTTGACAGGTCTTTGGCTTCACAGCTTTCCTAATTTGACATACAGTCTCTGGTTTTGGGGGCTTTCCATCTTTGACAGGTCTCTGGCTTTGTGGGGTTTCCTAATTCAACATGAAGTCTCTGGCTTTATGGGGTTTCCTAATTCAACATGAAGTCTCTGGCTTTGTGGGGTTTCCTAATTCAACATGAAGTCTCCTGGCTTTGTAGCCTTTCCAAATTTGACAGAAAGACACCTGACTTGGGAGGATTTAAATATTTGTACACCATAAGACATTAGCAACCATTTGGAAACCTTGATATGACTTTTATAAAATTATTTAGTGGAATTATTCAGAAAACATCTTAGAATGAAGATCTTCCAAATCTGTGTAGATGATGTCTATCCATCATCAGATAAAACTTCCATTACTAGAAAATTACTTTAGAAAACTTTTAAATGACCTCAGATAAAACTGCCATTACTAGAAAATTACTTTAGAAAACCTTTAAATGACCTCTTCTAAAGAAAATACAACAGAATTTACCCATTTTGTATAAATAGCATTTTGGCATCAAGACCTTTTAAATTTATACAACTCATTCCGATATGTGATAAATAAACCCACCATTATTAATAAAATCCACCATTTTATATATGTGTGTGTGTGTGTGTGTGTGTGTAACAATTGGAACAGCCTTGTCTGCAATACAATGTTACTACTGTGACTAATAAAACAAAAAATAATTGAGTGACTTCTTCACAAAACTTCTTGTTTGAACAGACTTTTATTTAGTTACAATGAAAACAAGCAAATTGATAATGAACATTCTGTCATTGATTTTAATGGGTTGTTCAAGGTTTTATTGGCTTTTAAAATGACTACATAAACAAGTATGGATGGATTTTTATGAAACCCAGTTTGTGGGCATATCTGAAGAATCCCATGCCAGTTTAGTAAATGTTGGTTTTTCCTTTAACTACTTTCCCAGCACACCTGAATCCAGCTGTTAAAAAAGGATAAATTATTTTAACATTCCTGTCTATGTTGTATAAAGACACAAGGGAAGTAATATTGCATTTCAGGAACCATCTCAGTTTTTGAGATTTATTTAACTAAATCAGAAAAGTTTTAACATAAAGCTGTCCAATCAAGAGTCACCTTTTTTAATATCAAAATTTACATTTCTTTAATTTACGATTGAAGTATATAGTACTAGCCTTGTCATATTATGTCATGAATAAAAAGTGTCCATATATATATGTCCATTTTGTTGGACAGAAAGGAGATTTAAATGACATTAATAATATAAAAAATCCTCCAAAATTAAAGTAAAGTAGGTGTAAGTCTATGAAAATCAAAATATGATGCTTCAAACATTCACTGGATGAAATTGGTGTGACACAAAGTCATTTAGCATGGTGGTAGACACCTAAGTGGTCATATCTAAAGTATAGTGTTACCTTGGAGATATATAGTGTTACCTTGGAGATATATAGTGTTACCTTGGAGATATATTGCTGACCATAATTACTCTATCAATTGTAAATTGTATAAACTTTGTGCATGTGATTACAAGTGCAAAACACTAGCACATTTAAATCTACACACTATACACACTGTACCCACCGCATTTGGCAACACTTGCCATATCTGAATGTGTTTAAAATCCCATTGAAAGTCACATTTAGGAAAGGTATTAATTTTGCTTGTTATCCAGGAATAGAACAATATCTTATCTACTGTCCTTAACATCAGGTTTAATGTTATTGGCCATGACAAAAAAAAATTGTATTACAGATAATCTTGTGAACATACCCAAAAAATATTGTATTACAGGTAATCGTGTGAACATACCCAAAAAAAATTTGTATTACATGTAATCTTGTGAACATGGCAAAAAAGAATTTGTATTACAGGTAATCTATTAACTTAGACATAGTGGAAAATATTTTTTTAAAACCAATTTTGTCAGAATTTCTTAAGGATATCTGAGATGATTTTAGTATGCTGCAGTTAAAAGGAATAAAAGTCAGAAGACACAGACTTATAGATTTCAGGACATTTTTGAACGTCATTTGAGCACCAAACCTTTCAAGAGACTCTCGTTTCCATTTTCTATGTTTTTACTCTAATGCTCTTGGTTACATTCCATGCCTGCACGGAACATTACGGGTCTGTCACAAAATATCAGTCTGATTACATACCATTGGGAATCTCAGCTTGAATTTTCATGTTTATTATCTATTTATTTTGATCCTTTTTTTCAGGTTCCCTTATGAAAAAAATTAATTTTGATGAAAAATCGATCAAGAAATCAGCTAGTTCTGTTGTGCCATGTCAGTTATTTGCAGTCAACTCCAGTGTGCCTTTAAATGACCAGATTTTCAGCTGGAGAAATCTGAGTAACCAGGATAATAGTTCATCTCTTCCAATAGACAAAGCAATGAACAGGCAGGAAAATATAGTTATTCAGCATAGAGGAAAGAGAGATGAAATGCCTGAGAGGTTCGACATCATTGATAAATCTTTATGTAGTTATAATGATTGTGCTGATCAGAACACAAACACATATTTAAAAGAAAGGTCAAAACAGGTCAGTAACAAGAACAGCTGTCAAACAGTTTCAAACAAAAACAATTTAACAAGTAATTCAACCGAAGAAGACCGTTCTTATTTACTAGTTTCTAATAAAACTGAGAAAGCAGTGCCATTTAAAATAGATCCTTCGGTAGAGGAAAATCAAAAAGAACAGAGCAGCTTTTCCATTACTGATTTAAGGACTGGAACAGATTTATACAATCAAGGTTATGTGAGTCCAAGAAAATCACTGCAGAAGTCAAATTCTGAGAATTCTGCATTGTCAAGGATGCAAATACACAAGGGTCCTGAACCAAATAGAGATGGTGCAAATTTTAACTGTAATACATCTGGCACTGAAAGTAATTTGACAGGAATAATTCTAGGAAAGAAGGATCCTTCAGATCTCCAAAACATGGAACTTTCAGAAATTCAGAGTGTACCCATTGAAATAAAAGATGAATGTTCTCAGGATGTCAATACATTTGACACCTTGATGACGTGTGTTCAGGGTAGCAGGGAAAGCAGTAATATGATTGGTCAAAATATGGAGGTTGTAGAAATGAGCAGCCTGCCCACAGAGATGTCGGTATTGCCAACCCCAGATCAAAGTCTCAAAGAAAAGTCCTTCACTCAGATTGGTGGCATGATAAAGTGCCTTTTATGCAATAAAATTTTGCAAAGCAAAAATTATATGGATACACACTGGCGCATACATATTGGCTTACGTCCCTTTGAATGTTCTGTTTGTGGAAGGCAGTTTTCTGATTTATCAAATAAGCGACGTCATATGAAGCTTCATACAGGAATCAAACCACATAAGTGCTATGTTTGTGGTCAAACTTTTAATCGGCGAGATTCCATGGCATCTCACTTTGAAAGGAAACACCAGGCTTTTCTACAAAAATGAGATTTTTGGTGCTGCATTATCATGGATGCCATTCTATTTAGTTATAATTGAATGACAGAGATTTCTTATATAGTACTGTCCTGCTTGAGATGTCCCCTCTTAGGAGATTCAGCCTCTGATAACAGGCTGCCCTGCCTGAAACCTATATTGTGTATTTGTAATTCAATGGTAATAAGGTCCAGAGAGCTTGCTTCATCAGTCATGCATCTCTTGTCATGCTTACTCCATTTTATTGTTGTCTATAATTTATTATCAAAACTGCTGAACAGAATTCAGCCAAATTTGAAAGAAAACTTTCTGATATGAAGCCCTTTCAAAGGACAAAGTTTACTTTTTTCTAAATTTGGCCCTATGCCAGTTTTTAAATATACTTATCTAAATATGTTGACTGTTTTTGACAGGGTTATTAGTGTTGACTATGTTCTTAATGCAGAAAACATAACCAACAGAAAACATATACAACAGAAAACATCAGATGACATGCATCAACATTATGAGTGATATGTTGGGTTTGTGTGCTATGGTGTATACATCTATATGCAGAAGGAAAAAAATTCTTTTCTCTTTTCTATTTAAATTTATTGATTTGATTCTTATTGTTATAAATTTATCTTTACCATGGTGAATATTTTCAGATTAGTTATAAGGCTTGTTGCATCAAGTGGTGACAGTTCTCATTTGTATCATTAGGTAGTGATGGGAATCTGTCAGAAATTCATAATCGATAATCGGTTCCCCTTAACCAACTGATCATCGATTATAATCGATTACTAAGAGCGAAATTTAATTTTTGTTAAACATTTATATCTTGGATCAAGAGTTGAGTATGTTTATAAATGTACAGGAGTAATCTCTTTTAAATTAATGACATGTATACTTTAACCTGACAATACTATTATATTGTGTGTTATATTTGTTTTACAACTTTGTTAAATAAACACAACTTTTTATGGCTGATCAGGCAAATGTAACTGAAATACTGCTACAATCATCCAAAATTCTTTCGTTCATATGTGATGTGTCTATCATATAAAGTATAGAAGGACATGTTTTTCTTGTTTGTCGTTGTTTATAATGGTTTTTTTTGTTTGTCATTGTTTATAAATACTAAAAAAGATGTTTCAATTTAACTGAAACAAATCAACAAAATGTGTTTAAATTTATTAACTCAACAATTTAACAATGTAATAATGACTATGTTCCTAAAAATTATGAATCATAAGGTTTCATATTTGTATTTGTAAAGGGAATTAATAAATTTCAGGTCAACATTAGTGGCTGGGAGTTTTACTAACCTTTGTGCTTTGCATACACATAATAGTAGTCTCCCTTTACACACAATCGATTATGGAGTTCACAATCGATTATCTGCTCAACCAACTGATGATCGATTATAATCGATAATCGGAACAACACTATCATTAGGTATTGATTTAAATGTAGTTTATTTTAGTAGTTAATTTTGCTGTCAGTAGATTAGTTAAAGGTATTGAAGTGATTATAATAAAAAAAAACACCTGAATTCATCTTCATTTGTATTATTATTGTTAATTTGCTGTATGACTGGAAAATATGGGTGAATACTAATATATATATATATATATATATATATATAGAGTTATGTGCAAGTTATATTTGAAAATTATTTTGGATAATTTTAATTTAATTCCATTGCCCCTAAGTGCTACTTTAAGAGTAGGGTAGGGTGGTTAGAGTGGTCCATGCATCTTTTACCCATTATTACATGCCGTGTTATAGTATGATTTCGAATATAACACTGTACTACTGTGTACCCCTTATCTATAAATACCAGGAGGGGTAGAAAGAAAACTAGGTGAAACTTTGCCATATATTTTCATTTCATTTTCAAAAGCACCATTTTTAAAATTAAATTTCAAAAGTTCTGCTCTGCTGCAGCTTGATATTATGCTATTCTCACTACATCACGGTTTTATCCTGTCTCTCTTTTTATAATGCCACTCAGTACATCATGATTTTATCATGTCTCTGTATAAGGCCACTAACTACATCACGGTTTTATCATGTCTCTCTTTTTATAATGCCACTCAGTACATCATGATTTTATCATGTCTCTGTATAAGGCCACTAACTACATCACGGTTTTATCATGTCTCTCTTTTTATAATGCCACTCAGTACATCATGATTTTATCATGTCTCTGTATAAGGCCACTAACTACATCACGGTTTTATCATGTCTCTCTTTTTATAATGCCACTCAGTACATCATGATTTTATCATGTCTCTGTATAAGGCCACTAACTACATCACGGTTTTATCCTGTCTCTCTCGTTTGAAAATATCTGCCATGTATGGATGGTTCAAACACAGCTCCACTCAATTCAGTGAACTAGGTGTAAAAAACGTGTTAAATATGCTAATACCTATTGCCATACTTCATACTGTGGATTTATGACAATTTTATGTTAAAGTAAGTGAGATTCAATGTGCACATTTTCATTTATTCAAGTGAATTTGGAAACCTGTTCAAAACAAAGGATTTTAAGGTTATCCAACATGGCTACCAAAATGGAAAATGTGAAATTGATTATCTATAATGCTGCCTTTAAATTTTGTACAAGCAAAATTATATGTGATATAACATATGCAAGAGTGTATTTGCAACATTCTGTGCCTCTATTATTCAACTAAACTGTGTGAACTTTGATGGAACAAAGACATAAATCAAGAGGATCAAACAAAGGACTTTGTTCAAAATGGTTGTACTAAACAAAACCTTAAACTGGATCTCTAACTTTCTCCTGAGCTCAGATTCATCTAACTCCTTCTCAGGATTCAGCTCTCATGACCTCAACTTACCTTCTCAGATGAGTAATAATGCCACAGGACCATAAAAATGATGACCCAGAATTCAATATGACCCACAGCAGTGTACATATACCAGGCCAACAACAGCCAGAATTTCTGCAGGTTGTATATAATCTTCAAAGTGTTACAATTACAGTTTCCCCTCACATGATAAGTGCTGTCCATACCTTTCTGCTTAAAAATCTAGAGATCAAACATAGTAACATCAAGCAAAATGGTCAAATTTTCCAATTACATGATGAGGAGAAAAATCTGCATGTAACTATAACATATTACAGTACCACTAGTAGACTCCATATTCAGGGAATAGGCCATTTGATCTGGCTTCATTATTTTTTCACTGCCTGCCATGACCTGAAGGAAGAAACATATGTAAAACAGATTACCACTCAGCCCATCTCCTCCACCCCTATCCATAACACTAAGGAAAGGTTATACCTGTCAATCAATGACAGCCGAATTAGTACATTATCTACACCAGCAATTAGATGTAGTACCAAACATGAAACAGATCCTAAAGTTTTTGACCTAGATGACTCAGGCAATAAAATTAACACCCCTGGAGAGTGTCAGGAAATTACATGCTCCATAAATCATGACCACAGCAGTGATGGCTTAAGCCTTAATGATTTCTCCATGTGTGGACATCAAACAACAATTAGGAACTTGGAGGCCCAAATTGAAGAATTAAAACTACAGTTACATGCTATTAAGTCAGCACAGGGAAGGATTGATGAGCAAGTAAACTCGTGTGAAATAGCAATTCAGACTGACTCCCAAATAACAACGTAAGATGCTCAGACGCAGACAATTCCAACACCAGCCAAGAGAAAATGTAACATGTAGTTAAAAACTGATACCCTAAGTAAACCTGCATTGCAAACAATAGTACCCTCCTCCAAGTCACACTTCACACCTGTAACAGCAGAAAGTGTCCACCCATGGCCCTCAGCTAAGACGTCTGTTACCTGCACCAACAACTGCATTTCCAAGTACTTGGACAAATGTGTCAACATCAACATCAGCTTGATCAGTTCACACAACTGCAACATCAATTTCAGCATCCCTTCCTCCAAGAGATGTGTCTAATATAAAAAAAAACAGTCCAACAGATGAAATCACAAGCCAAGAAAGAAAGGACTCTAATAATTGGCTCCTCAATACTGAAAACTATAATTCCAAGGAGACTTTTTAAAACAGATGTCCAGACTCTAAGAGGTGCAAAAATCAACAACATCACAGACAAAATAATGAATTCTGACCTTACCAAATATAACCATATATTATTTTAGTAGGTGGAAATGATGCCAGTGCAAGTATGCCGTCATGGCAAACAGATTGAGTGCTTAAGATGCCATAAATATGGACACAAACAAAGTCTCTGTACAGCATTATATTATACATACTAGGAAGCTGGCAAAGAGGAGAATGCCAATGCTTCATTTACAACAACAAATCTAAATGTACCAAGTGACACTCTTGTCTCAAACTATTCACTTCACACTATTGTAAATACAAAAGCTAACAGATTTTCAGGGTCTGCATGTGACTTTGAAAATGCTAATATATATATGACCATTTAAATACAGAAATAGGATGTCAGAATGATAAAAGTAGTAAGGAGACAATCTCATTGTGTGCCCCACTGCAGGATAACATACATATAATCGATATGAAACTAAATTCAAAAGGTTTTAACATAGGTCACCTAAATGTACAAGGTATATTGGGAAAAATAGACCAGATTAAGTTAGTGTTGTTTTCTAAAGAAAATAATATACATATTTTAGGACTAACTGAAACTAAATTAAATGCTAACCACAATGATAATCTATTTCACTGTAAAGGCTACAATAAACCATTACGCAGGGACAGAGACAGCGGGGGAGGTCTTGTTGTATACATTAGAGAAGATGTAAATGCAGAAAGGATACTTGACTTGGAGTCACATGAAATTGAGAGTGTCTGGGTGGAAATTTCTCAAAATAATGTTAAATCATTCCTAATTGGTTTCATTTATAGGCCACCTTCCTCCAAAGCAATCTGGAATGATGATTTTTTGAAACAAATGGAAAATGTTCTTGCACAGGAGAAAGAAACATATATGCTTGGCAATATAAATAAGGACCTTCTCAACACTCAAATAAGGGACAACTGGATGGAATTTATTGAATCATTAGGCCTTGTCCAGATGGTAAATGAGCCCACAAGGGTAACAGAAAAATCAAGCACTCTTATTGATCTCATTTATACCAACCTACCAGACAATGTGGCTTGTGTTAATGTACCAAATGTTGGTCTTAGTAACCACTATCCTACTTTTTTGACAAGAAAGGTTAAATGCTAGAGAAATAAGAAAAACACACACAAAACGATCACTTACAGATCATTCAAACATTTTAGTGAAGAACAGTTTCTTGATGACCTATATAAAGTTCCATGGAATATGATCCAAAATTTGGATGACATAGATGAAGCTCTGAGAGTGTGGACTGACTTATTTATGGATGTAGTCTCTAAGCATGCACCACTGAAAGTACATCGAGGAAAGAATGAAATCCAACCTAATTGGCTTACTACTGAAATACTAGATGCTATGAAAACACGAGACCAATTCAAGGCTAGGGGAAACCATGCAAAATATAAAGTATGGAGAAATAAAATACATGTAACAAGTATGATTAAAATAGCTAAAAAGTCGTATTATAAGTCATTGCTTGAAAACAAAAAGAGCAACACAATCTCCATTTGGAAAGTCTTCAATGAACTCACTGGAGGAACACACAACAATCAGACAAGTAAAATTAACTCACTTCTGGTAAATGACACCATAGTCACTGATGAAACTGACATTGCAAATGTTTTCAATGATTTTTTTCACCAGTATCTCCACAAAGTTAAAAGAACCAGTGACAGAAAACAACTTTAGTGAACTGAAAAAGTTCTGCAGCAGCAAAATCTCTAAGGAAGTATGTTTCTCTATCCCACCAGTATCAAAAAACGTTGTTAAAAAATGTCTCAGTGAACTTGATACCAAGAAAGCTACAGGACTTGATCAGATTGGTCCAAGACTCATTAAATCTTCTGCCTCTGCTATTTTAGATAGCATAACATTCATAATCAATTTAAGTATTACAACCTCATTTGTCCCCAAAATATGGAAAACTGCAAAAGTAACTCCTATTTACAAATCTGGATCTAAGAATGATGCTGATAACTACCGACCAATCTCAATACTACCAAACTTGTCAAAATTGATTGAAAAACATGTCCATGACTCCTTCATGTCATATTTAACCAAACACTTGCTGTTAGACCCTAATCAATCAGGCTTTAGACAGAAACATTCATGTGAGACTGCCTTGATCTCCCTAACTGATAAATGGCTTCAAGCACTTGACCAAGGTAAAATAATAGGATCTGTATTTGTAGATTTCAGGAAAGCGTTTGACATGGTGGATCATGAAATCATTTTGAAGAAACTAAAAATCTACCAATGTGATGAAAAAACAGTTAGATGGTTTACTTCATACTTAAGTGAGAGAACACAACATGTTTATATAAATAACGTTCTGTCCGAACCAGAAACAATTAGATATGGAGTGCCACAAGGCTCAATTCTAGGTCCATTACTATTTATTTTATTTATTAACGACCTACCACTTTTACTAAGAGACTCGATATCATCTACAGATCTCTATGCAGATGACACAACATTATCAGACATCCAAAACAAAAAGCATGAACTCGAAATTTCTTTACAGAATGCATTAAACAAGCTGGAAAACTTGTGCACATGCAATGGCATGGTAGTAAATACTGGTAAAACTAAAATATTACTTATCTCAACAAGGAAAAAAAGGAAAAATCTTGAATACAATGAACTATGTCTAACATGGAAAGATAAAAATTTGCAAATGGTCTGTCACGACAGACTATTTGGTGTTTTGGTAGATAATAATCTATCATGGACTGATCATATCAAACATATCAGTAAAAAGGTCAATTCAGGTTTATGGCTTCTCAGTAGGATAAGACATTTTCTCCCTGAAAGGCACAGAAAATTATTTTATAACAGTTACATACAACCGTATTTTGACTACTGTAATACAGTTTGGGGTAATTCAAATGATAAAAACATATCAAAGTTGGAGAATCTTCAGAAAAGAGCATTAAGGCTAATATCAAACCAAAAAGAAAGCAAGGAAAATTCTGCTAAAAATATTACCTATTAAAGACCGAATATGTTTAAGAAAAGCCAAATTAATGTACAGGATATCCAATAATAGTGCTTCTGAATATTTACAATCCCTATTCCAGTATAGGCTACCTGGTAATACACCCAACCTGCGATCAATATCTACAAAACAGTATAGAATTCCCAAACCAAATAAGGAATTATTCAAGAAAAGTTTCCAATACTCTGGAACTTTGCTCTGGAATAGTATTCCAGTTGAGATTAGAAATGCCCACTCTATTTCCATCTTCCAAACCCAATATATCCAGTGGCTCCTGAGATGCTGCTGAATTAAATAAATTCCTTGTATGAGGGCCTCAAGGTAGATTAGTTCTTAGCTAATTGTGTTACCCTCTTTAAATAAAGTCATTATTATTATTATTATTATTATTATTATTATTATTATTATTATTATAATGCCACTCAATACATCATGGTTTTATCCTGTCTCTCAGTATAATGTCACTCACTACATCACGGTTTTATCATGTCTCTCTCTTCATAACGCCACTCAGTACATCACAGTTTAATAATGTATATCTCTGTATAATGCCACTCACTACATCACGGTTTTATCATGTCTCTCTGTATAATGCCACTCAGTACATCACAGTTTAATCATGTATCTCTCTGTATAATGCAACTCAGTACATCACGGATTAATCATATATTTCTGTATAACGCCACTCAGTACATCACGGTTTTATCATATATCTCTCTGTATTTTGCCACTGACTACATAATATGGTTAGTGGTAATAGACCTGACTACCGCATTGTGAAGCTGTAATTTCCTGGAAGTGAATAAAATTTTATGTCATAACAAGAACATTTGTTTTCATTGAAGCAGTAAACGGATATATACAACCAAATAATTGTGTGTTATTTCATTCTCTGTGTAATATCTGTGCATTATACACCCAATAATTGTGTGTTATTTCATTCTCTGTGTAACATCTGTGCATTATACACCCAATAATTGTGTGTTATTTCATTCTCTGTGTAACATCTGTGCCTTATACACCCAATAATTGTGTGTTATTTCATTCTCTGTGTAACATCTGTGCCTTATACACCCAATAATTGTGTTATTTCATTATCTGTGTAACATCTGTGCCTTATACACCCAATAATTGTGTGTTATTTTATTCTCTGTGTAACATCTGTGCATTATACACCCAATAATTGTGTGTTTTTTCTCATCTATGTAGCATTTCTTAAGATCTATGTGTCCTTCTTGCTTATCACATGTATTTTGACCAAATGACTTGCAACAAAATTTATAAAAATAATTAATTAGTGCCACTTCAAGCAAGCAGTTTAATTGATTTTGTTTTTATTTATTACTTCATCAGCAGATTGACATTGGACAGCATTTCAAAACAGTAGCTTCTATATTTTGTATATGTAAGCACATGGGCAGACAATTTTAGGCCATATCGTTATAAAGGTCATTGATTTTATGGATGAGTGACTTCAACAAATGATTTTAGGCCAACATATTCAAGTTGTAAAGGTCACTTACTGGGTGACAATAGAACGAACAGTACATTAGCCTGGAATGTTTTCAGAGATTGACAGCGAGTTTTAACATTACATTAGAGAGAGGAAGAAAGAATGGTAAAGAAAACAACATACATAGGACACCATTTTTTGTTTCTGCTAATTTTGCAGTATTATAAGTAATTAAGAAAACCATACATTCTATGAGAAATATGTTAATTGTTTTCATTCATTCATCAGTTTAATAAAAAGGTAATGTGATATTTATTGTCAGCTGACAACATATCTCAAATTTAAGAGATGTACTTTGGTTCTCAGCACATTCTACAATGTTGCCAAGTTTTTACAAATCTAAGGGTGTAAGGGAAATAAAGCAGCATGAAAATACGCCTTGTTCTATTGACAGTCTAAGCTGAGAGAAAAGAGGTCGGTTCCATTTTTCTGAACATGTGTTTTGGTTTTAGAATTCAAAGTTAACCATAGGCAGGGTTATACAGTGCAATGTTACTCACGTCATTCTTGAAATAGCCATATATTTGTTTTCTTTCTGAAAAACAGTAGATCTCATGTTTTAAAAAAAATTTCTTGACACATTGCAGTGCAAAAAATAAGGATAAAGCTCAGATACCTGAATTCCAGGATAAAGTACTGTGTGTTCTACTGTCACCCAGTAGCACTTTTGTACATTTGTGTGTGGGTCTTACTGATTGCTTACACGTAATTTGTACAATTTTTTTACAAAGAAATAGCATCCATTGACGTAAACCATTTCATTTAACCGTGTAGATCGCTAGCACAAACCTCTACCAACACATTTTGAAAAGTGATGTGACATGGATCGCCATTGTTGCTTTGTGTCTGCATTCTACTTGGAACAAAGATCGTTTCGCCTTGATTATGCGAGTTTAATTGACTAAGTTTTACACACTACATGAACTCTTTACATTTCATGTTGGAGATGTAAACCATCATTCTCAATTTTTTGCAAGTTCATTTTTTAATTTCAAAGATGTAATACTTTGTTTGGGCCAAACAGAATTTTTTTGGCATCAATCAGGGTTTTTGGTTTTGTGGCTTAAGTGGAGAGCATTGATTTAAGCACACTTATGTCATCTTCAAAATTGCTGGCACGGATTTGAGCTAACACTTTAGCTCTTGTGTGAGGCGATATGGCACAATGTTGCCTTTTATTATCTCAATGAAATTGTTTCTTATTGCAAAATTTTATTTGACTAGGTTGAACAAGCAGCAGGTCCCTTGTATATGGGGAGAGTGTATTAGAGTGTTCTTTCAACTCTTAAATGATCAAGAAGGTGGAAAAGTCAGCACAGATCGACCTCTGGTCAAAGATTTGCTAAGAGTCACATGAAAGCATAATTCACAGGCAAAAGTGGCAAGAAAACTTTCCCTTTGGGTCATTGATTTGACGAGAGTCATACTAAAGTTTATAAGTGCTGATGAAGTTTGCTTTATCTGCAAGGAAAATGGGTATCTCCAGAATACCTGCTTCGTCTAAGAAAGAGAAACAAAAGTCAAGATACCTGTTATCATTGTCAGGAGAAAGGACATTGGGCTTCCAAGTGCCCTAAGAGAAGAAAAGAAGAAACAGAAACTAGAGGAAAAAGCGGATAGGGATTAAAAAAAAGAAGAAATTGATGATGAGGAAGAACATGTGCCAGTGAAGAGCTGGAAATGCAAGAATTGACACTTTGAGCTGTAGCATTGGGCCTGATGTAAAATTTTCATACTAATTTCTCAAAGAGAATAGACTAGAAATAAAACATGTCTCTTGATCTTGCATTTTAAATAATAAGGATGGTGGGTTTTGTTTTTATTGACTCTGCATGAATAGTACTCTTTTTACCACTCTATCCCACTGGGTCATTGTTTAGTTGGAATTGAAATGGAACGAGTGTAGATTTGTTACGTACACACTTTAGGCATGCAAGTGGGTATTAAATAGTCAGTTTGTTCATCCATCATTTTGTGTATTGATTTTTTTCTAAAATCATACTTTGACGCCATATAATAATGGGTTAAATGGATTTTGGAGTGTGTGGGTGTTTGGTAGAGTTGGCCATTGTAGGTAAGTGTTTAGGTGCTTTCAAAAAACGTTTCTTTTTTTTACTCTGTGTTGATAGTATATAATGGATTATTTTCTTCACTCTTTATGTATTGATAATATATAATGGGTTATTTCTATCACTCTGTGTGGATAGTATATTTGTGTTTCTTTTCTTGGTGTGGGTAGTGTAAATTGGGCTATTTATTTTCTTCTTCCCTCTTTGTGAATGGTAGAATTTCGGTTTGTTTTCCTTCCCTTATGTGTAGATAGTAGATTTCTGGTTTGTTTTCGCTCTCTATTGTGTGGATAGTATATGTGTGTTGTTTTTTTTTCCTTCCCTTTTGTGTGGATAGTATATGTGTGGTTTGTTTTCGCTCCCTTCTGTGTGGGCGTATATGTGTTTTGTTTTTCATCCCCTTCTGTGTAGATAGTAGATTTTGTAATTTTTGATAGTATATTTTATGGTTTGTTTTCCTTCTCTTCTGTGTGGATAGTGGATTAGTGGTTTGTTTTCCTTCCCTTCCGTGTAGATAGTAGATTTTGTGATTTTTGATTGCATATTGTGTGAATAGTAGATTTGTGTTTTGTTTTCGCTCCCGTCTGTGTGGATAGTATATGTGTGTTTTGCTTTTTCTATCCCTTTGTACGTATAGTATATGTGTTGTTTGTTTGGATCAGATTGTTATGGGAACAAAAATAGTGTCACTTTGTAAGTTCATGCAGAACAGATGATAAATAAATAATGGTTGATGCTTGCTCTCTCTCTCTCTCTCTCTCTCTCTCTCTCTCTCTCTCTCTCTCTCTCTCTCTCTCTCTCTCTCTCACACACACACACACACACACACACACACACACACAAGGTTTAGCAGCTTGAATTCTCATATTTTAAGTCCATTTAACATGATGTTCTTTTAAACAATTTTTTTGTTACTAACATTTGTGTTATAGTGAAATTAAAGGACAGTTATTTTTCAGAAAGAAATCTTAAGAAAAAGCAGCATGTTTACACGACCTTCCTATTTTTGCATTAATAACCCTACATTGCTGTAGTTGAAAGCACGGGGAATTGATGGAAATTCCTAAAAGGTGACTAAGATGCACATACTCACATAGGTTGATAGCTAAAGCATGTAGAGAAACCGTGATTTTGAAGCTGTTACCATAACAATGAACTGTGACACGATGTTTAGGCTTAATTAACAAGAGTATCATCACACAGCTGATAATATGCCCCTCTCGTTCTTTATCTCTACCAATGACCATGGTATTAGATTTATCAGCCTGCCAGCTGCATTATACCCTGTGGAAATGGATAACATTTCGTCAAAATATATGAAGTTGTTACAAGTGATATCTAGTCACTGACTTCCCTGTGCATGACCTTCACCTTTGGGATAGAGAACATGGTTATGGACACATGAGTTACATGTACTATTAAGTGTAGATATACAACTGGCCAAAGTTGCATGAAAATACCTTTATTGGTTCAAATATTACACCTTATATGAACATAGGTTTCTGTGACCTTCAACTTAAAACTTAATTTATAGCTATGGCGTCTCTAGCTATTATTCAAATTTCATTTAAATATCTGCTTTTGTTTAAAAATTGTCTTGAGGAAAATGCACAAAATCATATAATTAACAGTTCCTTTGCCTTGTTGTGAACTTAGCATAGTGGCAGAGACAAGACCCTGCCTGAGAAAAACTTGATTATTGAGCTTCCTTCCTTGTATGATGTCATTTTATTTAGTTTTTGTTTAATTCAGTTATTTTGTTTACACGAATGATTGTTTCGTCATGCTTGCTAATAATCTGTTAAAGAAACGATAACGTTTCATCCCTCTCTAGGTACTATGTTAAATATGGTACCTAGTAAAGCAGGTCAGAGAGTATTCTTCGTCTTGTATTGATACGATTCATACAGAGAGTATTCTTCGTCTTGTATTGATACGATTCATACAAAGAGTATTCTTCGTCTTGTTTGTTTGATTAGGATTTTTAACGTAGCTTTAACAATTTTTCAGTCATATCGCTACGATGTCTGCAGTGAGGCAGTTTATAGTGATGTCTAGCACTGAGACATCATGCCGCAGACATGTAGCATGATGTCTCACCCAGTCACATTATCCTGACACCAGGCCGACCAGTCCTAACACTAACCTCTTAATGCTGAGCGTCAAGCGAGGCAGCTGTTAGTACCATTTTTGTAAGTCTTTGGTATGACTCGGCCGGGGATCGAACCGACGACCTCCCGCTTCCGAGGCGGACGCTCTAACCACTAGGCCACCGGAGCGGTTCTTCGTCTTGTATTGATACGATGCATACAAAGAGTATTCTTCGTCTTGTATTGATACGATTCATACAAAGAGTATTCTTCGTCTTGTATTGATACGATTCATACAAAGAGTATTCTTCGTCTTGTATTGATACGATTCATACAGAGAGTATTCTTCGTCTTGTATTGATACGATTCATACAGAGAGTATTCTTCGTCTTGTATTGATACGATTCATACAAAGAGTATTCTTCGTCTTGTATTGATACGATTCATACAGAGAGTATTATTCGTCTTGTATTGATACGATTCATACAAAGAGTATTCTTCGTCTTGTATTGATACGATTCATACAAAGAGTATTCGTCTTGTATTGATACGATTCATACAAAGAGTATTCTTCGTCTTGTATTGATACGATTCATACAAAGAGTATTCTTCGTCTTGTATTGATACGATTCATACAAAGAGTATTCTTCGTCTTGTATTGATACGATTCATACAGAGAGTATTCTTCGTCTTGTATTGATACGATTCATACAGAGAGTATTCTTCGTCTTGTATTGATACGATTCATACAAAGAGTATTCTTCGTCTTGTATTGATGCGATTCATACAGAGAGTATTCTTCGTCTTGTATTGATACGATTCATACAAAGAGTATTCTTCGTCTTGTATTGATGCGATTCATACAGAGAGTATTCTTCGTCTTGTATTGATACGATTCATACAAAGAGTATTCTTCGTCTTGTATTGATACGATTCATACAAAGAGTATTCGTCTTGTATTGATACGATTCATACAAAGAGTATTCTTCGTCTTGTATTGATACGATTCATACAAAGAGTATTCTTCGTCTTGTATTGATACGATTCATACAAAGAGTATTCGTCTTGTATTGATACGATTCATACAAAGAGTATTCTTCGTCTTGTATTGATACGATTCATACAAAGAGTATTCTTCGTCTTGTATTGATACGATTCATACAAAGAGTATTCTTCGTCTTGTATTGATACGATTCATACAAAGAGTATTCTTCGTCTTGTATTGATACGATTCATACAGAGAGTATTCTTCGTCTTGTATTGATACGATTCATACAAAGAGTATTCTTCGTCTTGTATTGATACGATTCATACAAAGAGTATTCGTCTTGTATTGATACGATTCATGCAAAGAGTATTCTTCGTCTTGTATTGATACGATTCATACAGAGAGTATTCTTCGTCTTGTATTGATACGATTTATACAGAGGGCAATGCTAATTTTGTTTTTTTTTCAGCTAAAGAGAAAATGTGCTTATGACGCAGATTTCCGAATTGTCTTATCAAAATATGTTCGCATCATAAATGGATATGCATTTTATTTGTAAATCGGTCAATAGTTAATGATTGTGAAACCGATGTGCTGCACATAGCTTTTCTTTTTAATAAACTAGAAAACAGTAATTTTCTTAACGTCTCTCACTCCTCCACCATCTTGTTGTAAACAACTTTATGTTTTCAATAACGTACCAAAGTACTGCTAGTTTAAAGCCAGTCATGGCGTCTGGATGTGAAATAATCGCTGAAAATTGAGATTTCCCAATCGAAACGGTCTTCACAACGAAGACACATCGACCTGAATGCGACCACGGTGCACAACAATTTAAATTGCGGGATAATCCATGGTAAACTGAGTCTTTGGGTGACTTTGGAAGAAACACTGCTTAACTGGCTCAGACTAGATGCATGGTTTTATGGTGCAATTTCAGTCTTTTTACAGACTTTATTTTGAAACACTTATTAAGGAAATTAACACCTGATTTGTTAGATGCAGAATTGAAAGTGAAATTGGCACAATTCATAGGGTTTACTCCATACAGAAACTTGCATCATTATTGGGTCTATATTGAACAATACAGTTTTTATCATGAGCATTTAAAAACTGAATGTTACTGAGTATGACGCTATTTTCATATGTTTACCATGAGAGTTGAATTAATGCCGTAAGTCGTAACTTGAGCCGTTTTCTACCACAAACATCCATACGAATTTTGAGAAAGCGTGCTTGGCAATGTGGGAAAAACAAAAAAAGTCTTAATGATAGCAATAATATTAAAGCGGGCTCAAGTTATTTCATCTAAAATATAACAAGAGTCCTTTGATTTAGAGGTAATAATGATTTATAATTATAATAATAGTAATAATAATAATAATAAATAATAAAAATACTACTACTACTACTACTACTACTACTACTACTACTACTACTACTACTACTAATAATAATAATAAATAGGGCATAACCGATTAGCATTTTTCTACCGATTTCCGATTCCGGATTTTGGGCATGAAATTTTTCAGATTCCGGATACGATTCAATTAATCGGAAATGCTAAATCCGTATTTTTTTTAAAAAAAATTTAATCTTCCGTTTCCGGGTTTCTGGTACCAGGTTTTGCCGTGTCTAGCATGTTACTTAGTACTTTACCATATATTAGGCTTCATTTCCGGTTTTCACCCGCCAGTTTAAACAGATTGTCTCACAGCGTGGTTGTGTTGACCATATTTGGACTTTTATGACTTATTATTTAACTTTATTAAAGCACTATCGAATGACACGCAGTGTTAGACACGGTGCTATAGAAATTCAACTTTATTATTTTTATTATCTGAATCGGTCGTTCCTGCCTTGTCCGACTCCGATTAATCGGAAGTTCATACTATCCGGTGGAATCTGATTTCCGGATCAAACGTCGGTTATGCCCTAATAATAATAATAATAATAATAATAATAATAGAGGACTAAATGAAAACCGATCGTCGGAAGGAGCACAATTCATCATAGAGTAAGAATGACTCAACTATTTAGCTCACCAAAGTACACAATTTCAAATTAGGCACACTTCTTTTTAAATTAAAAGTTTTCATTGAAATGAGTAAAATTATGATCCACGTGTTTAAGAATATCCCCACACTCCTTCCCATTTTCCTTGTCTTTCTATGGTGTTTACAGCAAATTTATTTACAGCTTATTCTACAGCTTATGATTTATGTTTTAATTGGATTCGAAAGCTAATAGTAAAAATCATGAAGATGTTTTAATTGGATTCGAAAGCTAATAGTAAAAATCATGAAGATGTTTTAATTGGATTCGAAAGCTAATAGTAAAAATCATGAAGATGTTTTAATTGGATTCGAAAGCTAATAGTAAAAATCATGAATATGTTTTAATTGGATTCGAAAGCTAATAGTCGAAATCATGAAGATGTTTTAATTGGATTCGAAAGCTAATTGTAAAAATCATGAAGATGTTTTAATTGGATTCGAAAGCTAATAGTAAAAATCATGAAGATGTTTTAATTGGACTCGAAAGCTAATGGCAAAAATCATGATGTTTTAATTGGATTCCAAAGATAATAGTAAAACTCATGAAGATGTTTCAATTGGATTCGAAAGCTAATAGTCAAAATCATGAAGATGTTTTAAATGGATTCGAAAGCTAATAGTAAAAATCATGAAGATGTTTTAATTGGATTGGAAAGCCAATAGTACAAAACATGAAGATGTTTTAATTGGACTCGAAAGCTAATAGTAAAAATCATGAAGATGTTTTAATTGGATTCGAAAGCTAATAGTAAAAATCATGAATGTGTTTTAATTGGATTCGAAAGCTAATAGTAAAAATCATGAAGATGTTTTAATTGGATTCGAAAGATAATAGTAAAGATCATGAAGATGTTTTAATTGGATTCGAAAGCTAATAGTAAAAATCATGAAGATGTTTTAATTGGATTCGAAAGCTAATAGTAAAGATCATGAAGATGTTTTAATTGGACTCGAATGCTAATGGCAAAAATCATGATGTTTTAATTGGATTCGAAAGCTAATAGTAAAAATCATGAAGATGTTTTAATTGGATTCGAAAGCTAATAGTAAAGATCATGAAGATGTTTTAATTGGACTCGAATGCTAATGGCAAAAATCATGATGTTTCAATTGGATTCGAAAGCTAATAGTAAAAATCATGAAGATGTTTTAATTGGATTCAAAAGCTAATAGTAAAAATCATGAAGATGTTCTAATTGAATTCGAAAGCTAATAGTCAAAATCATGAAGATGTTTCAATTGGATTCGAAAGCTAATAGTAAAAATCATGAAGATGTTTTAATTGGATTGGAAAGCTAATAGTAAAAATCAAGAAGATGTTTTAATTGGACTCGAATGCTAATGGTGAAAATCATGAAGATGTTTTAATTGGACTCGAAAGCTAATAGTAAAAATCATGATGGTTTAATTGGATTATAGTGAAAATCAAGAAGATGTTTCCAATCATTGCATAATTATAGTCTGACGTAGCAGCAGAGGGGGTGAGCCGGACAACATTTTTAGACAAGTTTTCACTGAAATCACGCTTAAAAACAATGAAACCAGTGACATCAGGGCCCAAATGTGTGTGTGAATCATGGATTAGGTCCAAAAAAAAAATATGAAAAAATCAATGAAATTAATGAAATCCTCCATCGATTTTTTGGGAAAAAGGGACTACAACATCGTTGTCACTCACCCTCTCTGCTGCTATGGGTTAACCGAATATTTGATCCAGTCCGATACGATATCGTGTTCCAGACTTGTCTGGGGGACGAAAATCACTACGATTTCACAAATAGACTAATTTGTAAAACCTCCTCTTGTAAATCAATCAGATTATTAGACTGGTCAGTGAGTTTGAAATTAATTCTGGTTAATGAATTATTATGAAATCGCATATAGACTGGATTCACCGGGGACTCAATTATTAAAAACCAAGGAGGAGCTGTTGGTGCAAATGAATACAAAATATATCCCTGCTGAGCTTGATTTGATCGTTCTAAATTTATTTGATAGCTTCCTTCGATCACATCACATACTAAATTGAGCGCAATCACCGTTGAAATATTCAGTTTTTATTCACGTTGAACGGAGCAATATGCCTGCCACCACCGTCTGGGTCATTATTGTGTTTGAGGATTTTTATTTCCGGTGATGCTGTTTTTTTCCACGTATCATGAATTATTTTGAAACCAACATCGATGGTGTCACTGAGAAGTTTTTTTAGTTCTGGTACGTTATATCCTGGTAGTTTGAATGCTGGAATATCCTTGACGGGGATTTTATAGTCTATTGCAAATGTTGTTCTCGATATGGGATTATTATCATCTAATATATCCTGAATAATTTTCAAATTAAATGTTTCCATATCGTCGATAATTTTATTGCATGTTTCTACGACGCTGATAAATTCATCTCGGGTGAGAGAGCCGGATTTAAGGGATATTAACAACAGTGAAAAATCATTATTCATTGCTGTGAAATTGTCAACGATTTTAGGTTTGTCAATAAAATGATATTCCTCTATTTCCTCCTTCCCTTCCTTCTCTCTCCCAGTTAGTTGGTATCCGATACCTAAAAACTCTATAGTAAATCTATGATCTTTATAACTTTTTATTGGATTATCAGGTTTTATTCTGTCGGTGATATAATCAGATTTTTGTGGTTTTGGTAAATCAACGGTTTTTTCCCCGGGTGGGATTTCAGGCCATCCCAGTACGGTTCTAATAGAACTTTGATAGATATCTACGACATAACCCTCTGTGCTTATTTCAATGGCAGATGATAGTGTTGGTTCATGAACTGTTATAGCTATTTTTGACTCTACTCCAGTAATCGATTTTATTCTACGCGCGAATTCATTATTGATTTGTTCGATTTGGTATGATCCGGTTTGTATGGAAACAACATTCCAGTCTGGGGTACCGTCTGGTTTATTCTTATTTGCAAATACCAGTGAATTATTGGGTTGTTGACCACCAAATGATTTTGACCTAATATTTGGCCAACTGTGGTATACTCGTAATTTTGCTAGCGCTATCTCCTTCACTGGGACCGGAGAGGGGAAATTCACACTGAATTCTGGATTCGTTGAGGTTATTGAGATCATGCTTGTTTGTACTGGGTTTGTGTTCTCCACTATTTGTTGAAGTAATTCCATCGGTGTTGTCATTGTTATTATACTCATGTTTTTGTATTTCTAATTTTGACATCGCAGAGTCATATATATCTACCATCGCTGAAAACTCGCTCTCTGATATAATTGTATCATCGAGCGATGACGATATCAATGAGGATAATTGCGAGTATGCAGTGGACACAACATGAAATTGAATTATGTAGTCTTGTAGTTTCCGTTGGCTGCATGAGGATATTTTTTTTGTGATTATTGAAATTATTCCAGCGATTGTTGTTGCCGCAGAAATGCAAATTGGAACAGCTATCGGAGCCATCATTGTCACTGAAGACAGTATAATACCAGCTCCGGTGATTACACCACTCACAGCGTACACAGTAACATCAATTGCGGTAATTCTCCTGCGATATTTTTTAATTTTCATTGCATACTCCTCAGACAGGGTTTTGAGTCTAGTTTGATATTCTCTGACCTGATCATAGCGATATTGCGATGATGAAATCATTTTTTATTTTAACAACGCTAGCGTTTTCAATTGTGAAATCCTTTCAATTTATTTACTTAAATCCGCTACGAATTCCACATACCATGATACCGGAGTTTTAGCCAAATGTTTATCAGTAGTTGTTATAGTGAACTTTTCAGTTGTATCCTTGTCGATGATCGTTGAAATCGTATTATTGACCCCGGATGAACTGGACGATGAAATATTAAATTGAGCCGTTGTCACCAGTGTTAATCGATAAATACCCTTGACGGTTGCAGTGATATCTAATTTGTTGTTTGTAAGTGTCCACGCAAATGATCCGTGTTGGATTGTATATACTATGTTGTTGGTTTTCTCATGAGGAATTTTTGTTTTTTCAATGATTGTTATCATCCTCGAAAAATCACCTTTGACGGCTTCGATGAAGTTTTTCGTCTCATCGATGGATTTTTTAATATCAGGGAGTTTTATTTCAATTTTATCTAACGGGGTTCCAATAAATTTATCAATGATATTTCTACGAAATGATATAAACTGTTTTATGTGTTCTTCAATTCTAGATTCAAGTGTTGTTAGTACAACCACAGAATTGTTTAACTCATCGTTGAGAATTTTTAATCGATCTGTAATCGTCGAAACGAGTACACCCGGTTTGAGTTTACCCTGATCGGAAAATAACGCAACGGTGTTCTCGATTGCGTTTTGTTGTTTAACTAAAATATCATCCAGAGAAATATTACTGGTTTTCAATTTACCCTTATCGGAAAATAACGCAACGGTGTTCTCGATTGCGTTTTGTTGTTTAACTAAAATATCATCCAATGACACATCACTGCTTTTCAATTTACCCTGTTTGTCTTGAAATACAACTATTTCATTAGGATCAACATTTGTTAAGTTCAACGTCTCAGCTATTTCATCTTTGATTAGTTTTTTTTACATCCTTGACAGAATCAGGTGGTGCAGTGTTATCGGGTTTGGGTTTCAAAGATCTCCCCCAAATATCAATCATGTTATTGTAAAACTCTTTCTCTCTCTAAAAAGCGATTGCTGGTGTAGTCATTTACGACAATATGAGGTGGTTTTCTAGATGCTGAAATAGCATCAAGGACATTTAATACTTCACTGCCGCATATTGGTGGGTCATTGATTTGTTGTGTTGGTAGCGTAGAATACCAAGTCTTCATTGGAAATTGTTTTATGTAACGCATAAATTCTTTTGGTGGGGCTAATCCATATGAATCAAAATAGACAATCCCACGTGGATCAATAGCGTATGCAACCCAGTGAGTTCCAGGTCCGGTGCTGTTATCGAGATTAATAATACCTGTTTCAGTTTTGTTTGGTTGATGTGGTAATTGATCTTTCATAAAAACACCTCTGAAATTTTTAATCACTAGTTTTTTAGCCGCATCCATTAAATCAAAATTGGACATGGGAACCATAGATTCCTCAATTAATAAATCGTTCCTGGTAGTCTCAGGCCTGATCCGTGAACGGATCTCCCGCTGTACCATGAATACGGGGTCCCTGGTAGTCTTAGACCTTTTCCGCTGTACCACGAATACGGGGTTCCTGGTAGTCTTAGACCCAATCCTTGAACGGATCGTCTCTTTTTTTTATATCCTTGTCCAGCTGCCTTTTTCAACGCCATTCCTGCTGCAGTACCAACGGCTCCTAACGCTGCTGCTTTAGACACCGCTGGGGCTGCTGCTGAAATCAATGCTGGTATTGCAGCTAACAATGGAAATATACCGCCTGTTTTAATCATATTTTTGATAGCAGCCGCAGAGAGAGTAATCTGAACCCCTTTTTTATGCTTGAAAGCATCATTGAAATGTTTCACCTGACGAGTTGTCAGCGATAATTTATTTTCACCACCAGTCATTTGATTAGGTTTCAACGTGATTGTGGTTCCACATTTTTTAGCCGATTCTGATTGCAATTTTTTGATTTGACCAGGAGTTAACGTAACACTAATAACACTATATGACATTATATATAATTGATTGATTCTAATTCAATGAAAAATCGAGAAAAATCGTTCAAAGATTTTCTACTGGGGCATCTACCACTCTCATTCTTCCACCAACACCTTCGAGTAGCATTGATTTATCACTGAGAATGACAGCAACCGCTCTATAATCAGCAATAGTAGCAGGACGAGTCACATTAGCTCTAAAGTGTATATCAACAACTGACTGTCTTGTCAAATCGAGATGTTCCAGTGAGAAGTAATAGATCGGATACAGATTTTTAAAATCATATTGTGATATTTGCAAACCAGTATCCACATTTTGATCGCGTGCCATAAATGACAACAGACGATGATAAACTCGTGCAATATGATTTTCTGTGTAATTAAGTTGTATATCCTCGGATGGTTCCTGCTGGCCGTTTATTCTCAGTGAGACGTCTTTCACACCTAATTGATCAAATATCATATGACTGGAGAGTTGATTGCCAACTCGTGTGTTATCCTGTAACGCAATAAATATATGACGTGGCGCAGAAACGCCTTGTTTTGATGCTAGGTTCCAAGTGAATAACCCGTTGATATTTGATTGTTTCACATCTGTACTCATGGTTAGCCAACTTGGTAATGATTTTCCTCCTTGGTCCATAAATGATAGTAATCGTCCTTCTGCGGTGATTGCTGGAGTCAACACTGGCATCCACAATGATATTTTTGTTAAATCGACTCTACCGGCATCAGCATTGGGGGCTGCAGCATCTAATGCAATTCTCCAAATTGCGTCGTTATCATCGCCCTTTCGTACAAGCGATACTGTATGCTTCGCCCCGTAGATAACTTTTCTGACGTTTCTACAGAATCCAAATATGTGATGCAGTGGAATCACGCATGAAAATGATTTACGCTCTCCTTGCAACATTGCGTTTTGTGTTGCAGCTCCTAGATTGAAATTAGCATCGTTGTTTATAATCATATTCTCGACATCAGAATCACTATTATCACGTTTTTTTGGTCGTCTTACAACAAATGGATTTCCACCAGCGGTATTCTTACCATCTTTTGCAAACATCATAGAAGGTCCTGCTGATCTTGTATAATCATCAGAATATCTCGCTAACCCGATTATTGTTGTGGCCACATCAACATCACGATCTATGGACTCAATTTCTTTTCCATCAATGAGATATCTAGCACTCTCAAATAGCGCCATAATACCATTATTGACAAAACCGACTTGAGTACCAGCTGGATACGGTGCTGGTACAGCAGTAGTATCAGCAGCTGTTACAATTTCTCCTTCTACTTCAATAAATGCTTCACAGGGTAAAAAGTATTTACTGGTATCATGGACTTGAAGATCAATTCTTGCTCGACTATTTGAGTTTATGGCATGATAGGCGTAATATTGATAATCGCGTACAGAATCATCCTTGCCAACTGGGGCGTCTATATCAAACGCCGGATCATGTGATTTTTTGAACATTTTATTCTATTTATCAGAGTCTAAATCGTGATTTTCATCGTGAAAAACGCTAGCGTGAAAATCCATAGAATTTCATCGACGTAGTTTTCTAAAGCCACTTCCCGCTATCATGTTTGCAATATTGCTTTGGTCCCCTTGATTTACCATCGACGCTAGTTTTTCATCTACTGCGTTATTTATAATTTTACTAACACTTGCAGGCATTTCTTCTGTAGACGGTAACGGTTTCTTTTTTCGTCTCACTAATGATGTTATTTTATCCTTCGCAGTTGAAAACGCTTTCCCGGCAAGATCTCCAACAGTACTAATACCCTTATCACGAATAACATCAATGGCTTTCATTGATAACTGTTTAGCTAACGGCATCACTTTTGGGGCCATTCTTGAAAAGAATCCTAAAATGGTATTGCCGAGGCCATCTCCATATTATGCTCTATAAACTGGAAACCGTGAATTAACTACATAGACGGGGGTTGGTTTATCATGATTGTAATGGATGATCATTATTATAAAAACAATAGTGTTTTCAATTGTTATTTAATCACTATGATACCCATTTGCTAACTCGTCAATGAAATCTCGATAGGTTTTGATATCCATGATACCGCCGGCAAATAACCGTCTACAGATATCAGCTGCTTCATTAATTATTTCTGGAGAGTTATTTCCAGCTCGGAATCCTCCTACAAGAACATCTAATCGTGATATATTATTGATAACACTATCAGGACAAGTGTTTCCAATCCTTGGATTTTGCAGTCCACTTCCGTTATAACCAGTTGCTTCATCTAGTTTTTCTACATCCGTTTCTTGTAA
Organism: Unio delphinus; assembly: GCA_029339505.1. Classification (NCBI taxonomy): domain Eukaryota; kingdom Metazoa; phylum Mollusca; class Bivalvia; order Unionida; family Unionidae; genus Unio; species Unio delphinus. The sequence goes on from JAQISU010000011.1 coordinate 6,176,026, forward strand.
ATAATCATCATCATCATCATCAGGTGGTAGTTGTTGTTTTTTTTGTCTTCTTGTTTGTCTACGTGTTGGTGTTTGACGTTTTAGTTCTTGCCGTTCTTCTATTTCTCGTTGTCGTTCTTCTATTTGTTCTCTTTTATAATTACTAATTCCCTTTTTAAATTCCTTGTATCCTATCTCATCCTTATTCAAACGACCAATCCCTTTATTTAGTTTATACAAATAATCGAACCAATCATTACTTGATATTCTATCATTTTTATACTCGTCCTTTAAAAAATATTTTTTTGAATTATAGGTTTGAGCAGCAAAATTACCAAAGGCTTGATAATCCTTTGATTTCAATAAAATAGGTTTTTTTTATTAATATTTTAGCATGATCAGTAAATTTATTCAACAGAGAAACAGTCGTTTTTTTCGGATCAGTTTTTTCAGTTTGTTCAGTTTTCGCTGCTAGTTTTTCAAGCTCACCAATAACAGATTTCCCCGTCTCGGGACCATCTCCCAGTAAAGCACGCTCTACCCCTTTCGTTGCTGTGGTTACTGGTTTAAACAACTCTTCAGACCCCAGAGCAAAATCAGTTTGTAAACTCTGTCGTTGTTGCAGTTTATTTCTTACAGAGTCGCGAATTGGTATAAATTTCTTAATTGCATCCAGTCGTTCACGAGCCAATCGGGTTGTTAATGCTTTATTGACCATTATTTGAAATCGCAAACCATTTTTCAATTGCAAAACACTTGACATGTCGGATGATTTTTAACACAGTCATGGAAGTGTTATTTCATCGTGAGACACCTTCTATCAATGATGGAGAAAGTATCATAATTGTATATAAAATAAATAATACTGCTAGTTTCTCCACTTTTTGAGATGTCGGATGATTTTTAACACGATCATGGAAGTCCCCTGTTGTTATTTTAACAGCTCTATCAATGATGGAGCAAGTGTCATAATTGTATATAAAATAAATAATACTGACAGTTGCTCCATTCTATTTTGATCAATCTGACACATCGTCCATCGATTTTTGACATCCCCTTGAGGGTCGGCTAAAAAAAATGAGAGTCGATGATAAAATGGTCGGGCAATCAATGGTCAGGCAATCAATGGTCGGGCAATCAAAATTGTTCATTTTCTTGAATTAATGCTCGTAGGTTTCTAATTTTAGAGTTGACTTCTTTTTTCAATTCGTATTCGTACCCCAATTCTTTTCGTATTCCCTCTACGATAGTATACAACGGAACGAACACACTGATGTCACTGGAAAATGAAAGAGAGTCTTTAATAGAATTCTGAATTCTTTTGATGAGTGCATACTTCTTGGGTAGCATATACTTGTTAGTGCTAACCCCGTATTCTATATCCTGAAAATCAGACACAATTTGATCAGGATTTAACCCATCTGATAGTTTGATATCCTGATTTTTCAATTTTGCTATTTCAACTATGATGCTATTCATGTTTTCAGAATTCATTATTCTATAAGAATGACATATCTCTAATTGTAAATTATGACGCATTAGACATAACTAAATCGAATTTTCTGTTCCGTCTTTTTTGAAATAGCCGATCGATAAATCCCCTCTGCAACTCTTCGTACTGAAGATCGACAAATAATGAAATACTTACCGGCTTCATTCATTGATTGAAAAATCATTTCTTCATTAGTTGTTGTATTCAAAGATGTCACAGGTCTCTTCCCAACCGTTTTGCAAGTGTCAGTCTCCCCTCTTTTCAAATTCTCACTCTGTGTGATAGCTTGCAGATTGGATAAAGAATTGTTTTTCGGATTAGAATCAATGTGATCAATAACAAAACCATCTTTGATCAATCCATTAAAACATTCAAATGCGAAACGATGATTGAGATAAGTTTTCTTTTCTTTTCCTCCGCCAACAGTAAACATCAAGTACCCGTGATTATTCACAAAACCAACTGATTTTTTCAGTCTACGGTTTCTGACAGTACCATCACTGGATGCTTCATATTTTGTAATCACTGGATGTGGTCTGAATTCTTGGTTCATATATACTATTCTATTGTTTGTCTAATTCAGTGTTTGGTTCAATAATTACATCACTGGAAAATCTTTCGATATAGTCTTGCGGAGTTCTTATGATTTTGTCAGTGACGTTATCAGGGTCAAAGACTTTTTCAGGGTCATAATTTCTGATGGATTGTCCATTGTTTATTCTTTTATCATAATAACGCTTCAATTCCCTATATCGCTTACCACCACAATCAATACACAATTGTGATCTTCCCTTGACCCCAACCCCACATCGAATACAGGGTAACGGACCAAGACTTCCACGTCGAAAACTTTGCATATGATACCTACAGTACTCATTTTTTCTGCATGATTTGTTACACGGGGTTACATTTCCCATCATGAGCCATTTGCAGTGATTCATTATATATAAAACTTTCATTTAAATGTTTGTTTTATGTATAGCATGAAGGAGTTCAAGAGATTGACTTCGAAAAATGCTAAATTCAATGCTGATAGAGAGTTCAAGAGATTATTGAAAATCAATCCTAGATTTAATCTCGATAGACCAAAAAAACGTCCAATAGACGGAAATATGAAAGAGTTTAAGAGATTATTGAAAATCAATCCTAGATTTAATCGCGATAGACCCAAAAAACGTCCAATAGACGGAAACAAACGTAACAAACGTCCAAGAGACGGAAACATGAAAGAGTTTAAGAGATTATTGAAAATCAATCCTAAATTTAATATCGATAGACCCAAAAAACGTAACAAACGTCCAAGAGACGGAAACATGAAAGAGTTTAAGAGATTATTAAAAATCAATCCTAGATTTAATATCGATAGACCCAAAAAACGTAACAAACGTCCAAGAGACGGAAACATGAGATCACCATGGAAGGATGCTCAATTCAATCTTGATATAGTTTCTAATACACCCAAGAATAAAATTCTTGATAAACCCATCAGAGACTGTTTTAATGAATTCAAGCGTGATGGGGCATCTTATTGTTGGTCAACATTTCGAATTGATGGTGTTGTTGACGCTACCATGAATGATGAAAAAGCAGCAGTGATCATTTCACGTCTTGGGAAAGAAGGAAATATTTTTCGAATCAAATTCGTTATCCGTGAAGATGACAAATGGATTATTAGGGATAAATTTGAACCCATTCTCAGGGGCAAAAAAACTGTCACCGTAAATCAGGATTCAAAACCGGGAATTTTGACTGGAATTGATAAACCCTACTACGAAAGATCTTATCCTGTCACAGCAGTTGTTTATGGGATCTATCCGCTCAATGAAAAACCTGATATTTCAAAACTAGCACCCATGAAATATTCGACAGGGCTCAATTGTGTAGCAGAACGAATAATAGAACACTTCACAAATGCGTCCCGGGGAAATAAACTCACTGATCTAAGACGAAAAAAAATAACCGAGTGGGAGTTCACGGTAAAAGAGCATGGGGCAACAATTCAGGATATAACTAAATTAGAAACATCATTAAGATTTCCAATATCGGTAAGGACAATCACCGGTGAAGTATTAAAAGAACCGAAATATCAATCAAAAAAAGGAACCCCCATTGAAATTATTGATCATAACGCGCACGCGTGGTCATCTGCAGTAACAATATTCCCACGGGATAGAACCGTAAAATATCTATCCCAAACCGAAGAGTTTTTTTCAGAGCAGAAATTATTTGATGCTATTTACCATTTGAGTAAAAACGATCCTGTGTCAGCGTGGCTATTTCATAGTAATTCAGACGAGGAATGCAGATTTGATCAGTTTGTAAGGCCTAACGGAGAATTATACCGTACTGAAGAACTGCAGAATCAAATGAAACAACTAGCTAGTGAGTTTTCTGAGGGGGAAATCGAAGATCAATTATTAGCAAACTGTTTCACAGTACCATCCATTGCAGCACATTTTGCTAGAAAGAAAAACGCGTGGAAACCAACACGAAGTAAGCTTTTATCAGATGTCAAATTGTCCTGTCTTGAATACAGCCACGGCGGATTATGGAACACAAAATACACCTCTGATACCGTTATTTCAGTTGATATGATTGCGTGTTATCCAGGAAGTTTTCTTGGGTATGGAGAATGCGAGAAATATTTCAAACGATTTGGACACCCTACACACGAAATGACCCGTGTTGCTATTAATGGACCACTGCCACATTTCGATTTAACCGGATTCGCTTGTGTAGTATCATTTAAAATGGCTGAAGGACTTCATCCGTGTAGTTATCTTTGGATTGGTAAACACATGTCTGAAAAACACTGGATGCCAATAGTGTTATTACGGTATATGCTTGATTGTAAGATGTTAAAATCATTATTGTCAGTGAAGCAATTATATCCTATCGAGCACAGAAATCAGTCTGGTTACCACAACCTGATCTAGAAAAAATAATTAGCGAAGAGCGAAAACTGTTTCCTGATTTTAATGAACAACAAATCATGGATTGGTCCAGACAGTTATTTGAAATCAGAAACAATGAAGCAAAAAATCTTGGACGAAGAATAATCGGTAAATTAACCCAAGGTGGCAAAGATGATAATACGAAATATTCTTCACGATTGATTATAGACAACGCTGAATACGATTTTGTAATGGCGGATCTAACGAATAAGGGCCTATATGTCAATCGTAAGGACGCATTTCTGTCCGATGGAACCAAATTGGGTACAATTGTTACCTACAATGATGGATACCATCCGCAGTACACACATTTGAGAGCTTCTATACTTGGTTATGCTTCTATCAATCTGTTTTCAATGATCAATAGATTTCCTACCACCGCAGTTAGAGTTGCTACTGACTCATTTTACATAAATAGCAAAATGGCTGATTTTAAGGCTACTGGCAACGAGAAATGGGGAACATGGAGAATTAAGAAAGAAATGATTCATGATTATATTCCATCAGCAGATGTTACCATTGAAAATAATTACTTAGAAAGCAATCGGTGTTCAGAATTTTCTAGTGCACCACCGATTTCTGATCCAATATGCCTGTATAAAACAGTTTATTTAAACGGCTGTGGTGGGTCAGGAAAAACAACCCGGGCAATTGAGTTATTTCGTGTTTCCAATCCAAACATGATTGTGCTAACACCAACTCATAGACTTGCAAGAGAAATGATACAGAGAGGGGTAAATGCCTGCACTTATCACAGCTTTTTCCGATGGAAGGGAGATAAATGGACTCCTGAGCGCATGGGAGAGAAATTTATTCCTGAAATTATCATTTGGGATGAAATAGACACAGTGTCAGAAGATGTCTTAAAAATATTTCTTGAGTGGTTGTTATTGAAGAATACAAAAGTCGTCATGTGCGGTGATCACGGCCAACCACCACCATTTGTCGGTGCATCCCCCCATGAATGGCTAAAGGGTTTTGTAGACTATTATGAAGAAATTGATACCGATCATAGATCACTTGATAATGAATTAAAAGAATTGAAGAAACTAATTAGATTACAACCGGATAGAATCCAGTGTGAAATAACCCGTGAAATAATTTCGGAAACTCCCATGAATGAGTTTTGGGAAGCGTGGAGACCAAACGATTTGATCATTGCAAGTAGAAAAATAGTCAGGGACACACTTCAGATGAAGTTATTTGAATTGCATAAACAAAAATTTGCAACACTTCCAGTGCCCCTCTGTTATAGGCCATCGGATACACGAAAACAGAACATCGAAGTTGATATTCCAGGACAGAGTGAAAAGCAGATTCTCGTATTAAATGATATTGTGCTGGTTGATATCAATGTTGTTGAAGATGCATTGCGTGCTAATAAATCCCCATGGACGCTAGGTTATGCAGCAACAATACACTCTTCACAGGGATTGACTATATCGGATACAATTGTTTGGATGGTAGATAATCGCATAGAATGGTCGAATTTAGTCTATCTTTCAGTATCCAGAGTACGAAAAATAAATCAACTTCGAAGAATTGTCCTGACAGAGTCAGGCGATGATGAAATCATTAGCGATGATAATGACACCACAATAGATGATATTATTGATAAAAAAACTCTCCGGTTACAAACAACAGGACAAAAAAAAAACAACGAGAATTTGATATTGATGCTGAATTAATAATCACTTTGAAGAAACAACAGAATAATCACTGCGCGAGTTGCAATTGTATAATGCGTTGGCAGTATTCGGATAAGGATCCTCGCCAATTCACCGTAGACAGAAAAAATAACAATCTCGGTCATGTCAGAAATAATGTGATGTTGACTTGTCTTGAGTGCAATAGACGCAAGGGTGCTAGTTAAGACCATGCGGTGGTAATTGAGTATCCTCGGGTATCACTTGCAGTTGTTGTCTAGTAAACCCACGCTGAGGGGCAGTTGAATCCAGTTTATAGATTGGAGGTCTACCAGTTGATCGTGTTATACTAGATATCTTATGCGTAGTGACGCTCCAAATAGGATCAGTAGCCCTTTTTGTACCACCCTCAAGCTCTCCTGGTTCATATAAATACCTCACAATGACATTACTACCAAGAATTGGTTCTTTGAAATCTTTTTGTGGTTTTTCAGGTATCGACTTCTTTTTAATCGCGTTGATAGGTTTCATGTTGATGGTTCTAGTAATCTCGTTATTCAGTGCGGTAACTACACCTGGTAATCTCTTAACCCATTCACGGGATCTTTTTTCTTGGATGAATTCTTTTGCATATTGATATCCAAATAACCGCTCAGCAAGAATCCGATTAAATCGTTCTACAATGGCCTGATCACGATGCAGTGCAGTATGCCCTCGTCTGATAGCGACATTGTGATATTTCATTGTAGATAACACTGCACCCTGAAATTCCTTGCCCGGGTCAACTTGTAACAGATTTGGCCAGTGCAGAGGGCTCCTTCGATAAATCCTTTCAAATGCAGAAGCCACTTCAGTGGCTGATTTTGTTTTTAACGGTTCTGCTTCTTTGTATCGACTTGCAATATCAACTACAGTTAACGCATATTTGTAACCACGATCATGTGGCAGAAATAATAGATCAGCCTGATGAACTTCATTAGGAAAGGTCACATCAAAATGCGAGAATTGAATTTGTTTAGGCGGTGGTAGATAAATTTGCCATAGTGCCTGTTTGGATAACCAATGAGCCGCAGTGGTTTTTTTCACTTTTGCGACGCTAGCGAGTTTACTGATTGCAGCGTTACCCTTCCAGTATCCTCTTGGGGAATAATAAATATATTCCATGTTGTTATTAATTACCAGCACCTAACATCAATTTACTTTTCATAGCCGATTTTATCAAAAAGGAAGCCAATTTTTCTTTGAAGGATTTATCAGGAATGGCATTCAACGCATGAATTAATTTCACATCTGCTAGATGCCTGTGCTGCAAATTGCTGCTTTTATAAGCAACATCATGAAGGTGACAGGCCTTATCAATAGCGTTTATTGGTTCCTCACCGGGTCGGGGCTGATTTTGATCATTGAGTCTGATATCAAGTCTTGTTCCCGGTCCACAATAACTATACCCTGGAAGGTGTTTTTCTCCGGGGTATTTTGCCCATGGGGTTCCAGGGAGTTTTGCTAATTTGGCAGCGATATCACCTCCTCGTTTTTTTTTAAAGGTTCCTTGGGTTCCTTGGGTTTAGAAACAAATCTAAATTTCTTTGTACTACATTGTACGCATTTACCAGAAAGCGCTGATCGGTTATTTTTAGTTGTAATCGTCGTCAAGTCATCTGTGCCAGTACGCGCCTTACACTTCACGCAATATAGATCCATAATTTATGTATAGAGATATGAATATAATTGATTTTTCAGCGACTAAAACAAGAGAAGCAGTGAAGCATCATGCAGCGCTACCAAACTCTATCCGCGCAATTATAATCGGACCATCTGGATCCGGTAAAACGCAATTGTTGCTCAATTTAATAATGAGATGGATGAAGTGGGATAAGTTGTATTTAATTGCCCCTAGCGTAGACGACCAACGATGCTATGAAGTGCTAAAAGATTTTAATGAAAACGCTTCAGAGATTGCTGGCGAGGATGTTATTGAATTTATAACCGATATTGACGAGGCGCCATCCGTGAATGACCTCGATGGAAGTATCAACAATTTAGTTGTATACGACGATGTCATGTTAGATAATCAAAAAAATCCTGCTAGAATATTTTCCCGAGGCAGGCATAAAAACACGGACGTGATCTATGTCACTCAACGCTACACACAAATACCAAAAGTGATTCGCGATAATTGTAATATGCTTGCTGTATTCAACGGCGTTGATACACATACGCTACGAAATATTTGGCAGACATGGTGTTCTGATATGGACTTCAATCAATTTAGAAATTTCTTTAGTCATGCTCAGTCTGCCCCACACGGATTTGTAACAATAAATTTACATGACCCTCGAACACGATATCGTATCGGACTGGATCAAATATTCGGTTAACCCCAACTGAAAGTTCTAGTGAGTGACAACGACGTTGTATTCCCTTTTCCCAAAAATCGATGGAGGATTTCATTAATTTCATTGATTTTTTCATATTTTTTTTTGGACCTAATCCATGATTCACACACACATTTGGGCCCTGATGTCACTGGTTTCATTGTTTTTAAGCGTGATTTCAGTGAAAACTTGTCTAAAAATGTTGTCCGGCTCACCCTCTCTGCTGCTGACGTACTTGTCAAAAGTCTGCTTTAAGCTTTTTCCGTTCACTATTTACTGTCATAGATATTAGTTTTTTCTCATGGCAATTGAATACTTTCTGTTTCCCTTTGGAATGAAAAACGTCATAAATTTTACGTATTCAATACATTAACTAGACAGAAAACAAAAAAAAGATTGTTAGGAATTTCTTTCTAAAGTTTTGAACCTAAAATGTATGTAATTTGTTAACCGTGATTTAATAGGTATCACAACCTTTGAACATTTTAACAAATATAAATAAGAAATTGTAATTACTAATTTTTAAAGAGTCTTTGTATTCTTTAATCGCTATACTTAGTTCACATACTACAGCAGAACAACTCGATAACGGCATGCGATCATTCATTGAAAAACATGCCCCAGCCACGAAGCACAGAGTATCAATTCAAAAGTGTTCTCTATGGTTTAGCAGTGTTAGGGATCAGCTTCGCACTGTTAAAAGAGACCGCCATAAAGCTGAGAGGCTTTGGCTTTCGTCCAGATTAACTATTCATAAGCAAATCTATGAATCTGCTAAAAAGAACATCACAACCATAGTCCGTGCAGCACAATCAGCCAACTACAGCAGTAATAAGATCACGGAAAGTTCCAGCTGCAAAGAGCTCTTTTAGATTACTAACAAAACGTCAAGGATCAAATGTACACCACGTCCTCCAGCCGACCTTCATGACCTGTTTGTAAATTTCTTCCGTGACAAAGTACAAACTATTAGAGATAAGCTTAACAATACAATTCCAATTGAATCATCTTCACCATACAGTTGCGATACAGAACACACATCAACATTAGTGGCATAAACTGAAAGATACTTGTGACTGGAGCTGATGCGTCTCAGCTCGAGATATGCAGCCTTGCATAAGTCCATGACATGTTGGTGCAATCTGAGAGTAATGTCCAAGTTAACACGTAAGATTCGTACTGACTTTGTGAATTTAATGTTGGTGGGTTTTTGTAGGTAAAGGATGTGAATGGGAAAATCTTTATGTTCTTATCAGAATGGACTCAGTTTTATCATTATTCATTTGTCGCTTGTTACATGTCATCCATGTTTTCACATCAGAAATGCACCTCTCTACTCCTTGGATGGTAGCATCAACTTCAGTAGGGTGGCTAGATTTTTACATTGGGTGTCCTCAGCGTGTAATTGGCGAGACACTGGATGATGATCTATGACACTTGAGAGCGGCTGAATGTGAATAGAATGTAGAGAACAGGTCCAAGAACAGATCCCTGTGGAACACCACACCATAAATCAGCTGGGCTGGAGTGTATTCCATTTTGCGACACAATTCAAGCAGCAGTGATGTTGTGATTATATATCACAATTATAATTTTCTAAAAGAAAAATATTTCCTAATGTAAAATCACCTTCTTGAATGATCCTTATGTTTACAAAACAATTACTATGACGTGGATTAAACTCAGGAAATTAGGACCCAAATAAACATATTTACTTATAGTAATAAAAATACTGATTTTAAACCAATACATAGAGAGAATATCTTATATATTTATAAGTTGTTTATAATGAATAAAAAAGCAATTTCGATCAAACAGAAATTAACTCAATTTGGACAAGGTCAAGTCCAACTAACAATGGTACATTACAACAGCATGTTATGAAATAAAATAAAATAAAACCAAAAAAACAAAGCAAATTAAATATTCATAACACTTCACCACATAAATATTGAGTCAATATAGTTATTTTACTATTAATCAAATATACGTGTGGAAAAATTACATAAGATGAAATCTTATGAATGACACATGAAGCTTGCATGAAACAATATATAGTAATGTATACACTTAAAGATATAAACTGCATTTTCCTTGAACGTGCCTGATGTAAATATTATATTTCAGTAACACCAAACTCCACCTTAATAATCTCTGATTTTTGATTTTCATTTTGCCGATGAAAGAAAACGGGTATTGTTCACTAAACACAATAAACGGAGAAGAAGCTGAACTAATGTAGATTTTATAGTGTTGTATTACCAATATCGAATAATTTCTCTGGTGCTTATTTAAGGTTTTAGAATAAAAGCACACTGGATGATCTACTCCATTGTTTTGTCTTTTTGAATCAATACTGCTCAAACACCACTTGTATTAACATACAGTTTAAATGATTGTCTGAAATTTGGAGGTATGGCCTTAAACTCATCAAAAGTCTCATTACATTTTTCAGATCAATTAAATTTGGTTTTCTTACTCAGTGTAAATTTATCCGTAATTCCGTAATGATGGCCCCTGATAGGGTTAGGGTTAGGGTTAGGGTTAGGGTTAAAACATCTTTACCTGAGATATACATCTGGTATACATACATATACATCTGATATACATCTTTACCTGAGGCTTTTTACCAAAAGACTTCTAGTTTTCCCTTTGTGAAAATGATCTTTCATCCAATATGACCATCATTACAGCCATCACTATTCCTCCAGATGAAAGCTGTATCAACATGGATTTGTATGATGTCAAGACAGCTGAAAACAACAATGGTCCCGATATGATATCCGATATGGCAGTTATCTTGAAATCTTATCACCACTCATCCTATATGAAAAGTCATATTGATGTTGGATTGTCACTGAAGACATGCCTGAATGATTAGTTCCTCCTACTTGAAAATGATGCGTACACTAACATCCAGTGTGGTCGCCACGCAATAATATTTGAAAAATGTGTAATCACTACTCATGCTGAATTGAAAGATAGACCTTAGAGCTTGTCTAAGGGCGGTGCATGAACAGGCTTTTCTGTTTGTTTGATTAGAATTTTTAACGTAGCTTTAACAATGTTAAAGTCATATCGCTACGATGTATGCAGTGAGGCAGTTTATAGTAATGTTTAGCACTGGGGCATCACGACCTCTCACTTTCGCGGCGGACGCTTTAACCACCAGGCCATTGCATAAACATACTCTTGATTTTATATGCAGTATAACCACCGTTGTGATCATCTGGAAAATCGTTCTATCCTCTGATTTTCCTTTTGAGTTGATGACCATCTCATTATTAATAAAGGGTTTTCCAAAGAAAACTTGTTATGATACTTAATTATTCCTACACGAATATGCTATATATCGATGTGGCGTTTGCCCGACCCAAAATTAAATTAGAACCATGTGTGATCAAGTAAGTCAGACAAGCCACTGTTTATTGTTAAACATGACCGCAGGTTAACACCATCCCTTACGTAAGTTTGCCGTAGCTACGATAGGAAGCCGACCCAAGCCCGTCAGAAGTGTTATTAGCACCTTGGGCTGGAAGGATGTTTTGTACATCAAAGAAGCTGCCAGAAGGAGTGAGCGTGCCTTATCTTCTGGATACGCTGAATGACCGCCAGATTGAATTAGTCGAGTGGATAGGGCCCAGCGCTACCCAATCAGAATCGAGATAGGGGTGGGACCTTGATTTATTTTAAAGTATAATATCTTTAACCTGCCAGCGAGCTTTAGTTCGCTATAATCCGTTAGAGAGGGATTGTCAGAAGAAGATAGGAACTCCGTCAGACATACGTTAATTGGCGATAAAACCTTATGAACAGAATTCTAAGTGTAGCTTCTGAAAAGGTCAGTGAGCTATTTGTTCGATCTTTGCTGTCTGCGACTGAATTTAATTGTAGATCGTATATATACGTATTATTACTAAAATCGTAGTAGGAATAATTATTTTGTGATGTTGATATGTTTGTATATTTTGAAGAATGAGTTCATATTTGTAAAGAATCATATTGCTTGCTAGCCGTCCTAAGAATTAATATTATTATAATTCGCTATGTGGTTATTTTATAGCACAATAGCACATTATCCATGCAATTCAATGGTATCTTTGAAATGGTTGCACTGTGAGAAATTAGTAATATGAATATTTGAATATTTGTGTACGCTTGTGGGAGTGTAGTGTACAGACACGTCTGGTTGTTGTAATATTGTAAGTACAATGAGATTAAATATATGTATTAGATATACTGATGTCATACGATGTATTGATATATGTATGATATCGTGCTATTACGCCATTGTTCCCTGTAAGAGTGTGTGGGAATTTCGATGTGTATGTATGCGTGACCTAAACAGTAATAGCCTTATCTGATGGTTAATTGATGATTTAGTGTGAGGTGAGATTTGATAAACCCTATGTTAACGCCTTGTGATTTTCACAGGAAGCTTCGAGGGACAGACTAGTGAGTGGTCCCAGTGACTCCGTTAGAGACGGAAGAAAGAGAAGGAAGAGGGAAATCTGGAGAGGACGCTTCGGGGTACAGACCAGTGAAAGTGGTTCCAATAGTCTCGATAGAGAAACAGAAGGAAGAGAAGGAAGGAGAGAAGTCGGGAGGGGTGAAATCCAGGAGGAGTGAGAGGATCGAATAAATAGATGAGTACAACTAAAGGCCAGGTGGAAAATCGAACTCACACTGAAAATCATGAGATGAAATAGGCTATCACTTGGAGGACGAGTGGCTGTGTGTATCATTTAAATTTATAGACTTTATTAAATTGTTTTATTTGAATTTCATCTTCGTGTTATATATATAATTTAACCGTCGGCAGTGCTGACTGGGGGCTCAGAGCTGTACATCAATTTCGTCAGTAATTTAACTTTATAACTTCACGAGCCAGGTGGGATTTCCATAATATTTTAATTAATATATTGGAAGTACCCCACCCCAACCTTTGCAAACGCCACAATCATGTATATCACAATGACTCACCTATCACATGAGAAACAAAATCATCAGTTGAAATCTTATAAATGACACGAAACATGCATGAAAAGTTCAAATCTTATAAATGACACGAAACATGCATGAAACAATTTAATATTTCTATACACTAAAAAGTTCATCTGCTATGCGTTGTCTCTTCTCTTAATGTGTTAGATGTAAATATTGTATTCATACAACAGCAAACTCCACTTAAATATTCTCTGATTTGTTTTAATCCTGTTATTGAAACAAACGGGCATGTGATCATTAAAACAAAAATCGGAGGAGCTGATCTAATATACGCTTCAATGATCTAATGTACGCTTCAAATTATTTCAAAACCAATATCAAAATCAAACATTCCTTCTCGATTGTTGAAAATCTTCTCCAACATCATTTGCATCAACATACATGTAAATTTTAAAAGGACTGAATGAAAAATGGAAAATTGGATCCGAAAGAACTGGTGCCCTAATAAGTATGGCCGTTAACTTATCAAAAACGGCCTATCACTCTGAACTGCCACACTGCAGACATCGTAGTGATATGACTGGAAAAGCTACGTTAAAAAAAAAAAACACAAACATACACACATTTGGATAAATTGTTCTTCATATTTGCATTAGTGGGTCTGTTATAGAAGTTCTGAATTTTCTCTAAGTGATCGTTACAGGTGTCATTTGTAGATAATGACATCATTGATATAAGCATCACAGTTATCTAGATCAGTTGTAATTATGTTCAATAAGGAAATATCAAAATCAAACATTTCTTCTCAAATGTCCAATATCTTCTCCAACATCATTTGCATCAACATACATTTTAAAAGGACTGAATGAAAAATGGAAAATTGGATCTGAAAGACTGGTGCACTATAACTTGTCAATACGGCCTATCACTCTGACTTACCACACTGCAGACATCGTAGTGATCAGACCGAAAAAGCTACGTTAAAAAGACACACACACACACACACACACACACACTTGGATTAATTGATCGTCAGGTTTGCATTAGTGAGTCTGTCAAAGAAGATCTGAATTTTCTCTAAGTGATCGTTACAGGTGTCATTTGTAGATAATGGCATCATTGATATAAGCATCACAGTTATCTAGATCAGTTGTAATTATGTTCAATAAGACTTTGAAAAGTTTCAGGTGAACCTTCGTCCCAAATGGGATCACTTTATTTTGATAACGTACATCTGGAGTCATCAATCTCGGCAATGGAAATGAATATACAGTCCTTTTTAAAGCCTTTGCAGATGCGTAAAATTTCCGGTTTCGGTACATATATACATAGTGAACTCCAGTCACATTTATTCTATTCTATAAACCATTCTCCAGCAAATAATGAGTCTGTTTTTTCAAACATTCATGTCGGTGAGGTTCATCTTGTACAAATGCCGTTTCACTGGTGTAGAATCTACAATTTCAACGTCGTGGTTGATGATATTTATTCGTGTAGAAACATCTGGTAAAAAGAGCTCGTTTTCAAGTCACAGATGTTTTAGCTCATTCTTTCTTTGTTGCTGCAGATTTGAAAGTTTCTGGTCTAGATTATTTATAATTTCTGAATTCATAATGTAATAAATTTGGAGTATGTGTATTTGACAGCATCCCGTTTTTAATTTGTGCGAGTATTTGGTCTTCGGTGCCATGGAAACATTACTAGCCCGAAATAGTTAGCTAGTTAGTAGGAGCAAACATCACAGAGCCGAGTGTTAGTGAATTTGAACCATGCTGGAGTGATTAGTAGTGAATTTGGGTACAAGCCGAATGACCGTCCCTTTTTGTAACATAGTCCATATGAAAATTCCGCGGTGTTTAAAAGTGTTGTGATTGAAATGGCAGTATTTATGGGGGGAAATATAATGGAATCAATAAGTTGGAACTTGGTAGGTACCGTTTATGGTATCACGGTACCAATTGTTTTTCCATAGACCTCAATGCTAATATTTGGAGAGATAACTATATTTTCTATCCTAATTTAGCATGCATCTCACACACTGTTATAGAGAACAATGTTAGATTGTCAATTTGATGATGACAAAACCAGGTACTCCATTGCATTTAAGAGAGATAACTCTGCTGGAAGTAGACAGGGGTATGAGTTATCTAGTCACAACATACTTATTTTCAGTCATGTCTATGACATTTTCAAAAAATCATAAAAAATACAAAATATGATCTATATAGGAATTAACATAAATTCACATGTTGCCAAGAGGCTAAACTATTTTTTAAGCCTAACAGAAAGTACAACTCTTACATAATCCACCAATCATAGCTTGTGTTGTTGTTAATCTCTGAATGGTATGGACCTACACCATAAGCTCCTCCCACCTGCAATTGCGCAATTGGTACCGTTATACCTTATGGACATAGACCACAATTAATTTTACTATATGTTCTCTACATATGTTTCTCAGTGCTGACCTTTCCACAGTGTGACAATCAATACAAATCATATGTTAATCTAAAATACCTCCAAAGATGACTTCACGGTGAAATTCTTGTCAAGGGTTGATCGGCATTTTTTTGAGCTGCTGCACTGTAAACAGAACAGCATGTACACAGACCACATATTTCACTTCCGGATCATCACCAAAGCCTTATTACTCCATGTGCACTGTCGCCAAATTACACACTGACAACCACTCTCTCTGCTCATATTCTCAAGAATGAACAATTACCTTTAAATCCCTACCAAATATGCATCAATATAACTCTTCTATCACCACCAAAAGGAGAGAGGAAAAAATGTTCTAAAAATAGACTGGAACTACATTCGTACTGAACTGGAAGTATTAATTGTGGTGTGATTCCTGACAGGCCCAACTTTTTGGGGCAAATTTTAGTAAAACTTTTATTTTTGAATGCCACACCTATTTAAACTTTATACATGAAGTCTTTTTGAATTTCCTTGCATACAAGACATGTGACACCTGCTGGAAAGTGTGTAGTGCAGGTGTTCCACAGGGTGCAAGTGTTGATTCATGTGCTTTTGAGAAACCAAAACTAAATTTGCTATATCTTCCTTAATTATAGGACTTTTTCAATGCTGTAAAAACCTAATTGTACTACAAGATAAGGCCTGTCTGAAACTATGTTGAAAGTTTATACATTTTGATTAATTCAAATTTTAATGGAAATTTAAATAAACATATAAATTTATAAACTAAATTTTATTGAAAAATTAAATTTTCATAAAAGTTTGAAAACAGATTTTGTCAAAGTTTAGACAGAAAAGTTGATCAATCAATGGTCTTTAAAATAAATGGTGGTTTGGGTCTGTGTAACTGAGAACATTTTTCCCAGGGGTAGTGAAGTAGCATGACTCATAGTGATTTTGGCAACAAACCGCAATATGCCTGTCAAGATGCATATAGGTGTACACACTAAAGAAGCAACAACAGGTGCTATGTTCCATATTTATTGTGTCAGGTATTTAGGCAGTTATTTGTATAATTAATAGTGCACTCAGATTTAAACATCTGATGGGACCACTTCCATGTTTTATAGGAAAATTGCATTACATTTCAGTGTCGATAACTACAAAAAGCGACAATAAGATAGGAAAATACAGTTTTTAGGCAGACTTTACCTTACTGAATGAACAATGGTGCTAATCTCTCCCATGAAGATCTAAGCCATGTCCTTGAGGTGCTGTATATTAGTGTGGTGATATGATCACTTATGGCAGTACACTGCATATGTCCTTATGAAACCTTGCTATCACCACCAGACTACTGGAGAGCTTCCAAGCTGATCCATCACTAACACTTTGTTCCAGATACCAGCCTAGACCTGAAAAGATATAAAATGTTTCACTTATATCTAGAAAACAGTAAGATGTATGCAAATGAAGTTAAAATGTGTTAGATATAGTGATTTCCAAATAACATTCAGGCAGCAAGCATAGGAAATAAATATTAAACTTGACAGAGTGACACCAAAAGTGACACTATCACCACCAAAAGGAGAGAGGAAAAAAATGTTGTAAAAATAGACTGGAACTACAGTATTAATTGTGGTGTGATTTCTTATGTGTCCATAGTGGAAAATGGGCGTATGTATATGAGCGTGATACGGTGGAAATTCTGTGGATAGACTGGCCTAGGGGCGTGCAGTTAAATATTTCCCAGTTGGAATCACACCACAATTAATACTTCCAGTTCAGTACGAATGTAGTTCCAGTCTATTTTTAGAACATTTTTTCCTCTCTCCTTTTGGTGGTGATAGAAGAGTTATATTGATGCATATTTGGTAGGGATTTAAAGGTAATTGTTCATTCTTGAGAATATGAGCAGAGAGAGTGGTTGTCAGTGTGTAATTTGGCGACAGTGCACATGGAGTAATAAGGCTTTGGTGATGATCCGGAAGTGAAATATGTGGTCTGTGTACATGCTGTTCTGTTTACAGTGCAGCAGCTCAAAAAAATGCCGATCAACCCTTGACAAGAATTTCACCGTGAAGTCATCTTTGGAGGTATTTTAGATTAACATATGATTTGTATTGATTGTCACACTGTGGAAAGGTCAGCACTGAGAAATATATGTAGAGAACATATAGTAAAATTAATTGTGGTCTATGTCCTGTACAGGCAGTTTTGATGAAACTTTAATATGCTATAAAATTTTTATTATTAATGATAAACACATGAAATTTAGAAGTGTCATATATATTAACATTTAAAATAGAAAAATGACATTAAAATTTAAAAATTGATTTTAGTTTTTAAAATTTTAATATTTTTTTTTTTAAAAATTAAAAAATTAAAATTTGCCCCTTAAAATGCACATAGATAATATTTTTGGAAATTATATCCAATGATATCAGCATATTTATACTCCTACACCATATACAAGCTACAATGATGGATATTTGTCAAATTTTGTCAGAGAAAATATCTTTGTAAGTCAAAATGAGACATACATTTAAAATGTATGAAAGACAGATTCTATTTTGTATTGATCATTCAAACTATTTATTAGGGGTCCAATCAGTTAATTTATGTGTTTATGATGGGGTGACTTCCTGAGTAACACATATCTGCTTATATAGCCTTTAGTAATTGTTAACAAATATAGTTACAGGGTGTTTAGTGAGAGGACAGTGATGAAAACTTTATACTAGAACCTACTCAAGTTCTCTACTAAATCAGTTTAAACTTTCTGAGAATGAAATGCAGGCTGAAGGGATAAAATATACTTTCCACATGTATATTTACCCTTGGATGTAAGAAAACAGCAAAATTATGTAAGTGTACTGCCATAAGTGATCATATCACCACACTAATATACAGCACCTCAAGGACATGGGTTAGATCTTCATGGGAGAGATTAGCACCATTGTTCAGTAAGGTAAAGCCTGCCTAAAAACTGAATTTTCCTATCTTATTGTCGCTTTTTGTAGTTATCGACACTGAAATGTAATGCTATTTTCCTATAAAACATGGAAGTGGTCCCATCAGATGTTTAAATCTGAGTGCACTATTAATTATACAAATAACTGCCTAAATACCTGACACAATAAATATGGAACATAGCACCTGTTGTTGCTTCTTTAGTGTGTACACCTATATGCACCTTGAAACAGTAAGCTTTGCTCTGACAAATTATGAAAGCAATTCTACTGTAATTTGCATAATTATCCAATGATTTAGTTAATATTGTATTATTAATCTTCTCATTATTGACAGAAAAAGTACTGAAAATGTCACTTTTTATTTCTTGAAAAGATTTGTTCCATGAAGGGAGATAACTTAGTGAGATACCTACACATGTGTAATAATTTTCTTTCCATGTCTTAATTCTCCATATAATAAAACTCAGTTAACTTAAATGTGATTTAAATTATATGCATTACATCAAAGAAAAAAAAACAATATCAGAATGTGAGTGCTTACATAATCAGAGATCTATACATATAAAAGTATTGTAGAGTGCCTGACAGTAGTTATTTTATTATTCGGCTGAGATGAGGAGTCATCTACAAATCAGATAATAAATGTCCACCAGAATGAATTGATGTGGAATTCTGTATTCCGAGAACATACACAAGTATCCCCAATGTGTTTGGGTTTTTTTTTAAATGGGACCAGCACTCTGAAGAGCAATGGGGCCTTGGTTGGAGGGAACGGGCAATTTGTAACAAATGTAGTTACAAATTAAAGATGTTTAATCTATTTTAAGAAATTGAAAATAAAAGTTCTGGACGCAAAGCAGCCAATATAAACAGAGGGCTACAAGTTGGGTTGACACAAGTGTCAATGGGAAATGCTGGCCTAAGGAAATTACTTTTGTCTGCCAGCATCCCTGCCCCTTCCACGAAGGGGATGCAAAAGGTTTCAAACAAAATTTGTAAAGAAATCATGAAAGAAAAGGGGAAAAGAAGACCATATATATAATAAATTACCAAAGATCACTTAATCCAGCATTTCTTATATGACACAAACCGGTCTATGACAACCGGAACACCTTCCTTGTGCCTTACAATGTTCTCTATCCTGGTTTATGGCATGCTGCTCTAGAACTAAATGTTTACTATTTATACATGATTTATTATGACATATATGTGAAATATCTAATAGGTGACCACATTCATCCATACGTGATATATTGTGTTTAAATAAATTATTTTGCCGCATGTATGACATCCTATGAGCAGACTCCACCATCTGGCCATACAACTTTCTGTCTGCCATAGCCGTCTTTATCAAATGCCCCCCTCCAAAGCCAGCATGTGTCTTCATCTGAAGATTTTATACATTTTCTATGTAAAAGTCTGTCAATATTAGACCAAAACTTCTCAATATTCATTGTTTAACCAAATGACACTATGACATTATAGAAATGGTGGCTATATATACTCGTTACTATGAATACACTGTGAAGCTGGTATTACCTTTATAGCAAACCTTGATTTTTCCAATAATCTGTGAAATAGCTTGGGACTATATAAGTAACAAATGTACCTAGTCTCGCTTGTCAAAAACAATTTTATGAGGTACTAAGCTATGTTTTATATGACTGTGTATAGAAATGTTATTGAGCTGTTCTAACTCTTGTTTACATGCCTTTCCTTCACTATCAAACTCATCTTTTGAAATAAAATGAATTCTTTTAACTATGAGTTGTGTGTTATTCATATTAGCACTTATCATACTTCACTTTGGTGATATGGGATAAATCACATTATGTCATATTATGTAATAGTAATGTCAAAGGTCAATGCACTAGTCAGCATGTACCAGTTCTACACTTAAAGAGACATTTTGATATAAAGTAAAGGACTTATATTTGTTTCACAAACACAGAAAGTAACAGCAGGGACAGGTGGACATGACCTAATCTTTAGAAACAGTCTAGGCTATCAACAACTTTCACTGCCTCTAAATGAGTGAGGTCACTAACCCCAGTCCTTTCACACAGTTCAGCCTCCCAAATCCCATCTGTAACATAAACAACAAACATTCCTCCCTTAAATAGCAACTAATATTCATGTAATGAACCATTCTGTGATCACACCTTGTATAATACAACTTATACGCACTTTTGGTTTAGAATTTTGAATACTTTGGGGAATAAAGAACAGAAAAATGCCAAGAAAAAGTAAAAAGTCTAGCACTTCCAAGGGAGTAAAAAACAGGAGGAGAGTCTGTTTCCAAAAGGGATGTGTACCTTTCAATAAAGGAATCAGATTTGAAAACAACAATGTACAAAAATCAGAGAATAGAAAGTTTATTAGACTCACATGGGATCAGTATGTGGAGGCTATGCCGACGAATAAGAGTGACAATGCATTGGCACCAGTACTGCTGCGGCCCTTAGTTTCATCAAAACTGCAGGTGGAACAGTGTGCATATCCATCTGAAATAAAAGGGTAAATAACTTAATGCATACAGACACATGCAATTTGTACTGGTTCCACACAATAAGTTAATATTAATTGGCTTTGATTAAACCAGTGAAAGAATAATTGTTTATAAAAAGACAACACACAAACAGTAAGCTTTGCTCTGACAAATTATGAAAGCAATTCTACTGTAATTTGCATAATTATCCAATGATTTAGTTAATATTGTATTATTAATCTTCTCATTATTGACAGAAAAAGTACTGAAAATGTCACTTTTTATTTCTTGAAAAGATTTGTTCCATGAAGGGAGATAACTTAGTGAGATACCTACACATGTGTAATAATTTTCTTTCCATGTCTTAATTCTCCATATAATAAAACTCAGTTAACTTAAATGTGATTTAAATTATGTGCATTACATCAAAGAAAAAAAAACAATATCAGAATGTGAGTGCTTACATAATCAGAGATCTATACATATAAAAGTATTGTAGAGTGCCTGACAGTAGTTATTTTATTATTTGGCTGAGATGAGGAGTCATCTACAAATCAGATAATAAATGTCCACCAGAATGAATTGATGTGGAATTCTGTATTCCGAGAACATACACAAGTATCCCCAATGTGTTTGGGTTTTTTTTAAATGGGACCAGCACTCTGAAGAGCAATGGGGCCTTGGTTGGAGGGAACGGGCAATTTGTAACAAATGTAGTTACAAATTAAAGATGTTTAATCTATTTGAAGAAATTGAAAATAAAAGTTCTGGACGCAAAGCAGCCAATATAAACAGAGGGCTACAAGTTGGGTTGACACAAGTGTCAATGGGAAATGCTGGCCTAAGGAAATTACTTTTGTCTGCCAGCATCCCTGCCCCTTCCACGAAGGGGATGCAAAAGGTTTCAAACAAAATTTGTAAAGAAATCATGAAAGAAAAGGGGAAAAGAAGACCATATATATAATAAATTACCAAAGATCACTTAATCCAGCATTTCTTATATGACACAAACCGGTCTATGACAACCGGAACACCTTCCTTGTGCCTTACAATGTTCTCTATCCTGGTTTATGGCATGCTGCTCTAGAACTAAATGTTTACTATTTATACATGATTTATTATGACATATATGTGAAATATCTAATAGGTGACCACATTCATCCATACGTGATATATTGTGTTTAAATAAATTATTTTGCCGCATGTATGACATCCTATGAGCAGACTCCACCATCTGGCCATACAACTTTCTATCTTTATCAAATGCCCCCCTCCAAAGCCAGCATGTGTCTTCATCTGAAGATTTTATACATTTTCTATGTAAAAGTCTGTCAATATTAGACCAAAACTTCTCAATATTCATTGTTTAACCAAATGACACTATGACATTATAGAAATGGTGGCTATATATACTCGGTACTATGGATACACTGTGAAGCTGGTATTACCTATAGCAAACCTTGATTTTTCCAATAATCTGTGAAATAGCTTGGGACTATATAAGTAACAAATGTACCTAGTCTCGCTTGTCAAAAACAATTTTATGAGGTACTAAGCTATGTTTTATATGACTGTGTATAGAAATGTTATTGAGCTGTTCTAACTCTTGTTTACATGCCTTTCCTTCACTATCAAACTCATCTTTTGAAATAAAATGAATTCTTTTAACTATGAGTTGTGTGTTATTCATATTAGCACTTATCATACTTCACTTTGGTGATATGGGATAAATCACATTATGTCATATTATGTAATAGTAAGGTCAAAGGTCAATGCACTAGTCAGCATGTACCAGTTCTACACTTAAAGAGACATTTTGATATAAAGTAAAGGACTTATATTTGTTTCACAAACACAGAAAGTAACAGCAGGGACAGGTGGACATGACCTAATCTTTAGAAACAGTCTAGGCTATCAACAACTTTCACTGCCTCTAAATGAGTGAGGTCACTAACCCCAGTCCTTTCACACAGTTCAGCCTCCCAAATCCCATCTGTAACATAAACAACAAACATTCCTCCCTTAAATAGCAACTAATATTCATGTAATGAACCATTCTGTGATCACACCTTGTATAATACAACTTATACGCACTTTTGGTTTAGAATTTTGAATACTTTGGGGAATAAAGAACAGAAAAATGCCAAGAAAAAGTAAAAAGTCTAGCACTTCCAAGGGAGTAAAAAACAGGAGGAGAGTCTGTTTCCAAAAGGGATGTGTACCTTTCAATAAAGGAATCAGATTTGAAAACAACAATGTACAAAAATCAGAGAATAGAAAGTTTATTAGACTCACATGGGATCAGTATGTGGAGGCTATGCCGACGAATAAGAGTGACAATGCATTGGCACCAGTACTGCTGCGGCCCTTAGTTTCATCAAAACTGCAGGTGGAACAGTGTGCATATCCATCTGAAATAAAAGGGTAAATAACTTAATGCATACAGACACATGCAATTTGTACTGGTTCCACACAATAAGTTAATATTAATTGGCTTTGATTAAACCAGTGAAAGAATAATTGTTTATAAAAAGACAACACACAAACAGTAAGCTTTGCTCTGACAAATTATGAAAGCAATTCTACTGTAATTTGCATAATTATCCAATGATTTAGTTAATATTGTATTATTAATCTTCTCATTATTGACAGAAAAAGTACTGAAAATGTCACTTTTTATTTCTTGAAAAGATTTGTTCCATGAAGGGAGATAACTTAGTGAGATACCTACACATGTGTAATAATTTTCTTTCCATGTCTTAATTCTCCATATAATAAAACTCAGTTAACTTAAATGTGATTTAAATTATATGCATTACATCAAAGAAAAAAAAACAATATCAGAATGTGAGTGCTTACATAATCAGAGATCTATACATATAAAAGTATTGTAGAGTGCCTGACAGTAGTTATTTTATTATTTGGCTGAGATGAGGAGTCATCTACAAATCAGATAATAAATGTCCACCAGAATGAATTGATGTGGAATTCTGTATTCCGAGAACATACACAAGTATCCCCAATGTGTTTGGGTTTTTTTTAAATGGGACCAGCACTCTGAAGAGCAATGGGGCCTTGGTTGGAGGGAACGGGCAATTTGTAACAAATGTAGTTACAAATTAAAGATGTTTAATCTATTTTAAGAAATTGAAAATAAAAGTTCTGGATGCAAAGCAGCCAATATAAACAGAGGGCTACAAGTTGGGTTGACACAAGTGTCAATGGGAAATGCTGGCCTAAGGAAATTACTTTTGTCTGCCAGCATCCCTGCCCCTTCCACGAAGGGGATGCAAAAGGTTTCAAACAAAATTTGTAAAGAAATCATGAAAGAAAAGGGGAAAAGAAGACCATATATATAATAAATTACCAAAGATCACTTAATCCAGCATTTCTTATATGACACAAACCGGTCTATGACAACCGGAACACCTTCCTTGTGCCTTACAATGTTCTCTATCCTGGTTTATGGCATGCTGCTCTAGAACTAAATGTTTACTATTTATACATGATTTATTATGACATATATGTGAAATATCTAATAGGTGACCACATTCATCCATACGTGATATATTGTGTTTAAATAAATTATTTTGCCGCATGTATGACATCCTATGAGCAGACTCCACCATCTGGCCATACAACTTTCTGTCTGCCATAGCCGTCTTTATCAAATGCCCCCCTTCCAAAGCCAGCATGTGTCTTCATCTGAAGATTTTATACATTTTCTATGTAAAAGTCTGTCAATATTAGACCAAAACTTCTCAATATTCATTGTTTAACCAAATGACACTATGACATTATAGAAATGGTGGCTATATATACTCGTTACTATGGATACACTGTGAAGCTGGTATTACCTTTATAGCAAACCTTGATTTTTCCAATAATCTGTGAAATAGCTTGGGACTATATAAGTAACAAATGTACCTAGTCTCGCTTGTCAAAAACAATTTTATGAGGTACTAAGCTATGTTTTATATGACTGTGTATAGAAATGTTATTGAGCTGTTCTAACTCTTGTTTACATGCCTTTCCTTCACTATCAAACTCATCTTTTGAAATAAAATGAATTCTTTTAACTATGAGTTGTGTGTTATTCATATTAGCACTTATCATACTTCACTTTGGTGATATGGGATAAATCACATTATGTCATATTATATAATAGTAAGGTCAAAGGTCAATGCACTAGTCAGCATGTACCAGTTCTACACTTAAAGAGACATTTTGATATAAAGTAAAGGACTTATATTTGTTTCACAAACACAGAAAGTAACAGCAGGGACAGGTGGACATGACCTAATCTTTAGAAACAGTCTAGGCTATCAACAACTTTCACTGCCTCTAAATGAGTGAGGTCACTAACCCCAGTCCTTTCACACAGTTCAGCCTCCCAAATCCCATCTGTAACATAAACAACAAACATTCCTCCCTTAAATAGCAACTAATATTCATGTAATGAACCATTCTGTGATCACACCTTGTATAATACAACTTATACGCACTTTTGGTTTAGAATTTTGAATACTTTGGGGAATAAAGAACAGAAAAATGCCAAGAAAAAGTAAAAAGTCTAGCACTTCCAAGGGAGTAAAAAACAGGAGGAGAGTCTGTTTCCAAAAGGGATGTGTACCTTTCAATAAAGGAATCAGATTTGAAAACAACAATGTACAAAAATCAGAGAATAGAAAGTTTATTAGACTCACATGGGATCAGTATGTGGAGGCTATGCCGACGAATAAGAGTGACAATGCATTGGCACCAGTACTGCTGCGGCCCTTAGTTTCATCAAAACTGCAGGTGGAACAGTGTGCATATCCATCTGAAATAAAAGGGTAAATAACTTAATGCATACAGACACATGCAATTTGTACTGGTTCCACACAATAAGTTAATATTAATTGGCTTTGATTAAACCAGTGAAAGAATAATTGTTTATAAAAAGACAACACACAAACAGTAAGCTTTGCTCTGACAAATTATGAAAGCAATTCTACTGTAATTTGCATAATTATCCAATTATTTAGTTAATATTGTATTATTAATCTTCTCATTATTGACAGAAAAAGTACTGAAAATGTCACTTTTTATTTCTTGAAAAGATTTGTGCCATGAAGGGAGATAACTTAGTGAGATACCTACACATGTGTAATAATTTTCTTTCCATGTCTTAATTCTCCATATAATAAAACTCAGTTAACTTAAATGTGATTTAAATTATATGCATTACATCAAAGAAAAAAAAACAATATCAGAATGTGAGTGCTTACATAATCAGAGATCTATACATATAAAAGTATTGTAGAGTGCCTGACAGTAGTTATTTTATTATTTGGCTGAGATGAGGAGTCATCTACAAATCAGATAATAAATGTCCACCAGAATGAATTGATGTGGAATTCTGTATTCCGAGAACATACACAAGTATCCCCAATGTGTTTGGTTTTTTTTTAAATGGGACCAGCACTCTGAAGAGCAATGGGGCCTTGGTTGGAGGGAACGGGCAATTTGTAACAAATGTAGTTACAAATTAAAGATGTTTAATCTATTTGAAGAAATTGAAAATAAAAGTTCTGGACGCAAAGCAGCCAATATAAACAGAGGGCTACAAGTTGGGTTGACACAAGTGTCAATGGGAAATGCTGGCCTAAGGAAATTACTTTTGTCTGCCAGCATCCCTGCCCCTTCCACGAAGGGGATGCAAAAGGTTTCAAACAAAATTTGTAAAGAAATCATGAAAGAAAAGGGGAAAAGAAGACCATATATATAATAAATTACCAAAGATCACTTAATCCAGCATTTCTTATATGACACAAACCGGTCTATGACAACCGGAACACCTTCCTTGTGCCTTACAATGTTCTCTATCCTGGTTTATGGCATGCTGCTCTAGAACTAAATGTTTACTATTTATACATGATTTATTATGACATATATGTGAAATATCTAATAGGTGACCACATTCATCCATACGTGATATATTGTGTTTAAATAAATTATTTTGCCGCATGTATGACATCCTATGAGCAGACTCCACCATCTGGCCATACAACTTTCTGTCTGCCATAGCCGTCTTTATCAAATGCCCCCCTCCAAAGCCAGCATGTGTCTTCATCTGAAGATTTTATACATTTTCTATGTAAAAGTCTGTCAATATTAGACCAAAACTTCTCAATATTCATTGTTTAACCAAATGACACTATGACATTATAGAAATGGTGGCTATATATACTCGTTACTATGGATACACTGTGAAGCTGGTATTACCTATAGCAAACCTTGATTTTTCCAATAATCTGTGAAATAGCTTGGGACTATATAAGTAACAAATGTACCTAGTCTCGCTTGTCAAAAACAATTTTATGAGGTACTAAGCTATGTTTTATATGAATGTGTATAGAAATGTTATTGAGCTGTTCTAACTCTTGTTTACATGCCTTTCCTTCACTATCAAACTCATCTTTTGAAATAAAATGAATTCTTTTAACTATGAGTTGTGTGTTATTCATATTAGCACTTATCATACTTCACTTTGGTGATATGGGATAAATCACATTATGTCATATTATGTAATAGTAAGGTCAAAGGTCAATGCACTAGTCAGCATGTACCAGTTCTACACTTAAAGAGACATTTTGATATAAAGTAAAGGACTTATATTTGTTTCACAAACACAGAAAGTAACAGCAGGGACAGGTGGACATGATCTAATCTTTAGAAACAGTCTAGGCTATCAACAACTTTCACTGCCTCTAAATGAGTGAGGTCACTAACCCCAGTCCTTTCACACAGTTCAGCCTCCCAAATCCCATCTGTAACATAAACAACAAACATTCCTCCCTTAAATAGCAACTAATATTCATGTAATGAACCATTCTGTGATCACACCTTGTATAATACAACTTATACGCACTTTTGGTTTAGAATTTTGAATACTTTGGGGAATAAAGAACAGAAAAATGCCAAGAAAAAGTAAAAAGTCTAGCACTTCCAAGGGAGTAAAAAACAGGAGGAGAGTCTGTTTCCAAAAGGGATGTGTACCTTTCAATAAAGGAATCAGATTTGAAAACAACAATGTACAAAAATCAGAGAATAGAAAGTTTATTAGACTCACATGGGATCAGTATGTGGAGGCTATGCCGACGAATAAGAGTGACAATGCATTGGCACCAGTACTGCTGCGGCCCTTAGTTTCATCAAAACTGCAGGTGGAACAGTGTGCATATCCATCTGAAATAAAAGGGTAAATAACTTAATGCATACAGACACATGCAATTTGTACTGGTTCCACACAATAAGTTAATATTAATTGGCTTTGATTAAACCAGTGAAAGAATAATTGTTTATAAAAAGACAACACACAAACAGTAAGCTTTGCTCTGACAAATTATGAAAGCAATTCTACTGTAATTTGCATAATTATCCAATTATTTAGTTAATATTGTATTATTAATCTTCTCATTATTGACAGAAAAAGTACTGAAAATGTCACTTTTTATTTCTTGAAAAGATTTGTTCCATGAAGGGAGATAACTTAGTGAGATACCTACACATGTGTAATAATTTTCTTTCCATGTCTTAATTCTCCATATAATAAAACTCAGTTAACTTAAATGTGATTTAAATTATATGCATTACATCAAAGAAAAAAAAACAATATCAGAATGTGAGTGCTTACATAATCAGAGATCTATACATATAAAAGTATTGTAGAGTGCCTGACAGTAGTTATTTTATTATTTGGCTGAGATGAGGAGTCATCTACAAATCAGATAATAAATGTCCGCCAGAATGAATTGATGTGGAATTCTGTATTCCGAGAACATACACAAGTATCCCCAATGTGTTTGTTTTTTTTTTAAATGGGACCAGCACTCTGAAGAGCAATGGGGCCTTGGTTGGAGGGAACGGGCAATTTGTAACAAATGTAGTTACAAATTAAAGATGTTTAATCTATTTGAAGAAATTGAAAATAAAAGTTCTGGACGCAAAGCAGCCAATATAAACAGAGGGCTACAAGTTGGGTTGACACAAGTGTCAATGGGAAATGCTGGCCTAAGGAAATTACTTTTGTCTGCCAGCATCCCTGCCCCTTCCACGAAGGGGATGCAAAAGGTTTCAAACAAAATTTGTAAAGAAATCATGAAAGAAAAGGGGAAAAGAAGACCATATATATAATAAATTACCAAAGATCACTTAATCCAGCATTTCTTATATGACACAAACCGGTCTATGACAACCGGAACACCTTCCTTGTGCCTTACAATGTTCTCTATCCTGGTTTATGGCATGCTGCTCTAGAACTAAATGTTTACTATTTATACATGATTTATTATGACATATATGTGAAATATCTAATAGGTGACCACATTCATCCATACGTGATATATTGTGTTTAAATAAATTATTTTGCCGCATGTATGACATCCTATGAGCAGACTCCACCATCTGGCCATACAACTTTCTGTCTTTATCAAATGCCCCCCTCCAAAGCCAGCATGTGTCTTCATCTGAAGATTTTATACATTTTCTATGTAAAAGTCTGTCAATATTAGACCAAAACTTCTCAATATTCATTGTTTAACCAAATGACACTATGACATTATAGAAATGGTGGCTATATATACTCGGTACTATGGATACACTGTGAAGCTGGTATTACCTATAGCAAACCTTGATTTTTCCAATAATCTGTGAAATAGCTTGGGACTATATAAGTAACAAATGTACCTAGTCTCGCTTGTCAAAAACAATTTTATGAGGTACTAAGCTATGTTTTATATGACTGTGTATAGAAATGTTATTGAGCTGTTCTAACTCTTGTTTACATGCCTTTCCTTCACTATCAAACTCATCTTTTGAAATAAAATGAATTCTTTTAACTATGAGTTGTGTGTTATTCATATTAGCACTTATCATACTTCACTTTGGTGATATGGGATAAATCACATTATGTCATATTATGTAATAGTAAGGTCAAAGGTCAATGCACTAGTCAGCATGTACCAGTTCTACACTTAAAGAGACATTTTGATATAAAGTAAAGGACTTATATTTGTTTCACAAACACAGAAAGTAACAGCAGGGACAGGTGGACATGACCTAATCTTTAGAAACAGTCTAGGCTATCAACAACTTTCACTGCCTCTAAATGAGTGAGGTCACTAACCCCAGTCCTTTCACACAGTTCAGCCTCCCAAATCCCATCTGTAACATAAACAACAAACATTCCTCCCTTAAATAGCAACTAATATTCATGTAATGAACCATTCTGTGATCACACCTTGTATAATACAACTTATACGCACTTTTGGTTTAGAATTTTGAATACTTTGGGGAATAAAGAACAGAAAAATGCCAAGAAAAAGTAAAAAGTCTAGCACTTCCAAGGGAGTAAAAAACAGGAGGAGAGTCTGTTTCCAAAAGGGATGTGTACCTTTCAATAAAGGAATCAGATTTAAAAACAACAATGTACAAAAATCAGAGAATAGAAAGTTTATTAGACTCACATGGGATCAGTATGTGGAGGCTATGCCGACGAATAAGAGTGACAATGCATTGGCACCAGTACTGCTGCGGCCCTTAGTTTCATCAAAACTGCAGGTGGAACAGTGTGCATATCCATCTGAAATAAAAGGGTAAATAACTTAATGCATACAGACACATGCAATTTGTACTGGTTCCACACAATAAGTTAATATTAATTGGCTTTGATTAAACCAGTGAAAGAATAATTGTTTATAAAAAGACAACACACAAACAGTAAGCTTTGCTCTGACAAATTATGAAAGCAATTCTACTGTAATTTGCATAATTATCCAATTATTTAGTTAATATTGTATTATTAATCTTCTCATTATTGACAGAAAAAGTACTGAAAATGTCACTTTTTATTTCTTGAAAAGATTTGTGCCATGAAGGGAGATAACTTAGTGAGATACCTACACATGTGTAATAATTTTCTTTCCATGTCTTAATTCTCCATATAATAAAACTCAGTTAACTTAAATGTGATTTAAATTATATGCATTACATCAAAGAAAAAAAAACAATATCAGAATGTGAGTGCTTACATAATCAGAGATCTATACATATAAAAGTATTGTAGAGTGCCTGACAGTAGTTATTTTATTATTTGGCTGAGATGAGGAGTCATCTACAAATCAGATAATAAATGTCCACCAGAATGAATTGATGTGGAATTCTGTATTCCGAGAACATACACAAGTATCCCCAATGTGTTTGGTTTTTTTTTAAATGGGACCAGCACTCTGAAGAGCAATGGGGCCTTGGTTGGAGGGAACGGGCAATTTGTAACAAATGTAGTTACAAATTAAAGATGTTTAATCTATTTGAAGAAATTGAAAATAAAAGTTCTGGACGCAAAGCAGCCAATATAAACAGAGGGCTACAAGTTGGGTTGACACAAGTGTCAATGGGAAATGCTGGCCTAAGGAAATTACTTTTGTCTGCCAGCATCCCTGCCCCTTCCACGAAGGGGATGCAAAAGGTTTCAAACAAAATTTGTAAAGAAATCATGAAAGAAAAGGGGAAAAGAAGACCATATATATAATAAATTACCAAAGATCACTTAATCCAGCATTTCTTATATGACACAAACCGGTCTATGACAACCGGAACACCTTCCTTGTGCCTTACAATGTTCTCTATCCTGGTTTATGGCATGCTGCTCTAGAACTAAATGTTTACTATTTATACATGATTTATTATGACATATATGTGAAATATCTAATAGGTGACCACATTCATCCATACGTGATATATTGTGTTTAAATAAATTATTTTGCCGCATGTATGACATCCTATGAGCAGACTCCACCATCTGGCCATACAACTTTCTGTCTGCCATAGCCGTCTTTATCAAATGCCCCCCTTCCAAAGCCAGCATGTGTCTTCATCTGAAGATTTTATACATTTTCTATGTAAAAGTCTGTCAATATTAGACCAAAACTTCTCAATATTCATTGTTTAACCAAATGACACTATGACATTATAGAAATGGTGGCTATATATACTCGTTACTATGAATACACTGTGAAGCTGGTATTACCTTTAGGTATCACGGTACCAATTTTTTTTCCATAGACCTCAATGCTAATATTTGGAGAGATAACTATATTTTCTATCCTAATTTAGCATGCATCTCACACACTGTTATAGAGAACAATGTTAGATTGTCAATTTGATGATGACAAAACCAGGTACTCCATTGCATTTAAGAGAGATAACTCTGCTGGAAGTAGACAGGGGTATGAGTTATCTAGTCACAACATACTTATTTTCAGTCATGTCTATGACATTTTCAAAAAATCATAAAAAATACAAAATATGATCTATATAGGAATTAACACAAATTCACATGTTGCCAAGAGGCTAAACTATTTTTTAAGCCTAACAGAAAGTACAACTCTTACATAATCCACCAATCATAGCTTGTGTTGTTGTTAATCTCTGAATGGTATGGACCTACACCATAAGCTCCTCCCACCTGCAATTGCGCAATTGGTACCGTTATACCTTACGGACATAGACCACAATTAATTTTACTATATGTTCTCTACATATGTTTCTCAGTGCTGACCTTTCCACAGTGTGACAATCAATACAAATCATATGTTAATCTAAAATACCTCCAAAGATGACTTCACGGTGAAATTCTTGTCAACGGTTGATCGGCATTTTTTTGAGCTGCTGCACTGTAAACAGAGCAGCATGTACACAGACCACATATTTCACTTCCGGATCATCACCAAAGCCTTATTACTCCATGTGCACTGTCGCCAAATTACACACTGACAACCACTCTCTCTGCTCATATTCTCAAGAATGAACAATTACCTTTAAATCCCTACCAAATATGCATCAATATAACTCTTCTATCACCACCAAAAGGAGAGAGGAAAAAATGTTCTAAAAATAGACTGGAACTACATTCGTACTGAACTGGAAGTATTAATTGTGGTGTGATTCCTGACAGGCCCAACTTTTTGGGGCAAATTTTAGTAAAACTTTTATTTTTGAATGCCACACCTATTTGAACTTTATACATGAAGTCTTTTTGAATTTCCTTGCATACAAGACATGTGACACCTGCTGGAAAGTGTGTAGTGCAGGTGTTCCACAGGGTGCAAGTGTTGATTCATGTGCTTTTGAGAAACCAAAACTAAATTTGCTATATCTTCCTTAATTATAGGACTTTTTCAATGCTGTAAAAACCTAATTGTACTACAAGATAAGGCCTGTCTGAAACTATGTTGAAAGTTTATACATTTTGATCAATTCAAATTTTAATGGAAATTTAAATAAACATATAAATTTATAAACTAAATTTTATTGAAAAATTAAATTTTCATAAAAGTTTGAAAACAAATTTTGTCAAAGTTTAGGCAGAAAAGTTGATCAATCAATGGTCTTTAAAATAAATGGTGGTTTGGGTCTGTGTAACTGAGAACATTTTTCCCAGGGGTAGTGAAGTAGCATGACTCATAGTGATTTTGGCAACAAACCGCAATATGCCTGTCAAGGTGCATATAGGTGTACACACTAAAGAAGCAACAACAGGTGCTATGTTCCATATTTATTGTGTCAGGTATTTAGGCAGTTATTTGTATAATTAATAGTGCACTCAGATTTAAACATCTGATGGGACCACTTCCATGTTTTATAGGAAAATTGCATTACATTTCAGTGTCGATAACTACAAAAAGCGACAATAAGATAGGAAAATACAGTTTTTAGGCAGGCTTTACCTTACTGAACAATGGTGCTAATCTCTCCCATGAAGATCTAAGCCATGTCCTTGAGGTGCTGTATATTAGTGTGGTGATATGATCACTTATGGCAGTACACTGCATATGTCCTTATGAAACCTTGCTATCACCACCAGACTACTGGAGAGCTTCCAAGCTGATCCACCACTAACACTTTGTTCCAGATACCAGCCTAGACCTGAAAAGATATAAAATGTTTCACTTATATCTAGAAAACAGTAAGATGTATGCAAATGAAGTTAAAATGTGTTAGATATAGTGATTTCCAAATAACATTCAGGCAGCAAGCATAGGAAATAAATATTAAACTTGACAGAGTGACACCAAAAGTGACACTATCACCACCAAAAGGAGAGAGGAAAAAAATGTTCTAAAAATAGACTGGAACTACAGTATTAATTGTGGTGTGATTTCTTATGTGTCCATAGTGGAAAATGGGCGTATGTATATGAGCGTGATACGCTGGAAACTCTGTGGATAGACTGGCCTAGGGGCGTGCAGTTAAATATTTCCCAGTTGGAATCACACCACAATTAATACTTCCAGTTCAGTACGAATGTAGTTCCAGTCTATTTTTAGAACATTTTTTCCTCTCTCCTTTTGGTGGTGATAGAAGAGTTATATTGATGCATATTTGGTAGGGATTTAAAGGTAATTGTTCATTCTTGAGAATATGAGCAGAGAGAGTGGTTGTCAGTGTGTAATTTGGCGACAGTGCACATGGAGTAATAAGGCTTTGGTGATGATCCGGAAGTGAAATATGTGGTCTGTGTACATGCTGTTCTGTTTACAGTGCAGCAGCTCAAAAAAATGCCGATCAACCGTTGACAAGAATTTCACCGTGAAGTCATCTTTGGAGGTATTTTAGATTAACATATGATTTGTATTGATTGTCACACTGTGGAAAGGTCAGCACTGAGAAATATATGTAGAGAACATATAGTAAAATTAATTGTGGTCTATGTCCAGTTAGTAAGGGAATACTAGTGGAATTTCTATGGCATGACGGGCTTGCGGTACGGAAATAGGATGATAATGAAGAAAAACCATGCTAAAGTGCGGTTAATGGACTCTTGGGCAAGTTGTCTCCTCTGGGTCGCCCATTGATTACAGCAAAAATTAATAATTATAGCAGACACGTCTTTCTTTCCATTTTACAACTCAAGTTGTATGGAAGTCTTTGGAAATTTGGGGAAAACTTATGACTTCCAGCGTGACTCGCGCCAGGGTTTTGACACCGCTCGGTCAAGTGAATATCCCTGTGCGTGTAACAATAATATTGGTTACTCAAAAGTCAACACCGTCCGATTGCATTCCATCCCTTAAACCCTTTCTGTGTGGGACAGGTACAACTTAACCAATTCGACGATTAACTGCATATTCTTTTAACATATGTATATGCCAAAGTGCGTTTTGTTTTTTCCTCCAAGGAGTGTTTTTTAATATAATTTAAATCTATTTCATTTCAACTGTGTAGGGACCTTAGTACATAACCAGAAGAGAATTTTTTGGCACAGGCAAACGTGTGAGGACCAGGCTGAAAACTTCTTTTCTTTGTATTTTTGTCATAATTTAATTTCGTTTTGACTGAGTAGACAACTTGTATTAAACATATAAACATAATCGTGAAGATTAACTTATGTGTCTTAAATTTAAAAAAGTTTCTCTTTTAACAAGTTCAGGGGTACACAAATAATGTGTTCAATAACTAGTTCAAAGGGACTAAATCTAAATGTCAACAGGGATAGGATTGCCAGAATCTCCGCTGAGTGACATAGAACCCTTTGAGATGAATAGTTCATAATTCTCCAAAATAAATCGGACTGGATTTGTTCGTTTCAATGCATGAGTTTGATAATGATATCTTAGAAATGAACTCATTTGGAACAGGTTTGTTTTGATTCTGTTGCTTAATTTAATTTTTTAGGAATCAGAAATAATATACCCTTTCCTGTCAAAATAAGCGCACATAGGAGGAGAAAGCGATTTCTGATCAATCTTATCATAAACTTGATAATTCTGTAAAAGTTTGAATTTTTGGGAATCCATATATTAGGCTTTTCATTTTATAGCAGAAGACTGCTGATTGAAAGACTTACAGACAAAAGAAACTTTATGAGTTTAGGAATACTTGTCAGCTGTACAAGCAACATTTTCTAATGTTTTAACCTTATGCTCATTGAGATAAGTCTTAACATCACTATTACTATTGACACAATATTACTATTGACAAAATATTACTATTGACACAGTTCTTGAACTATTCAACTAATATGAGCTGCCTAATGTTATCACGATCTTGATCAACCTTCTTGGCTAAGCACTAAGTGTCAAATGATTGCTATTTTTCTCTTGCAAATACTACATGGGTTTGACAGTTTTTTTGTACATAGTTCCGAAACCGTTGTGAATATGCCTAATAACCCTTCAATATATATTCTTTAGCTAGATCGTAATAGTAATATATATTCTTTAGCTAGATCGTAATAGTTCTTCAATATATATTCTTTAGCTAGATCGTAATAGTTCTTTGCTGTTCTCACAGGCAAAGTGTAGATGTAACAAATGTTGCAAAAAAATACACTTTGTATTAACAATCTAATGTTACCTTGGCCGTCTAATATTTTCAGCAATGTTTGTAAAATTAGGAAAATATTTAATTTCTTTTCCCATAAAATGATGTACTAACCTAAAATTGTCGTAACATTAAAATCTTGTATGGAATGTAGGGATGTACTTTGAAACATGATGCTAATAACATGTGCCTTTTCCTAGCTGAACCTTGACCCATGTAGCTAACTAATAAGTGCCTTTTTCCAGTTGAACCTTGACCCATGTAGCTAACCAACAAGTGCCTTCTTCCAGCTGAATCTTGACCCGTATAGCTAACCAACAAGTGCATTTTTCCAGCTGAACCTTGACTTATGTAGCTAATAAACAAAGTGTTTTTGCAGCTGGAAGGATTTACAGCCTGAAGCAAGTTTATTACTTGTTACATATTCATCAAGGCGAAATCCTCAATGCCTTCTTGCCTTGACTAAAGAAAAACATTACATTCGAGAAGTGAGTTTGTGAAGTGTGTCACCATCTCCAGCTCCACCTTTGTTGGTAAATGTAATAAGCATAACAGTGGGATCCGATTCTTCCAGCTGCATCTAATCATACAGTTGAGTGGAAGATGCTGTTTTCGGTTGTTGTTTTTGCTGTTGTGTTGGATTTAAAGTCATTTCAACACACAGGATAGGCTATACATGGCAGCGGGTATTAATGGTGAAGGAAAAGCCCTGGTAAAGCCTGATAAGAACCATTGGCCGCTGACCGCTGAGAAGCTACTGGCAAGCTTTCTCACATATAAACCTTATACCCAAACCCACACTGACAGAGGTAAATGATTGATAAAGTTGAGTGATTTAGATAGTTCTGCTACTTGAGTCTTCTACTGTTTTGGTCCCCTTACTGTTTTGGTCCCCTACCGTTTTTGTCCGTTACATTTCAAAGGTTGATGTGCAGTGAACTACACTGTTGTCTCCAAATCACTCTCCAGAGCGTGATGCTCCTTGCCAGCTGAGATATTTTAAGTATATACATGTGATTCATATTTTTGCTCCAGTGAAGAGTTATATCCCTTTATATGTAGTGATACCATATAGTCAAACCATTTCGTTTTTTTATCTGAACATACTATTATTTGTGATTTTCTTGTTTGAGTCATCAGTCATAACATAAAGGCTATTCATTGTGGAAGCAATGGGAGTTAAGTCCCTTCCCCAAATACAAATTACTGCTGTGGACCATAACTCATCTAGGAAGGATTCAAACTTGAAACCCACTGATTACAAATGAGGCATGCTAATTTCTGAACTACTGTGGTAAAAAGTATCATTTAAGGTTAATCACTAAGATTTCTTTTTAAACTTTTGCTGTACAAAGGTAAAGAACTTTTATTATTTTTTGGACATCTTTGCTTAAAAATGTGTTTAGTTAACAGCATAATATTTACAAACCATGCTCACAGCACAGATTTAAGAAAAAAACAAAACAGTGGTTAATTACAAATTTATTCAATCTATCAAGACATAATAAAATAATTCATATAAAATCAATGATCATTGATTCTGTTTAAAATGCAAAGTATCTATGTACAAAAATAAACAGGTTACATTGGAAAAAGCTATTCAAGTGAATTTTGTGAATACATAGAAATTATATGTGAACATATTCTGCTTTCTATTATAAGTGATACTCTTTTGTATTCTTTTCCTCAGTGTGTACTTACTATATATATATATATATATATATATTAATAAATATATATATTAATCATAAATCAAAACAATGTTTTGTGAATTACACTCATAATTTGTTTATTGCAAGGATTGTATTTTCTGATGAAATATACAGTATTTTATTCTGTAATGCAGGTTAAGGTTCTACTTCAAAATTGTTTCCTTAAAATTACACATAGACATTTTTAAAAAGTTGTAAAGTAGGTGGACTTACCATGATTAATTATAATACCTTCCAGCCAAATTGAGATTCCTGGCTTTAAATTTAAACTTGTTATTTAAATTTCAACTCAATATTTAACTGAACTTTTATTCTCACAGAGGCATGCCATATTTGATTTATCATACATACTGTGCACTTGTGAAGCATGTGATATTCATCTTTGACAACAAGGTCATGTGTTAAACAATGTCACCTGTTAGGAGAGTTATTCACCTTTGTTCATGTTGGGGGTCTACAGTTTAACAGTTGTCATATAGGGGGTCTACACTTTGACAGTTGTAATGTTGGGGGTCTACACTTTGACAGTTGTCATGTAGGGGGTCTACACTTTGACAGTTCTCATGTTGGGGGTCTACAGTTTAACAGTTGTCATGTTGGGGGTCTACAGTTTAACAGTTGTCATGTTGGGGGTCTACACTTTAACATTTGTCATGTTGGGGGTCTACACTTTAACATTTATCATGTAGGGGGTCTACACTTTAACATTTGTCATGTAGGGGGTCTATACTTTGACATTTGTCATGTAGGGGGTCTACACTTTGACACTTGTCATGTAGTGTGTCTACACTTTGACACTTGTCATGTAGTGGGTCTACACTTTGACATTTGTCATGTAGGGGGTCTATACTTTGACAGTTGTCATGTAGGGGGTCTACACTTTAACAGAGCTTTCTCTCTATCCTAAGATGATCACATTTAATAAAGTACATGTAACATCTGTATAAACTAAACCCACAAGATTAACTGCTAACAAGACAGCAGACAAATATGATGGCATAGTTTCATCAAAATCTTGATGTTTACATTGGTTTTAGCACCCTCATGCCTTCAGCCATACTGCAATCAAATGTGCAGTTTAAAAAGTGGTTTTATCTGAATTTTGGACAAAAAGAAGTACAAGAGCTATTTTTTAAAAGGCTGGTGTGCATATAACGTATAATTTTGTATATTTTCATTGAATCAATAAAAAGCTGGTTATTTATTCAAAAGATGACAAAAAAAGCAAATTATTCATTAAAATCATAAAAATAAATTGAATTTGTAAAGCTTTATACAGTCACACATGAGCAACAAACATTATGGTTGTTATAAAACACTCCCTCATTATAATGCCATCCTTTAGAGTCATAGAGTATATTACCATATAGTAAGGCTATCTTATGATGAGGTATGTTAACATATCTCATTTATCTCCACTTTATGAAATAACATCCATGACTTTTAATCACCCTGTAACAGGAATCATGTTATAATGAAGATCCTTATAAGGAGGGAGTTCTCTATAGACTGCAATTGTTTTGTTTGTAGAAGATATGAAGACACATAAGAAATTACATAAAATTTGCTTGTATCCATACTAAAGCATTGTTATCCTTACTATAAATTCCAATGCTTCTTATTGGTAATTTCTGTATGTACACTTTATCACCATGTTCATTATAATGAGTGAGTTCTTGTTTTCTGGTTTTATAGGACATATGAAGGCACATAAGAAATTCAATATATATATTGACACACACAAATTCAATATATCTATTGACACACACACACACACATTCAGACACAGAAACATAGGCAGAATAATATTAGCTTTTGCTTTTTACCGGTAAATAACAAAACATAATATAAAATGAAACGCCATTTTCTGTATTTACAGTTTATCACTAGATACATTTTATTTGTATCCCTGAATGAAACAATGTCCTTTCATTATTGTATTTCTTAAGATATGTGTAATTTGTAGAGGACTTTCATTATTGTATTTCTTAAGATATGTGTAACTTGTAGAGGACTTTCATTATTGTATTTCTTAAGATATGTGTAATTTGTAGAGGACTTTCATTATTGTATTTCTTAAGATATGTGTAATTTGTAGAGGACTTTCATTATTGTATTTCTTAAGATATGTGTAACTTGTAGAGGACTTTCATTATTGTATTTCTTAAGATATGTGTAATTTGTAGAGGACTTTCATTATTGTATTTCTTAAGATATGTGTAATTTGTAGAGGACTTTCATTATTGTATTTCTTAAGATATGTGTAATTTGTAGAGGACTTTCATTATTGTATTTCTTAAGATATGTGTAATTTGTAGAGGACTTTCATTATTGTATTTCTTAAGATATGTGTAATTTGTAGAGGACTTTCATTATTGCATTTCTTAAGATATGTGTAATTTGTAGAGGACTTTCATTATTGTATTTCTTAAGATATGTGTAACTTGTAGAGGACTTTCATTATTGTATTTCTTAAGATATGTGTAATTTGTAGAGGACTTTCATTATTGTATTTCTTAAGATATGTGTAATTTGTAGAGGACTTTCATTATTGTATTTCTTAAGATATGTGTAATTTATAGAGGACTTTCATTATTGTATTTCTTAAGATATGTGTAACTCATAGAGGAGAATGATCATTATTTTTTTCCTTGAACCTTAAATCAGTTTTTATTTAATGATACCAAAAATATTTTTATTACACTTAAATATGACATTTATCATCCTTTTGTAAAAGATGTCCATTAAAGTTAATGTAAGTTTAAAAAATATTGGATATTTCTAGTTCATTATTAAAAAAGAATAATACTACATGTATAAAAATTACTGATTTTAAAAAAGCAATTAAGTTTGTTTTTAATGTCACATTACATGTTTTGAACAGTCACATTTTTTATGTTCATTTATAATCAATGTAATTATATTTTTATCATTACAAAATTTCCCTTCTTTACAATTTTAGAAAAGTAAAATTTTAATTTCAAAAGTCCTCAGAATGAATCTAGAAGTAAAAATCTACAGAAATGGTGATTGGAGTGTTGTCACCAAGAGACATACAAAATTCATACTTCAGATTTAACATCATGGGAAAAAACAAAGCAAATATACAGTTATACATTTTTTTAAATGTGCAGTAATGATAAACTGACATTTATCAAATAGTTTTTTAAATTCTGACACTGGAATTGTGGCTGTGGATAACCAAAAGAAATTTTTTCATGACTAATACTTTCACAATGAAAACATTCCCTTATATCTTTATATAGAGTGTTAGAATGAAATTTGCATGAATAAGCTAAACTTTTCATGTCTTTAGAAAAAAAATCTTTACCAAAATCTATGTTTGTACATTTGATTATTAGTTTTCAAGCTTCAATCCGGATGTGAATTTAAATGAAAGTAATATAAGATTATAGGCCAGGCTATACAGCTGTAAGCGTATAGGCCAGGCTCTCCAGCTGTAAGAGGGTCGGAACACCAAAATTAATTTGATCCTTATGTACAAAATAAAAGTTTTAAAAAAACATGCAGGATGTTGTAACATTTTTTAAATTTAAAATTATGTGTACATAAGCTAAATTCATAATAACTTGGACAAACAATTCTTATCACAATTGTATTATCAAAACATTGCAATAATCTTCACATTCATTTTTTGCAGATGATATAGTCTATATTAATATGTAAATTAATATATAACCGAAAGAATCTTTTGATCTTTCACAAAACCTCTTTTCTCTAAAATCCAACTAAATTTGAATCCAAAATAGTGTCCCAATATACTTTAAAATTCACAAATATGATCAGCAGTATTTTCCTAATGGGAAATTTGAAACAGTATTAATCTAAATGCCAGGTAAAACAATGTTGATAGACAGTATTATCTTAATGCCAGGTAAAAGAATATTGATAGACAGTATTATATTAACACCAGGTAAAACAATGTTGATAGACAGTATTATCTTAACACCTGGTAAAACAATGTTGATAGACAGTATTATCTTAATGCCAGGTAAAAGAATATTGATAGACAGTATTATCTTAACATTAGGTAAAACAATGTTGATAGACAGTATTATCTTAATGCCAGGTAAAACAATGTTGATAGACAGTATTATCTTGACACCAGGTAAAACAATGTTGATAGACAGTATTATCTTAACACCAGGTAAAAAAATGTTGATAGACAGTATTATCTTAATGCCAGGTAAAACAATGTTGATAGACAGTATTATCTTGACACCAGGTAAAACAATGTTGATAGACAGTATTATCTTAACACCAGGTAAAAAAATGTTGATAGACAGTATTATCTTAATGCCAGGTAAAAAAATGTTGATAGACAGTATTATCTTAATGCCAGGTAAAACAATGTTGATAGACAGTATTATATTAACACCAGGTAAAACAATGTTGATTCCATCCTGTTTTTGTTTAATTGTATCATAGTTTGTCCAAGTTAAAATGACTTGCATTTCTGTCCAATCAGCAAAATAAGATCGATGTTTACATGTTGATTACTAAATGTTTAAATAATTGTTGACAACAAAGACACTTAAGTTTTGACCCGAGAAGAAAGTTTGATCTCAAGATGTGTCATAACAACAGGATGAGTTTTCTTTTGCAGTCTTGTAAGTTCCCTTGAC
Source organism: Unio delphinus (assembly GCA_029339505.1). Taxonomy (NCBI): domain Eukaryota; kingdom Metazoa; phylum Mollusca; class Bivalvia; order Unionida; family Unionidae; genus Unio; species Unio delphinus. The sequence goes on from JAQISU010000011.1 coordinate 6,219,030, forward strand.
TTTCCCATATTTCACTATCCATTTTTGACTATTAAAGTTGTAGCTCTTTATCGATTATGGGTACATTTTTCGACATCCACTGTATGTTACTCTTTGTCTTCTCCACAGCCTGCTCAAAGGCCCTCGCACCTGCTCCCAGGTTTGGAAATTGTGTCATAAAGTGCCTCAACTTGTCAAAGGAAATAAAAGTAAATATATAGTGAATTATGATACAATACTGCAACATTATTGTATTTAATTTATCTACAAAATAGGACAGATGCCAAGAAAATGACAGCATTAATAATTTAACATGTTTGATTTGCTGAATATCATGAAAGAATTTTATAGTCCTTTTTAAACATAAAATATCACCTTAAAGGTAACTTGATATTTTTTACATGACCTTATACTGATGTATTCCTTTATCCATCTAATGATTTAATTTTGTCTGCATCATGTACAAATATATTTTGTCATCTGTTAAGTTCATTTAAATGTAGTTGACCAACACAAGACTATTTTCTGTGGACAACCTACTCTTGGTCAATAATTCTTACTTTATTTTAGGAAATATTTTTTTTTAAAAATGTACAGAGGGCATACAGATGGCATCGTATGAAGTGAAGCAACAGCTGATAAAGAGCTGTGGAAAGAAAATAAGTTGAGTCAACTACACAAGAAATAGTTATACATACAAGAAAAAAAATATTATATTCCTATTTCAGTGGAAAATAGTATTTGGTTTAATTCAGAAAAACATACTGTATTTGTGTTAGTCTCAGAAATTAAGCAAATTAATTCCAAGAATGCAAGCTTAGATGGAAGGGCATTTGAGATGGATGCATGCATGCATGTAATTTCCATGTTCTTTTGTAGATCTGGTGAAACCAAAAAGAAACCGAACAATATCATTGCCAAATATGATACATGTCAAGATTAAAATGTTATCCACACATGTTAAAATATTCTAGAGAGAGAGCAAAAGTTCAAATTTGATGATGAAAGAAAGAGAAGAATGTGGTAGAAAGGGTATAAGTTGAAATGTGGTAGATACAGATAGTAAGAGTTTGAATGTGGTAGATACAGACAGCAAGAGTAGAAATGTGATAGATACAGACAGTAAGACCTTGAATGTGGTAGAAAGGGAAACAGTTTAAATGTGGTACATATAGACAGTAACCATGGATATGTGGCAGTTTGAAATTGGTAGAAGGGTTAGAGTGGAAATGTGGTAGATACAGACAGTAACCATGGATAGATAACATTTTGAATATGATAGAAAGGGTTAGAGTGGAAATGTGGTATAAAGGGTAAGAGTTGAAATGTGGTAGAAAGGGTAAGAGTTGAAATGTGGTAGAAAGGGTAAGAGTTGAAATGTGGTAGAAAGGGTAAGAGTGGAAATGTGGTAGAAAGGGTAAGAGTGGAAATGTGGTAGAAAGGGTTAGAGTTGAAATGTGGTATAAAGGGTAAGAGTGGAAATGTGGTAGAAAGGGCAAGAGTGGAAATGTGATAGAAAGGGTTAGAGTTGAAATGTGGCAGAATGGGTAAGAGTTGAAATGTGTAGAAAGGGCAAGAGTGGAAATGTGATAGAAAGGGTTACAGTTGAAATGTGGCAGAAAGGGTAAGAGTTGAAATGTGTAGAAAGGGCAAGAGTGGAAATGTGGTAGAAAGGACAAGAGTGGAAATGTGATAGAAAGGGTTAGAGTTGAAATGTGGCAGAAAGGGTAAGAGTTGAAATGTGTAGAAAAGGCAAGAGTGGAAATGTGGTAGAAAGGGCAAGAGTGGAAATGTGGTAGAAAGGGTAAGAGTTGAAATGTGGTAGAAAGGTAAGAGTTGAAATGTGGTAGAAAGTGTAAGAGTGGAAATGTGGTAGAAAGGATAAGAGTGGAAATGTGGTAGAAAGGGTAAGAGTGGAAATGTGGTAGAAAGGGCAAGAGTGGAAATGTGATAGATAGGGTTCGAGTTGAAATGTGGCAGAAAGGGTAAGAGTTGAAATGTGTAGAAAGGGCAAGAGTGGAAATGTGATAGAAAGGGTTAGAGTTGAAATGTGGCAGAAAGGGTAAGAGTTGAAATGTGTAGAAAGGGCAAGAGTGGAAATGTGATAGAAAGGGTTACAGTTGAAATGTGGCAGAAAGGGTAAGAGTTGAAATGTGTAGAAAGGGCAAGAGTGGAAATGTGGTAGAAAGGGCAAGAGTGGAAATGTGGTAGAATGGGTAAGAGTGGAAATGTGGTAGAAAAGGTAAGAGTGGAAATGTGGTAGAAAGGGTAAGAGTTGAAATGTGGTAGAAAGGTAAGAGTTGAAATGTGGTAGAAAGTGTAAGAGTGGAAATGTGGTAGAAAGGGTAAGAGTGGAAATGTGGTAGAAAGGGTAAGAGTTGAAATGTGGTAGAAAGGGTAAGAGTGGGAATGTGGTAGAAAGGGTAAGAGTGGAGATGTGGAAGGAAAGTAAGAGTTGAAATGTGGTAGAAAGGGTAAGAGTGGAAATTTGGTAGAAAGGGTAAGAGTTGAAATGTGGTAGAAAGGTAAGAGTTGAAATGTGGTAGAAAGTGTAAGAGTGGAAATGTGGTAGAAAGGGTAAGAGTGGAAATGTGGTAGAAAGGGTAAGAGTTGAAATGTGGTAGAAAGGGTAAGAGTGGGAATGTGGTAGAAAGGGTAAGAGTGGAGATGTGGAAGAAAGGTAAGAGTTGAAATGTGGTAGAAAGGGTAAGAGTGGAAAGGTGGTAGAAAGGGTAAGAGTGGAAATGTGGAAGAAAGGTAAGAGTGGAAATGTGGTAGAAAGCATAAGAGTTGAAATGTGGTAGAAAGGTAAGAGTTGAAATGTGGTAGAAAGGGTAAGAGTTCAAATGTGGTAGAAAGGGTAAGAGTGGAAATGTGGTAGAAAGGGTAAGAGTGGAAATGTGGTAGAAAGGGTAAGAGTTGAAATGTGGTAGAAAGGGTAAGAGTGGAAATGTGGTAGAAAGGGTAAGAGTGGAAATTTGGTAGAAAGGGTAAGAGTGGAAATGTGGTAGAAAGGGTAAGAGTTGAAATGTGGTAGATACAGACAGTAACTATGAATATATAGATAAAATTACAAAATAAAATGCTCCAGTATTACCTGTTCCAGCTCAAAATCAGTGTTAAATGATTCTGTGATGCCACTTATTAGGTTGGAAAATGAAAATGACCCACCACCATATCTGAATATAAAGCAAAATTAAACATATTATATAGGCAAGAAATATTCCTACAAGATCATGTACAAAAGAAGCTTAAAATTAAACATATTATATAGGCAAGAAATATTCCTACAAGATCATGTACAAAAGACGTTTATTACATTCTCATTTTATCAAATATGTTTGATCAGGTGTTTTACTTCATGTTTAATCCATACCTCTGTATCACACAACCAAACTGGAACTGTTCAGATTTGTTCACTCATGTAATATTAAATCACCTTATATTAACCCTAGTGTTCTCAAATTCCATTCATAGCATGAAGTGAGATGTTAGAAAGTATTCAATCGTAATAATTACAAAAACATATTCAAGTTGTGTTTTTTATGTTGTGAGAATTATCTTGTGTGGTACAGAATACAAGTGCATCTCAGACTGCTGGTCTTGACATATCACTACAACACATCAAATTCGTTTTTCTCCACCTACTCGAATTAAAACACATATGTATATCTGGGTATTTTTTATGCACCTAGCAATGGTCTTCCTGTGAAAAAGAGAGTCAACTGGTTACTGTAAAGATTTGCCACAAATATTTTTGTTTAAGGAAAGTCATATCTGATAATATATGTACCATGGTTTAGGTTTTATGCATGTTTTTTATGCATGTTCAATTATGAGTACAAGAAATAGTAATGCCAAATGTTATTTTCACATTGATTTTTCAGAGATAACTGGAGATTATGGGACTGATTCACTGTTTGAATTTGATAAATAAAGACAGATGTGTTCATTTTATAATTGGAAAACCAGTCAACTATATTCACAATCCCAGTCACTCAAAACATGATTAGCTACCTTTCAGGATTTTAGACACATTTTATCACTGATAGGTGGTTATGTAGGTGAAATGAAATATATTAAGTGACATAACTCTGGGTAATAATAAAGTGGAAATAATTCATAGTCTCATCAACATAAAACTTCCTGCCAAATTCAGCTGAACTCAAACCAGTTGCAATAAAACTTATTTTGCTAAAATAAAAGTCAGGAGGAAGGGCGATTAGTATCCATTACTCTTGTAATTTATGTCATTTAAACACTAAAAATTAATTTAAAATTGTTTAAAACTGCTTACCAAATTTAAGTGAAAACCGACAATCCTAATTTAGTTCAAAGTTGGGAGGGTGAGCAATAATGTACCAAACCTCCTATCAAAGAGGACAGAAAAGGCAGGAAACTCCTTCAGGATCTCATCAAGAGAAAGCTTCAAATGAAGTTTGTTAAGATCCACCCATTCGTGGAAAAGCTTTTGGGAAAACCAACTTGATGATAGCTGTAAGGATGGGCAATGCAGTTACTATTGGGGTCTTCTAACTCTGTCAAGCGGAGCTTAAAATATGTTAATTTCAGACTGTATTCATATTTGCTTATAGTGTTAGTAGTGGTTGTCAGATGAATAAGTTTTGAAAAATTGAATGGTTTTCATAACAGGATGTTTCACGTTCTGTTCAGTTGAATTCTGTTAAGTAGTTTTTAAAAAGTTCCTAAAAGACTTTTGCTGCTTTTAAAAATGGCAGTCATTTTTTATGCCAGATCAATATCATGTGTGTAAGTAAATATTAGAAGCAATGGTTAAAGATGTTGTTGTTGTTGCTGTTGAGGGGGAGGGCAGTTTTGCAACAGAGACCATATTTGAAGGCAGGCAAGCATAATGTAAAATTTTCTGCACCAGATTTTGAGAAGTTGTTTAAGGGTTCTCGTTAGGGTAATGTTAGGAATACATGAAATACAGAATATCATTTGGGGATTTTTTAATAACATTGCGTATTAGATAGAATATGGTATAATCTGGATTTTGAAGTGGTTTTTTTATCTCTGGAAATATTTGATATGCTCATACATAATTCTTGGACAAAGTTTATCAAAATATTATTCAGATTTCCAACACTGGAGTGTTAAATCTTGTGATTCTGCAAGAAACTGTAGATAAACACAAAACAGACTTCATCATATGTCATCGTCTTCCATCTTGGATTTTCTTGCAAGACTCAAACTATGTCATCGTCTTCCATTTTAGATTTTCCAACAGGACTCAAATTTGAATCTATTAGAACATTTCATTACCAGGACTTTTGTTATTTAATTTGTGGATTATTAATGGATTATTTTTTGGATTTGATTGTTAAAATTGTAATTTTTTTTCCCTTTTTATAATCTTTTTCAGGGATATTGTTGTTGTTGTTGTTGTAGGGTTTAATGCCATTTTTCAGGACACAATAGGCTATACATGGTGGCCAGTATTATTGGTGGAGGAAGAACTTGGCAAAACCTCCGGAAAGAACCACCAACCCACGAGAAGCTACTGACAAACATTCTCACAAAACTACATTAGCTGAATCTTAGACTCTAACCCACGCAGACAGGTGAGATAGCAGTGATCCATACCGTAGAGTGTTTTAGACCACTCGGCCAATTGGAGCCCCTCCTGGGAAATAAATTATTTGTTAAATTTTAGAGAGCATGTTGTTTTCACTCTTTCTTTGCTGCCATTTTTTAGAGCTTAAACTTGTAACAGTACATATTAGTTTTCTTACTCACAAAATTATAAGTTTCAAGCAGTTGATATCTTAGTCTGAAGGCATTTATAACAGCTTTTACTGACATGTTGGATATGTTGCCAACCTCATCAGAGTGCTGGGAATTCGCTCTGATTGATTCCAGGAAATGCAGGGGATGTAATAATATGCACTAACTGAATGAAATGTCAATGATTTATAATATGATTACAGTCAGTTTTGCACTAAATTTAATTCACATGCAATGTTTCCAATACAGCAATGAACTTGCATAAAGCCTCCTGCATTCAGTTATTGCAAAGCCATCTTCAATGTTATAGCTAAAGCCTATTTTGCATGCACAAGGAAAATGGAACAAGTATTATCATGATAAATATCACATTTGTCAAGACAGTGCTCTGTCTCTTCAAAAAGAAACAAAAACAGTCAAAGTGATCTATCTTCAAAATTCAGAACACGACATTTGCAATGAAAGTTCAGTAATGCAATAAATCACATTAACACTCTTAATGAAAACAATAATGAATAAATGAAAATTTGTAAATATGAACAAAGCATATTTTCAGCAAGTGATTATAAGTTCAGATGTCAGTGGTTTCTTTGATATACATCTCAGTGTTTCCATAAGTTGTTTCTATGATGTATATCTCAGTGGTTTCCATCATGTATTTATTAGTTTTGATTTTAAGAACCATCATTATAAGTTCCACCATGTATTTTTTAGTCTTGATTGTGAGAACCATCTTTATTGGTTCCATCATGGTCTTCTTATTCTTGCAGTAAAACATCATAGTAGCTGGTTTCTTTCATGGACTTGTTGTTCATTTTAAGAATCATCATCATGAGCTGCCATCAGACACCATCACTGTTGGTTTCTTTCATGGACTTCTTAATTTAAATAAACAAGATTATTGGTTTCCTTTGTAAACTACTTATTCTTGATTTTGAAGTGCCATTGTTATTGTCATTGACTACCTTTAATGACTTCGTAAAGAACCATTGTCATTGACTACCCTTATAGACTTCTTAAAGAACCATTGTCAGTGACCACCCTTATGGACTCCTTAAAGAACCATTGTCATTGACTACCCTTATGGACTTCTTAAAGAACCATTGTCATTGACTACCTTTAATGACTTCTTAAAGAACCATTGTCATTGACTACCTTTAATGACTTCTTAAAGAACCATTGTCATTGATCACCCTTATGGACTTCTTAAAGAATAATTGTCATTGACTACCCTTATGGACTTCTTAAAGAACCATTGTCACTGACTACCCTTATTGGCTTCTTAAAGAACCATTGTCATTGATTACCCTTATGGACTTCTTAAATAACCATTGTCATTGACTACCTTTAATGATTTTTTTAAAGAACCATTTGTCATTGACTACCTTTAATGACTTCTTAAAGAACCATTGTCATTGACCACCCTTATGGACTTCTTAAAGAACCATTGGCACTAACTACCTTTAATGATTTTTTTAAAGAACCATTGGCACTGACTATCTATATGGACTTGAAATTATTCATTGTAAGAACTATCATCATTGGTTTCCTTCATGGGCTTTTAATTCTTGATCAACTTGGCTGTCCCAAACAATTCCTTATTGTACATATTCTCTTGAACAATAACTTTCTATTTCAGACAATTCACTGTCCTATATTTCCATTTAAAATGTATTTCGCTATTGGTGATGATTCCATTCATTTGGTCGTTAGGGCTATTCCATGTTCCACATCATTGTTAGGACATTAATTTGGCTGTTAGGGCTATACCATGTTACACATGATCTTTAGGACATTAATTTAGCTGTTAGGACTATTCCGTGTTACACATGATCTTTAGGACATTAATTTAGCTGTTGGGACTATTCCGTGTTACACTTCAATCTTTAGGACATTAATTTGGCTGTTAGGGCTATTCCATGTTACACATCAATCTTTAGGACATTAATTTGGCTGTTAGGGCTATTCTGTGTTACACATCATCTTCAGGACATTAATTTGGTTGTTAGAGGCTATTCCATGTTACACATCATCTTAAGAACATTAATTTGGCTTTATCGTGTTACATGACCTAATTATGCCAAAATCACATAGCTGTTTAAAAACAACCTTGACAATCAATTTAATGTTTTATTTCAAACTCAAATGCCATCTTTCATTCCAAAATGATCAATACATGAGAAAAATGTATGAAATAATGATCTGCACTATATATACCACCATGTTAGTCAATTCTATATATTGTGTGCAATGATACGTCATTCCTGTAAACATTGGTTCATGTGTTATTTTGGGTCAAAAATACATTTTGTTTTAAGAAATTATCATACTTCAATTAAGAAAAGTGACATTCATAAACTAAAAAATATCCCACATTTTGACTGAAAATGCATTTAAAAATGTGATTTCTAAATATCAACATGAAGACCCACTCCATGACCTTCTTGAACCTGTAACCCAGAAAGTCCTGTTTGCTATGTATCTTTCAGAATCTTTACACATAATTTAAAAAATTGAAATGCATACCTTTAATAATGCTGCATTTTAATTAAAGTTGCCAATTTTGCAAGAAATTGTCCCAACATATAAAATCGTCTGCTACCCAACACGTCAACTTGCCAGTAGAATGGGATTCTCAAAAAAATTTCTTGGGTTATAGTCTGTTTCTAAACTCTTTAGTAATTTTTCCCCATAAAAAAGACATTGTATAGCCCGATGTATAAATATTACATCTTTTCATTCAAACATGGCATCCCATGTGTCCAAAATGAATAGTATTTTAAACAGAAAATTCTGGTGACAATTGCCTCTTTTCAAATGATAACAATTGGAATATTTTACATTTGACAATCAGTTGAATTTGGTATGCTTTTTGGTCTGTTATTGGTGATGGAAACCTTAGGTGAACAGAAATGTCTTGACAGCATATGTATATACACATTTGTGTGTCCCACTTATAAATGTGATATTTATCTTTAATTTCTCTCACACTTTTTCTCTGCTGAACAAGATACTGCCACCACCTGTACATTGTAAAATACCTGCTGTAATTCAAACTCTGTGTTGAAAGAAGCTGTTATCCCCTCTATGATTGTTGTCATGGCAAAAGCCATGTTGAACCTGGAAATGTTTTTGCATGCAAATGAAATCTTTATCTCTCTATATATGGATTCAACATGATACCTACTGTACACTCCTACCTGAAAACTGCAGATTGCTCAAAAACAATATTCTTGGCAGAAATTATATCCTTCCAAACTGTAACCAATCAGATCATTATGTCTTTATTGTATAATAAAAGCATATTAAACATTTTGATGTACCATAACATATCAGTTAACGCTGTTCAATATTGAGTACACATAATAATACTTGTAAACATGGCATACCTTATTGTACAACTATAATAATACATGTAAACATGGCATAATAACTACATGCATGTCCTACTACATTATTATTATTTGATTCTCTGAGATGAGCATAATCAATCAATCACATTGGAAATTGTGTAAATGTGACAGACTATCTGCTTCTCAGGTGTTAGTCCAGTTGATGAGTAACTTATCACATTTTAGCCTTTCAGGTTTCCTGCAAGCTATTTTTGTTGTTAAACTTGCAATATCTTTCCATGTCAAGTCAAACTTACAATATCTTTCCATAACAAGTAAAACTTACAATATCTTTCCATGACAAGTCAAACTTACAATATCTTTCCATGACAAGTCAAATTTACAAAATCTTTCCATGACAAGTCAAACTTACAATACCTTTCCATGACAAGTCAAACTTACAATATCTTTCCATGACAAGTCAAACTTACAATATCTTTCCATAACCAGTGAGTAAAGTGTTTGATATTTTGAGAATAGTTGTCAACAACAAAAGTAGGTATGTAGGTACATACTGTACTTACTTGTCTAGTAATGACTGGAAGTGTGCCCGAACAAAGTCCCATGCAAGAGCACGTCCTACTGAATTCCTCGAAATCCAAACAATTACAGACACTGCATCCTGCCGCCTGATATCACCCTTATCATCTACTGCCATTTCTAAATATCTGCAAAATTTAAGCATGTAGAATGGATGCAGATTTGCATAATAATGAAAAAAGTACAAATAAATTGACATATAGACTGTAAAATTGGAAATAAATGCAAATGTTTCTTTTGACTGATAAGAACATTACTGGTAGGACATGTCTTTGATATTATTATTATTATTATTATTATTATTATTATTATTATTATTGATTCAAACTTTTTAAGATACACAAAGCTATTATATGGATTAAATGGATAAGAAATATGCCACATTATTCAGGATTAAATGGATAAGAAATATGTCACATTATTCAGGGTTAAATGGATAAGAAATATGCCACATTATTCAGGGTTAAATGGCTAAGAAATATGCCACATTATTCAGGGTTAAATGGATAAGAAATATGTCATATTATTCAGGGTTAAATGGATAAGAAATATGCCACATTATTCAGGATTAAATGGATAAGAAATATGCCACATTATTCAGGATTAAATGGATATGCCACATTATTCAGGATTAAATGGATAAGAAATATGCCACATTATTCAGGGTTAAATGGATAAGAAATATGCCACATTATTCAGGATTAAATTGATAAGAAATATGCCACATTATTCAGGGTTAAATGGATAAGAAATATGCCACATTATTCAGGATTAAATGGATAAGAAATATGCCACATTATTCAGGATTAAATGGATAAGAAATATGCCACATTATTCAGAGTTAATGTAAAAAAACAACTAGGACATAAAAAAACATAACATGTATCATATCTGCAGTATACTAAAGCAAATTCATGACATTTGTCTTTAGACCAAAGTCCAGCTTGTAATAAGTGAAGAAAACAAATCAATAATAATAATAATAATAATAATAATAATAATAATACATGTAATAATAATAATAATAATAATAATAATAATAATACATGTAATAATAATAATAATACATGTAATAATAATAATAATAATAATAATAATAATGAGGACTTTGTATAGTGCCTAATTTTTAGAAGCTCTAAGTGCTTTACAAGATCTATAATGATATTACTAGAAAAAGACATAAAATAAAACATACACTATGAAATTAGAAAACCTAAAACATCCTGAAATTATTTAAGGTTGGAAATATTATGAGTTCTTTAAGTTTGTTCTTGCAGTCGAAAAAGGTCTTTTAAGAGCACTCTTGAAAAGGATCACCGTGTCTTTGTGTCTAATGACTCAATAGGCAATTTCATTACATGTTGCTGGGCACTGGTATGCAAAAGAACATTGTCCATATAACTTTGTTTTCATAAGAGAAATAATGAGTATATGATTGTCAGAAGAGGAGCGTAAGTATCTGCCTGGTGTATATACATGGGTGAGGCCGGATAGGTATGCTGGACTGGAGTCCATCATTGAAACAGAGAATAATTTTGTGTTTGATTCTGGATTGAATGGATAGCCAGTGTAAGGTACAGAGCAATGGGAAAGTGTGCCCTAACAATGGTCTGATCATCTGTGTTTTGAACTTTTTGAAGTTTCAGGAGTAGATATTGAAATAAACCAGACAGAATTGAGTTACAATAGTCCAGTCTTGAAAGAATTAATGAACACACAAGCGTTTTAGTGGCATCAGCTGAAAGATATTTGCAAATGGAGCTGATGCATCTCATCTCAAAGACGTGCAGCCTTGCATATGTTCATGACATGTTGCTGTAATGTGAGAGTACTGTCCAGAGTAACACCTCGGTTTCATACTGACTGTGAATTTAATGTTGGTGTTGCTGATATTGATTTTTGGAGGTAAAGGAGATGAATGAGAAAGTCTTTGTGTTGTGATCAGAATGGCCTCAGTTTTATCATCATTCATCTGCAGCTTGTTACATGCCATCCATGATTTCACATCAGAAATGCACCTCTCTACTCCTTGGATGGTAGCATCAACTTCAGTTGGGTGGCTAGACTTGTATATTTGGGTGTCATCAGCATACAATTAGTGCGACACTGGGTGATGATCTATGACACTTGAGAGCGGCTGAGTATACAGAATGAAGAGAACAGGTCCAAGAACAGACTGCTGTGGAACACCACAACATAGATCAATTAGTCTGGAGTGTATTCCATTTACAGATACAATTTGTGTCCTGTTGAAAATAGGATTTGAACCATAGTAAGGTTGTATTGTGAATGTTGAATACATGATGGAGATGGTGAAGTAATATATCATGAATATACAAAATTCTAATTTAAACTAGCTTTCTTCATATATTTTCAGACTTGTAAAAGATTGAGACCATGCATGTATCTAACTAGCATGCACACGCATGCAGCTAGAGTGCACATTCTGCAACCATGGGTAAGCTTGCAGTGAATGAATAAGCTTTAACCTTCTCAGCATTTAGTAAGTCATAATTTAACTTTGCAATTCCACAAAAAAAGCTATATAAGAAAATCAAACTTGTACCAGAATATGAGGTATTCCTGACAAAAGGGTCAGCTGCTGTCCCAGGCTATCCACACAGGATCAAGCCAACCCCAAAAAACTAACAATTGCATAGCTACGATGTTGTAGCCTCAACTTGATTTGTTGTGGTCCACGACGTAGGAGTAAGAGTACTAATATTAGTACTAACAATTGCATTGCTGCCAACTGTCCTTCTTTTTTTCTTCATATTTTTCCTGTCATTTGGACCTGAATACATGTGTACGTGGGGGTTTTTTTTGGGGGGGGGCAAAAAATACGTTTTTTAATATAAAAAAATAATAATAACAATTTCTTTGGAATTTTCAGTTTAAAACATGCATTCAGTTCTATTTTGATAGAATGTATCGCATGTATATAGGAATACAGTTCTACAATACAATTGGTTCATTTGAAATCAAGGCTACCATGCATGTCTTTACCCGCCATATTTGATTTCGCAAATAGCTACCGTTGTTGAAGTATCTCTTCTTCATAATGTTCAGCTTCTAATCATGTTAAATAGGAAAGAGGAATATCCAGAATTTTCTCCAGGAAAAAGAGAAAGAAACAACTGAAAGGACAATTGTGCCGTCTTGTGTAGATTTGTGAAACCATATAGTAACGAAGAAAACTTGACGTTTTGCAAATTTTGTAATGTGATTTCACTATCAGGCATGAAGGCGCACCAAAAAGCTAATAAACATCAGGTTACTGCTTCATCACACACAACTCAGCCTGAACTTGTGATGTATATAAACACCAGATAGAACCTAAATAAAATTCGATCAAAATTAGATTTATTAATTTTTTTTAGAAATAAACCTTCCTCTTTCAGTTACTAGTATTGCTGGTGAGTTATTTTGCACATGTTTTCCAAACATTAAATCACAAAAGATAACTCATATGCTTTTGCTTTGAAACATTTTAAAAAGGAATTAGGAGGAGAGCCCTAGTAGCTGTCTTACTGAAGCTAGCTTCCATGAAGTTATCAACAATAAATGTGCTACAGTTCGCATGGCATTAAGTCTAATTGATATCATGTACTGCACTTGTTTGTTGTTACTTTTAGAATGCTCAATGTTATTTTCACAAAGTTGTATTTAATTAACTTGGCATGTAGAGTTACTGGCAGACCAAGACAAAAAAGTTTGAATAAACTTAAAAAAGGTTTTTAAAATGTGTGGAAATAGGAATGGCCTGAATGCAAGGAAAGTTGATGTAAATGTAATTGGTCAGTTCATAAGAAAACTGAATGCTAGAGGACTTGCATTTTGTTATCTTTGCAATAAAGAATTGAACTACGCCATTTGCAGTTGGAAGAATTGGGAGCATAAAACTTTGAAACCTACAATGTAGTACAGGACATCTCCATCTCTTAATATTTTCACTGGGGTTTTGTTGTGGGGGTTGGGACAAGAATCGTGTTTGATGTTTGAAAGCCCACATGCTTGTAGCAAGAAATCTGTGCAAGCTTGCCACAAGCTAGTAACAACCTTGCAAAAATAAGCATGTGCAAACTTGCTGCAAGGTTTAAAACAAGCTTGCAATTTTGGTTTGGGGGCCAGCAATCATGATTTTGTTGTACAGTTATCTAACAACAAGCTTGATAAAAATAATGATAAGAAGAAGAAGAAGAAGAAGAAGAAGAAGAAGAAGAAGAAGAAGAAGAACAAGAAGAAAGAACAAGAACAAGAACAAATAAGAAGAAAAGGAAAAAAAAACAATGTTCTTATTTTTTGTTCAGAAACAACTTAAAATGTTAACATGTGTACAGCGATCCTTTGTGTGATATATTTATATATACAGTATATAGCCACTATTCAGTTTTACTGTTCAAATGAAACCTGAAAGTGGCTTCCAAATTCAATATAATGATTCATTTCTAGTAAACAAAAGTATAATCCAAAAACCAGTCCATAATGAGACGAATGACTGATAGCTTTAAAACCAGTCCATAATGAGATGAATGACTGATAGCTTTATGACCCCTATTAAAAATTCCACCACTCACAGCATGGCCTGTGTCATTTCCAACCTTCTGGATGGCCTAGATGTTAAATGAAAAAAGACAGCACACAGATGACAAACTTGCACCCAAACATTCTCTCTGAAAGTTACCTACTTGCTTAAAATCCACGTTTCTTTGCTGCAAGACATCGCAGAGAGAAGTCGAGATTGTTCAGCTGCTAGATTTTCCGTTTTATATTTGTTGTAAGCAAATTCCCATTCCTCATATCCACCATCTTCAATAGCAGTGCAGTAAACAGTTGATTTGAGTCCAGGATCAATTCTAAAGTAGAAAAGACAGTGAAACTATTTCCTTCCCTTATTTATGAATACTACTCCAGTCAGGATGAAAAGAATTAAACATATCAACAAAGGCTACAAGTATTTAAAAAAAATTGTATAAGTTAATTTAATGATAAAACTGAATGGATTCAGGATCTTTAAGAATATATATATATATATATATATATATATATATATATATATATATATATATATATTCATGGACATCTGACATATAATGACTCACCTGGACATGTAGAGGCAGTTAAACTCACTTATGACTATGTTCAGCAAACTCTGTATGAAGTTTCCTATATTCCTATAATGCACATGGTTTATAATGGAGAAATATCTCGTATGTCAGATTGAAAGATGTTTTTTGATGACAGTATTATACCCGTAGTAATGCTTTATTTAGGACAGAAAAAGTAATGTTACCATTTGAATAAATGGAGAAATGTGATTAGTATCACTGCAGATGCTTTAAGTTTCATGTTTGTTTTCAGTGGTGGGGAATTATCAGAGTTCTTTCTTTAATTAATATATTTCTGAATGCATCAGTTTTAGTAAAATATGAAAACTAGGATAGATAACTAATAATTAGTATAATTTTCTGATGTTCAAAAGAAACTGATAGATTATAATAATAATGCTAATAAGTAATTTATTATCCAATCAAACAATGAATATGCTGGCTATTAAAAATGATCAATTTAAGTAGCATATAAGGTCTGTTGTAATAAATAACTAACCCATTTTTGGTCTGTGCATTGTGCATTTTCATAAAGGCTACTGCAGTTGTAACCCTTGAAAATGGCAATCCATCACCTGGCAGTGTTCATTTTGAAACAGACTATAGCATTTGTAACACATGGGAATGACTTTCCATCATCTGGCAGTGTTCATTTTTAAAAAAAACTATAGAATTTGTAACCTATAGGGATGACCGGCTGTCGCCTAGCAGTGTACATTTTCAGACTAATGCATGTGTAGCCATTGAGAATTGCTGTCACATGGCAGTGCACATTTGCAAACAGACTATAGCATTTGTAAGGCATGGGAATATGGTGCTATCATGACCATGTTAGACAGTGCTTGTTTATGGTAATCTCCATTCACTATAAAATAAGAGTCAAATTTAATAAACACCTGAAGTAAAATTATTTCCATATTGATTTTGGTTTGCTAATTTTAAAGATATTTTTGGCAATATCGTTCAGGGAAATAGGAGCTAAGCACCTTTTCCCAGGGATGCACAGAGAATTACTTTACCATTGCATGTTCAAAACAAAATGTTGAAGTGTTGAAAACTACAAAATAAGTGACTCACCTAATTATATTTATTTGTAATTACCATGTAGTCTAGGTCCTCCCATCATTGTATAGTATCCACTATGCTTATTATAAGTCCTATGGTCAAAATCCATTGTACATTGTACATGAAAGGCACATAAGTGTCAATTTTTATTTCAACAGACATATGTCTTGAGAGGTTTTTATTATAGTCTCCAAAGAAGGAGCATACAGGTGTGATGCATGTAATTACACCAAAATGGTAAATATTTCATTACGTATTGATTCCTGTAATTACACCAAAATGGTAAATATTCCATTACATATTGATTCCTGTAATTACACCAAAATGGTAAATATTTCATTACGTATTGATTCCTGTTTCCATCCAATTCAAGAAGTACAGTTTAGCTGCATCACGGCATTTCTTGTTTCCATAGGAACATGCTTGACCAACTATCAGGGATCGGTAGTAGCTGAAAAGAAAGCATTTTATGTTAACATGTTTTCTTAGAACTGAGTTATGTGTAGCTTTCTTTGAATGCATCCATGATTTTCAGAATTACTTGATGGTATCCAGTAATAAATTGTGAATTTCTCTTTTGAATTGAGACAAGTTACTGTCAGTCCTGTTTGCTCTGTTCTACTATTTTAATTATTTGCAGGGTGGCACAAATGTTGAATTGTTTTAAATACACAAATGCACATCTTGCTAGAATGCTATGTTAGATTTTATTGCTGTGCATATAACTAAGTTACGTGTATCTTTGCTTTGTATCTTTATTTTAATCCAGTTGTGATTTTTGGAATCACTTGATGGTACCTGATAATAAAATTTAAATTTTTCTTTCAAATAAAAGATAAGCTACTGTTTAGTTTCACCTGCTATTTACTTGCTGGCACAAATGACAATTTATTTTTAATACAATGAAATGCACTTTTTGTGGATTTCTTATAATAAGTAGAAAAGATGAAAATTAAATCCCATCCAGTGTCATAATTTTGTATGCAGCAAAGTTTGAGGATTTATAATTCCCAGAGACAGTTTTGACAATGAATCTGGTGTATGTTATTTAAATAATAACCCAGTCAACCACCGGTGCTTGACCAAAAAACTGTGATAGATTAATGAGATGAACCAAAGGAAAATACAAATGACCATAAAGAGACAAATGTGTATATTGAATGGCATCATAGTTTCGGACAGATGCAACACCAATATGGTATATAACTGACATTCTAGCTTGTAATGTTCCCTAATAATATAAACACAAAAAAGGGACTGATACAGTGTGAACAGACTTGCAAAAAATAAGAGAAATTTGCATTTTGAAACAAATGCAAAAATAAATTGGTAGAAATAAACCAAAAATTACCCCCCCCCCCCCCCCCCCTCAATATTTGTAAGCTATTTGTTTCTTTAAAATTCATACCCATGCTTGCATTTGTTATACCCACCAGCTGTATATTCTTTTCAAGATCTGGAATTGGTTAAAATGGGTACATCATAATGGGTCCCACTTACTACAACTTTCTTGAGATGAATACATCATAAAGGGCCCCACTTACTACAACGATCTTGAGATGAATACATTGTAAAGAACCCCAGTTACTACAACTTTCTTGAGATGAATACATCATAAAGGGCCCCACTTACAACAACAATCTTGAGATGAATACATCATAAAGGGCCCCACTTACTACAATGATCTTGAGATGAATACATCATAAAGGGCCCCACTTACAACAACGACCTTTATATGAATACATCGTAAAGGGTCCCACTTACTACAACAATCTTGAGATGAATACATCGTAAAGGACCCCAGTTACTACAACTTTCTTGAGATGAATACATTGTAAAGGACCCCAGTTACTACAACTTTCTTGAGATGAATACATCATAAAGGACCCCAGTTACTACAACTTTCTTGAGATGAATACATCGTAAAGGGTCCCACTTACTACAACAATCTTGAGATGAATACATCGTAAAGGACCCCAGTTACTACAACTTTCTTGAGATGAATACATTGTAAAGGACCCCAGTTACTACAACTTTCTTGAGATGAATACATCATAAAGGACCCCAGTTACTACAACTTTCTTGAGATGAATACATCGTAAAGGACCCCAGTTACTACAACTTTCATGAGATCAATACATTGTAAAGGACCCCAGTTACTACAACTTTCTTGAGATCAATACATTGTAAAGGACCCCAGTTACTACAACTTTCTTGAGATGAATACATCATAAAGGACCCCAGTTACTACAACTTTCTTGAGATGAATACATCATAAAGGACCCCAGTTACTACAACTTTCTTGAGATGAATACATCATAATGGGTCCCACTTACTATAACTTTCTTGAGATGAATACATCGTAAAGGGCCCCAGTTACTACAACTTGCTTTGGGAAATTTAGTTAAAAGAATCAGGGTTCAAGAGTCACAACTCCTGTACATGATGATGTATAAGGTGGAAATCTAGCTCAGTCAAAAAAATTAGGATGTGGAAGTGACAGGAGAGGAGACAATAGAGAGCTGCCATAGCTCTTCTATACTCATCCATGACCTCATCAACATAAAGCCAGATTCAAATCTAAAATTCCTTGATAAACTTAAACTACATTAGATTAAGTATAAGTGTACAACCTTCAGGTACCAACCAAAAAACATTTAATTTTCACTTGTAGGGAGTTGAGGTCTGAGATTTTGTTTGAAATGCTAGACCATCAAATGGCTTGAAAATAATATTCTCACTCTGACTGGAAAAAAAACCATTTTCTTATTTTATTTATTATATTAGCTGGAAAAGTAAATTATGTTGATGTAATCAAAGTAAAATTATCTGGTTTGAAAGAAAATCCTAGGCCCCCATAAGTAGCATAAAAATCATATAGCTGGTCACATATGCTGCCAACACAAGGTTGACCATCTGGGGCAGATCTCCTGTAAATGATGTAACTTGTCTCAAATGGAAATTTTCCACCTACAAAACACCACTCCAAGTAATGGTCAATCTCATATCAATTATGTTCTGGGTATTGTTTATTATCTGGAAGACAGGCTATAGGGAGATTATCAGAATGTGATACTGATTTTTTACTTTAAGCCAATCAAAAGTGGCATTCCAAAAATTAAGTTCGTTGTGATTGGTTTACACAAAATCAAACTCAGGCTCAAGTGTGATCATTTCCAGGATCATACAAGTTTTAAGCTTGAATGTGAGCTTCAGACTTTTGTTGACCAATCACAAAGCATTTACTTTTAAAAGGTCACCTTTGATTGGTAGGAAATCACAACCTAACCTCAAATCAGGCCCAGACATGAAGTCTCCAGGCCAGCAACTCTGGTCATTTCTTATAGGACAAAACCATTAAAGGGTCAAAATTACCATTGTGAAACCCAAGGGGAAAGTAGGGATTCTACAAAATTGACATTCAGTTGAAAATGGTTAAATTTCATATAGACTTACGAACATAACCAGTCTATATACTTACGATTGAAGATGAGTAGCACCTGTATTGTTAAGACCAGTTCTATTGTAAGGCTCTTCTAGCTTTTTTAACATGAAACTCTACAGAAGAAAAGAGATGACATTATCTTTTACAACAAAAATACTCTCAGTGAATACAGGAGTAATCCACATGACAACATCAGTACACAAAGTGCAACATGAGTTCTCAAAATGACAAAATGGGTGCTTGAAGTGACAATGTGAATACTCAACTTGACAACATGAGCACTCTAAGTGAGAACATGATTAGTTTAAGTGACAATATGAATACTCAGTGACAACACAAGTAGTAAAAATAACAAGAATACACAAGGTATCTATTTGCAATGACAAAAATTGCAGACTAGATGGTGCTGAACATATAAAATGCATATTGATGTAGTATTGTAATATTTGATATGTATGCATATTGATGTAGTATTGTAATATTTGATATGTATGCATATTGATGTAGTATTGTAATATTTGATATGTATGCATATTGATGTAGTATTGTAATATTTGATATGTATGTATATTGATGTAGTATTGTAATATTTGATATGTATGTATATTGATGTAGTATTGTAATATTTGATATGTATGTATATTGATATAGTATTGTAATATTTGATATGTATGCATATTGATGTAGTATTGTAATATTTGATATGTATGCATATTGATGTAGTATTGTAATATTTGATATGTATGCATATATGATTTAAATCTATGTGTATGCAACTTGATGTAGTATTGTATTACTGATATGTATGTATATATGCTTTAAATTTGTATGCATATTGATGTAGTATTGTAATATTTGATATGTATGTATATTGATGTAGTATTGTAATATTTGATATGTATGCATATTGATGTAGTATTGTAATATTTGATATGTATGTATATTGATGTAGTATTGTAATATTTGATATGTATGTATATTGATGTAGTATTGTAATATTTGATATGTATGCATATTGATGTAGTATTGTAATATTTGATATGAATGCAGATTGATGTAGTATTGTAATATTTGATATGTATGAATATTGATGTAGTATTGTAATATTTGATATGTATGCATATTGATGTAGTATTGTAATATTTGATATGTATGCATATATGATTTAAATCTATGTGTATGCATATTGATGTAGTATTGTAATATTTGATATGTATGCATATATGATTTAAATCTATGTGTATGCATCTTGATGTAGTATTGTATTACTGATATGTATGTATATATGCTTTAAATTTGTATGCGGACTGATGTAGTATGGTATTACTGATATGTATGTATATATGCTTTAAATTTGTATGCATCTTGATGTAGTATTGTAATATTTGATATGCAGGTATATATGCTTTAAATTTGTGTGAAGGTGCAAGTGTTTGCATACTATTAGATGAAGAAAATTGTTTTAAAAGGAATTACGATTAATGTTAAAGTAAAATATGTGTAGTATAGAATGTACACACTGATTTCACATAATGTCAAATTACAATATGTGTAGTATAGAATGTACACACTGATTTCACATAGTGTCAAATTAAAATATGTGTAGTATAGAATGTACACACTGATTTCACCTAATGTCAAATTAAAATATGTGTAGTATAGAATGTACACACTGATTTCATCTGATGTCAACTTAAAATATGTGTAGTATAGAATGTATACACTGATATCACGTAATGTCAAATTAAAATATGTGTAGTATAGAATGTACACAATGATTTCACATAGTGTCAAATTACAATATGTGTAGTATAGAATGTACACACTGATTTCACATAGTGTCAAATGACAATATGTGTAGTATAGAATGTACACACTGATTTCACCTAATGTCAAATTAAAATATGTGTAGTATAGAATGTACACACTGATTTCATCTGCTGTCAACTTAAAATATGTGTAGTATAGAATGTACACACTGATTTCACATGATGTCAAATTAAAATATGTGTAGCATAGAATGTACACACTGATTTTGAATAATGTCAAATTAAAATATGTGTAGTATAGAATGTACACACTGATTTTGCATAATGTCAAATTAAAATATGTGTAGTATAGAATATATGCACTGATTTCACATAATGTCAAATTAAAATATGTGTAGTATAGAATGTACACACTGATTTTGTATAATGTCAAATTAAAATATGTGTAGTATAGAATGTATGCACTGATTTCATGTAATGTCAACTTAAAATATGTGTAGTATAGAATGTACACACTGATTTCACCTAATGTCAAATTAAAATATGTGTAGTATAGAATGTACAGACTGATTTCACATAGTGTCAAATTAAAATATGTGTAGCATAGAATGTATGCACTGATTTCACGTAATGTCAACTTAAAATATGTGTAGTATAGAATGTACACACTGATTTCATCTGATGTCAACTTAAAATATGTGTAGTATAGAATGTATACACTGATTTCATCTGATGTCAACTTAAAATATGTGTAGTATAGAATGTACACACTGATTTCACGTAATGTCAAATTAAAATATGTGTAGTATAAAATGTACACACTGATTTTGCATAATGTCAAATTAAAATATGTGTAGTATAGAATGTATGCACTGATTTCACGTAATGTCAACTTAAAATATGTGTAGTATAGAATGTACACACTGATTACACGTAATGTCAAATTAAAATATGTGTAGTATAAAATGTACACACTTATTTCGCATAATGTCAAATTAAAATATGTGTAGTATAGAATGTATGCACTGATTTCACGTAATGTCAACTTAAAATATGTGAAGTATAGACTGTACACACTGATTTCACACATCAGTAGGACAATAATGGCCATAATTTTGTTCTATAAATAAAATGATAAATGAAGGATTGTGTTTAGAGTACATGTAGATAATAATTCTTTAAAATTTCTGATTTCTTCAAAACTTCTTTCATAGCCAAACTTACACTGAATTTCCCATATAGGGTATGTCGTTTCAGCATTGTATTAACAAAATTAAGCTCAGAAACTGCGGCACTCCATGGTATATATTCGTCTTCTTTGTTTAGATATTCTAGCATCCTCAAGGGTACATTCATGTCTAATTCTCCCGATCTGAAGAAATAATAAAAAAAGTTTTAATTAACTACATCACAATTATTACATTTTTAAATTCTGTGATTTGTAATTTTAAATAATGCAATCTATATATAAGTAGTTTTATACTGTGATTTTGTTTATATGTAATTTTAAATAATGCAATCTATATATAAGTAGGAATAAGGCAGTGTAATAAGACTCTCCGATGTCATTTCCAGGAAACCAATAAAAGACTGCTGGTTTGTTTTACATGCAAATAACTAAACGATCCAAACTGAATGTAAGATCAGCATGATGTTCAATTGGAACCAACTAGATATCATAAAAAGTCTTTTGTTGAAAATCCCTTTTAAATATGACCATAATATATTATATTAAAGACCAGCAATAAGAATATAACGATGGTGACCAATCTGGATGTCAGATAGGACCAACTAGACACCGTATGAAGTCCTCTTGTGAAAACCTCATGTCAACATGACTTTCCATTTAGGGAAGTAATGATAACCAATGATACCATTGAGGAGAAGTGATAACAAGTTTTTTAAAGTGATAACAAGCTCTTCATGATAGTTGTCATATTGGAAGATAGATTGGAATGATTTTCATTTAGGACCAACAAGATGCTATTAGAGGTATCTAGGTGTAAGTCCTATTCCAATACAACTATCCATTCAGGAGAACCAGTGATAAGAAAATTTTCAAAACTGGACACAGTAAGAGGTTTCTTCATGAAAACTACCCATCGATAAAACCATGCATTCAGGAAAAGGAATCGTGATAACAAAGTTTTAAAAATTAGACACAGTAAGAGTTTTTTTTTCATGAAAACTACCCATCGATAAGACCATGCATTCAGGAAAAGGAATCGTGATAAAATTTTCAAAACTAGACACATTAAGAGGTTTTGCACCATTTTTGTTTTGCAAGTCTTATTTGCACCATTTTGATTTTCTTGTATTTCAGACCAACTAGACCTTTGAATGAAAGTTATTGTAAAATTTGGTGGCAGTCCTCAGAGTAACTGTGGAGTCAACTTTACAAACTTGTGATAAATGATGAAAGGTCATACATAAGTTTTTCTGTTCTTTGATTCATAGTGGAAATAACTATATTTTGTTCTCTTTATTCAGTAAACAATTAGTGTAAGGATATAATTATTGCAAATTATTAAAATTTCATGATTATCAGAAAACTAATATAAATATCAGGGATTAGAGAGAAAATCGACAAGTGACTTACTTTGCTAAATTCCAGCCATCATTTATAATCTGGGCTCGATTGATTGTGTGGATGACCTGAAAGTAACAATATAAAAGTGTTGCATTGGTGTTAAATTATGGAACGCCAGAGCTGTCTTAAGGTGAGAATTTTTATTATATGATGTGGAAACATCTTTATATGCTGTACATTTGTACTTATATGATGTGCAAACTTCTTTATATGCTGTGCATTTGTACTTATATGCTGTGCTTTCGTCCTTATATGATGTGCAAACTTCGTTATATGCTGTACATTTGTACTTATATGATGTGCAAACTTCTTTATATGCGGTGCTTTCGTCATTATATGATGTGCAAACTTCTTTATATGCGGTGCTTTCGTCATTATATGATGTGCAAATGTCTGTATATGATGTGCATTTGTACTTATATGATGTGCAAACTTCTGTATATGCTGTGCTCTTGTACTTATATGCTGTGCAAACTTATTTATATGCTGTACATTTGTACTTATATGATGTGCAAACTTCTTTATATGATGGGCATTTGTACTTATATGCTGTGCTTTCGTCCTTATATGATGTGCAAACTTCTTTATATGCGGTGCTTTCGTCCTTATATGACGTGCAAACTTCTTTATATGCTGTGCATTTTTACTTATATGATGTGCAAACTTTATATTCTGTGCATTTGTACTTATATGATGTGCAAACTGCTTTATATGCGGTGCTTTCGTCCTTATATGATGTGCAAACTTCTTTATATGCGGTACTTTCGACCTTATATGATGTGCAAACTTCTTTATATGCTGTGCTTTCGTCTTTATATGATGGTCAAGGAGCGATCGACATACACTGTTAATTTCTAAAAATAGCACCCTCGCAGAATCAGCTGTAGGATGTAGGACAAATAAACAGACTGTTGTACTACAATATATATGGAAAAACACGTTGAAGAGATTGAAGCTGCTCCTGAAAAGCGAAAAAATCGCGGTGCTACAAGACATTGTTACTTTGGATTTTGTAACAGCGATAGATATTCAGATCGTGAACATATGACGTGTGTATTTTGGATTCCATTTCCAAACCCGAAACTAAATCTCGAGAAGCGCGGGCGTTAGGTGCGTGCTTGTGGAAGGGTAACTTTTACTACTGACAAAATCACAAGATGGACATATATGTGCAAATATTTCGAAATTTGAACATGTTTGATTATTAACGGGGTGGGGGATGTTTTTAATCAACAGATGAGCTAGCAATGCAAAGCCTTTTAGTTCCGTGAGTTGGATATAGTTATCGCTTTTAAATATAGACTATAAAATACATAATACGATCATTGCAAAGAGAATTAAAACATGTATTGGAAACATAATTAACATTATATTCCAAACAAACTTTAATCATAAAAACATAATTTAAAAAAAAAAAAAACTAATGGAGAGATGGGAGCCTTGATCTAATTGATCAAGAAATGGACTTTGACACAATAGAACATTGTGACATGTATATTGTTTCTAATATATGCACAATGAAATTTAATATAGAACATTCACTGAGATATGGTTTTACATTATGGATGATATTATATGTAATAGCAATATAATCCCTCCCCATAAATGTACATAACAACAAAAATATAAAGGGAATTAAACTCCCCCACCTCAGAAAGGAATTTATAACTTTACTTATGATGCCTACCCCAACGACATTTACAAAAATAATATATGGACATTGGCAAAGCACAAGGATCTAAATTCAATCATACAAAACTGAAATTATCTGTGTAGGTACCTGGCGAGGGAAGCATCCAGGATTCAAAGCGCAACTTGTAACGAGAAATGTAAAGGCTCTTGGAGTGATTTGGGTGGGATAATCTTAGAGGATGAAAATTCAACACATTTTAGAAAAACTACAAACTAACTTACAATTGTTAATCACATGCAAATTGGAATATATAATATATCGAATAAAGGTCACTCAGACATATGTATTTTAAAATATAGAATAAGCTTAACTAGGTAGATGACAATATCATATATACTAATGACAAAAAAATGATTATGTCCGTATGGGTAGGGAAATTAAATTACCCCCGTAGAAAATATTAACATAAAAAGATGGTGTTTGGAGATGTAACATTTTTAACACACACAAACACACAATGAAGTGTTGAACTGCAAAACATATGACGTAGATAGAACAAAATTAACTGCAAAAATTACAACTCGGTATGTCACCTTTCAGATAGCGAGCCTGCTACACATAACGGATATAAAGAGCTGTGCAAAAAAAAAATAATAATACATCGCATTATACATACCATGATTAGATGTGGTAGAGCATCTTATCTCACTTGGAACAAAGAAATACAAACATAATGGTATAAATCTTGTAAAAGTCGTATATATAGATAGTAATGAATGTGTTACGGTTGTTTTAGTCATGTCAGAATTTCTAAGAGTCGCATAACAACACAGGGGCCTCATCAGATCAAGTGTTGGGGAGAGGGGTCAAACATTTAAAACGAGTTCTGACCTTCCTCGAAAGGGCACCAATGCAAAAGTCTATGCGTATATTGGCACAGTGTGCATAATACCCAATAAACATGCGCAGAGGAACAAAATGATGATAAAATGACAAATCACTTTACATTTATGCGTGCGTATGTGTTATTTTTTCTTTAATCGTGAGGCGGTAGATCCGGATTCCACGCCATCTGGCCCTGCAATGTCAACTCTACAAAACTAAAATCATTACCGAGAACATAAAACTAACGCCTGCGAGTTTTCAAGATTAAAACGATTAACACGCAAATTTTCATTTCAAAATTATTTTTTTCTCGTAGCCGAGTTTAGGTGTTGAATCGTGTAGGACCAGTGTGAAGAGAGCATGTTAAGAAGTGGTCCGATAAACTAACTCCACAAATCTATATTGATACTGATGGATGATATGTCAGTTTGAGGTCACCTGTTCACTCAAATTTTGCCGCATTCAAATCATTCCGGAACAATCCTGACAACACTTTAGACACATACTGGTCATTAGTAACAGCCATACCTAGCGCGATATTCAAAGTGGCTACATGACAGAAGGGTTGTTCTTTGGAAAAATAGAGCGGGTGGTAGCATGACGAGACGTCTGCAGTTTTATATATGAAATGGTTCCAACATAATACCCGGTAACCAAAGTCATCCTAAGATGACTTTATGGCATGGACGTCTATAACACGAAATTGACTGCATTTGGTGCCGACAGTCAATAAGCGCAAGAGTTATATAGTATCATCTCTCTAAATGAACAATTCAATCTGATTTTTCATTGAGATTTGCTAACGCCTGACAAATGATAATTGAACTCGATCAAAGCATCATTGATAACTACTCAGGAAGTGAGGTCGCTGTTGAGTTCAACATCATGTATAGTAAGCAGAATTTGGACGGTTTTAAAAGGCTCATATGTACTACGCCCATCATTTTTTTCTTCTTGTTTGTTAGCGTTTGTAATTGTATTATTTCTCAATAAAGTAAACTATTTAAAGTTGAATTATAGGTTGTTTTTTTTTAAATTTTATATAACCACATGATCACGCGTAGTCACAGGATTTTGTTTATATTTAAACTGCTCGACGTATTGGAACATAATAAGAAGATTATCTTAAAAACAAATTGAAATGTCACATTTAAATCCTGGACAAAATTGAATAATATTTCACATGATCCGTCTCAGCTATGAAATTTGGAGAATCAGCCAGAAATCTGTGTATAATCAGCCTGGTGCATGTTTGAGAGTCATTACCACATTAATGAATAATGTTAGAAATAATAGATATATCAATCAAAGAAAGTTAAATCTAACATTTTTTAAAAATGGTTATGTTCCAGTTTTTGTTTTGGTATTAGAAATATAACGACTTTATTTGAACACAGACTTTCAATTATAAATGATTTATTTTTTTCTAGTATCGACATTACACAAACAAGATGAATGCAGAATATGAGGAAGTGGTTATTATACAATGAAACTGTCTTGAACGTTCGTCAGGAAGAAAAATACATATTCATCCGATACAGTTACATACAAAATCAAAGGTGCATAATGAATTGATGTTGGAAACAATAATGAAAATGCGTAAACGTGTCTTTAATGTTATTTCATTTGGTAGATAATTTCTTACTTTTTTAAAGATTGAGATAAAAAAAAAGAGAGTAAATAAACTGAGTACCGTTCCAGTACCAATGTTAATATAATTTTCCAATATAAATATCAGAGTTCAGCAGCGATAAAATATAATGCTTTCAAAACGAATACTTTTTGATACCATTATTGAAACATTGTGCCGTATAACTGTAAGAGATGAAAAGTGATGGAAAACAAAGACAATATTTCCCATATTATTTAGTACAAAGCGTAGGATCGTCTAAAAGAATATTTATATTTTAAAAAAAAACAGCTGAACATATTCAATCTATGAAAAGGTATTCAACCATCTATTTGACAATCTGAAGTATGTTTGATAAAATAATTACATTTATTTGATCATGAATGAATTTAATTAAGTTGCGCACGGCACTTACATAGATTTTGTCAAAATGGGTTCAAGACAAAAATGTTTATATCCGAGGTAAAAACGATGATGGCTGGCGTTCTGTTTTATTTTAAAGCAAGTGTTCCCGTTGTTTTAGTAGATATCTGATGAAAAGTAGAATATCAGCAAATCTGACAATGATTTTGATATCACTGCATATGAACTTCGAGAAATGCACCAAAATGACCAAAAATAAATATATGATGGCATTTGCAACATTACGTTGGAATAAAAGCATACAAAATATAATTCGGATATAGGTGCAGCATTTAATCTAGAAAATTTCTTCAACAATGCACCGACACTTAGTTATTCGTTTTTAAAAAATATCTCACAAATAAAATTCTCCCTTGTTTTTCTTTGTTTTCCGGGTCTGACTTCGTTTCAGTTTACCGTCCGAAACCACCTTGACTTTTCTATATGGATTTGCTTTCTTGTACAGGATATATATTTTAAGAGTGTACAAAAAAAAAAGGTTTCTGTAAGTAGCTAGGAGGTAAGAACGATGTTTTTCTTTAATTTAAGAAAGCTTGTCTTTGAAAACTTATGTGAGTAATAATTTCACTACTATACATCGAATGTTGAGGAAAGTTGAAACGTAAATTTCGCATTACAAACTAATAACGTTGTTGCAAGATCAGCCTTATCGTTAGTGGAACTGCTAATTGCAACAACACTTAGTATAAAATGTGTGTGTGTGTGTGTGTGTGTGAGAGAGAGAGGGAGAGAGAGAGAGAGAGGGGGGGGGGGCGGAGAGAGTTCCACATTCATATGAACTGTATTTAGTTCAATATGTAATTTTGTTTAAATATGTTGTTTTATGGAAAATACCATTTTATGAGCTCATTAAAACAAAATATTCATGAAGAAAGCCTTTTTATTCCAATGGAACATTCTCATTTACACGAAATACGTATTTTTATTTACTTTTGTTTCTAGAACTATGCTTAATTTCTTAATGTGGTGTTTGCATGTAACTGTGGTTATAATGGTTTCAATTCAAGTTGCGAGTCGACATTTCCTTCAGAAAAATACGAAATGGTTTATAAAGGTGGCTTAGAATTTAAATGAAAAAGAATTACACCGGGGTTTCCTCACTATAGTGGGTATTTAAAAAAGACCTTGTATAACTTAGGTATTGTTCAAACAACCGTAATTGTACATATTTCAGTGTAAATGGATGGATGCAAGTTGTGAGAAATTGTGAGAATGACGAAAGGATAATAATATATACTTAACTTACACAGTGATTATATCCCAGACATTTTTTTTGAACCAGGCAATTGATAATTTGCTAACCTCTTCAGTGAAACAAAAAGGAAAGAAAGAAAAAAAATGGGGGGAGGTGGAGACGCAGTTGGTAGATTGTTTGATTCATAGTCCCAAGGTTATGGGCTCACTGCCCACCCAACCAAGATCAGGTCGGCTGTCTCAGAGAAAAGGCGCTTGGTGCCAATTTTTCATTTTTGATAGCAAACATGAAACAAAACATTGAGGGAAGAAGGGGGAGGGGGGTTCCGGTTGAGATGGCACTGATTCTCAGAAACAGCTATAATTACGTAGCAGCTAATTTTCGGATTAATAAATAAATCATTTAATTGATTAATTAATTAATAAATAATCGGCCTCAATAATTAAACATTGGATAAAAGTGAAGAAAAACACCACAATAGTACACATGACTTAGAGATGATGACCCTCTGACTACGTCTAAAAAAAGTCGACAAAGAGGGCCCCACAAGAATCAAGTTCAACCTAACTAAAAGACCCAGAGGTCTTGGAAGCCTTCCAGTCAAGGATAGGAGGGAAATTTGCACCACTGTTACTTCTTAGTGCAGAGAACACAGTTATAGACACAATTACCGACACATTTAACATAGCAGTAGCCCAAACAGCTAGTGAGATCCTTGGCCAACATCGACGACCAAAGAAACCTTGGGTTACAACTGACATACTTGATCTGTGTGACATGCGTCGAGAGCTAAAGAAGAAGAAGTCAGAAGTAGAAGGAGCAAAACAATACAGGGAAATCAACCAGGTTATCACGAAAAGCACGTGAAAGGCAAGGGATACATGGATTAAAGACCAGTGTAAAGATATAGAAAACAATCTAAAGAAAAATAATAGCACAAAAGCATACCAACTGGTGAAAGACCTGACCAGTGTAAAACAAGGACGCTCCTCCATCATTCAAGATAAGGGAGGGAAATGTCTTACAGAAGAACAAGACATTCTTATGAGATGGACAGAATACTGCTCAGACCTGTACAACCACAGACCTACAGAGGACCCAGACATACTCAACACCCCATCAGTGACCAACACTGACAACTACCCCATCCTCCGAGAAGAAGTAGAGGCTGCAGTGACAGCATTGAAAAAATGGAAGGCAGCAGGAGTAGACAACATTCCTGCAGAACTAGTCCAAGATGGGGGTGAAGCCATGACAAGCGCCCTACTAACAATCTGCAACAGGATCTGGCAGACAGGGGAATGGCCAACACCATGGACTCAGTCACTCATAGTAACTCTCCCGAAAAAAGGCAATTTGCAGCAATGTCAGAACTATCGTACGATCAGTTTTATATGCCACCCAAGCAAGGTCATGCTAAAAATCATATTAAACAGACTGAAGCCGCGGGCAGAGGAAATCATAGCTGAAGAACAGGCAGGCTTCAGACCAGGGCGAAGCACAAATGAACAGATTTTCAACCTGAAAATACTATGTGAGAAATACCTCCAGCACCAACAGGACCTTTATCATGTCTTTATAGATTTCAAGAAGGCGTTTGACAGGGTATGGCATGCAGCCCTTTGGTCCACCATGAAGCTGTACAACATCAACGCTAACCTAATAAAAGTCATAGAAAGCCTTTACAGCAAGGCCACCAGCGCAGTATGCTTCAATGGTCAAATAGGAGATTGGTTTAGGACAACTGTGGGAGTCAGACAGGGCTGCTTGCTTTCACTTACTCTCTTCAACATTTTCCTTGAAGAATCATGGCAGATGCACTGGAAGGCCATGAAGGAACTGTCAAATCTGGTTGACAGCTTCCGTATTTGACGCATTCTATCCGTAGCCTCATAATGTCAGACCTATTGACTAGGCCCAAACATTGAAAGTCATACAATGATAGTTTGCACACAATATCGGGCCAGATTTTCTGTTCTTCAAATATCCCAATGTAAGAATCTAAATTCACTTTTTTAAGAAGAACATTAGACATCGAGTCTGCCATTTTAGCCCATTTCACGGCGTTAACCACTTCACGCGCCTGCGCAAATTCCGTTTTTGCTTCTCATTATAATGAAGTTTCATAAAAAGACGAAAGTACCGCATATAAAGAAGTTTGCACATAATATAAGGACGAAAGCACAGCATATAAAGAAGTTTGCACATCATATAAGTACAAATGCACAGCATATAAAGAAGTTTGCACAGCATATAAGTACAAATGCACAGCATATAAAGACGTTTGCACATCATATAAGTACAAATGCACATCATATAAAGACATTTGCACATCATATAAGGACGAAAGCACCGCATATAAAGAAGTTTGCACATCATATAATGACGAAAGCACCGCATATAAAGAAGTTTGCACATCATATAATGACGAAAGCACCGCATATAAAGAAGTTTGCACATCATATAAGTACAAATGCACAGCATATAAAGAAGTTTGCACATCATATAAGTACAAATGCACATCATATAAAGAAGTTTGCACATCATATAAGGACGAAAGCACAGCATATAAAGATATTTGCACTTCATATAAGGACGAAAGCACAGCATATAAAGAAGTTTGCACATCATATAAGTACAAATGCACAGCATATAACGAAGTTTGCACATCATATAAGGACGAAAGCACATCATATAAGTACAAATGCACATCATATAAAGAAGTTTGCACATCATATAAGGACGAAAGCACCGCATATAAAGAAGTTTGCACATCATATGAGGACGAAAGCACCGCATATAAAGAAGTTTGCACATCATATAAGTACAAATGCACAGCATATAATGAAGTTTGCACATCATATAAGGACGAAAGCACAGCATATAAAGATATTTGCACATCATATAAAGACGAAAGCACCGCACATAAAGAAGTTTCCAAATATAAAGAAGTTTGCACATCATATAAGGACGAAAGCACCGCATATAATGAAGTTTGCACATCATATAAGGACGAAAGCACCGCATATAAAGAAGTTTGCACATCATATAAGGATGAAAGCACATCATATAAAGAAGTTTGCACATCATATAAGTACAAATGCACATCATATAAAGAAGTTTGCACATCATATAAGGACGAAAGCACATCATATAAAGAAGATTGCACATCATATAAAGAAGAAAGCACAGCATATAAAGAAGTTTGCACATGATATAATAAAAATTCTCATCTTAAGACAGCTCTGGCGTTCCATATTAAATGATCTATTTTATAATTGCGTGATACATACATACATACATACATACATACATACATACATACATACATACATACATACATACATACATACATAGTATACTTTTGCATTCTATATTAATACCCTACATGAAACCGAAACAAAGGTTATAACAAATTCTATACAAATGAGTAATCAGTTATAGGGTAAAACATTTTTGTGAGATAATTGTTATGTTAGATATATATTTAATGATAATAAATTGTGTAGGGATGAAAACTCTTGCATTTCTATTCAACTGATATTAAGAAACAAAATGTCTGGTTTTTATTGAGTATTTGGATTTCCTTGTCATTGATAATTTTGTGGAATTTTTATTATTGAAAAAAATATTGATTTCATCTACATCTTATGCTGATAAAGATGATAATGTCAAAGCTTGAAACTTGTCACCACTGTTTACCAACTCAAAGTGGCTGTCAAGGTTGGGGGGAGCAACTGCCATGATACTACTGGTACTGGATGAAAAGAATTTCGATGAATTCAAAATTTGACTGTTTTTTCCTTTTAACTACTGAGTGTTGAAACCATCTATGATATTCTTCAGTGATAACAAAATCTTCAAATTAGCAGCTTTCATGCAAATATGGATGTCAGCATGCCACAATTTTAACTTAAGACAAGTAGACATCATTTAAAAGTCTTTTGGTGGAAACCTCATGTCAAAATGGTCATCCATTCAGGGAGAATAGTTACAAGTTTTATAATTGTTGTGGCAGCCATAGTTTATGCATGCAATATGGCAATGTTATATGAATGACCACCACAGTAAGATATTAGGGGCATGCCATTTTTATTAAGGATTAAATAAACCATAAGAACTCTCTGTTGAAAAACCAATGTCAAAATTACTTTCCATTTAAGATGAGAAGGGAAAAGGTCAAAATGGCTTCCCATTTAAGATGAGGAGGGAAAATGTCAAAATAGCTTTCCATTTAAGATGAGAAGGGAAAATGACAAAATGGCTTTCCATTTAAGATGACAAGGTAAAAGGTCAAAACGGCTTTCCATTTAAGATGAAAAAGGAAAAGTTCAAAATAGTTATACATTTAAGATGAGATGGGAAAAGGTCAATATGGCTTTCCATTTAAGATGAGAAGGATAAAAGTCAAAATGGCTTTCCATTTAAGATGAGAAGGGAAAATGTCAAAATAACATTCCATTTAAGATGAGAAGGATAAAGGTCAAAATGGCTTTCCATTTAAGATGAGAAGGAAAAAGATTTTTAATTTGGCAACATACTGGATGTCATTTTAACTTAGAATCAACAAAACATAAGAAATCTTTCAGTAAAAACCCATCGTTGATATGACCATTCACTCAGGAAAAGTTGTGATAACAAGATTTTACAGGTTGCAACTTTGGCAGTCATATTCAACACTAGATTCTAACCATTTTCATGAAGGAATAACAGACATAATACAAAACCCAAAGATTTCAAGATGGCGATTATGGCAGCCATATTGAGGCCTCACATCAGTACCATTTTTATTTAGTATCAGCTAGACATCATGAGAAGTCCATGTAAATATGATTTCTCTCTGGAAGATCAGTGATAATATTTGCAAGTTGACTGCTGTGGTGGCCATATATGGTGTAGTCTGTTAATGAAACTCCATGTTGATCTGTGTAGGAGAGTAACAATAATTTTCCCCAATATGGCCACTGTGGCTGGCAAGTTGGACATCAGTTTGGCCCCATTTTCATTGAGAACAAGATAAATTATAAAAACTGATATTGATATGACCATCCATGAAGGAGAGTAACAATATAAAGAATTTCCAAGATGTTCGTTTAAACTAGTCCATGGGATGAATGTTCATTTAAACTAGTCATGGATGAATGTTCATTTAAACTAATCCATGGATGAATGTTCATTTAAACTAGTCCATGGATGAATGTTCGTTTAAACTAGTCCATGGATGAATGTTCATTTAAACTAGTCCATGGATGAATGTTCATTTAAACTAGTCCATGGATGAATGTTCGTTTAAACTAGTCCATGGGATGAATGTCAAGACGATCATCCCAATTGGTTGGAGGAGTAAGGGATAATACATTTTTGGACAGACAACAGATTATGACCATCCCATAAACTGTTGTGCTCTATGATCACTAAAACTACAAAGTAGTGGCCAAGAGAAAGGCAAGATTTTGTTTACCGCATGACTGGTATTTAACTGTTTGATTAAGGCATTCCAATTATCAATGTCATAGTTGACCCTGTAGTAGCCATACTGCATCACATTTCCTATGATCCATTGCGGTGAGGTTGTGTTAGAATCAGGTTTTGGGACATTTAAATTCATCAATGTCACTGTAGAGGAAATTAAAATACATAGTAATTTCAAAAAATAACAACAATAGAAATTCAATGTCACTCATTATCTGTCTGTATGAACATCTTATTGTTTATATCTGTCTATCCATTTGTCTTTGTACGAGTCTATGCTAATGTTTATGTATGTGTGTATGTATGTATGTGTGTGTCTGTGTGTGTGTGTGTGTGTGTGTGTGTGTGTGTGTGTGTGCATGCATGTTTGCATGCATGCATATGTGCATGTGTGTATGTCTGTTATATCTATTTAATCTGTATTATTTCTTGGCTTTCCTTAATGATTATGTTATGTACATCTAAATTAAATATTCAGCTTATTATTAATGGTAAACATGTTTACTCTGATTTTAATTAAAGATACAGTCTTGATTCTGACCTTAGAAACTTGAAATTTGACCAGACCTAGGGATTTCATTCACAATATACTAATATTATATTTACTTTGTATTATGTGGAAATATATGATTTGCTGAATTTTAATTTTCTGTTCCCTGATTTATGACAATAGTCATAACACTGTGTGTATGTGTAATATTTTCATGCAAGAGTCTATAACTGAAATTTGTGTCAAATCAGTTGCATAATTAACACACACGCACACACACACACACACACGCACACACACACACACACACACACACACTTTATATTTCTTTGTGAACTTATGAGTTACAAGAAAACATGTTTACTTGTTGAACTGTTCCTGTGAAACCATTTCACATCAGCATTTGTTTGGTTGAAATTTATGTCATTGCTGCTTGTGAAAGTAAATGGTATTTCCCACATGTATCTACAAAATAAGAATCTGTTATTATCATATGCCTGCCCTGTACTACAAAATAAGAATCTTTTATTATCATAAGCCTGCCCTGTACTACAAAATAAAAATCTTTTATTATTATAAGCCTGCCCTGTACTACAAAATAAGAATCTTTTATTATCATATGCCTGCCCTGTACTACAAAATAAGAATCTTTTATTATTATAAGCCTGCCCTGTACTACAAAATAAGTATCTTTTATTATCATATGCCTGCCCTCTACTTTTTGTGGCAAGTCAATCTCTCTCCTTTATTCCATGTGTACCATCATACCACCTCCCATGCTGGAAAGAAGATACATTTAAAGACTGTTGCACATTTAATATACCTTGTCCAATATATCCAGAACTCCAAACTATGTCTTGAAATATGAAGCAAATGTTAAACAGTCATGACTGGACTGTTAAAAGAGGGTGTGGCAAATACTATGAGAAACATTGTCATCAACCAGTTTCTGATTGGTTGGCTGGTCTTGTTAATTATCTGATACAATTATTGTAAAACAATTGCCACCTACCCTTTCAGCTTAACCAGACTGTTTAGATATTCAGCCTTTACAAATATGGTGCAGTATATAGTGATCAGCCTTTATAAATTTGGTGCAGTATATAGTAATCAACAACATACACACACATACACTTGTTTGTTTGTTTGTTTGATTAGGATTTTTTACGTAGCTTTAACAATTTTTCAGTCATATCGCTACGATGTCTGCAGTGAGGCAGTTTATAGTGATGTCGAGCACTGAGACATCATGCCGCAGACATGTAGCATGATGTCTCACCCAGTCACATTATCCTGACACCAGGCCGACCAGTCCTAACACTAACCTCTTAATGCTGAGCGTCAAGTGAGGCAGCTGTTAGTACCATTTTTGTAAGTCTTTGGTATGACTCGGCCGGGGATCGAACCGACGACCTCCCGCTTCCAGGGCGGACGCTCTAACCACTAGGCCACCGGAGCGGTTACATACACTTGTGTTTTCAACATTAATATTTTTACTTCAAAATGTGTAATCATACATATGGCTTCTAAATCTATCACATATAAACAAGTTTTAATTCATGTAAGATATCTTTAATCATGATTGTTTTTGGTTCTGTCATCCAAGAATTGTTTATTTGAATCAAATTATTCTGCTCCTCTCGAATCAATGAGTAATTTTTTTAAAAACAAAGACAAAAGATAACAAGAGTCCCTTGAGGGAACTGTTGCTCAAGTGACTAAAATTTCCACTAATTCAAGTTATACATTTTGTCTGTTTAAATGAGAAGTGCTGGAATAATTTTTGATAGTATTCTATAATAAAAAGACTTCCAAATTAGCTCATTTGTTGAACATATATTGTATGTCAGCTTGGCATCATTTTGGTCTTCTGGTGCATACCAACACATCAATATAACTTTCGTTCAGGAGAGAAGGCCACTATGACACACATACTTAATGCCTAAATGGCATCATTAAGATGAAATAGACATCATACAACATTAAGGAGGAGTAGAGGTGAAAATGTTTTCAAGATGGCCACTGTTTGGTCATGCTGGATATCAGATCAACACCATTTCTTATTTTATATCAACTCGACATCATAAGATGTATTCTAGTCATAACATCATGATATTGGGGGCCCCGAGTGGCCGAGTGGTCTAAAGTGCTGTCCATTATGGACCACTGCCATCTCACCTCTGTCTGCGTGTGTTTGAGTCTAAGATTTGGCAAATGTAGTTATGTGAGAAAGCTTGCTAGTAGCTTCTCGTGGGTCGGTTGTTCTTTCCTGGGTTTGTTGCTGAAAAATGACGTTAAACCATAAAAAACAAAAAAAAAAATCATCATGATATTATTAGATTTATTTCTGTAGACATAGTGATAACAATATTTTCATGTTGGATACCTTATTGGTTATATTAAACATCAGAGAGCCACTATTTTCTTTTAGAACTAACTAGACATTGTAAAAAGTCTTTAAGTGAAAACCCCATTCATCAGAATGTGCACTAATTACAAGATCTGTACAATGATATTTCTATTGGGTATGGGATTGGCGCTGTGTTCATTTAGGACTAGACATAATATGATGTATATGTAATATATCAAGCTACTTTTTTGTATTGAGGAAGGCAACATGTGACTGTCATCATTGCAGTCATGTGACTTCAGTAAGGCTGAAGTCAGTTGTGAGGTGACAAAATGTTTTGTTGAAAATCATGACACTGGAAATGTCATATCTCAGTTCTTTCAAAAAGCTTTTCATTACTGATAATAAAGTTATTGGTCTGTAACAATCAGGATTAGCTTTAATTTTCCTGTTACCTTTCTAAATCATTCTTGCATCTGGTCTACATTTAAATTTCAGTATAAAATTAAAAATATTTAATATAGCCTTTGTGAGTGATGGGCTACCATAAAAGATGTTAATTTTGAAACAAGGCATGACCTTATTAAGGCATGAATAAGTCTGGTCAGGTGATATCATCTATGTTCTTGTTTTCATAAATGTTTCCTTTGCTCTATATTATTATGGCAATTATTTTAACAATAAGCTTGGTCTTTCAGAGCATACAAGAATGATATTTTAGAGTGTACAGGATGGTGAAATGAGTTGCTGAGCATTGGTCAGTATTAAGTGTTGGTCAGTATTAAGTAT
This sequence comes from Unio delphinus, assembly GCA_029339505.1. Lineage (NCBI taxonomy): Eukaryota > Metazoa > Mollusca > Bivalvia > Unionida > Unionidae > Unio > Unio delphinus. The sequence goes on from JAQISU010000011.1 coordinate 6,257,533, forward strand.
TGGTCAGCACTGAGTATTGATCAGTATTAAGAATTGGTCAGCACTGAGTATTGGTCAGTATTAAGTATTGGTCAGTACTGAGTATTGATCAGTATTAAGTATTGATCAGTACTGAGTATTGGTCAGTATTAAGTATTGGTCAGTACTGAGTATTGGTCAGCACTGAGTATTGGTTAGTAGTCTACCTTGTTTGAGTCAGGCAATGCCAACTTCGTGTTCCATTGAGTTACATGTGAAACATGTATCATGTGTGGATTTCAATGCCAGCTTCATGTTCCATTGCGTTACACATGTTAATGTGTATGACATGTGGATTTCATCACACACTCATATAGACTACTACATATGTTTTTCTGTAAGATTATATTTGATGGTGAGTTTTTCTATAAGTTTCAAGCCATCATCATCATCATCATCATCATCATCATCATCATCATCATCATCATCATCATCATCAGTCTCTTGACATAGTGTGATCATTGAGGCACTGTGCTGCTGAAAATCTGACCAGTTCCCTCCACTTTGTCTTGATCATATGCCAATGCATGTGTCTCTGCAAAACCTTTCCTGGTCCAATCTGTGATGTTGTCACTCAACTTTTTTCTCTGTCTACCTCTCATTCTACCACATTGGACACTACCCTGCAGTACTGTTGTGGATAGACTGTTGGCTCTAGTGACATGGCCATACCATTTCAGCTTTCTCTTTTTGACAGTAGTGAGGAGGTCTTCATAATGGCCTACTTTGTGCCTGATGGTGTTACGCACTTCTTCATTTGTGATGTGGTCCATCTAAGAGGTGCCAAGGATGGTTCTGTAGCATCTCATTTAAAGTGCCCGAATTCTTCATTGTAATTCTGCTGTCAGGGTTCAGGCCTCACATAAATAAATAAATATTGAGATGACTAGTGCTGTCAAGAGTCTAATTTTAGTTTTCAGACAGATATTCTTGTCTCTCCAGATGGGTCTTAGCTTTGACATAGCTGCCATTGTTTGTGCTGCTCATAACAAAATGTCTGCTATTGATCCCTCTTCTGTGATTATAGAACCAAGTTATTTGAATTGGGCCTACTGTTTCCAGTTCTTGTCCTCTGACTTTAATCTTGGTTGAGATTTGTTTGCCACTATTTGTCATCAGCTTTGTCTTCTCATCACTTATCTCTATGAAAAATCTGAAAGATGTTTCATCCAGGTTCTTCACTAAGGTGGCAAGCCCATCTTCACTGCCTGCCAGCCCATCAATGATGTCTGCAAAGCGGAGGTTGGTGATGTTACGCCCTCCAATGCTGACTCTCCCACAGTGATTTTCCAGGGCTTCGCTCATGATGCACTCTAAGTAAATGTTGAAAAGTGTGGGTGACAGGAGACAGTCTTGCCATACTCCAACTGTTGTACTGAACCAGTCTCCCACAGAACCTTGAGCAAGTACTGCACTGGTAGCCTTGGCGTACAGCTGCTTAATGGTGTCAGACAACTTTTGACCTATATTATACTTGTTCATTGTGGCCCACAATGCCTCATGCCACACTCTGTCAAAAGCCTTTTTGAAATCTACGTACACATGATAGATGTCTTGTTGATCTTGTGAGTACTTTTCACATAGAACCCTAATAATGAATATTTGTTTTGTTTTGCTTCTTTCACTCCAGAACCCTGCCTTTTCTTCAGCAATTATTTCTTCCGCTTGTGGGTTCAGTCTGTTCAAGATGATCTTCAGCATCACCTTACTAGCATGGCTGATAAAACTGATAGTTCTGTAATTTCGGCGCAGCTGGAGATTGCCTTTTTTAGGGAGTGTTATAATCAGTGACTGGGTCCACTGTGTTGACCATTTGCCTGTCTGCTAGATCTGTTTGCAGATTTTTGTTTGTAGCTCTATCACTGATTCCCCACCATCACCATTTTTGATAAGTTCAGCTGAGATGTTGTCTACTCCAGCTGCCTTCCCATTCTTCAGTGCTCTTATTTCTGACTCTTCCTCTTCTTTGAGAATTGTGAAATCATCATCATTTGTGGAGTTTGGAACTTCAAGCACTTCTGGGTCTCCTGTGGATGGATGGTTGTTCTTTACAATACTCAGTCCATCTTTCTGCAATGTCACTTGTTTCTGTGAGTCATTTTCCATTTTCGTCTTGAATGGTACTGACTCTTGGTTGCTTCTGTCCGGTGAGGTCTATCACAATTTGGAATGCCTTTTTGCTGTTATTCTTTATCAGACTGCTCTCTATTTCTGTGCACTTTTGTCCAATCCAATCTTATTTTGCTTTCTTCAAGTTTTTTTTCTGATATTCTTGTTTATTTCTCGATACTTCACTGCCCCTGTTGTGTGTCTGGTGTTTTCGAGGTATCTTTGGGCATCACACTGATTCAGAATCTCTTCTATAACCCAGGGATTTTCTTTGGACGATGGATGTCAATGATGTCCTTGACAGCTGTTGTGATGACTGTGTTGAAAGTTTCTGTCATCACTTCAACATCAACATCCATCACAAGGAGTGGAGCAAATTTTCCTCCAATTGTGGCTTGGAATGACTTGCAGATGTTAGGGTCCTTCAGTTGTTCAAGGTTGAATCTGAGCCTGATTTTCTTTGGCTTGTTAATTTTCTTTAACCTCAAATGGAAGTTCATAATGACGAGGTGGTGATCACTCCCAACATCAGCACCTGGGAACGTTCTTGTTTTTGCTCTATTGATGCCAGATCGGTACCGGTTTTGATCCAGTATGTAGTCAATCTGGTTATGATAGGTTCCATTTAGTGCATGCCATGTCCAGCATCATGAAGCTTTATGTTGGCCTAGGGAGTTGGCTAGTATCAAGTTGTTGTAGCTTGTGAACTCGAGCAGCCGTCTCCCTCTTTCATTGGTAAGCTTATTGCAAGAAGGTCCACAATGATCATCCCAGTCTTTTAGAGCATCTTTGCCAACTTTGGCATTCCAGTCTCCTTGGATAATGAGGATGTCTTTTTTACTTACCATGTTTATTATATCCCGGAGTTTGTTGTAGAACTCCTCTATTTTTTCATCATCATGATCAGTAGTTGGAGCATAGACTTGGAAAATTGTGATGTTAAAGGGAGTTGCTTTCAGATGAATAAAGATGATTCTGCTAGATATGGGGCAACATTCAAGCACAGATCCCTTGATGGCTTTGTTTACATGGAAGCTTACTCCATTTATGGACTTGTCCAACTCTGCGCTATAGATAACATATGCACATCTTCAGTTTGGTGTTCTCCTAGGGCTTTCCATCTTACTTCACAGAGTCCCAGTATGTACCATGTGTAGTGTTCCATCCTATGTGTCAACTCTTGGAGTCTTCCAGTTTGCGCCAGAGTTCTAATGTTCCAGGTGGTGATGGCGATGCTGTCTCTCACTCTGACTTTATGCAAAGTACCAGTAGCATACTTGTCACCTCCGTCCTGGTGGACAATGGCAGGCACGGTCTTTGTTGACCCTGGCGCCTACTGATCCAGTATGATAACTTCAGTTTTGTCCAGCATTATCATTGTGACTTGGGCAAAAGTCATCTGGCAGAGCCCATCCCTCTCCATACCAAGGAGTTGCCAGAAGGGGATGTAGTACATCATTAAACTGCCTTAGGGTCTCCACTCCGGATTTTCTTTTAGGGTTTACTCCCTTAGTTTTTGGCTAAACAAAGCCAACCTGCAAGGCAGCAGGAGACTCGTGCATGGGCGGGTTCGTCCATTTACCGAGCAGATAGAGCATCTGTAATTGCCGATCATTTCAAGTCAGTTAATTTTAATAATCATCAACTTTGTGACATGCCATTAGATCTTGTACTTGTGACAAATATGGGGGGTGGGGCATGTTGTTTTGAGTCTGAATAGCAAAATATATTTAAATGATCCAATGTTGTTGCAACCTTTTATAAAATCACTGTTTCACAGCTTGCATCATATACATGTCACTATGTATTAAGCATAGTTCATTGAGTTGTATATAATTATTTCGGTCATGCCCAGTTTGGCAAAATATTGATTGTTAACCAGAGTGTCCACCTTAAAAAGGTCATTAGACTCATCACACTTTGAAATTGTTTCTCTAGAGCTATCTATTACATTAGCATTTATTACATACAATTATTACATGCCTCATTTTCTAATAAATATTTTATGTCACTTGCAATTATTAAATGCCTTATTTTCTAATAAATATTTTATGATGCTTGCAATTATTATTTTATGACACTTGCAATTATTAAATGCCTTATTTTCTAATAAATATTTTATGACACTTGCAATTATTACATGCATCATTTTCTAATAAATATTTTATATCACTTGCAATTATTACATGCCTTATTTTCTAATAAATATTTTATGATGCTTGCAATTATTATTTTATGACACTTGCAATTATTAAATGCCTTATTTTCTAATAAATATTTTATGAAACTTGCAATTATTACATGCATCATTTTCTAATAAATATTTTATGTCACTTGCAATTATTACATGCCCTCACTTTCCAATATTTGATTTCATTTGTAATTAGTACATGCCCAACTTTCAAATTTGTGCATCCATCAAGAACTGATATAATTTTTCAGTACTCTTTGATATCATTTTGTATGCCCTAAAATAAGGATATGGACTTTTAATATACATTAACTTAACATTTCTTATCCTGTTGTTTCTAAATTCCATTTATTCTGGTTCCATGTTCCTTTTGATACATGAACGAATCATTTGAAAACAACAACTCGAGGGCAATGGGATCAGAAATACCTTCATAATATGTAAAACTACGGTATTTGTCATTTATAGAGAGAAGTATTGCTTGTGTTTATTGATGAATACAATATAACAGTACCATCAGTAATGAATACCATGTAACAATACCATCAGTGATGAATACAATATAACAGTACCATCAGTAATGAATACCATGTAACAGTACCATCAGTGATGAATACAATATAACAGTACCATCAGTAATGAATACCATGTAACAGTACCATCAGTGATGAATACAATATAACAGTATCATCAGTGATGAATACCATGTAACAGTACCATCAGTGATGAATACCATATAACAGTACCATCAATGATGAATATCATATAACAGTATCATCAGTGATGAATACCATGGAACAGTACCATCAGTGATGAATAGCATATAACAGTACCATCAGTGATGAATACCATATAACAGTATCATCAGTGATGATACCATGTAACAGTACCATCAGTGATGAATACAATATAACAGCACCATCAGTGATGAATACCATATAACATTACCATCAGTGATGATACCATGTAACAGTACCATCAATGATGAATATCATATAACAGTACCATCAGTGATGAATACCATATAACAGTACCATCAGTGATGATACCATGTAACAGTACCATCCATGATGAATACCATATAACAGTACCATCAGTGATGAATACCATATAACAGTACCATCAGTGATAATACCATGTAACAGTACCATCAGTGATGAATACAATATAACAGCACCATCAGTGATGAATACCATATAACAGTACCATCAGTGATGAATACCATATAACAGTACCATCAGTGATGATGCCATATAACAGTACCATCAGTGATGATACCATGTAACAGTACCATCAGTGATGATACCATGTAACAGTACCATCAGTGATGAATACCATATAACACTACCATCAGTGATGATACCATGTAACAGTACCATCAGTGATGATACCATCAAACAGTACCATCAATGATGAATATCATATAACAGTACCATCAGTGATGAATACCAAATAACAGTGCCATCAGTGATGATACCATGTAACAGTACCATCAGTGATGAATACCATATAACAGTACCATCAGTGATGAATACCATATAACGGTACTATCAGTGATGATACCATGTAACAGTACCATCAGTGATGAATACCATATAACAGTACCATCAGTGATGAATACCATATAACAGTACCATCAGTGATGATACCATGTACCATCAGTTATGAATACCATATAACAGTACCATCAGTGATGATACCATGTACCATCAGTGATGAATACCATATAACAGTACCATCAGTGATGAATACCATATAACAGTACCATCAGTGATGATACCATGTACCATCAGTAATGAATACCATATAACAGTACCATCAGTGATGAATACCATATAACAGTACCATCAGAGATGAATACCATGTAACAGTACCATCAGTGATGAATATCATATAACAGTACCATCAGTGATGAATACCATATAACAGTACCATCAGTGATGAATACCATATAACAGTGCCATCAGTGATGATATCATATCACAGTACCATCAGTGATGAATACCATATAATAGTACCATCAGTGATGAATATAATATAACAGTATCATAAGTGATGAATATAAGATAACAATACCATCATAGGCAAATATTTTGTTCATAGCATGCATCACAGGGGCCTTGAGTGGCCATGTCGTCTAAACCACTCTCTGTTATGGATCACTGCCATCTCACCTGTCTGCGTGGGTTCGAGTCTCAGATTTGCTCAATGTGGGTATGTGAGAAGTCTTGCCACTAGCTCCTCGTGGGTTGGTGGTTCTTTCCCGGGCTTTTCTCAGGGTTCTTCCTCCACCATTAATACTGGATGCCATATATAGCCTATCATGTGCTGAAAATGGCATTAAACCCAACATCAACTACTACTACAACAACAAAATAGCATGCATCACACATTGTGAAGTATAAAGTTTGGTAGCATAATTAGTTCACATTGTGAAGTATAAAGATTGGTGGCATAATTAGTTCACATTGTGAGGTATAAAGATTGGTAGCATAATTAGTTCACATTGTGAGGTATAAAGATTGGTAGCATAATTTGTTCACTTTGTGAGGTATAAAGATTGGTAGCATAATTAGTTCACTTTGTGAAGTATAAATATTGGTAGCATAATTAGTTCACTTTGTGAAGTATAAACATTGGTAGCATAATTAGTTCACTTTGTGAAGTATAAACATTGGTGGCATAATTAGTTCACATTGTGAGGTATAAAGATTGGTAGCATAATTAGTTCACATTGTGAGGTATAAAGTTTGGTACCATAATTAGTTCACATTGTGAGGTATAAATATTGGTAGCATAATTAGTTCACATTGTGAGGTATAAAGATTGGTACCATAATTAGTTCACATTGTGAAGTATAAAGATTGGTAGCATAATTAGTTCACATTGTGAGGTATAAACATTGGTAGCATAATTAGTTCACATTGTGAAGTATAAACATTGGTAGCATAATTAGTTCACTTTGTGAAGTATAAACATTGGTAGCATAATTAGTTCACTTTGTGAAGTATAAACATTGGTAGCATAATTAGTTCACTTTGTGAAGTATAAAGATTGGTAGCATAATTTGTTCACACAAATAATATACATGTAGAGGAATGAACATACTGAATTTTAATTTGCGTCTAGTTACACATGTCAATAAAAAAATTAATAAACCACTCCAATGGCCTAGTGGTTAGAGCATCCACTGCAGAAGAGGGAAGTCGTGGGTTCGATCACCGGCCAAATCATACCAATGACTTCCAAAAATGGTACTATCAGCTGCCTCGCTTGGCATTCAGCATTAAGAGGTTAGAGTTAGGACTGGTCGGCCTGGTGTCAGGATAATGTGACTGGGTGGGACATCATGCTACATGTATGCAGCATGATGCCCCTATGCTAGACATCACTATAAACTGCCTCACTGCAGACATCGTAGCGATACGACTGAAAAATTGTTTAAGCTACATTAACAATCCTAATCAGACACACACAAATATGAATGAGGCCTGATTTTCATTCTAATTTCTATTGCACTGGGATTGGGATTTCTAATGGCTCATAGATGTCTCTTGATCATGAAAATTGCTCTCATTCTAACCCTGTACATTCTGATTTTATATTTACACAGGCATATAAAATGACAGATCAACTGTGATATAATCTGACTGAGGTTACTGGTACAACTTGATTTGAGAAATACGTATAAATACACATTCTTGTTGATGTGTCATCTATGCCACCGATTAAAAAAACTTACAGAATCTTCTATCTATACACTTATAAATATCTCCTTGTCTGCAAAATCAGGCAAATCTTTTTGTATGGTTCTTTTTTGTTTTCTAAATTATTTTGATTCTGAAATGCATTTAGAGAATTTACCTGTTGTATTATATGTTGTTTCTCCATTGATACCATCATGGCATGCCAGCATACAGTGCCAAATACTTTTTCATGATATTATGAACAAAAAATGTTTCTGTAACATTTGGGATATTAATGGATTTGCTATGGATAGCAATATGATTTTTTTAAGAGAGAGATGTTTTTACATATTTAATAAATTTCAGTACAGTAGTAAATTTGAGGTAAAACATGGAGAGGCTTTGACAGGTAACAACATGAGATATAATTGTCAGATATTGCAACTGAACCTACACATTCATTAAGATCTTTCAAACTGTCTGTATGCAGGATCACATGACCTCACTTTGGGGCCTTTATATCATTAAATTTACTCTGAAAGATGACATGATTTGAAAAGTTTGTTTTAGTGACCTGGCAATGGTCTAATATTTGTATAAGGTGTTTCAGTACCCACCCTGATAATTATGGAATAATGTGTTTAATGAAGTCTTTGACATTAAAATCCTAGTATTATATTTGGCATGTGTTTAATGAAGTCTTTAGCATTAAAATCCTAGTATTATATCTGGCATGTGTTTAATGAAGTCTTTAGCATTAAAATCCTAGTATTATATCTGGCATGTGTTTAATGAAGTCTTTAGCATTAAAATCCTAGTATTATATCTGGCATGTGTTTAATGAAGTCTTTAGCATTAAAATCCTAGTATTATATCTGGCATGTGCTGGCTGAGAAATGGAGAAACCTGCAAACTAATAGATGGTACATATACAAATGCACATGCCTGCGTATATATACTTATATAGACTACAATGATAAACAGACACAATGACAAGTACAGATACACTTACACAAACAATAACTGCATACAGACAGACATATAAAGATTACCCAAATGATGAATTATATTTCATAGGATCTGTAGCATTGGGATCCCTAAGGTATCGGGTCTGGGTCAGCTCAAGTCTGTTTACATTTGCAACCTTCACATATACAGTCGGATAGTTCATCTGCAGAACCCAGGTGTCCATTATATCTTTAACATTCACTGGTTTATTTCCTACTGCTGATTCCTGAAGCCGAAATAATAATAATAATAATAATAATAATAATAATAATAATAATAATAATAATAATAATAATAATAATAAAAATAATACAAATAATAATAACAACAATAATAATAATTTCAGAATTAGGGAAATATCAACTACTTTTATGCATGCAAACTATTAATAATTGTATGTATCATGTTCTATATTCCTTTTAAGTATAATGTAATGATACTCTGGAAAGAATATAGTATAATTTAAATAGCCAATGGTTTGTCAAATATAATTCTAACAATATAAATAAATTGTCTCCCTTTTTCATGGTAAATTCATTAAAGAAAGCATGCAAATTATTCTCTTATTTGTCATTGATAATTACATTACAGGTATATATAAATACAGCTGTACTGTAGCACCTTCTCAATAGTTTGGAATGTTTTAAAGTTTCAAAACTGTTCTGAATACAGTATTTTGTAAATTTTTTGATGGTAGGACTCCAAACATGTAACTCACCAAATTGTCTTGTAATTATACATATAAGTACCAGGTTTTATTTCTGTATCAAGAGGAGCTCTGGATATAAGTACCAGGTTTTATTTATGTATCAAGATGAGCTCTAGATATAAGCACTAGTTTTATTTATGTATCAAGAGGGGCTCTGAATATAAGTACCAAGTTTTATTTATGTATCTAGAAGGGCTCTAGATATAAGCACTAGTTTTATTTATGTATCTAGAGGGGCTCTGAATATAAGTACTAAGTTTTATTTATGTATCTAGAAGGACTCTGGATATAAGTACAAAGTTTTATTTTTGTATCAAGGGGGGCTCTGGATATAATTACCAGGTTTTATTTCTGTATCAAGAGAGGCTCTGGATATAATTACCAGGTTTTATTTCTGTATCAAGAAGGACTCTGGATATAATTACAAGGTTTCATTTATGTATCAAGAAGGGCTCTGGATATAATTACCAGGTTTTATTTATGTATCAAGAAGGGCTCTAGATATAATTACCAGGTTTTATTTTTGTATCAAGAAGGGCTCTGGATATAAGCACCAGTTTTATTTCTGTATCAAGAAGGGCTCTGGATATAATTACCAGGTTTTATTTTTGTATCAAGAGATGCTCTGGATATAATTACCAGGTTTTATTTTTGTATCAAGAGGGTCTCTGGATATAATTACCAGGTTTTATTTCTGTATCAAGAAGGGCTCTGGATACAATTACCAGGTTTAACTTTTGTATCAAGAGATGCTCTGGATATAATTACCAGGTTTTATTTAGATATCAAGAAGGGCTCTGGATATAATTACCAGGTTTTATTTCTGCATCAAGAGGGGCTCTGGATATAATTACCAGGTTTTATTGTTGTATTAAGAGGGGCTCTGGATATAATTAACAGGTTTTATTTTTGTATCAAGAGGGGCTCTGGATATAATTACCAGGTTTTATTTCTGTATCAAGAAAAGCTCTGGATATAATTACCAAGTTTTATTTAGATATCAAGAAGGGCTCTGTATATAATAACCAGGTTTTATTTATGTATCAAGAGGGGCTCTGGATATAATTACCACGTTTTTTTTATGTATCAAGAAGGGCTCTGGTTATAATTACCAGGTTTTATATTTGTATCAAGAAGGGCTCTGGATATAAGCACTAGTTTTATTTCTGTATCAAGAAGGGCTCTGGATATAATTACCAGGTTTTATTTAGATATAAAGAAGGGCTCTGGACATAATTACCAGGTTTTATTTTTGTATCAAGAAGGGCTCTGGATATAATTACCAGATTTTATTTTTGTATCAAGAGATGCTCTGGATATAATTACCAGGTTTTATTTATGTATCAAGAAGGGCTCTGAATATAATTACCAGGTTTTATTTATGTATCAAGAAGGGCTCTTGATATAATTACCAGGTTTTATTTAGATATCAAGAAGGGCTCTGGATATAATTACCAGGTTTTATTTCTGTATCAAGAAGGGCTCTGGATATAATTACCAGGTTTTATTTTTGTATCAAGAGGGGCTCTGGATATAATTACCAGGTTTTATTTTTGTATCAAGAGGGGCTCTGGATATAATTACCAGGTTTTATTTCTGTATCAAGAAGGGCTCTGGATATAATTACCAGGTTTTATTTATGTATCAAGAGGGGCTCTGGATATAATTGTTTTATTTATGTATCAAGAAGGGCTCTGGAAATAATTACCAGGTTTAATTTATGTATCAAGAAGGGCTCTGGATATAATTACCAGGTTCTATTTCTGTATCGAGAAGGGCTCTGGATATAATTAAGAGGTTTTATTTTTGTATCAAGAAGGGCTCTGGATATAAGCACTAGTTTTATTTCTGTATCAAGAAGGGCTCTGGATATAATTACCAGGTTTTATTTCGATATCAAGAAGGGCTCTGGATATAATTACCAGGTTTTATTTTTGTATCAGGAAGGGCTCTGGATATAATTACCAGGTTTTATTTTTGTATCAAGAGATGCTCTGGATATAATTACCAGGTTTTATTTTTGTATCAAGAAGGGCTCTGGATATAATTACCAGGTTTTATTTATGTATCAAGAAGGGCTCTGGATATAATTACCAGGTTTTATTTAGATATCAAGAAGGGCTCTGGATATAATTACTAGGTTTTAATTCTGTATCAAGAAGGGCTTTGGATATAATTACCAGGGTTTTTTTTGTATCAAGAGGGGCTCTGGATATAATTACCATGTTTTATTTTTGTATCAAGAGGGGCTCTGGATATAATTACCAGGTTTTATTTTTGTATCAAAAAGGGCTCTGGATATAATTACCAGGTTTTACTTTTGTATCAAGAAGGGCTCTGGATATAATTGTTTTATTTATGTATCAAGAGGGGCTCTGGATATAATTGTTTTATTTATGTATCAAGAGGGGCTCTGGATATAATTGTTTTATTTATGTATCAAGAAGGGCCCTGGATATAATTACCAGGTTTTATGTCTGTATCAAGAAGGGCTCTGGATATAATTACCAGGTTTTATTTTTGTATCAAGAAGGGCTCTGGATATAAGCACTAGTTTTATTTCTGTATCAAGATGGGCTCTGGATATAATTACCAGGTTTTATTTCGATATCAAGAAGGGCTCTGGATATAATTACCAGGTTTTATTTTTGTATCAGGAAGGGCTCTGGATATAATTACCAGGTTTTATTTTTGTATCAAGAGATGCTCTGGATATAATTACCAGGTTTTATTTTTGTATCAAGAAGGGCTCTGGATATAATTACCAGGTTTTATTTATGTATCAAGAAGGGCTCTGGATATAATTACCAGGTTTTATTTAGATATCAAGAAGGGCTCTGGATATAATTGCTAGGCTTTAATTCTGTATCAAGAAGGGCTCTGGATATAATTACCAGGTTTTATTTTTGTATCAAGTGGGGCTCTGGATAAGGTTTTATTTTTGTATCAAGAAGGGCTCTGGATATAATTACCAGGTTTTACTTTTGTATCAAGAAGGGCTCTGGATATAATTGTTTTATTTATGTATCAAGAAGGGCTCTGGATATAATTGTTTTATTTATGTATCAAGAAGGGCTCTGGATATAATTACCAGGTTTTATTTATGTATCAAGAAGGGCTCTGGATATAATTACCAGGTTTTATTTTTGTATCAAGAGGGGCTCTGGATATAATTACCAGGTTTTATTTTTGTATCAAGAGGGGCTCTGGACATAATTACCAGGTTTTATTTCTGTATCAAGAAGGGCTCTGGATATAATTACCAGGTTTTATTTATGTATCAAGAGGGGCTCTGGATATAATTGTTTTATTTATGTATCAAGAAGGGCTCTGGATATAATTACCAGGTTTTATTTATGTATTAAGAAGGGCTCTGGTTATAATTACCAGGTTTTTTTTCTGTATCGAGAAGGGCTCTGGATATAATTACCAGGTTTTATTTTTGTATCAAGAAGGGCTCTGGATATAAGCACTAGTTTTATTTCTGTATCAAGAAGGGCTCTGGATATAATTACCAGGTTTTATTTAGATATCAAGAAGGGCTCTGGATATAATTACCAGGTTTTATTTTTGTATCAAGAAGGGCTCTGGATATAATTACCAGGTTTTATTTTTGTATCAAGAGATGCTCTGGATATAATTACCCGGTTTTCTTTTTGTATCTAGAAGGGCTCTGAATATAATTACCAGGTTTTATTTCTGTATCAAGAAGGGCTCTGGATATAATTACCAGGTTTTATTTTTGTATCAAGAGGGGCTCTGGATATAATTACCAGGTTTTATTTTTGTATCAAGAGGGGCTCTGCATATAATTACCAGGTTTTATTTCTGTATTAAGAAGGGCTCTTGATATAATTACCAGGTTTTATTTATGTATCAAGAGGGGCTCTGGATATAATTGTTTTATTTATGTATCAAGAAGGGCTCTGGATATAATTACCAGGTTTTATTTATGTAGCAAGAAGGGCTCTGGATATAAATACCATGTTTTATTTCTGTATCAAGAAGGGCTCTGGGTATAATTACCAGGTTGTATTTTTGTATCAAGAAGGGCTCTGGATATAAGCACTAGTTTTATTTCTGTATCAAGAAGGGCTCTGGATATAATTACCAGGTTTTATTTAGATATCAAGAAGGGCTCTGGATATAATTCCCAGGTTTTATTTTTGTATCAAGAAGGGCTCTGGATATAATTACCAGGTTTTATTTTTGTATCAAGAGATGTTCTGGATATAATTACCAGGTTTTATTTTTGTAATAAGAAGGGCTCTGGATATAATTACCAGGTTTTATTTATGTGTCAAGAAGGGCTCTGGATATAATTACCAGGTTTTATTTATATATCAAGAAGGGCTCTGGATATAATTACTAGGTTTTTTTTCTGTATCAAGAATGGCTCTGGATATAATTATCAGGTTTTATTTTGTATCAAGAGGGGCTCTGGATATAATTATCAGGTTTTATTTTTGTATCAAGAGGGGCTCTGCATATAATTACCAGGTTTTATTTTTGTATCAAGAAGGGCTCTGGATATAATTACCAGGTTTTACTTTTGTATCAAGTAGGGCTCTGGATATAATTGTTTTTTTTATGTATCAAGATGGGCTCTGGATATAATTGTTTTATTTATGTATCAAGAAGGGCTCTGGATATAATTACAAGGTTTTATTTATGTATCAAGAAGGGCTCTGGATATAATTACCAGGTTTTATGTCTGTATCAAGAAGGGCTCTGGATATAAGTACCAGGTTTTATTTTTGTATCAAGAAGGGCTCTGGAGATAAGCACTAGTTTTATTTCTGTATCAAGAAGGGCTCTGGATATAATTACCAGGTTTTATTTAGATATCAAGAAGGGCTCTGGATATAATTACCAGGTTTTATTTTTGTATCAAGAATGGCTCTGGATATAATTACCAGGTTTTATTTTTGTATCAAGAAGGGCTCTGGATATAATTACCAGGTTTTATTTATGTATCAAGAGGGGCTCTGGATATAATTACCAGGTTTTATTTATGTATCAAGAAGGGCTCTGGATATAATTACCAGGTTTTATTTATGTATCAAGAAGGGCTCTGGATATAATTACCAGGTTTTATTTTTGTATCAAGAGGGGCTCTGGATATAATTACCAGGTTTTATTTCTGTATCAAGAAGGGCTCTGGATATAATTACCAGGTTTTATTTATGTATCAAGAGGGGCTCTGGATATAATTGTTTTATTTATGTATCAAGAAGGGCTCTGGATATAATTACCAGGTTTTATTTATGTAGCAAGAAGGGCTCTGGATATAAATACCATGTTTTATTTCTGTATCAAGAAGGGCTCTGGATATAATTACCAGGTTTTATTTTTGTATCAAGAAGGGCTCTGGATATAATTACCAGGTTTTATTTATGTATCAAGAAGGGCTCTGGATATAATTACCAGGTTTTATTTATATATCAAGAAGGGCTCTGGATATAATTACTAGGTTTTATTTCTGCATCAAGAAGGGCTCTGGATATAATTACCAGGTTTTATTTTTGTATCAAGAGGGGTTCTGGATATAATTATCAGGTTTTATATTTGTATCAAGAGGGGCTCTGGATATAATTATCAGGTTTTATTTTTGTATCGAGAAGGGCTCTGGATTTAATTACCAGGTTTTTTTTTTTGTATCAAGATGGGCTCTGTATATAATTGTTTTATTTATGTATCAAGAAGGGCTCTGGATATAATTACAAGGTTTTATTTATGTATCAAGAAGGGCTCTGGATATAATTACCAGGTTTTATGTCTGTATCAAGAAGGGCTCTGGATATAATTACCAGGTTTTATTTTTGTATCAAGAAGGGCTCTGGATATAAGCACTAGTTTTATTTCTGTATCAAGAAGGGCTCTGGATATAATTACCAGGTTTTATTTAGATATCAAGAAGGGCTCTGGATATAATTACCAGGTTTTATTTTTGTATCAAGAAGGGCTCTGGATATAATTACCAGGTTTTATTTTTGTATCAAGAAGGGCTCTGGATATAATTACCAGGTTTTATTTTTGTATCAAGAGGGGCTCTGGATATAATTACCAGGTTTTATTTCTGTATCAAGAAGGGCTCTGGATATAATTACCAGGTTTCACTTTTGTATCAAGAGATTCTCTGGATATAATTACCAGGTTTTACTTTTGTATCAAGAGATTCTCTGGATATAATTACCAGGTTTGTTTTTTTTATCAAGAGGGGCTCTGGATATAATTACCAGGATTTATTTTTGTATCAAGAGGGGCTCTGGATATAATTACCAGGTTTTATTTCTGTATCAAGAAGGGCTCTGGATATAATTACCAGGTTTTATTTCGATATCAAGAAGGGCTCTGGATATAATTACCAGGTTTTATTTTTGTATCAGGAAGGGCTCTGGATATAATTACCAGGTTTTATTTTTGTATCAAGAGATGCTCTGGATATAATTACCAGGTTTTATTTTTGTATCAAGAAGGGCTCTGGATATAATTACCAGGTTTTATTTATGTATCAAGAAGGGCTCTGGATATAATTACCAGGTTTTATTTAGATATCAAGAAGGGCTCTGGATATAATTGCTAGGTTTTAATTCTGTATCAAGAAGGGCTCTATATATAATTACCAGGTTTTATTTTTGTATCAAGAAGGGCTCTGGATATAATTACCAGGTTTTACTTTTGTATCAAGAAGGGCTCTGGATACAATTGTTTTATTTATGTATCAAGAAGGGCTCTGGATATAATTGTTTTATTTATGTATCAAGAAGTTCTCTGGATATAATTACCAGGTTTTATTTATGTATCAAGAAGGGCTCTGGATATAATTACCAGGTTTTATTTTTGTATCAAGAGGGGCTCTGGATATAATTACCAGGTTTTATTTTTGTATCAAGAGGGGCTCTGGACATAATTACCAGGTTTTATTTCTGTATCAAGAAGGGCTCTGGATATAATTACCTGGTTTTATTTATGTATCAAGAGGGGCTCTGGATATAATTGTTTTATTTATGTATCAAGAAGGGCTCTGGATATAATTACCAGGTTTTATTTATGTATCAAGAAGGGCTCTGGTTATAATTACCAGGTTTTTTTTCTGTATCGAGAAGGGCTCTGGATATAATTACCAGGTTTTATTTTTGTATCAAGAAGGGCTCTGGATATAAGCACTAGTTTTATTTCTGTATCAAGAAGGGCTCTGGATATAATTACCAGGTTTTATTTAGATATCAAGAAGGGCTCTGGATATAAT
Organism: Unio delphinus; assembly: GCA_029339505.1. Taxonomy (NCBI): domain Eukaryota; kingdom Metazoa; phylum Mollusca; class Bivalvia; order Unionida; family Unionidae; genus Unio; species Unio delphinus. Next base: position 6,274,506 of record JAQISU010000011.1, read on the forward strand.
TGCCAGGTTTTTTTTTTGTATCAAGAAGGGCTCTTGATATAATTACCAGGTTTTATTTTTGTATCAAGAGATGCTCTGGATATAATTATCAGGTTTTATTTTTGTATCTAGAAGGGCTCTGAATATAATTACCAGGTTTTATTTCTGTATCAAGAAGGGCTTTGGATATAATTACCAGGTTTTATTTTTGTATCAAGAGGGGCTCTGGATATAATTACCAGGTTTTATTTTTGTATCAAGAGGGGCTCTGCATATAATTACCAGGTTTTATTTCTGTATCAAGAAGGGCTCTGTATATAATTACCAGGTTTTATTTATGTATCAAGAGGGGCTCTGGATATAATTGTTTTATTTATGTATCAAGAGGGGCTCTGAATATAATTACCAGGTTTTATTTATGTAGCTAGAAGGGCTCTGGATATAAATACCATGTTTTATTTCTGTATCAAGAAGGGCTCTGGATATAATTACCAGGTTTTATTTTTGTATCAAGAAGGGCTCTGGATATAAGCACTAGTTTTATTTCTGTATCAAGAAGGGCTCTGGATATAATTACCAGGTTTTATTTAGATATCAAGAAGGGCTCTGGATATAATTCCCAGGTTTTATTTTTGTATCAAGAAGGGCTCTGGATATAATTACCAGGTTTTATTTTTGTATCAAGAGATGTTCTGGATATAATTACCAGGTTTTATTTTTGTAATAAGAAGGGCTCTGGATATAATTACCAGGTTTTATTTATGTGTCAAGAAGGGCTCTGGATATAATTACCAGGTTTTATTTATATATCAAGAAGGGCTCTGGATATAATTACTAGGTTTTATTTCTGTATCAAGAATGGCTCTGGATATAATTACCAGGTTTTATTTTGTATCAAGAGGGGCTCTGGATATAATTATAAGGTTTTATTTTTGTATCAAGAGGGGCTCTGCATATAATTACCAGGTTTTATTTTTGTATCAAGAAGGGCTCTGGATATAATTACCAGGTTTTACTTTTGTATCAAGAAGGGCTCTGGATATAATTGTTTTTTTTTATGTATCAAGATGGGCTCTGGATATAATTGTTTTATTTATGTATCAAGAAGGGCTCTGGATATAATTACAAGGTTTTATTTATTATCAAGAAGGGCTCTGGATATAATTACCAGGTTTTATGTCTGTATCAAGAAGGGCTCTGGATATAAGTACCAGGTTTTATTTTTGTATCAAGAAGGGCTCTGGAGATAAGCACTAGTTTTATTTCTGTATCAAGAAGGGCTCTGGATATAATTACCAGGTTTTATTTAGATATCAAGAAGGGCTCTGGATATAATTACCAGGTTTTATTTTTGTATCAAGAATGGCTCTGGATATAATTACCAGGTTTTATTTTTGTATCAGGAAGGGCTCTGGATATAATTACCAGGTTTTATTTTTGTATCAAGAGGGGCTCTGGATATAATTACCAGGTTTTATTTATGTATCAAGAAGGGCTTTGGATATAATTACCAGGTTTTATTTTTGTATCAAGAAGGGCTCTGGATATAATTACCAGGTTTTATTTTTGTATCAAGAGGGGCTCTGGATATAATTACCAGGTTTTATTTCTGTATCAAGAAGGGCTCTGGATATAATTACCAGGTTTTATTTATGTATCAAGAGGGGCTCTGGATATAATTGTTTTATTTATGTATCAAGAAGGGCTCTGGATATAATTACCAGGTTTTATTTATGTAGCAAGAAGGGCTCTGGATATAAATACCATGTTTTATTTCTGTATCAAGAAGGGCTCTGGATATAATTACCAGGTTTTATTTTTGTATCAAGAAGGGCTCTGGATATAATTACCAGGTTTTATTTATGTATCAAGAAGGGCTCTGGATATAATTACCAGGTTTTATTTATATATCAAGAAGGGCTCTGGATATAATTACTAGGTTTTATTTCTGCATCAAGAAGGGCTCTGGATATAATTACCAGGTTTTATTTTTGTATCAAGAGGGGCTCTGGATATAATTATCAGGTTTTATATTTGTATCAAGAGGGGCTCTGGATATAATTACCAGGTTTTATTTTTGTATCAAGAAGGGCTCTGGATATAATTACCAGGTTTTTTTTTGTATCAAGATGGTCTCTGCATATAATTGTTTTATTTATGTATCAAGAAGGGCTCTGGATATAATTACAAGGTTTTATTTATGTATCAAGAAGGGCTCTGGATATAATTACCAGGTTTTATGTCTGTATCAAGAAGGGCTCTGGATATAATTACCAGGTTTTATTTTTGTATCAAGAAGGGCTCTGGATATAAGCACTAGTTTTATTTCTGTATCAAGAAGGGCTCTGGATATAATTACCAGGTTTTATTTAGATATCAAGAAGGGCTCTGGATATAATTACCAGGTTTTATTTTTGTATCAAGAAGGGCTCTGGATATAATTACCAGGTTTTATTTTTGTATCAAGAAGGGCTCTGGATATAATTACCCGGTTTTATATTTGTATCAAGAGGGGCTCTGGATATAATTACCAGGTTTTATTTCTGTATCAAGAAGGGCTCTGGATATAATTACCAGGTTTTACTTTTGTATCAAGAGATTCTCTGGATATAATTACCAGGTTTTACTTTTGTATCAAGAGATTTTCTGGATATAATTACCAGGTTTGTTTTTTTTAATCAAGAGGGGCTCTGGATATAATTACCAGGTTTTATTTCTGTATCAAGAAGGGCTCTGGATATAATTACCAGGTTTTACTTTTGTATCTAGAAGGGCTCTTGATGTAATTGTTTTATTTATGTATCAAGAGGGGCTCTGGATATAATTGTTTTATTTATGTATCAAGAAGGGCTCTGGATATAATTACCAGGTTTTATTTATGTATCAAGAAGGGCTCTGGATATAATTACCAGGTTTTATTTCTGTATCAAGAAGGGCTCTGGATATAATTACCAGGTTTTATTTTTGTATCAAGAAGGGCTCTGGATATAAGCACTAGTTTTATTTCTGTATCAAGAAGGGCTCTGGATATAATTACCAGGTTTTATTTAGATATCAAGAAGGGCTCTGGATATAATTACCAGGTTTTATTTTTGTATCAAGAAGGGCTCTGGATATAATTACCAGGTTTTATTTTTGTATCAAGAGATGCTCTGGATATAATTACCCGGTTTTCTTTTTGTATCTAGAAGGGCTCTGAATATAATTACCAGGTTTTATTTCTGTATCAAGAAGGGCTCTGGATATAATTACCAGGTTTTATTTTTGTATCAAGAGGGGCTCTGGATATAATTACCAGGTTTTATTTTTGTATCAAGAGGGGCTCTGCATATAATTACCAGGTTTTATTTCTGTATTAAGAAGGGCTCTGGATATAATTACCAGGTTTTATTTATGTATCAAGAGGGGCTCTGGATATAATTGTTTTATTTATGTATCAAGAAGGGCTCTGGATATAATTACCAGGTTTTATTTATGTAGCAAGAAGGGCTCTGGATATAAATACCATGTTTTATTTCTGTATCAAGAAGGGCTCTGGGTATAATTACCAGGTTGTATTTTTGTATCAAGAAGGGCTCTGGATATAAGCACTAGTTTTATTTCTGTATCAAGAAGGGCTCTGGATATAATTACCAGGTTTTATTTAGATATCAAGAAGGGCTCTGGATATAATTCCCAGGTTTTATTTTTGTATCAAGAAGGGCTCTGGATATAATTACCAGGTTTTATTTTTGTATCAAGAGATGTTCTGGATATAATTACCAGGTTTTATTTTTGTAATAAGAAGGGCTCTGGATATAATTACCAGGTTTTATTTATGTGTCAAGAAGGGCTCTGGATATAATTACCAGGTTTTATTTATATATCAAGAAGGGCTCTGGATATAATTACTAGGTTTTTTTTCTGTATCAAGAATGGCTCTGGATATAATTATCAGGTTTTATTTTGTATCAAGAGGGGCTCTGGATATAATTATCAGGTTTTATTTTTGTATCAAGAGGGGCTCTGCATATAATTACCAGGTTTTATTTTTGTATCAAGAAGGGCTCTGGATATAATTACCAGGTTTTACTTTTGTATCAAGTAGGGCTCTGGATATAATTGTTTTTTTTATGTATCAAGATGGGCTCTGGATATAATTGTTTTATTTATGTATCAAGAAGGGCTCTGGATATAATTACAAGGTTTTATTTATGTATCAAGAAGGGCTCTGGATATAATTACCAGGTTTTATGTCTGTATCAAGAAGGGCTCTGGATATAAGTACCAGGTTTTATTTTTGTATCAAGAAGGGCTCTGGAGATAAGCACTAGTTTTATTTCTGTATCAAGAAGGGCTCTGGATATAATTACCAGGTTTTATTTAGATATCAAGAAGGGCTCTGGATATAATTACCAGGTTTTATTTTTGTATCAAGAATGGCTCTGGATATAATTACCAGGTTTTATTTTTGTATCAAGAAGGGCTCTGGATATAATTACCAGGTTTTATTTATGTATCAAGAGGGGCTCTGGATATAATTACCAGGTTTTATTTATGTATCAAGAAGGGCTCTGGATATAATTACCAGGTTTTATTTATGTATCAAGAAGGGCTCTGGATATAATTACCAGGTTTTATTTTTGTATCAAGAGGGGCTCTGGATATAATTACCAGGTTTTATTTCTGTATCAAGAAGGGCTCTGGATATAATTACCAGGTTTTATTTATGTATCAAGAGGGGCTCTGGATATAATTGTTTTATTTATGTATCAAGAAGGGCTCTGGATATAATTACCAGGTTTTATTTATGTAGCAAGAATGGCTCTGGATATAAATACCATGTTTTATTTCTGTATCAAGAAGGGCTCTGGATATAATTACCAGGTTTTATTTTTGTAATAAGAAGGGCTCTGGATATAATTACCAGGTTTTATTTATGTATCAAGAAGGGCTCTGGATATAATTACCAGGTTTTATTTATATATCAAGAAGGGCTCTGGATATAATTACTAGGTTTTATTTCTGCATCAAGAAGGGCTCTGGATATAATTACCAGGTTTTATTTTTGTATCAAGAGGGGTTCTGGATATAATTATCAGGTTTTATATTTGTATCAAGAGGGGCTCTGGATATAATTATCAGGTTTTATTTTTGTATCGAGAAGGGCTCTGGATATAATTACCAGGTTTTTTTTTTTGTATCAAGATGGGCTCTGTATATAATTGTTTTATTTATGTATCAAGAAGGGCTCTGGATATAATTACAAGGTTTTATTTATGTATCAAGAAGGGCTCTGGATATAATTACCAGGTTTTATGTCTGTATCAAGAAGGGCTCTGGATATAATTACCAGGTTTTATTTTTGTATCAAGAAGGGCTCTGGATATAAGCACTAGTTTTATTTCTGTATCAAGAAGGGCTCTGGATATAATTACCAGGTTTTATTTAGATATCAAGAAGGGCTCTGGATATAATTACCAGGTTTTATTTTTGTATCAAGAAGGGCTCTGGATATAATTACCAGGTTTTATTTTTGTATCAAGAAGGGCTCTGGATATAATTACCAGGTTTTATTTTTGTATCAAGAGGGGCTCTGGATATAATTACCAGGTTTTATTTCTGTATCAAGAAGGGCTCTGGATATAATTACCAGGTTTCACTTTTGTATCAAGAGATTCTCTGGATATAATTACCAGGTTTTACTTTTGTATCAAGAGATTCTCTGGATATAATTACCAGGTTTGTTTTTTTTATCAAGAGGGGCTCTGGATATAATTACCAGGATTTATTTTTGTATCAAGAGGGGCTCTGGATATAATTACCAGGTTTTATTTCTGTATCAAGAAGGGCTCTGGATATAATTACCAGGTTTTATTTCGATATCAAGAAGGGCTCTGGATATAATTACCAGGTTTTATTTTTGTATCAGGAAGGGCTCTGGATATAATTACCAGGTTTTATTTTTGTATCAAGAGATGCTCTGGATATAATTACCAGGTTTTATTTTTGTATCAAGAAGGGCTCTGGATATAATTACCAGGTTTTATTTATGTATCAAGAAGGGCTCTGGATATAATTACCAGGTTTTATTTAGATATCAAGAATGGCTCTGGATATAATTGCTAGGTTTTAATTCTGTATCAAGAAGGGCTCTATATATAATTACCAGGTTTTATTTTTGTATCAAGAAGGGCTCTGGATATAATTACCAGGTTTTACTTTTGTATCAAGAAGGGCTCTGGATACAATTGTTTTATTTATGTATCAAGAAGGGCTCTGGATATAATTGTTTTATTTATGTATCAAGAAGTTCTCTGGATATAATTACCAGGTTTTATTTATGTATCAAGAAGGGCTCTGGATATAATTACCAGGTTTTATTTTTGTATCAAGAGGGGCTCTGGATATAATTACCAGGTTTTATTTTTGTATCAAGAGGGGCTCTGGACATAATTACCAGGTTTTATTTCTGTATCAAGAAGGGCTCTGGATATAATTACCTGGTTTTATTTATGTATCAAGAGGGGCTCTGGATATAATTGTTTTATTTATGTATCAAGAAGGGCTCTGGATATAATTACCAGGTTTTATTTATGTATCAAGAAGGGCTCTGGTTATAATTACCAGGTTTTTTTTCTGTATCGAGAAGGGCTCTGGATATAATTACCAGGTTTTATTTTTGTATCAAGAAGGGCTCTGGATATAAGCACTAGTTTTATTTCTGTATCAAGAAGGGCTCTGGATATAATTACCAGGTTTTATTTAGATATCAAGAAGGGCTCTGGATATAATTGCCAGGTTTTTTTTTTGTATCAAGAAGGGCTCTTGATATAATTACCAGGTTTTATTTTTGTATCAAGAGATGCTCTGGATATAATTATCAGGTTTTATTTTTGTATCTAGAAGGGCTCTGAATATAATTACCAGGTTTTATTTCTGTATCAAGAAGGGCTTTGGATATAATTACCAGGTTTTATTTTTGTATCAAGAGGGGCTCTGGATATAATTACCAGGTTTTATTTTTGTATCAAGAGGGGCTCTGCATATAATTACCAGGTTTTATTTCTGTATCAAGAAGGGCTCTGTATATAATTACCAGGTTTTATTTATGTATCAAGAGGGGCTCTGGATATAATTGTTTTATTTATGTATCAAGAGGGGCTCTGAATATAATTACCAGGTTTTATTTATGTAGCTAGAAGGGCTCTGGATATAAATACCATGTTTTATTTCTGTATCAAGAAGGGCTCTGGATATAATTACCAGGTTTTATTTTTGTATCAAGAAGGGCTCTGGATATAAGCACTAGTTTTATTTCTGTATCAAGAAGGGCTCTGGATATAATTACCAGGTTTTATTTAGATATCAAGAAGGGCTCTGGATATAATTCCCAGGTTTTATTTTTGTATCAAGAAGGGCTCTGGATATAATTACCAGGTTTTATTTTTGTATCAAGAGATGTTCTGGATATAATTACCAGGTTTTATTTTTGTAATAAGAAGGGCTCTGGATATAATTACCAGGTTTTATTTATGTGTCAAGAAGGGCTCTGGATATAATTACCAGGTTTTATTTATATATCAAGAAGGGCTCTGGATATAATTACTAGGTTTTATTTCTGTATCAAGAATGGCTCTGGATATAATTACCAGGTTTTATTTTGTATCAAGAGGGGCTCTGGATATAATTATAAGGTTTTATTTTTGTATCAAGAGGGGCTCTGCATATAATTACCAGGTTTTATTTTTGTATCAAGAAGGGCTCTGGATATAATTACCAGGTTTTACTTTTGTATCAAGAAGGGCTCTGGATATAATTGTTTTTTTTTATGTATCAAGATGGGCTCTGGATATAATTGTTTTATTTATGTATCAAGAAGGGCTCTGGATATAATTACAAGGTTTTATTTATTATCAAGAAGGGCTCTGGATATAATTACCAGGTTTTATGTCTGTATCAAGAAGGGCTCTGGATATAAGTACCAGGTTTTATTTTTGTATCAAGAAGGGCTCTGGAGATAAGCACTAGTTTTATTTCTGTATCAAGAAGGGCTCTGGATATAATTACCAGGTTTTATTTAGATATCAAGAAGGGCTCTGGATATAATTACCAGGTTTTATTTTTGTATCAAGAATGGCTCTGGATATAATTACCAGGTTTTATTTTTGTATCAGGAAGGGCTCTGGATATAATTACCAGGTTTTATTTTTGTATCAAGAGGGGCTCTGGATATAATTACCAGGTTTTATTTATGTATCAAGAAGGGCTTTGGATATAATTACCAGGTTTTATTTTTGTATCAAGAAGGGCTCTGGATATAATTACCAGGTTTTATTTTTGTATCAAGAGGGGCTCTGGATATAATTACCAGGTTTTATTTCTGTATCAAGAAGGGCTCTGGATATAATTACCAGGTTTTATTTATGTATCAAGAGGGGCTCTGGATATAATTGTTTTATTTATGTATCAAGAAGGGCTCTGGATATAATTACCAGGTTTTATTTATGTAGCAAGAAGGGCTCTGGATATAAATACCATGTTTTATTTCTGTATCAAGAAGGGCTCTGGATATAATTACCAGGTTTTATTTTTGTATCAAGAAGGGCTCTGGATATAATTACCAGGTTTTATTTATGTATCAAGAAGGGCTCTGGATATAATTACCAGGTTTTATTTATATATCAAGAAGGGCTCTGGATATAATTACTAGGTTTTATTTCTGCATCAAGAAGGGCTCTGGATATAATTACCAGGTTTTATTTTTGTATCAAGAGGGGCTCTGGATATAATTATCAGGTTTTATATTTGTATCAAGAGGGGCTCTGGATATAATTACCAGGTTTTATTTTTGTATCAAGAAGGGCTCTGGATATAATTACCAGGTTTTTTTTTTGTATCAAGATGGTCTCTGCATATAATTGTTTTATTTATGTATCAAGAAGGGCTCTGGATATAATTACAAGGTTTTATTTATGTATCAAGAAGGGCTCTGGATATAATTACCAGGTTTTATGTCTGTATCAAGAAGGGCTCTGGATATAATTACCAGGTTTTATTTTTGTATCAAGAAGGGCTCTGGATATAAGCACTAGTTTTATTTCTGTATCAAGAAGGGCTCTGGATATAATTACCAGGTTTTATTTAGATATCAAGAAGGGCTCTGGATATAATTACCAGGTTTTATTTTTGTATCAAGAAGGGCTCTGGATATAATTACCAGGTTTTATTTTTGTATCAAGAAGGGCTCTGGATATAATTACCCGGTTTTATATTTGTATCAAGAGGGGCTCTGGATATAATTACCAGGTTTTATTTCTGTATCAAGAAGGGCTCTGGATATAATTACCAGGTTTTACTTTTGTATCAAGAGATTCTCTGGATATGATTACCAGGTTTTACTTTTGTATCAAGAGATTTTCTGGATATAATTACCAGGTTTGTTTTTTTTAATCAAGAGGGGCTCTGGATATAATTACCAGGTTTTATTTCTGTATCAAGAAGGGCTCTGGATATAATTACCAGGTTTTACTTTTGTATCTAGAAGGGCTCTTGATGTAATTGTTTTATTTATGTATCAAGAGGGGCTCTGGATATAATTGTTTTATTTATGTATCAAGAAGGGCTCTGGATATAATTACCAGGTTTTATTTATGTATCAAGAAGGGCTCTGGATATAATTACCAGGTTTTATTTCTGTATCAAGAAGGGCTCTGGATATAATTACCAGGTTTTATTTTTGTATCAAGAAGGACTCTGGATATAAGTACCAGTTTTTATTTATGTATCAAGAGATGCTCTGGATATAATTTCCATGTTTTATTTATGTATCAAGAAGGGCTGTGGATATAATTACCAGGTTTTATTTATGTATCAAGAAGGGCTCTGGATATAAGTACCAGGTTTTATTTCTAGCTTCAGATTTATAAAGTCAGTACTTCGATCTGTGACCTTGCCCTTGAAGATATGACCTTGCAGGTGTTATCCATCACACTTCAAATATGTAATTTGAAACAAGTTTTACCCAATTATCTGAAAGAGGTGTAGAGTTATATTCAAGAAAGACAACACTGAAAACACTAACCTTGGTTTTAAATCTATTATCCTAAATGTGGCACCCTATATACCCCTTAGCAGTGATATAGCAGTGTCAAGGTCATAGAGAGCAATCACAAACCCTGGGGTAAGAAACATTGAGCCTCTCCTACTTCTTGTTCAAACAAAGTTTTCTTTTATAAACTTAAAAAGTGTTGCTTGGCCCAGGCCCCTGGGGATATATGCTTGGTTGCCACTCCTCCTCTTGTCTGCCATATCTATTACTGCTCAAATAAAATGTATGGACAGTTAATTTAGCTGTTAAAGTAGTGCTAGCCTGTGTTGGTGTACTCCAAAGGAAATCGTGCAAAGCAGCAACATACTTTCTACTGGTCAGATAAAATCTACTGAAAATTAATTAAGCTGTAAAGGTTTGCCTACCTGAGTCAGGGCATCCCAGAGGTCATCATGGAAAGCAGCACCATACTTTCTCTTTTCCAGATACCTCTGAAATTTGAAGCAAAAAACAATTTAAAAAGAAAGGTATAACAAGGAATGATTAATATGTTACCTATGTCCTATATGTTTGATAATGTAATATGACACTGCCATTTTAATCTGTAGAGTTCCTACAGTGCAGTCACTATAATACCATAAATAAGTCAGCATTTGTACAGGTTTGGTCAATGAGGCACTCAGTTCAGATAACACTAGAATCCATACCGAACAATGTAGACCAACAATATGCCTTCCTTAATTAAGAAAAAAAAAGAAAATGTATTTTAGGTACATAGTTTGTATGTGCAGTCTCTCTTGGTAACAATATTTTTCTAACAATGGATTCAATGAAATAAATTGATCAACACAACCTTAGCAGGCTACAACAAGTAACGTAGCTTTCTATTGATACCCAGTTGAAAATCACAACTGTAGTATCTTTCTAGTCCACGTTTAATTTATTGTTATAAAAATGCATAATTAGGAGAAAACTCAATATATACAAGTATCTTTTTGGCAAATATATAAATCACAATATTGTATTGTTTAAAAATGTCAATGAGTAATTTGAAATTTGCTCAAGGGTGAACAATATATGTTTCTACCGAACATGTTTGATGCTGTTTAAATTTACATTTCCTTTGTTGAACACACACACACACACACACACACACACACACACACACACACACACACACACACACACACACACACAGTATGATTAACTCAAACATACCGTCAAACCTTTCTGGAAAGTTTCCTCTCCCAAGAAAAACCTCATCATTCTAATAATGGATGCTCCCTGAAAGAATAATAAAATGTATGGATGGATGGATGGATGGATCCATGCATGCATGTATGTGTGTCAGTGCATGCCATTATTGATGTTTATTATGTTTTTGTGACTATTTTTTATTTTACTTTGAAAGGCTTTTTGCTCCTATATCATCTCCAGTAAATAAAATTACATTACAATAGCATGTAATAAATTATTTTTTAAAACAAACAAACAAATTACTTCTATTTAAATATAACTTAAATCAGATATATGTAACAAAATCTTCTAGTAGTTTAGGAGGAATAACAATAACAAACTTGTGCCACAGACAGACAAATGGCAGACATCATACGACTCCATAAGCTCTAGAGTTAAAAAATCACTGTCTCTTATACCTACCTTTCCATAGGATATCCTGTCAAAAATCTCATTAATTTCATCAGGATGACTCACTGGTACATAGACAGGATGAGAGGATATCAAACCGTCAAAATTAAATACGTCTTGTACGTCATCGATGACAATTTGTTCAAACTGAAAGTAAACCAGCACTTTAGTTGGCTTGTTTTATCTATTTCTTAAAAATACAATGATCAGACAATACTTTTGCCACCAAAATCTGTTAGTCAAATATGTACACCTGTTTGAAAATAACATCGAGTTATGGTGTTGATTTAATGATTTTCATAACACTGCATGGCTTACTTGTACAAATTGTTGATATTTTTAATCACTTGTAAACAGTGTCAAATAGCGTCCCCTTTCTGGTTCGTCACAATATTTACTCCAGAAACTTCAAAAAGTTCAAAACACAGCTGCACAGATCATCTTTAGAGTACCTCGATCAGAGCACACCTCACCACTGCTCTGTACCCTACATTGGCTATCAATTCGATACAGAATCAAACACAAAATTTGTTCTCTGTGCTATGTTTCAATGACAGACTCCAGTCCAACATAACTATCCAGCCTCACCCATGTGTATACACCAGCTAGATCCTTATGCTCTTCTTCTGATAATCATATACTCATTGTTCCCTAGGTGAAAACAAAGTCATATGGACAATGTTCATTTGAACATCAGGGCCGGTGACATGGAATGAATTGCCCATTGAAATTAGACACAAAGACACAGTGGTCCCTTTTAAGAGTGCTCTTAAGACTCACCTGTTTCGACTGCAGGGACAAACTTAGCAACCTAATCATGTTTTGTATCTTACATGTTTTCATCATGTTTTTATGTTTTCCAATTTCATTGCTTTTGTCATTTATTGTTCTTTAGTGTAGTCATATCATTATTGATGGTGTAAAGCACTTAGAGCTTCGAAAGATTAGGCGCTATACAAAGTCCTCATTATTATTATTATTATTATTATTATTATTATTATTATTATTATTATCAAAGATAAGTTTCCAAAGTGAAAATGTGCCTATAAGAAACAGATTCACCACCAATATTGTACAGTTGAATGACAATGTTGTACTCCAAACCAGGGGTCATAACTCCGCTAAAAAGTAAAATTAAATTTTACCTTGGTCTTCTTATAATATATTTGGTTTAATTCATTAAGCCCTTCAAACGTTTTCAATCATAACACTTTAAAATGTTGTTGAAATTTGAAATTGACATAGGTCTAGGCAGTGTAAATCCCAAACTAGACTTCCTGAAATTCACAGACATTTTTCACCCATTGATAGAGTGGGTCATAACAGCAGTGTTAATATAGTGTATTTGAGAAAATGTGCCTACAACTGATGGTTCTGTGTTATAGATGGCCTGTTTGAATGAGAGAACAAAATCTTTTAACACTTATGTTAGTTTTATTTACCAATTAAAAAATGAGATGGAAACTTTTGCTTATCTTTACATAGTTTGTACATCACTATATTTGACCATGCACAGCTGCTGTGAAAGCGTCTGTTTCAAACAAATTGTTTTTTTTACAGTTAGATTAATTTATGTATACCATTAAATTGCTTTTCTAAGATACATGACTCATGAAAACATGAAGAAAAAGATTTTTGTAGGTTAAGTAACCGATGTTTTGCAAAAGTACTCTGTATATGATGCAAGTGCAAATTTAATTTTTTAAGTCTGGCTCTCTTCTCTAGTTAAATTTCTGAACCAGGCAACTAAAGTGTTGGTTGTATGCTTAAGTAATATGTTGGTTAGTTCCCAAATCATTTCCAAGGCCATATCTTCATCATGAATTTTCCACTCTTTACCATTTTTGAAGCCCTATCTAGTTACAATATTTATGCTGAATTACGCTTCAATTTACCATTTTCCAGTCTGGATGAACATGGTCAACACCCATGTACTCCACAAAACTGGCAAATCCTTCGTTGAGCCATAGATCATCCCACCATGATGGTGTTACGAGATTGCCGAACCACTAGATTGGAAAAAAGATGATACAAATTAGTAGATAAAAAATATGGCATTTTGTAACATAGCCAGACGTATGTAACATGTAAAATATTTTATTTTATTCTATTCAACACATAACAATACTCTAAGTGGAACATGTTCACTAACACATAACAATACTATAAGTAGAACATGCTCACTAACACATAACAATACTCTAGGTGGAACGTGCTCACTAACACATAACAATACTATAAGTGGAACATGCTCACTAACACATAATACTCTAAGTGGAACGTGCTCACTAACACATAACAATACTCTAGGTGGAACGTGCTCACTAACACATAACAATACTATAAGTGGAACATGCTCACTAACACATAATACTCTAAGTGGAACATGCTCACTAACACATAACAATACTCTAAGTGGAAAATGCTCACTAACACATAACTGGAAGGTATGGTTGAGACTAAAAATCTTTGATAACACAATAGTCCTTGTCACCAATTCCACAAAAGGGAGGAGTAGTTATGTCCATGTCGTTTATCAGATGAAAGACATTTTGTTTTTTATTAATATTTCATAAACGGCAGGCCTATTCTCATCTACTACAGCATGTATAATGTAGCATAGGTTTGGTTCAATCATAGACAGAGAAGCATTGTAATTAGTTTGCAGTCATAATTGTAATCAATCCATTGTAATATAATGACAAATATTTTTACATTATTTTTTTTACATTATACAGCTTACAGAAATATTTTTCAAATGTTTCTTTTCCTATTATACAGGAGATAAATAGTTACAATTCATTTTATTTGTTTTGATATTCAAATTTTATCACTTGAACATACAGTAGAACCGGTCTTGAAAGACCACCCCTTCTGCCAAAATATAATGGTCTCTCAAAACATGTGGTCTCTCATAGCAGTGGTCTTTCAAGAGAGGTTTTACTATTCCAGTTAAAAATTGATTGCACATACATGTCTAATTACAGCGAAAATATACTTAGTCTATATACAGAGAGAAAATCTTCTCACTTGGTGTGCCAGTTCATGAGACACCACCACGGCGACTCTTTGCTTGTTTCCTGCTGAGGACACGCCCTCTTCGTACAACATGGCAGTTTCACGGTATGTGATCAGGCCCCAGTTTTCCATTGCTCCAGCTGAGAAGTCTGGGATAGCTATCATGTCTGCCATGAAGAATACACATGACTGTACAATGGAGCCCATTCAAAAGTGAGAATTCAAATTCAACAACTTTTTGGGTGATAACTGCATTATATGGTAATATTAATTTGCTTTTAATGAGATTTTCTTAAAAGGAAAACTTTGAAAGAGCCAATATATATATATATATATATATATATATATATATATATATATATATATATATATATATATATAGTTTGCCTTCATTTCGACCTAAAGCAAACAATGAAATCCATCGAAACAGTCAAACATAAAGTGCAACTTGTGCAAAAACAATACATTTGTACACTTTGGAATGGGAGGAAAACTATCCAATCACAGATGAAAAGGTGCAAATTAAAGGAAGATAAAAACAATAATAAAAAGTAACTACTAGGAAGAGATCTATAAAATAATATGTGTTTCCATCTTTTTACAAACCTACCTTGTTTAGGTAGCGGGTATTTAACTTTAAAATAATCCTCGAAATATTCTAGAATTTTTACTCCAACGTCCAGTGAGTAATTGGCTTGTTGAATAGCTGCTGGTCTGGCCCATGCACCATACTGTAATAATAATAATAGAAATAAAACAAACAAAACAAGGATTATATATTTATAAAATTGTAATTTTATTAGCATATGGTGTACATATTTCAGTTAGGTGTTCTTGTATTTTTTGCTTCTCAAAAGCACATTTAATCCTAAATTATGCAATTTGCTCATGACATCTAAAATAGAAAATAAACATTAGGCAAACTTGGGTATCTCTTGTTGGGAGTATAAATATAAAATGAAATTCATCTTCTTCTGACTACCTAATAATAATGATAACTGAGAGTACTAGTAAAAAGTGTTTTGCATTATAACTCCAAGATCAATGTCAAGGGTTTGGGGAGATGGAGGTATAAACTGGAACAAATTAGAATATGCCTGTGGGGACCAGTCATTGCAGTTTTTGGGGTTATGAACAGGAACAAATTAGAATATGCCTGTGGGGACCAGTCATTGCAGTTGATGGGGTTATGAACAGGAAAAAATTAGAATATGCCTGTGGGGACCAGTCATTGCAGTTGATGGGGTTATAAACAGGAACAAATTAGAATATGCCTGTGGGGACCAGTCATTGCAGTTGATGGGGTTATAAACAGGAACAAATTAGAATATGCCTGTGGGGACCAGTCATAGCAGTTTCTCTAGCTTAATTTTGCTAAAAATAACATTGTGATGGTTGGTTGTAATTGATGGTCACCACAGTTGCTAGATTGAAGCTTAAGATTGGTTGCTAGGGTGAAATGACCTAAATTTTCATAATACTTTTATATAATAGATAAAGTTATTATCTAAATGTGGGAATAAATAATTGGAATTTACGGGATATGAAGCATACTTTCCAAAGTATGCCGCTGTCTGCTAAATATATTAATATATATCCAACTAATTAAAATCATCGGTGATTGGTTGATGTGTTATGCTGAAATAAATATAATCTTTAAATTTAAACCTATCCTCATCGTTAGCAGAATTTTGTTGTTAAATGGGAATAACACAGTATGGTTGTAATATGGATGGTGATATTAATGAGGTGAGGTCACAAGGAAAAGTTGTCCATTGTTCCAAGAATTGTTGTCACATGTCACTTTTTTAAATTTATTTGCATTAAGTCTAATGTTTTGAAATTGTAATAAAACAATTTAACAAAAAAGAATCCCCAGTATTTATCGAGACCACCTAGATAGGGTAGATAATATTTTAACTTTGCAGTGAATCTATGATGTGGACAGATGTAAAAACGGACATATGCACACTGACTCAAAAGTGATCGCTAAGTCACACTTTCCGAAAATGAATTAACTTTGGATATTGTCAGAATAAGTAATGGCAATGATAAAGATATGAGTGTAGTTTTTAGCTCGGACAAAAATGAACCGAAACACAACAAACATTTGCATATTATTTGCTGAAAAGAATATTCAGGAATTTAAGATAAGATGATTTCTTCCTTTTAACTGCTGAGTATTGAAACCATCTTGGAAATATTGGATGTCTGCTAGGCACAATTTTCATTTAAAAGACCACATCTTCCTTTAGCTGCTAAAAATCTCATAAGCTCTTGAGGTCTAAAATATTTGCTGTAGTTACTATGTAATTTGACAGTGGTGCAAAATTTGTCATTGCTAAGAAAAAACTTAATCTCACTTAATTAAAGATTATTTTCATAACAGGAAGCACCTACCGTGACATTACCAGATGTGGTATTAGTGAGGACAGCAAAATCACAAATGATGAATGCAAGGAGGTATGTTGACATGATTGGTGTTGTTTGAAAATGATCAGCGACCCATCCATCACCCCTAAAAATATCAAGAGTATTTAAACTCTAGAAACAACATGTAATATTTTTTTTCTTTAAAAAAAATGAATTAAAATGAATAAAGGCATGCATAGCTATAAAAATAATTTGGGTGATGACTACTTATCAAAGTGAGACAAATTACAAATATAATAAAATAGTGGTTTCACCAACTTGTCAGGTGACATGAATAAATATATTTTTCTTCAAAGTTTCATTTAATAAATATATTTTATTAAAGATTGGTTTCTTCTTCACTTATGTTATCAAATCCTTATTAGAATTGGTAAATTATACACCCTTATTCTAACTTTGGTTCCATCTCTAATCTGCTTTGAAGTCATGAATGCAATACTGACATCTGACTTTAATAATCACTTTAAGCAGCTTTCATATGATGGAATATACAGGTAAGTGTTAGTACATGACATGTAATATACAGGTAAGTGTTATTACATGATATTACATAATATCCAGTCAAGTGTTAGTACATGATATTACATAATATCCAGTCAAGTGCTAGTACATATTACATAATATACAGTCAAGTATTAGTACATGATATGTAATATACAGTCAAGTGTTAGTACATGATATTACATAATATCCAGTCAAGTGTTAGTACATGATATCACATAATATCCAGTCAAGTGCTAGTACATATTACATAATATACAGTCAAGTGTTAGTACATGATATTACATAATATCCAGTCAAGTGTTAGTACATGATATGTAATATACAGGTAAGTGTTATTACATGATATTACATAATATCCAGTCAAGTGTTAGTACATGATATCACATAATATCCAGTCAAGTGTTAGTACATGATATCACATAATATCCAGTCAAGTGTTAGTACATGATATCACATAATATCCAGTCAAGTGTTAGTACATGATATTACATAATATCCAGTCAAGTGTTAGTACATGATATGTAATATACAGGTAAGTGTTATTACATGATATTACATAATATCCAGTCAAGTGTTAGTACATGATATCACATAATATCCAGTCAAGTGTTAGTACATGATATTACATAATATCCAGTCAAGTGTTAGTACATGATATGTAATATACAGGTAAGTGTTATTACATGATATTACATAATATCCAGTCAAGTGTTAGTACATGATATCACATAATATCCAGTCAAGTGTTAGTACATGATATTACATAATATCCAGTCAAGTGTTAGTACATGATATGTAATATACAGGTAAGTGTTATTACATGATATTACATAATATCCAGTCAAGTGTTAGTACATGATTTTACATAATATCCAGTCAAGTGTTAGTACATGATATCACATAATATCCAGTCAAGTGTTAGTACATGATATTACATAATATCCAGTCAAGTGTTAGTACATGATATGTAATATACAGGTAAGTGTTATTACATGATATTATATAATATCCAGTCAAGTGTTAGTACATGATATTACATAATATCCAGTCAAGTGTTAGTACATATTACATAATATCTAGTCAATTGTTAGTACATGATATTATTTAATATAGAGTCAAGTGTTAGTACATGATATTATGTAATGTACAGATAAGTGTTAGTACATGACATCATGTAATATGCAGGTAAGTGTTAGTACATGATATTACATTGTATCCAATCAAGTGTTAGTACATGAGATTACATAATATCCAGTCAGGTGTTAGTAGACATTATGTAATATATAGGCAATTGTTATTACATGATATTATGTAATATACAGGCAAGTGTTATTACATGATATGATGTAATATACACGCAATTGTTAGTACATGATATTACATAATATCCTGTCAAATTTTAGTAAATATTATGTATTATACATGTAGGTGTTAGTACATGATATCATGTTTGTTTGTTTGATTAGGATTTTTAACGTAGTTGTAACAATTTTTCAGTCATATCGCTATGATGTCTACAGTGAGACAGTTTTAATAATGATGTCTAGCAATGGGACATCATGCCACAGACATGTAGCATGATGTCCCACCCAGTCACATTATCCAGACAAGGCCGACCAGTCCTAACACTAACCTCTTAATGCTGAGCATCAAGCGAGGCAGCTGTCATTACCATTTTTGTAAGTTTTAGGTATGACTTGGCCAGGGATCAAACCCTTGACCTCCTGCTCGCACGGCGGATGCTGTAACCACTAAGCCACCAGAGCGGTTCATGATATCATGTAATATACAGTCAAGTGATAGTACATGATATGTGATATACAGGCAAATGTTAGTACATGATATTATGTGATATACAGGCAAATGTTAGTACATGATATTATGTAATATACAGGCAAATGTTAGTACAAGATATGTAATATGCAGGCAAGTGTATATTATGTAATATACAGGAAAGTGTTAGTACATGATATTATGTAATATACAGGAAAGTGTTAGTACATGATATTATGTAATATACAGGAAAGTGTTAGTACATGATATTATGTAATATACAGGCAAATGTTAGTACATGATATTAAGTAATATACAGGAAAGTGTTAGTACATGATATTAAGTAATATACAGGCAAATGTTAGTACATGATATTATGTAATATACAGGAAAGTGTTAGTACATGATATTAAGTAATATACAGGCAAATGTTAGTACATGATATTAAGTAATATACAGGAAAGTGTTAGTACATGATATTAAGTAATATACAGGCAAATGTTAGTACATGATATTATGTAATATACAGGAAAGTGTTAGTACATGATATTATGTAATATACAGTCAAGTGATAGTACATGATATGTGATATACAGGCAAATGTTAGTACATGATATTATGTGATATACAGGCAAATGTTAGTACATGATATTATGTAATATACAGGCAAATGTTAGTACAAGATATGTAATATACAGGCAAGTGTATATTATGTAATATACAGGAAAGTGTTAGTACATGATATTATGTAATATACAGGAAAGTGTTAGTACATGATATTATGTAATATACAGGAAAGTGTTAGTACATGATATTATGTAATATACAGGAAAGTGTTAGTACATGATATTATGTAATATACAGGCAATTGTTAGGACATGATATTATGTAATATACAGTCAAGTGTTATTCCATAATATTATGTAATATACAGGAAAGTGTTAGTACATGATATTATGTAATATACAGGCAATTGTTATTCCATAATATTATGTAATATACAGTCAAATGTTAGGACATGATATTATGTAATATACAGTCAAGTGTTATTCCATAATATTATGTAATATACAGGAAAGTGTTAGTACATGATATTATGTAATATACAGGCAATTGTTAGGACATGATATTATGTAATATACAGTCAAGTGTTAGTACATGATATTATGTAATATACAGGCAATTGTTATTCCATAATATTATGTAATATACAGTCAAGTGTTAGGACATGATATTATGTAATATACAGTCAAGTGTTAGGACATGATATTATGTAATATACAGTCAAGTGTTAGTACATGATATTATGTAATATACAGGCAATTGTTATTCCATAATATTATGTAATATACAGTCAAATGTTAGGACATGATATCATGTAATATACAGTCAAGTGTTAGTACATGATATCATGTAATATACAGGCAAGTGTTCATACACAATATCATGTAATATACAGGGAAATGTTAGTACATGATATTATGTATGGGCCAATCTTTTAGGAAAATGTATCACTCTCTCAGATCCAGCAGAAGTAGAGTAACCCACTTCATTGCCAATCTCTTAAATGACCTAAAAATTAGCCTTTTGTGTTACTAAGAAAGAATCTCTGAATTGTCAGGTCTTTGAGATCAGAACTTGACATGTCAGTTCTTTGAGATCAATATTTGAGACAACATATCTTTGAGATCAATACTTGAAATGACAGGTCTTTGAGATCAATACTTGAGATGGCTGTCTTTTGTCTCCCGCTTGGATGATATTTGTTAGGAAACATTGAAATGTTAAAGACTTCTGTCAATGAAGTATCATAAAGGGCCAGTATGAGCATACTGACATTTTCTGCAGGAAGAGAAACTGGGCATTAGGTAATAGATTGCTGTGTCAGCATTATGTTTGCCTCTTTGATGGTTTTTTTCTGACTGTTTCGTATTAAAGGTTGCAGTCATAGGACAGCCTTGTGAGAGATTAATAGATGCAGTTCTGATGTTAGAGACCCTACTGAGTACAATAAGCTACACATGAGAGTGACTCCAGAACATGTATGCCACCAGGGGTTCTCTCTCAATCAAAGGAAATAGGCTTTGTTTAGATTGCTTAACTACAGCCATCGATAATCATCATGCATGGAAGCAGTCACTACAAAATTGCAAGCTGTGGATTACAGTCCATGCAGAATTAGGAAGAATTTTGACATTCTTGTAAAAAGACCAAGATATAACTTGATGGGAGTCATCACTGTGAAATGAAAACCATGTTGAAGAGTAGGTCATAAAGTTTCCTTCCTAAAAGGAAGAAACAAGCACCTTGACTAGACCATAGAAGCTGTTTGAAAGAAGATTGGTTGTTTTGTCCTTTTTCTTAAGAACTTGATGCATTTAGGAATTTGGCAGGAACACAAGGAGGGAGGTTGGGACTGGAAGACTCCTGAAATCAATGGAAGGATGATTGAGCTTTCACTGGACAACAATTCAAAGATTCTCAGCAATGTTGGAATGAACAAAGGAGATGGTGCCTTTGAGTGTGTGACTTCAAACTTTCAAGATTGCGTGGTAAGGAATCCTCTGGAGAAAGTAGCCAAGACCAAGGAGGTGTATCCATACTGGGACACAGTCATCTCTGATTGTAACCAAACATGTGATGTAGGTTCCAGGAGCCCATGAATAGAGAGTCACCATAGATTGAACTGGGTGGTGACAGACCTGGGTGCTGCCCGGTGCCCATCCAAAATACATCCATGGGTCCATTATAGGATAAGGCAGTGGAATGTTTCAAATCTGGCACTGGTTTTGCTGTTTGCCTTAACAGATCTGAGGCTGCTGCTGGCAAGGTGGGTGCCAGATGCTTGCTTTTTATATTAGAACCAGTTATACCTGGAAAACAGATTACAAGACCCAGTGCTGGTGGTAGATGGCATAGGTTGAGACTATGCTGGAGAAAAAGGTCTAAGCAACGACTCACTTCAAATTCTGAAGTCAGGCATCATCAAACAATGAAATCATCACCATCAACACTGGGGTTTCTATACGTGAATGAATGTCCATGTCTGCTCTAGGTAGACATTTGTACTATGTCATTTATGGCCTGGTAATCTTTATTGCGATGGACCAATTTTCTGATTATTCTGTCTGAACAAGTTTATTTGTTTCACTTCAGATTATTTCAGACATCATCGAACAATGAAATCATCACCATCAGCTCTGGGGTTTGATAGGTGAATGAATGTCTGCTCTAGGTAGATTTTTGTTGGTTTATTTATTTCACTTCAGATTATTTCAAAATGCTAAATGATTAATTGGCAATTTGGAAATATCATTCTAGTAAATGCATATTATCTTTCTATATAATAGAAAATAAACAAAGAAATCATCATTCATGATACCAATCTTGTAAGAAGTTATTGTGACGATTAGTTGATGTTTATGTTTATTTACAATCATTTATTTTAATTTACAGTGCTTGAATATATATTTAGTGTACATTTGGATATTAATAGTTACAAGAATCACTGTGGAATAATTCAAAGACAACATTAATTCTTTTGGATTTACAAGAAATTTACTTCAAGACATTTTGAGATTATATCAGTGATTTCTTCTGCACCATTGAAACATCTGTACATTAGTGACATTATTCAGAACATATTTATAATGTATTTGGATTACTCAGAACATATTTGTAATTTATTTGGATTACTCAGAACATATTTGTAATGTATTTGGATTATTTAGAACATATTTGTAATGTATTTGGATTATTCAGAACATATTTGTAATGTATTTGGATTATTCAGAACATATTTGTAATGTATTTGGATTATTCAGAACATATTTGTAATGTATTTAAATTACTCAGAACATATTTGTAATGTATTTGGATTATTCAGAACATATTTGTAATGTATTTGGATTATTCAGAACATATTTGTAATGTATTTGGATTATTCAGAACATATTTGTAATGTATTTGGATTATTCAGAACATATTTGTAATGTAATTGGATTATTCAGAACATATTTGTAATGTATTTGGATTATTCAGAAAATATTTGTAATGTATTTGGATTACTCAGAACATATTTAATGTAATGTATTTGGATTAGTCAGAACATATTTGTAATGTATTTGGATTATTCAGAAAATATTTGTAATGTATTTGGATTACTCAGAACATATTTAATGTAATGTATTTGGATTAGTCAGAACATATTTGTAATGTATTTGGATTAGTCAGTCTATTGGAACTGATAGAACTGTTAGGAAATAGGAATTTGTTCACCATACTGTAAGTTATTTTAAATATTTTACTTTGCACATTAATGAATTAAATGAATAGTTTAAAAAAATACAAGACATCTCTTTTTTTGTTACTATGTTTAAGCCCCTAGTCTCATAACAAAATACCAATTTGCATCATAATAAGCAATATTGTGAGAATCCCACATTAATATTGCTTTCTGTTAAAGTATAATTATGAAAACAAAAATTTTTTTAAGATGGCAGTCTTGGGGGCCATATTGTATTTCAGAGTCATTTTTATTCAGGAGCAGCTTGACATCATACAGTGTATTCTTTTAGTTTTAAAGATGGCTGCCATGGTGGCCATATAGAATGTTAGATATTGTCAGTTAGGATGAGACATCATAAGAAGTCTTTTGGTGAAACCCTTTTTTATATGTTCATCCAATCAGGAAGAGTAGATATGGCAATGTTTGCAATATTGCCACTGTAGAAGCAATCTTTATTCTAACAAAAGCTACACTGACATAACATGAAGGATTTCCCTATCCTGTGTCTCTCTCATTCATCAAAAAAATTTGATGGGATCTCAGATTCATGTTCAGTTTAGTTCTCAGGAAATTCTGATACTATTTTGATATCAATATCTCACCTGGATTCATTCTGCATTATCGGCATATTTGATAGCGCTGTCATTCCTTGTTTATGCACAAGGGTCACGTTAAATCTGGCCTTTATTGCTGGCTCATCCATGCATGGAAATACTTTCCTAGCATCTGTTGGCGCTAGAAAAGTAGTGGCCAAATACCTGAAATATTTTGTTTTGTTCATCAAATTATCATACTCTCAATTTTGTTTAGATAATGCCCAGCCTCGGTATCAGCCAACTGAGTCAGAAACCTTTCCTTAATGATTCTTGCAGGCAGAGTAGTGCAATTAAAGAATGGCATTATTTAAATGAAGGATTGGGTGCAAAGGACAGACTGTATTTCCTCACCTGGTTGAATTGTGTGTTATAGGCATGTTTGATAATGCCTTCATATGCTCTTTTCTCACTAGAGTTATATCAAATGCAGCTTTTATAGCCGGCTCATCAAAACAGGGAAAAGCCTTTCTTGCATCAGTGGGCTGGAACTGAGTGGTGGCAATATATCTGAAATAAGTATGACAAGAAAGTTTATTTTAAAATAGTTTATTTCACGCGGATAAGAATCTGGTTTAATGAAGCACACCAAAAGCATTACACCCCTAGATGGCATATGTGTAAAATTGACCAAGAGCAAAAACTCTCTAATCAAGACCAAACTTTAAAACAAAATCCCTTTCAATATTTAAACTATTTAGTGACAGAAAATAATGATAGTTGACTAACTTGTGTATTCAAAATAGTTTATATTACAGCTGTAGTAATGGTAGCTTTTAGCAAAACATTATAATGAAAGAATGTTTCATTAAGAAAAAAGTTTGTTTTGCAGAGATCGTGATAATTTAATATTATTTCTGTGTCATTGAAATTTCACCATATAGATGCCTTTGGCAATGTAAAAAAATTAAAATTACAATTTTCTAACACTTTTCGTCAGTAGATTCAGCTATTCTGCAATACACTCTTAAATATCCCATCTCAAAAGAACATCATGTAATCCATTTTTTTCTTCAATTTTCCTTATTTATCATATCATATATTACACTTAATTACATTTAAAAACACAGAATGTCAACTTAAGGCTGATTATTATATACAGGAAAAAGAATTAAATATGTCTTGGCTAGTTTTCATAAGTGAAATTGTCTGATACAGCAAAAGATAACTCAGCTTAATAGTGGTTCACAGAATTGTATAACTGTATGCATGCATATGTTTGTGTGTGAGAGAGAGAGATATCATACACTGTTTGGCCAGAAGCATTCTGATATCGACTCAAATACAGGCCATGTAAATCGTCTTTCAATGGTCCCTCGAACTGACTGATATTGACTGTGTAATTGTGGCCAGACAACAACTCTGTAGTTAGGGGGAGTATCAGAAACTCCCTCGCCACATCAATCACTTGAGTCCCGTTAAAAAGCTCATCATTTTGATTGATCTCCTTAATAGATATTTGTCCTGAATGATAAGATGACCGTAGAATTAGAGATCAGTGTGTACTCCAGCATTATTCTGTGTTAGGTAAAGAGACATTTACAAATCAAGAAGGGGAGGTAATTATTTCTTGACTAAAAATATTCTTTGTATTCTTTAATAAGGACAGATAGTGTTCATACAACAATATAGAGATAAAAATTAGACTGAGACCATAAACATTTCTTAAATCAAGTGTAGGGCCAACTTCAAAATCTTAGCCTCTCCCAAACCCTCTTGAACAGAAAACAGTTGTAGTCAAGATAACCACAAGGGCTTATATTGTTACTTACTTGTCATACTTGTACTGTAAAATAACTAGTTATTATGCTATAATAAAGTAAATGTATGACAGGTCAATTGCAAGCAACGATGTGAGCCCCTGTAATTAAATGGCAGATCAACACCATTTTCATTTTGGACTAACTATAAACATCATATGAAGTCTTCTGGTGTAAACACCATCTATTTAGGAGGAATAGCAATCAATTTTCAAGATGACTTACATGGCAGAAATCATGAAAGTCAGATTAGCACCTTTTTAGACCAACTGGACATGATAAGAAGTCCTTTAGTGAAAACGTTATGTCCATATGAGCATCAATTCAGGAGGAGTGGTGGTCTTACTAAATGTTTGACCAATTTCCTTGAGAATCAAGCAGAAGTTGGGATAAATGTGTTCAAAAAATTTCATGGAAATCACTAAAGCAGATTAGGAAAAGTAACAATAACAAACATGTGCTTTCTGATATGTAATTAGTGGTACAAAACTGACAGCAAACAAGCCTACTTTTTAACTTTTCCAATCTCTTGATGATAGCACCTGAAAAACTGAATGATTCAACATCCAATGAAGTTTTTTTTTTGATAATGTTTGATATTGCATCTTACTGCATTGAATCTAGATGATCAAATTGGGCATATGTTCCTCAATATAATAATGACTAATAAGTCTTTTGAAGTGAGTGATCTTTTTTTATTCATGTGAGGCCAGGACCCTGACAGCAAAATTACAAGGAAGAATCCACACACTTAAAATGAGATGCTACAGAACCATCCTTAGCATCTCTTACATGGACCACATCACAAATGAAGAACTGTGTAACACCATCAGGTACAAAGTAGGCCAATACAAAGACCTCCTCACCACTGTCAAAAAGAGAAAGCTGACATGGTATGGCCAACAGTCTATCCACAACAGTACGACAGGGCAGTGTCCAGGGTGGCAGAAGGAGAGGTAGACTGATAGGTAGAGAAAAAAGTGGACTGACAACAGCACAGAATGGACCAGGAAAAGTTTTGCGAGACACAGGTATTGGCATATCATCAAGGCAAGTGGAGGAAACTGGCACAGTGCCACAAGGACCACACTAAACCATACATTTTGCAGACTTCCTGTACCCTTAACATATTTTCTTATCCTCACATCATTTCTAACAAATCACTACTATGCAAACTTGGTACTGAGCTAATATTACCAACACAAATGCTTTATCTAATGAAAGTCTGAGAAGATTTGCTAGAATGGAAGATACTCATCGACGATGTCCAGCCAAGATCATCATGATAAACATGTCCACATTATCTTCACTGAGCAAGACCTGGTTTTCTAATTAAGCAATGATCTTCCAGTCAAACTTGTAAGTAAGAACAGCAGAACACCTAGATCAGTCACCATAGAGGATGATGGAAACATCAGCCATAGTTTGTTCCATTGTTCTTTTATGGTAGCTATTGTGATTTGATAATGTACAGAACTGCTTTGTAAATTATTTTTCATATGTTCATCACCCACAAGAAAGACATGGAACATATTTGTGTGATCAGGGATGCATACCAATTTGGTTTGGTCTGACTAAATCCGCTGACATAGAAGCCTAAAACCAAACCATTGGTGTGTACAAGAGACAGAAAACAACATTCAGAGACAACATATTTTCCAATTCTCCACCTTATGTTAAGACTCGCATTTTACCATGGTTCAGAACTCTCTACTTGTTATGCTACTTCTGGTGGCATCTCAATTTATGTTAGATTGATTCAACACTTTGTTCCCATAGTAATATAAAAAGTACTAAAGGCGTAAAAAAAATTAGGTATTAAGAAAACACCTTTGCACAACTTGCTTTATGTATGTACCAAGAACAATTTGTGTTTGTCAGGAAAAGAACATGCTTTTTAAAAGACAGACTATCATAGAGAAAGTAGTAGTCTGATTCACTCAGTAGTGAGTACCCTAGCATGTACAATATTTACCCTCATTTGTACATCTGAAACCCCAACCATTTTAGTACACCCAAAATTCTGACATAAGGTGTGTTGGGTTATTTTTCACATCTGATCCCCGGTTCTGATCCTAGTTGAGGGAATTATGAATCATGATACAAATCAGTTGTATATTTGTCTAAAAGTCTGATATATCATATTTGTGATAAATTACTACAACCCTTCAGTGCAAATGAGCTTAATGAAGTACACTTTTATTTTGTTTAAATGTTAAAAGAAATCAAACATCTTTTAAAAAAAGGATGATTCATCTTACCTGTGATGTTCAATTGTTTCATATGGAGTGTAATGTTTCTTGTTGCATTTATACATAGAACATCTAGCTTTAGTGAACCGTAAAACTTGAAGTTTGAAGAATTACTTCCGTACATATCAGGCTGGAGTTCAACTGTATACAAAATAGGTTTGACAGCGGTCGGAAGGCGAACATCTGTAACACGTGGTTTATCGGTTGGAGTAGGTGTTGCTGGAATAGTAGTCGCTGCTGAAGTTGGTGTAGATGATGTTGCTGCTGTTGTCGGGACTGGACAGGCATTGCCTATGAAAATTAAAAACTTTTTTTGTATACATGCATGTATTCATCTTGTCTAGTCACAGTAGTGACATTAAATGCAATTCAAAGGCTAAAATTAAACAAATGTATCTGTTTCGTTTTGTTGGAGTGTAGTGACTATTTGTTGATCATGAGGAGATATGTTGGGAAAGTATTTTTCAACCAGAGTAATTTACCGCTTAATGACCATCCCCAATTTATTAATGTGAAAAATTGTCTGTATCTATGTGTTCAGATAGGAATAATTCTTTGTATTGGGTTCTTAGGTCAAATTTGTACTGCACTGCATGAAGTAATAATAGTCTGCTTGGAAAGTCTTTTTGATGAGCCATACACTTGTGAGGCAAAATCCATGCAAGTGTGAGTGTGAACTTTAGAGTTTCATGATGTGCGGTCATTGGGTAATTATAAGATTCTATAAGTGTTGTAGCAGCACACATGATAACTCGTAGGTTGACAATGTTTGGTATATTGATGTCTTTGGAAATAGGGGAAACAAGGGACATCAAGATATACTCATGAAGGTCTTTGATTCGATCGGCATGAGACTCTTGCATATTCTTATATTCTGTAATATGTCTCCTAATGGGAGTGAGACAGAAATTCTTGAAATGTTACAATTAGCTGGTATATTTAAAGGGTACTATTTTTTAATTCATCAACTGAAACCACAGGGGTAGGGAGATGGGAGGTCAAAGGTAAATATGAACAAAAGATGATATTTTCAAATATGCGTTATACAAATTTTGTGTATCTAATTTACCATATGGGTGGGTAATAATTGTTTCCCCATGATTATTAAATTTGACTACCTATAGGACAAAGAGTCAAACGGGTTGACATACAATAGTAGCTCAGTTAAAATCATATTGGTCTATGCTCTTCGGCTGTATACATGACGTGATTTAGTGAATTATCTATGTGATGACAAAATGTCTATATATCTAAAGGATAAGTGTAGACTGATCATGTGCAGTATAAGATCAGAACAGTTTTTAATAGTTGTTTGCTTCTTAAAACCAGTGTTTGGTAAATTAGATGTATTTGTTTGGTTTGTGCTGCAAGTGAAGTAGTCTTTAATTTATAAGGGAAGGTGGTGGTTTTATGTTCAATTGTTTGGAAGTTATTGGACTCTTTTCTGTCACTGTAGAATTTGTAATAGTGGTGAATAAGCTGGATGACTGCAGTATCAGTTTTAGCATTGGTTTGTGGATGACAGTTTGTTGTCACGACTTAAAGACTTTTCTGAAGTTCGGAAGAGATGTGTTATCCTTTGAGCAATGCATTCTCCAACCTCAATGTAAACAGGAATGTTTCTATGTGACAATATCTTTGACCTGCTAGTGACTTGTCAGTTTAAAGAAGCTTTGCAAATGAATTTTAAAAAATGTTTGCTACCATCATGGCAATCGTAATTTATTTTCCATCATGCATATTTTCATTGGTCTGCTTGGATGGAATAGTGTCCTATCGGGAAGTTTTGAAGGACAATTCATAGCACATGCCAACTAATTAGCAGCATGGTGTAATTGTAGTGTACCTCAAAGTGGAAATGATTATGTGATAATGTTCCAAACTTTTTTTTCTTTTGGGAGCTAGTTCTCATATGGCTATGTGAGGGATTTGTAGCAATGATCAATTTGTAGTGAGTTAGTTGTAAGAACAAACAAAGGACCATCTTAATGAGACTGAATTTTAAAAAAGATATATTTTGCGCCAGTACTGTGTTTAGGATTTTGGGAGATATGTATCCTGGTGGAAACGCAAACTCAAGACCTGAGTTTGCCGGGTAAATAGGAATGGTCCTGTGTTACATATGTTGTCTTGTTAGAGACCTTGAACCCGAACAACTTGTAGAAACATTGTCATGTTCGATTCAGTTTGGTTAATGTTTGTTCATTGTTGACATTATGTTTACTTATAAGTAATTAGTGATTCAGAAAAAAAAGTTTAGTTGTGGATGTGAGAGACAGGTTTTTAGGAACAAGCCCATTGATTCAGAGTTTATCTTAATCATGTTTGGAAATCATTCATTGGGTTGGTGGTTGATTTTGGAGAAAGTCATACATTTTTATTAGACCACGTACGTGTGACATTTGTATTACTCAAGGATGAGTGATTTGTTTGGAGGCATGGGTAATATAATATTTTCAGAAGTATTCACATTTTGTTATAGCACCCCGTTTCAAAAAATACTTAGATTTTTGTGATTGTGATTATTGGAATACGGCGCAATGAAAATATTCCTTAGTGTGAAATCGTTAGCCAGTAACTAGCAGCAAACGTCACAGAGTGAAGTGTTAGTGAATTTCCATGATGCCACAATTCATTTTTAGTGAATTAGGTCAAACCGCACAAGTGTCCCTGTCATACCATTGTCCCTATATACCTATAAATATGTTGATGCATGACAACACACACATGACTATTAAGCAACGGACGGTGCTAGTAAGGTGATGCTAAAGATCATCTTGAACATACTGAACCCACAAGCAGAAGAAATAATCACTGAAGAACAGGCAGGGTTCTGGAGTGGGTGGAAGAAGCACAACAGAACAAATATTCAATCTTAGGGTTCTGTGCAAAAAGTACTTACATCATCAACAAGACATCTATCATGTGTTATAGATTTCAAAAAGGCTTTTGACAGAGTGTGGCATGAGGCATTGTGGGCCACAATGAAGAAGTACAACATGGATCAAAAGTTGAAAAACACCATCAAGCAGCTGTATGACAAGGCTACGAGTGCAGTAACTGCTTACGGTTCTGTGGGGGACTGGTTCAAGACAACAGCTGGAGTACGGCAAGGCTGTCTCCTGTTACCCACGGTTTCCAACATCTACTTAGAGCGCATCATGAGTGAAGCTCTGGAAAACCACTGTGGGACAGTCAGCTCTGGAGGGCGTAACATCACCAACCTCCACTTTCCAG
The DNA here is from genome assembly GCA_029339505.1 of Unio delphinus. Taxonomy (NCBI): domain Eukaryota; kingdom Metazoa; phylum Mollusca; class Bivalvia; order Unionida; family Unionidae; genus Unio; species Unio delphinus. Next base: position 6,306,020 of record JAQISU010000011.1, read on the forward strand.
ACAACATTGATGGGCTGGCAGGCATTGAAGACGAGCTTGCCATCTTAGTGGAAAACCTGGATGAAACATCTTCCAAATTTGACATGGAGATAAGTGCCGAGAAGACAAAGCTGATGACAAATATTGGCAAACAAATCTCAACCAAGATTAAAGTCAGAGGACAGGAACTGGAAACAGTAGGCTGATTCAAATATCTTGGTTCCATAATCACAGAAGAGGGATCAAGAGCAGAAATTATGTCACGAACAGCACAGACAATGGCAGCTATGTCAAATGTAAGATTCATCTGGAAAGACAAGAATATGTGTGAAAACTAAAATCAGACTATTGAGAGCACTAGTCATCTCAATCTTTCTGTATTCATGTGAGGCCTGGACGCTGACAGCAGAATTGCAATGAAGAATCCAGGCACTTGAAATGAGATGCTACAGAACTATCCTTGGCATCTCTTACATGGACCAAATCACAAATGAAGAAGTGTGTAACATTATCAGGCACAATGTATGTCATTATGAAGACCTTTTCACTACTGTCAGAAAGAGAAAGCTGAAATGGTATGGCCATGTCACTAGAGCCAACAGTCTATCCACAACAGTATAGCATGGTTGTGTCAAAGATAGTAGAAAAAGAGGTAGACAGAGAAAAAGGTGGAGTGACAGCATTGCAAAATGGACCAGGAAAAGTTTTGCGGAGACACAGGCATTGGCACATGATTGAGAGAAGTGGAGGGAACTAGTCAGATGTTCAGCAGCACAGTGCCTCAATATTCACACTAGGTGAAGAGACTGATGATGATGATGATGAAGGTGCATGGTCAAAGATAAAGTAAAAATGGAAGTCATGCGAGAGTCACAAGAGTACTGATAGGAAAGGCAGTACTACCAGTAAATAAAGAGTGTCAGTGTATTTTTTCATACTCAGACCAATCAGGCTACTGTGTCAGTGATGATATATGGAACCTCAACCGGCATAATCCTTAGAATCACTAGGTCTTACTTGTATCTGACTAGTTCATTAGAAAGTGATTTTGGAAAGCTCCTACTTGTGAGATACCAAGTCAGGAGCTTCTGCAAATATTGATAGTAATTTGTTCCAAGTCTCTATTGTACATGGGAAGAAGATGAAATTGAAACAGTTTGTGGATGCTGACTTGAATTTGATCTTTTTCCTGTGATTTGCCCTAATTTGGTCAGGGTCAGGTATTTGTCCACTGGTATGTCCACAAAGTTGTTCACAATATTGTACAACATGGTCAGCTGGGCCGTGGTTCACCTAGATTCAAGTGATTCCCACAGGAGATGGTTCAACATTGCACTGACACTGCTTGTGTTACAATATTTATTTGTGGTGAATCTAGCAGCTCTCTTAAACCATCTCTTTATTATCAGGTCTTTATTTTGTGGGTTCCACACATTCAAGCAATACTCAAGACCTGGTGGGACCCCGAGTGACAGAGTGGTCTAAAGTGCTACCGATCACTGCCATCTCACCACTGTCTGTGTGGGTTTGAGTCTCAGATTCAGCTAATATAGTTATGTGAGAAGCTTTCCAGTAGCTTCTCATGGGTCAGTGGTTCTATCTGGGGGTTTACCAGGTTCTTCCTCCAACATTAATACTGGCCGCCATGTATGACCTATTATGTGCTGAAAAATGGCGTTAAACCCAACAACAACTACAACAACTCAAGACCTGGTCAAATCAGAGTGAAATATGTTGCACATTTTACTTCTTCACTGTTGAACTGGATTTTGATGCACATGAAGACAAGGTTACTGTTCCTTTATTGTACTATCTTGTATATGTGCCTTTTCCAAGAGATGGCTGTGGACAGTTCAACCTGAGATATTTTGTTGCCTGCTCACTGGCTAACTTGTGCCCCTTAAAAGTATATTCAGACAAGATTGGTGATTTCTTCCTGTAAATTCTTATGATGCTGCAATTTGCTGGGTGGAATGGCATATCCCAAATTCTTTCCCAGATGTCCAGTTGGTTCAGGTCTTCTTGAATGATCTCACTATCCTTTGAGACATTGATTTCCCAGTAGATTATACAGTTATCTGCAAAACGTCTCGTGTTGGATTAGATACCTGCAGGTAGATTATTGGTGAACACCTGGAAGAGGATGAAACCCAAAAAGATTCCCTTGAGGTACCCCACTAACACCTGGTGCTGGGTCTAATGTTGATCCATTTACTATAACTCTCTGTGATCTGTATGATAGGAAATCTCTTATTTCTGGGTGTTACCCCCAATGACAGACATATAGTGGTCCAACTTGTTGACTAGTCTTGCATGGGGGAGGGACACGATCTAAGTCCTCACTGAAGGATAGCAAAGTCATACTGCTTCCCCCTGTCAAATGACTTGGCAAGCTCCTCCATTAGGATTATGAGCTGTGTCTTACAGCTTCGTCTGGCATGGAAACCATTCTGGTAGTCTTTTAGAATGTTATTGAGATCTAGATGTTGCATCATGTTGCTGTCTAAGCATTTTACAGCAGATATGTGTAAGGGAGACAGGTCTATACTTTAATCTTTCTCCATTTGTGAAGATAGCTGTAACGTTTGCTATTTTCCACACATCAGAGACATAACCTGTTGATAGACGTTTCTGGTAGATATAACTCAAGTATGGCGCACACTCTTCTGCTAGATTTTTCATGATCCTTGCTGGAATGATGTCTGGTCCTGTAGCTGTCTATTGATTATTTTTCGCAACAAGCTGTATACACCTTCTTCAGTAACTTGGATGCCAGGCATTGGTGGGTAACGATCTCCATGTATACTTGGTAAACCCCCGCTGTGGACAAACCACCTATGGTCAAACCACCTATGCTCAAAGCACCTGTGGTCAAACCTCCGCGTACCGGCTATACATAATTTGAAATCAAATTTCTACAAACTTTCATACGTGAAAATCATAGCTAGATGTATCATCCACCAATGTACGTATAATACCATATAAGGGATAAAATAAATCACATGGTAAACAAAAGGAGTCTGGAAGAAGACGTCAACCCCATTCGCTCTTAGTATTAGAAGTATAGTTACTTTGTTGGCAGCCATTAAAATTCTAGCCGCTTCTGATTGTAATATTTTTCAAACGTTTTGGAATCTGAGTAGGAACAGCCGTCCCAAACAACAACTGTATATTCTATAAGAAGCTCGTGTTGGTGAAATGCTTTTTTTACCTTCAATTTTTACTAGTAATTTTAAACTACAAATATTTTCAACATAATACCCCAGTTGTTAAACGTACGACCAAGATATTTATATAGCTGTAAGAAACAGGTAACGTTTTGATTAAATTTAATTTCATGATATACGTTCTTTTTTTCCGAGAGAGGAGCATATCTCTGGTTTAATAAGGTTCCGATTTAGTTGTCTTTCAATGGTATGGTCTTCAATTGTTTTAATGCCGTATTGTTGGTATACTTTTAAAAGATCAGCCTAACTCATATATATTATTTGTATAAGAATAACATTGGTTCACAAATAAATGAGTTCCCAGTTCAAAGAAGAAAGGCAATTCGTGTCAAAATAGACATACGATAGGCTGGCTATTCATGTCAATATAGACACAAGACAGACTACTCATGTCAATATAGACACAAAAACAAATTGATTCCAAGCATAAAATGGCTCGGAGCAAAGTGACTAGATAATGGCTAAAATTTACACTGATTATGGAGACATTAAATCTTTAGAACAATTGATTAAATGGTCCAGTTACAACTGTGTATTATTAAAACGTGTTTTAACAATGATGATTATTTATATTGATGCAGCAAAACTATGTCATGACAGTGTATTTCAGCTTTGAGATCAACATTTCATATACATTCTGTTTCTCTGCTATTGTCTTATTTAATGCAGATTCTATTTATCGAATATTCACATCTCTGATGTATATTCTTTTCTTCTACCATTGACTCGTTTAATAAGATCAATTTTCTCTAATATTGACTTGTATTAAGATATGCTCTATTTATCCACTACTGATTTATTTAATATATATATATATATATATATATATATATATATATATATATATATATATATATATATATATATATATATATATATTCTATTTCCTTAAGATTAACTCATTTGATACATATCTTATTTTTCTACTATTGACTCGTTTAATATAATTATGTTTCTCTAATATTGACTCATTTATTGTAGAATCATAAAATAAAAAATATAACCTAAAAGATATTTCAAAAGATGCAACGTTTTACGTTATGGTACAATATTCTACAAACTAAATAAATAATAAAAGAAACAGAATGTCGATCAAACTTAATGTACGATTGATCTGTCCCTTTCAAAGAAACAAAAAAATGTCGATCAAACTTAATATACAAATTGATATTCCCTTTCAAAGAAACAAAAGAATGTCAATCAAACGTAATCACAAATTGATATGTCCGTTTCAAAGAAACGGTGTGACAGTCTAATACTGTGCCAACACTGTGATATTACAAATACCATTTCTTCCTTTTAACAGCTGAGAATTTAAATTATATTTTATAGTCTTCACAGATAATTATATTTTCAAATTAGCTAATGTGGACATTCTGGATGTCAACTTGACGCCATTTTCACTTAGAACCAATAATATAGCGAAAGAAGTTTTCTTGTGTAAGTTTCAAGTGCATGTGACATTTAGATTTGTAAGAGTAACATTAAAAGGATTATCCAGATCGGTGCCTTGGTATCCATATTAGATGTCAGACAGGTAAAATTTCTAGCTATATCAATTAGATATCGTAAGACGTCTTTTAGTGCAAGCACATTATCGATATGGCCACCATTCTAATAGTAGTGATAACAAGATTTTCATGGTGGTCCTTATAACAGTAATATAAGAAATCTTTCAGTTTCAAGCCTCATGCTGATAAGACCATTCAATCATCAGAAAGAGTAATGAAATAGTTTCAAAATGCATATTTTGGATAATTGGTGCTAAGATATCGTAAGATGTCTTTATGTTGTAAGCATAATGTCGTAAGATGTCTTTTTGTTGTAAGCATAATATCGTAAGATGTCTTTTTGTTGTAAGGATAATGTCGTAAGATGTCTTTATGTTGTAAGCATAATATCGTAAGATGTCTTTATGTTGTAAGCATAACGTCGTAAGATGTCTTTTTGTTGTAAGCATAATATCGTAAGATGTCTTTTTGTTGTAAGCATTAATATCGTAAGATGTCTTTTTGTTGTAAGCATAATGTCGTAAGATGTCTTTTTGTTGTAAGCATAATATCGTAAGATGTCTTTTTGTTGTAAGGATAATGTCGTAAGATGTCTTTTTGTTGTAAGCATAATATCGTAAGATGTCTTTTTGTTGTAAGCATAAATATCGTAAGATGTCTTTTTGTTGTAAGCATAATATCGTAAGATGTCTTTTTGTTGTAAGCATAATGTCGTAAGATGTCTTTATGTTGTAAGCATAATATCGTAAGATGTCTTTTTGTTGTAAGCATAATATCGTAAGATGTCTTTATGTAGTAAGCATAATATCGTAAGATGTCTTTTTGTTGTAAGCATAATATCGTAAGATGTCTTTTTGTTGTAAGCATAATGTCGTAAGATGTCTTTATGTTGTAAGCATAATATCGTAAGATGTCTTTTTGTTGTAAGCATAATATCGTAAGATGTCTTTATGTAGTAAGCATAATATCGTAAGATGTCTTTTTGTTGTAAGGATAATGTCGTAAGATGTCTTTTTGTTGTAAGCATAATATCGTAAGATGTCTTTATGTTGTAAGCATAATGTCGTAAGATGTCTTTCTGTTGTAAGGATAATGTCGTAAGATGTCTTTATGTTGTAAGCATAATGTCGTAAGATGTCTTTTTGTTGTAAGCATAATATCGTAAGATGTCTTTTTGTTGTAAGCATAATGTCGTAAGATGTCTTTATGTTGTAAGCATAATATCGTAAGATGTCTTTTTGTTGTAAGCATAATATCGTAAGATGTCTTTATGTAGTAAGCATAATATCGTAAGATGTCTTTTTGTTGTAAGGATAATGTCGTAAGATGTCTTTTTGTTGTAAGCATAATATCGTAAGATGTCTTTATGTTGTAAGCATAATGTCGTAAGATGTCTTTCTGTTGTAAGGATAATGTCGTAAGATGTCTTTATGTTGTAAGCATAATGTCGTAAGATGTCTTTTTGTTGTAAGCATAATATCGTAAGATGTCTTTTTGTTGTAAGCATTAATATCGTAAGATGTCTTTATGTAGTAAGCATAATATCGTAAGATGTCTTTTTGTTGTAAGCATAATATCGTAAGATGTCTTTTTGTTGTAAGCATAAATATCGTAAGATGTCTTTTTGTTGTAAGCATAATATCGTAAGATGTCTTTATGTAGTAAGCATAATATCGTAAGATGTCTTTTTGTTGTAAGGATAATGTCGTAAGATGTCTTTTTGTTGTAAGCATAATATCGTAAGATGTCTTTATGTTGTAAGCATAATGTCGTAAGATGTCTTTCTGTTGTAAGCATAATGTCGTAAGATGTCTTTTTGTTGTAAGCATAATGTCGTAAGATGTCTTTCTGTTGTAAGGATAATGTCGTAAGATGTCTTTTTGTTGTAAGGATAATGTCGTAAGACGTCTATTGATGAGGAAAAAAATCGGATTATAAAAAAAGAAGTTTATTTGTATTTATTTAATCTCGCATGTTAATATATCAAGTCCTGAGATTTTATGAGAGCACTTGTTTTCTGCTTGAGGTTTACACAATTTATTTATTGTACTAGATATTTTCCGGGTTTTTTAAAGTGCGTTTTGTGTTTACTGGATGTTTACTGGCTTCTCTGAAGACACCCCGTCGTTAGCGCGCAGACAAAAGCGCGCAGCGAAATATGCCCGTCAAATGCGCGCCATCGAAAGCGCGCAGCATAAACTCCATATGCCATGTTCTAGTGAGCACACATCAAAGAGTGTAAAATCTTTATATTTAGTAGAAATAAACTAAACGTTTTGAATGAGTTTGAGCAGACATCAAAGTGTGTACACTCTTAATATTGAGTAGAAATAAACTAATAGTGTTTCCAGTGAGCAAACATCAAGATGCTCATTGACGCAGTATAAGCCCAGACAACAATAAATACAAAATTATTTTGTGAAAAGTTGAAAATCTTATCTAACAATGGAAAAGACTGAGTCACAGAAGGGGAAAAAGCATATAATAACTGATAGACATCGATATAGAAAAGACCGAGTAAATGCCGACGGCAGTGCATCGTGGAGATGCTGCAAACGTGATTGTAAAGGGCAAATTAAAGTGATCGCAGTGCACACAAGCACTGTTCTTTCTGAGCATAACCATGCTCCAGATCCGGCGAGCAACGAAGAGAAGAAGATCGTAGCAGACATCCGTCGAAAAGCAATGAACACCGTCGAGAGACCAAGACAAATAATTCAGCAAAGCTCTCTCGGAATTTCGTTGCAGACAGCGAGTATTTTGCCATCGTATACGGCTTCACAGAGAGCGATTGAACGACGGAAAAAGAAAAACGATCTTCCATACGCCAACATAACTCCGTTAAACGATATTGCAATTTCAGAATCTCAGCAAAAATCTACAAGAGACTCAAACGTTCCTCTGTGGGATTCGGGTGTGAATGATACTGCTCGCATTCTGATGTTCGAAACGACTGAAAATATGACTCTTCTACAGCAAAATGATAACTGGTTTATCGATGGCACTTTTAAAGTTGCGCCGACACTATTTACTCAGCTATTCACTTTAACAACTCGGCCTATCCCTTAGTCTACGTTTTGCTGCTGGCGAAAACAGAGCATGGCTATGAACACGTCATGCAGAAAATTCTCGAACTGCATCCTGGTCTTAATCCTGCTAGCATTATTTAAATACCCGATTATGTTATATTGTATGAATTATTTATATGAATCTTTTTTATTTGACATATTAACTTTTACAATTTTTGCCTTGCGCGCTTTTCAAGGTGCGCTTTTGTCTTGCGCAGAATTGTCGGTGCGCGCTTTTCGATGCGCCTTTCTTGGCACGCTTTTGACAGGATAACTTCTCTGAGACATATCATGCTTGGGTGATGGCATCTCACGCACAGTTTATCTGTATGATATCAACGTTGTAGCTTGTAAATTGTTGGCTTCAGTGTCGTCATTTCCCACTTCTATCAACAAACTATATAAATTCAGCACAATGTCTTGCATAGTGTGTTCCATGTAGTCCAAACTTCATCATTCCATTTTAGTTACATTTTATAGATAGCAACATATAACACACAATAGCAAATCCATCTACACTTATATTTGAAAATAATGTAATGTATATAATATGTATTATTTTGCTGTAAAATCAGGGCGAAATATTATTGCAGCTATTGAAAGACGGATTACAAGCTCCTGCCCAAGAACATTACATTTTGGTCTCTAATATAATTTCGGTATACCGTGGTACAAATTTGTATATTATTTATGTTTTGACATAAATAAAGTTTCTAAACATCCTAGAGTGCATTAATAACGATTGAAAGATTCCATTTAATACTAAACATCCAAAAAGACGTCGGATTTTAAAACAAACATTATTGCACAGACTTCTCGCCTAGGTATATACTGTACATTTGCCAACACAGACAAACAGTCCGCATTTAAACAAATAAAGCTGGTATGTTTTATTATGTTGACTCTTGCAGAATTACTTTCCGCAAAGATTTCGCCACAACTAAAGCTCGTATGTTTTATTATGTTGACTCTTGCAGAATTACTTTCCGCAAAGATTTCGCCACAAATAAAGCTGGTATGTTTTATTATGTTGACTCTTGCAGAATTACTTTCCGCAAAGATTTCGCCATATATCATCGTTTATACCTGCTTTGGCCAAACAAAAACATGTTTTGAGAGATTGAAACTGTTTAAGGCAACTAATTCGCAATACCAAACAAACAAAATCACATTATCAAAACTGCAGTAATCTGTTAATCATACCAGTATACTAAATTGTCTATCATCTGTTTAACATACTAATATACTAAGCTTCTACTCATCTGTTTATCATACTAATATACTAAGCTTCTACTCATCTGTTTATCATACTAATATACTAATCTCCAAAAAATCTGTTTATCATACTAATATACTAAGCTTCTACTCATCTGTTTATCATACTAATATACTAATCTCCAAAATATCTGTTTATCATACTAATATACTAAGCTTCTACTCATCTGTTTATCATACTAATATACTAATCTCCAACTAATCTGTTTATCATACTAATCTCCAACTAATCTGTTTATCATACAAATATACAAAACTGTAATCTAATCTGTCTATCATATTAATATACTAAACGTATCCTCGTCTGTTTATCATACAAATATATTAAAATATCTGATATGTTTATGATAAAAATATACTAAAATATCTACTTATCTGTTTATCATACTAATATACTAAACTTTAACTCATCTGTTTATCATACAAATATACTAAAATATCTGCTCCTGATAAAAATATGCTAAAATATCTACTCATCTATTTATTATACAAATATACTACAATATCTGCTCCTGATAAAAATATACTAAAATATCTACTCATCTGTTAAATATACTAATATACTAAACTTCAACTCATATGTTTATCATACAAATATACTAAAATATCTGCTCATCTGTTTATGATAAACATATAATAAACTTCAACTCATCTGTTTATCATACAAATATATTAAAATATCTACTCATCTGTTTATCATACCAATATATTAAAATATCTATCAAATCTGTTTATCATACTAATATACTAAATTTCAACTCATCTGTTTATCATACAAATATATTAAAATGTCTACTCATCTGTTTATCATACACATATATTAAAATATCTATCAAATCTGTTTATCATACTAATATACTAAACTATCTACTTATCTGTTTATCATACTAATATACTATACTATCTACTTATCTGTTTATCATACAAATATAATAAAATGTCTACTCATCTGTTTATCATACACATATATTAAAATATCTATCAAATCTGTTTATCATACTAATATACTAAAATATCTACTCATCTGTTTATCATACTAATATACTAAACTATCTACTTATCTGTTTACCATACTAATATACTAAACTATCTACTTATCTGTTTATCATACTAATATACTAAACTATCTATTTATCTGTTTACCATACAAATATATTAAAATGTCTACATCTGTTTATCATACAAATATACTAAACTTTTACTCATCTGTTTTCATATTGTAAGCGAATTCAAGCCTCACGTATTTTGTTTGTTTGATTTGGATTGTTTTAACGTAGCTTTAACAATTTTCCAGTCATATCGCTACGATGTCTGCAGTGAGGCCGTTCATATGATGTCTAGCACTGGGGCATCATGCCGCAGACACGTAGCATGATGTCCCACCCAGTCCCATCCAGACACCAGGCACCAGGCCGACCAGTCATAACACTAACCTCTCAATCATGAGTGCCAAGCGAGGTAGCTGTTAGGACTATTTTTGTAAGTCTTTGGTATGACTCAGCCGGGGATCGAAAAGCACGACCTCCCTCTTCTGCGGCGGAAGCGTTTACTACTAGGCCAGCGGAGCGGTACTAGAAGTCATTTTGTTTTTCTCTTATTTCCCAGTTCTTCGTGACAATAATGGTCGTCTACTAGAAATTCCAAAACACCTAGACATTATATAATTGTCCTCCAATCAACGCCTGAAGAACTACACATTTATATAACAGCTTTACAACTGCATGGAAACCTTACAACTGCATGTGAAACCTTTACAATTGCATGGAAACCTGACAACTGCATGGAAACCTTAGAACTGCGTGGAAACCTTATAACTGCATAGTTTTTATTACATTTCCGTAACGCAGTGCCAGTATTTCACACCGTGAAAATACACGACTCAAGCACAAAATACAGGAAACTACTTTCCCTAGTCTACCTTAGATCTTTCAAATCATGATTTTAAGCCTCGTTTCGACTGTAACTCTAGACCATAGTTACCATTATAGCAATAAAAAGCTTCTCCAGATAATGGAATAATCCCTTCTAAATTATTCAGTTGTACAATGTATCTGATAAATACTTCACATGGAGACACACAATCAATCCACACAATTAGATTTTAAAAAGGACTGCTTGAATATTAATGCGACACGCTAGTCCACATTGGCAAACACGTGCATAGCTCTTTAGTCACCGTACCAATATAATGGACTAGACAAAACTTACTATGAAATTAAACCATACCGTTAGAAATCTCATCAACACTGTTACCTTTGCCTATAGACCTGTTTAATAAGGATTATTACCTCCCTTGCGCGAGTTATCTTTATTTGTTAAAACTACATCGGGCGAGGAAAAAAAAAAAAATCGTCTAGTAAAGGAATCGCTGACCCATGCCTTTTGACAAGATATCCGTTCGTGAATTGAAGGTTTATTTCCGAGATATAGGTGCACACATGTCAGGGAGAAAATATTCCAAATAAATGGACTTTAAATGGCTTTTGGGGATAATCATTTGACTCATTTGCTCAGTACAGATGGCTAATTATTAGGGTTGATAACTATTTCCCCAACGACAACCTCTCGTGATCGAACCAGTAACGAAAATATAATAAATCTTTGAAATGGAGAGCTATATACAAATTTCGCATATTCCAAATTTAGTACTCTATCTAATAACTGCATTGTGTGTTTGTGTGTGTGTGTATATATTATATATATATATATATATATATATATATATATATATATATATATATATATATATATATATATATATATATATATATATATATCTTTATATCCTTAACCTTGTTTACATCCAGTGGCGTATTAAGGGCAAATGGCACGCGGGGCAACTATGAAGGAAAACCAAAAAGGGTTGGTTTTTCCGTCTGTATGGCTTGTTTTCACAGCGTGTCTACAAGTATATTTCTATACGTCTATTGTTCTATTCGGCTGAATCTTTTCCTTCCTTCATCATGTCCAATTATGAACACACACTCACACACACACAAACACGTGCGCGCGCACACACACACAATGCGCGTAATACACAATCACCATACACACAAGCACACTGAATACACTGAAATTCATCTTCTTGTCTTCCACTACAATGGGTTTTAATTTTCGGAAAGAACACTTATAAAAGGGGGTTAAATACACAGTTTGGATTTATGTATACATCTGGCAAACACGTGCATAGCTTTTTAGTCCATGTACCAATCTAATGGCTATATTAATTTATGTCGAGAATTTTACTTTTGACTTGAGAACCAAATTGAAATTGTCAAGTACCAAAACTTTTATTTCTCATAATATAAAACACTTTCGGTCGATATTTATTGCATATACGATAACGATGATCATCATTAAATTGTCAAAATAAATGTGATGTTACATCTGGCTAGCAGGAATTATGTCAACATGTACGTATTGTTATTTAGTTGGAATATATCAAGAAGTACGTGATGCTGATTAGCTGGAATATATCAGCATGTACGTGATGCTGTTTAGCTGGAATATATCAACATGTACGTATTGTTATTTAGTTGGAATACATCAACATGCACGTATTGTTATTTAGTTGGAATACATCAACATGTACGTATTGTTATTTAGTTGGAATATATCAATATTTACATATTGTTATTTAGTTGGAATATATCAATATTTACGTATTGTTATTTAGTTGGAATATATCAATATTTACGTATTGTTATTTAGTTGGAATATATCAATATTTACGTATTGTTATTTAGTTGGAATATATCAATATTTACGTATTGTTATTTAGTTGGAACATATCAATATGTACGTATTGTTATTTAGTTGGAATATATCAACATTTACGTATTGTTATTTAGTTGGAATATATCAATATTTACGTATTGTTATTTAGTTGGAATATATCAACATTTACGTATTGTTATTTAGTTGGAATATATCAATATCTACGTATTGTTATTTAGTTGGAATGATGTCAAGATCTACGTGATGTTGTGTTATGAGTCTATTCTCTTAAAATAAGTGACATAAAAGAGTTAAAAACAACAAGCTTTGTAAAAATTTACAAATACTTTTTTTTCTCTAGAATGCAAATTGAAAATGAGAACAAAGTAATTACGGTATTACGAATCTATACCAAAAATAATTTAGACATTACATACGTTATAGTCCTAGTAGTTTAAAGACCCGAAAAAAATCAAGTACAAGTCCGGAACAAAATACTAAAACTGAAGTCTATGACGTATCTGTTATAGCTTATGGAGTGCTGATTTGTCAACAGTCGTTTGTTGAATCATATTAATATAATTGCAGATTTAAATTCAGTATAAATTCCAGTAAATGTCTTTACCCGATAATGTTATCAGAACACTTTTGTAATACCAGAGAGAATAAAATCACTTGAATTTGAAGTAAATAAAATTCAGCCCAACTAGTCATAACATAATACAACTTGAAAGTGCCAGATGTTCAAGCTCGAATGACCAAGTCCTCACTACCACAAGATTATATACTTCTCTACTTGACCTCTGGTCTCAGTTAGCCTTTTCTAAACCAAACCATTACCTAATGGAAAATAACCTTCTAGAATCATCCTGATATTTACAAACTTAAAACTATAACCTGTAAAAATCACTTAGGAAAGTCCAAAACTCTTGACTGCAATAAACATAGACTTATATTAATAAAAATCTTGATATTAAGCCCATACACAGAACTAATAATTTAGCCATGTATTAGTTGCTGACATAAACTATTTTTATTAAATAGAAATGTTACCTGGATCAAGCAGAAATGAACTTTGGACAATGTTTAGTGAATCAAGCAATCTTACAGTTCAATAGCAAATAATGAAATTTTTAAAAAGTTGTAAAAACTATCAAACAGACAATTAAATTAAGATGCATAACGGTTGGGTACTTGGATTTATGTAAACCTGCGTGATGTTGTTCAACTGACATGAGGTAAACATGTACGTGATGTTTTCACTTGAAATATTTCATTTTTGTCAGGATGTACATGACAATTGACAGGGTTACAACTATACAGGGACTAAATTGATGACATCTAAAAAACATTGTAAGGATGGGTTTTCTTTTAGCCTATGGTGAACTGAGAAAGACGTGGTAAGCGATTATGGAAGAAGAAAGGTGATGACGATCATTGTGAATATGGTTGTAGTAGTGGTGATTATAATAATGTTGTATGGGAATTATCAATGGCGAACCTGGAAATAAATTGGAAAATAAATCGGAAAATAAATAGGGAAATCACTAATTCCAGACGAAAGCAAAAACTTAATCATTGGTTTTGAGAAATGAATGTAAATCTTCTAGCTTCAAGATTCGTGTTTATATATGACATACACACTAAACAACTTCCAACGTTATTTGTGAATTTAATGTTATAAGTGTGATTAAGCTTTAGTTACCTTTTTAAGATATAAAGTTCTTGTAAGGAGACAATATGACCAAAGAAAATGTCATAGCATGTTTAAGTGGAAGCCTTGACTGGATTCTAATTATTTCCGTGTAGAGAAGCCCATCATAAGTGCGTTGTATTTTACTTGATGTTTATAAATGCTGCTTATTTCCTAACCCAATATAGACCCACCCCAGGAAAGAATTTAATTTCGATCCATCAACAAGGTCATAAATCAATATCAGCAATACTTCACGTTACAACTGGATAAGATATATTATAAATTAATATCTTTTCTGTGTACAGAGAATTTACGAGGTCAAAAAGTATGGAAGAGAAAAAGAAGAAAATAATTATAATTTTAAGCACCATGATGATGGTGATGATGATGATGATGATGATGATGATGATGATGTGGTTTTGGTTTCGGTGTTTAAAAGAACATAAACATAAATGCCATTGAAAACCACAAGAAATGCCCCGGACTGATAAGATGACAGGATTCGAACTCGCACCGTTTTTGATTAAAAAAAATACTGTTAGGATTTTTATGGTCGTTGATGATGTTATTGATGGTTATGGTGCTGCTGCTGCTTTTGATGATGACAATGATTATGAAAATGACGACAAAGACGACGACGACAATCATGATACAGCTTCATGTATCTTCAACTCAAACAACTTATCCCGATTCTGATTAGACGTTTTAGTTTGTTTACATATATAGCAAATGTTATTGAACCAATATTTATGTCGAAACGTTAATGAAAATTATGGCTGTAATCATCCATTTAGACATTACAAAATCAATACATATTGCTATGCATAAACCAAATCAAAACATGTTGTGACATATATATATATATATATATATATATATATATATATATATATATATATATATATATATATATATATATATATATATATATACATACATACATATATATATATATATATATATATATATATATATATATATATATATATATATATATATATATATATATATATATATATATATATATATATATATATATATATAGTTACACGTACAAGGGTATTCACTTGACCGAGCGGTGTCAAAATCCTAGCGCGAATCCCGTTGGAAGTCATGTTTTACCCAAATTTCCATAGACTTCCATACAACTTGAGTTGTAAAATGGAAAGTCAGACGTGTCTGCTTTATGTAATAAACTTTGCTCTAATCAATTGGAGACCACAGTTAAAACAACTTGACCACAAAATCCATTAACCGCATCCTTGCATGATTTTTCTTCATTATCATCAGATTTCAGTACCGCCAGCCGGTTATGCCATAGAAAATACACTAGTATTCCCTTTCTCAATGGGAACTATTTAACTGCGCCCCTAGGCTAGTCAAAGTACAGTTTTACCGGCGTATTATGCTTACCTATTTTCCACTACGGACACTTAAACGGTATCAATCAAGTCCCAGCTTATTGATTCCATTGCGTAATTTACTGATTTTCTACCATAAATACTGCCATCTCAACCACAACACTATTATACACCACCTGATTTTAATATGGACTATGTAACTAAAGGGACAGTCATTCGGTTTGGACCTAAATTCACTACTAGCGAACCCTAGCATGGTTCAAACTCACTAACACTCGGCTCAGTGACGCTTGCTCCTACTAATTGGCTAATTATTTTGGGCTAGGAATTTTTCCATGGCGCCGAATCGCAACAATCACACAAATAAATCTAAGAATTGCATATAAACGGGGCGCTATCAAATGCTCATACTCCAAATTTATATATATATATATATATATATATATATATATATATATACATATATATATATATATATATATATATATATATATATATATATATATATATATATATATATATATATATATATATATATATATCTGTGTATGTGTATGTGTGTGTGTGTTTGTGTGTGTGTTAGAGAGAGAGAGAGAGAGAGAGAGAGAGAGAGAGAGAGAAAGAGAGAGAGAGAGAGCAATTTCAAGATCAGCAGCCTTGACCTTAGGTCAATTGGTCCCCATATTGATTAGAAGCTGATGCTGTAAAGTGTGGTATGTCAATGAAGTTTGATAAAACTGGGTCCATGTTAAGTGTTAGGATGGAATTTGGTTCCATGTTATGTGTTAGGATGAAATTTGAGTCCATGTTAAGTGTTAGGATGAAATTTGGGTACATGTTAAGTGCTAGGATGAAATTTGGGTCCATGATAAGTGCTAGGATTAAATTTGGGTCCATGTTAAGTGTTAGGATGACACTTTGGGTCCATGTTAAGTGTTAGGATGAAATTTGGGTCCATGTTAAGTGTTAGGATGAAATTTGGGTCCATGTTAAGTGTTAGGATGACACTTTGGTCCATAAGAAGTGTTAGGATAAAATTTGGGTCCATGTGAAGTATTAGGATGACACTTTGATCCATGTTAAATGTTAGGATGCAATTTTGGTCGATGTTAAGTGTTAGGATGAAATTTTGATCTATGTTAAGTGTTAGGATGAAATTTGGGTCCATGTTAAGTGTTAGGATGAAATTATGATCCATGTTAAGTGTTAGGATGAAAATTTGATCCATGTTAAGTGTTAGGATGAAATTTTGGTCCATGTTAAGTGTTAGGATTAAATTTGGGTCCATGTTAAGTGTTAGGATTAAATTTGGGTCCATGTTAAGTGTTAGGATAAAATTTGGGTCCATGTTAAGTGTTAGGATGACACTTTGGTCCATGTTAGGTGTTAGGATGAAATTTGGGTCTATGTTAAGTGTTAGGATGACACTATGATCCATGTTAAATGTTTAGGATGAAATTTTGGTCGATGTTAAGTGTTATGATGAAATTTTGATCCATGTTAAGTGTTAGGATGAAATTTGGGTCCATGTTAAGTGTTAGGATGAAATTTTGATCCATGTAAAGTGTTAGGATGAAAT
This sequence comes from Unio delphinus, assembly GCA_029339505.1. Lineage (NCBI taxonomy): Eukaryota > Metazoa > Mollusca > Bivalvia > Unionida > Unionidae > Unio > Unio delphinus. The sequence continues at coordinate 6,323,433 of JAQISU010000011.1, forward strand.
TTTGATCCATGTTAAGTGTTAGGATGAAATTTTGATCCATGTTAAGTGTTAGGATTAAATTTGGGTCCATGTTAAGTGTTAGGATTAAATTTGGGTCCATGTTAAATGTTAGGATTAAATTTGGGTCCATGTTAAGAGTTGTGATGAAAACTGGGTCCATGTTAAGAGTTATTTTGAAAAATGGGTCCATCTTAAGAGTTATTTTGAAAAATCGGTCCATGTTAAGAGTTAGCATGAAAACTGTCTATGTTAAGGGCTATTATGATAATTGGGTCCATTTTAAGAGTTGTGATGAAAACTGGGTCCATGTTAAGAGTTGTGATGAAAACTGGGTCGATGTTAAGAGTTGTGATGAAAACTGGGTCCATGTTAAGAGCTGTGATGAAAACTGAGTCCATGTTAAGAGTTATTATGAAAATTGGGTCTGTATTAAGAGTTATTATGAAAACTGGGTCCATGTTAAGAGTTATTATGAAAACTGGGTCCATGTTAAGAGTTAGGATGAAAACTGGATCCATGTTAAGAATTATTTTGAAAAATGGGTCCATGTTAAGAGTTTTTTTGAAAACTGGGTCCATGTTATGGGCTATTATGATAATTGGGTCAATTTAAGAGTTATTATGAAAACTGGGTCCATGTAAAGAGTTATTATGAAAACTGGGCCCATGTTAAGGGCTATTATGATAATTGGGTCCATTTTAAGAGTTGTGATGAAAACTGGTAATATGTTGAAGAGTTATGGTAACAGCTGGGTCCATGTTAAAAGTTATTATTTTCAAGAATGAAAAAAAAATCACCTTCAACGCAACAGCTGCCCTTCTGTAGTTTGCAACTATAAAGTTGATAAATATTGGGAAACGGGAAACATGAAGAAACGTGGACATATCATGTGAACCTAAAATAATAATGTTAGATTTATCCTGTGACCTCAGGGTGTTTCTCGATAGAATGCTGACTTTTCCCAAGTGTGAATGCCTGTAATGCTTCATAAAAATAAAAGTTAGTTTAGTACCGACATAAATGGTATTAAATCAGGACGGAATACAGGGTATAGTTTGTATGTTTGGCACACTGAAGTAATCGTTGACATTGTCATACGATTACGATACATATATTTATTGCGCAACGCCCACTCAATCCCCACCCGTGTCTGTCTGTCTGTCTGTCTCTCTCTCTCTCGCTTTGTCGTTTTGCACATCATTTGATCCGTGTTCAGCATACACGCGCAAAATAGTAGTTGTCTTAAGAGTAAATCTCCAGATTTAAAAAAAACAACAACTACCTTGACGATTTTATGACTTGCACACAATTTCTAAACTTGAGTAGGTACTCCAACAAGAGTCATCAACAATAGGCCCTCCACCACGATAGTCTTGTATACAATTTCTAAACTTGAGTATGTACTCCGATAATAGATTCCTCAACAATAGGCCCTCCACCACGATAGTCTTGTATACAATTTCTAAACTTGAGTAGGTAATTCAACAAAAGACTACTATCCTCCGTCAGGATAGTCTTGCACATAACTTAGGTACTCGAATAAATGATGCCCTTTCAACAACACGACAGACTTGCACACAACTTAGGTACTCGAATAAATGATGCCCTTCCTACAACACGACAGACTTGCACACAACTTAGGTACTCGAATAAATGATGCCCTTCCTACAACACGACATACTTGCACACAACTTAGGTACTCGAATAAATGATGCCCTTCCTACAACACGACAGACTTGCACACAACTTAGGTACTCGAATAAATGATGCCCTTCCTACAACACGACAGACTTGCACACAACTTAGGTACTCGAATAAATGATGCCCTTCCTACAACACGACAGACTTGCACACAACTTAGGTACTCGAATAAATGATGCCCTTCCTACAACACGACAGACTTGCACACAACTTAGGTACTCGAATAAATGATGCCCTTCCTACAACACGACAGACTTGCACACAACTTAGGTACTCGAATAAATGATGCCCTTCCTACAACACGACAGACTTGCACACAACTTAGGTACTCGAATAAATGATGCTCTTTCTACAACACGACAGACTTGCACACAACTTAGGTACACGAATAAATGATGCCCTTCCTACAACACGACAGACTTGCACACAACTTAGGTACTCGAATAAATGATGCCCTTCCTACAACACCACAGACTTGCACACAACATAGGTACTGTAATAAATGATGCTCTTTCTACAACACGACAGACTTGCACACAACTTAGGTACTGTAATAAATGATGCCCTTCCTACAACACGAAAGACTTGCACACAACTTAGGTACTGTAATAAACGATGCCCTTCCTACAACACGACAGACTTGCACACAACTCCTTAAGCTCTCTTTCTCAGCAAACAAATGTACAGACGATGAGTAACTTGAATCACCATTTTAATTTAATCATTAAGTGAAACATGTAAAATATATTACCCTGCCGCCAATCGATAATCGTTCTTGATTCCATTATGTAGACATGCGGTGGCTTCTTTTGGACACACGGGTACTAATTGTTTGGAAAAATGGGAACCAGCCTGGACATGGTGAATAAAATAGAGTAAGGAATGGGATGACCCGGATTGGTTGATTATGAATGCTATTTTTTTAAGGAAAATTCATCGTTTGAGACATTATTTTCTTGATATAATGTCAGTCTTTGAATAGTTTTGAGTTTGGAAAAATATGAAATCACCACCGACTCTTTGGTGCTGAATTGAAAGCAGATGTTTCAAACACGTGTAGGTCCAAAAATGCTGCGGCTCATGTCACCTAGGGTTCATCTATACTGATAAATATAGGTTTGAGCATGAGCACTCAGCTTGTGTTGATCCAAAGCAATTGACAATTAGCACGGGAACCTGACAAAGCATATAATTTACAGCATTTAATGTTCTTAAAATGTTATTATTTTCTATTGGGTTTTGACTTTACTATGTTACTACTAGTGACAAAGCTTTCTACTGTATGTAAATCGAAGATAAACATGTAACCATTTATATTGTATAGCTATGAGTAGAACTTCGGCGGAAATTTCATGCTAAATAAAGAGATTGTATTACAAAGGATACACAAATACTTACAAAACTTAAAGAGAACAATTCCTCTTGTACAAGATTGGAATAGGTTTACAAAGAAACTCCGCTAATTTAAATACTCTTATTCCAAAGATCGTATAAATTAATTAGAAATTAGGAATAACGAATTCTTTTAGGAGTAAAAATGTAGATTAAGCGGCTTTACAGCACAGACATTTAATTGTGGTATATTTTTGCTAATAAGTATTTCCTTTCGAGTCATAATTTTGGCTACTTTTCTTACACAATTTTAATGCATTTAGGAATATAAGTGTCCTTTTAGTTAGCATTGTCAAGTACTTTGACATATTTAGCAAATTCTTCAGCCATTATAATAGAAAAACCATCTAACCTATAGTATCTTCATTTGGGACATACTCGTCTCAAAATTTGATTCGCCTGCCGTTAGATTTACATCAAACTGATTACATTCTTCGACCGATTTATACTTAAGTTTGTGGTCAGTGAATGTATATACATTATATTCTTTGGAATGATCTAACTAACATCATCCACCACTACACAGAAAGTCATTTTCAGAATGTAACGGAATCGGTATTAAAATGAAATATACATTGTTGACCGAGACGTTTTGGATCTGATTAATCATCCAGCCTAACCACATTTGTGATAGATTCTGGAGTAACCAGCACTGAGATATATATGAAATCCAAGTTATATTTTATGAAATGAGTTCCCAGTGTGGCATTCGATCAACAACCGATGCAGCATTTAGATTAATTAACGGATTTGTCAGATGGGTTCTGAGTGAAGCTGTCATATGATGTCATAATGTTTTAAAATTACTCGTCAGTCATCATCTGGGTAACCTGCTAACAAGTGCATATAAGAAAACTATTCCATCAAAACCTACATGATTTCAAAACTATTCCATCATAACCTACATGATTTCAAAACTATTCCATCATAACCTACATGATTTCAAAACTATTCCATCAAAACCTACATGATTTCAAAACTATTCCATCATAACCTACATGATTTCAAAACTATTCCATCAAAACCTACATGATTTAAAAACTATTCTATCAAAACCTACATGATTTCAAAACTATTCCATCAAACCTACATGATTTCAAAACTATTCCATCAAAACCTACATGATTTAAAAACTATTCCATCAAAACCTACATGATTTCAAAACTATTCCATCAAAACCTACATGATTTCAAACTATTCCATCAAAACCTACATGATTTCAAAACTATTCCATCATAACCTACATGATTTCAAAACTATTCCATCAAAACCTACATGATTTCAAAACTATTCCATCAAAACCTACATGATTTCAAAACTATTCCATCATAACCTACATGATTTCAAAACTATTCCATCAAAACCTACATGATTTCAAAGTATTCAGTCAAAACTAACATGAATTCAAACTATTTCATCAAAACATACATGATTTCAATTTATTACATCAAAAGCTACATGAATTCAAACTATTCCATCAAATCTTACATGATTTCAAACTATTCCATCAAAACCTACATGAAATAAAACTATTCCATCAAAACCTACATGATCGGGATTTCAGGATCCAAAATATATTCTTGCTTACACGCAAAGAAATAAAATGGGTATCGTCATATCAGGAATTCAATTTATGGAAATTAATTTCTAATTTAAACTCCTTACGTTTCGTTTATGAAAAAAATGAATATCCTTTATTAGCTTTTATTTATTGAATGGCTACATTTCCATTAGGTGACAAGCAATGCATTTTTATCTATGCTAATAGTCTATGGTTGTTTACTTGTCCACCATCTTGTCACATGGTTGTAACCGAGGATTACACTGTAGCCAGTACATCTACGTCACACGACTAAATTCAAGTTACCAAAGTTACTAACCATGGAAAGACTTACTGGGTCTTAGCTAGCATAGCAGACACACTAAATTGATTATATGTATGTATGTAAATCATATTAAATTTACTTGAAACTTTCTAGGAATGATTTTTACAGTGGGAAATAATACCGTCGCTTTGAAATGCTTTATGGTAGCAGAGCCGGCTTTAGGCCAATTGGACCAATTGCATCAAATTGGGCCCCGCGCCTAGGGGGGCCCCGCACCTTGATTGTGTGTGTGTGTGTGTGTGGGGGGGGGTCAGTTCACAAGTAGTCTAGACAATTCAGTGCATTGTGATGCCACCGTGGTCAAGGGACACAATCTTTTGCCAGTGTTAAGTATACAGGCCACATGATAACTGTAGCAAGTGTCAAGTGAAGAAGTACCAGCTATACAGTTATATTAACATTTAAAGGAGACTAGAAACCAGTGGAAATATACAATAATATTAAATACACTGCAGAGAAAAACATGATTCTGAAGCGTCGTGTGCGACCGTACTGCCAATATTGAGATATTGGCATATCTTCTAGGCGCTGAGTTTCCGTGACCTCGTATGCATATTTTCCGCGCCTATTCGGTTACTTTCGGAAAGTGACGTCATACTAGCAACTCTAGCATCCAGACCTACAGTTGCAAGGTTCATTTCATATAGAGTACCATGCCGTTTTGCGTTGCTTACGGTTGTAATAGCATACATAGAAAAGGCTGTGGAGTTCATTTTTTTTTCTTCTTTTCCAAATGATAAAGGGATAAAGAATGTCTGGATACATTATTACAAGCCAGTCGATTTCAATGCAACACCATACAGCAATCCGTGCCCATTACATTTCACAAAGGAATGTTACCAGAGGGATCCTAAAAACATAGAACCTCTAGGATACACGAATGCTAAGCCTAGACTAAAAGTTGAAACTGTTCCAGACATACCATTGTATATTTTAAATCCTGGTAGAGTGTCAAACGTACGAGTTACGAAAATAGGCAGAAGGCCGAGTAAGTGCTAATAACAAATATGACAGCCCGACACCTGATCGTGCTGATGAAATGAGTAAAAACATTTTCTTCTTCAAGATTACAATCTAAATAAAGTCACCACTGTCCTATGTATAATTGAGATCTGACTTTAATCAAATGGAATTTTTGCTTAAAAAATTAATAATAATAAGATTATCAACCCTTGACACGGTCGTGTTTTGAGAAAAACAATTTAAGTAATTTTAAAAAAAATATTAAAAAATTATTTTAAAAAAACACAACCTTTCAGTCTATGCCTATTACTCGTAAAATGTATAAACGGAAATCTGTAATGATTGGAACTGATATAAAACTGTCCCTTGGGCAGTTTAAATAGCAGCGATTAAAAGAAAAGAGATCCGATATAAAATCAAAGTTTCACATTAACTGGCTGACAATAGAAATTGGGGGGAGGCGACTATTGACCCCACCTATTTGCCCTGATGTGCAATTTCTCCCTGTGATACGCCTTATTATACCCCAGGACAAGACCTTTTTTTCATATTCTGGTCTGCATAATAGTTAGAGGTTAGAATTAAGTACACAAACATAATGGCAGTTTAACAAAATAACAATTATTCCTTATCATTGCACTTATGTTGTGAAAAGGACTGGTCCTCTGACATAATTCAAAGAAACCATGTGCTACAGAGTGTGTATGTAAGCACCAGAAAGTCATTGGCAAATAAGCGATGCCGAATTTTGTTGTAACTTCGATGTCAAAGACTTCATTTTAAGAGTTCAAATCTGCAGTCAAACGTTACCGTACATGTATGTGGCCATTGTTTTCCCACATTTTATATCCCATCCTATTTCCATTAGTTTAAGTGTTAAGATATGTAACACTGTTTACTGAATTAAATATTTTTTTTGAATTAGTTTTTTTAGGGGCACATATACTGCGTCGTATTTTTTTTATTCTTTCTTTTAATTTAATCATGGTAATGAAACTTTACATAGATGGTAGTGGAATGTCAGGTGTTAACTGGCCGAGTTTTTTTTAGGGCGGAAATGGAGATTTTGTTTGCAGAGAAAATTACGCATCCTTAATTGTGATAATTCATGGGTTTTAAACTAATTGGTGACAATTTTTTTTTACAAGAAGTACTTCTGTAGTAGTTAAATAATCGGAAATTTACGTGAATAATGTTTAATCTTAATCTATTTACTGAAGACAAAAACTGTCCTGTGATATTAATTATTTCTTCACTACAATATTCACAAGTGATAAAATAGAATATGACATTTGTGGACTGCACACTTGATGAAAAAATTACATATGGATTTTCTTCTTCTGAGAAATGAAAATTGAGAGACATATTGAAATAATCGGGAGTTAACTGCGAAAAATCAAGAGAGATATTACGAGATAGGGAGGAAATACCTCCAAAACTGGAACTTATTTTCTTTCTTTCTTCTCTCGGCTTGAAAGTTAACATATATGAACTGTTCGGGTTTGTGGAATTTCAGTCAGGGCTAGTAAGTTTATTTAAGTCATCAGCCCGGGGCCTGTGCTTAAAACATTTCTTTCAGCACTGACCAGTACAGTACGTACTCTGTTAACGAATCATGTATATACTTACAGATTTGTCAATACGCTAACTGTAGCATGCATGTAAAATACACTGTAATTCAATCATAGAAAGGAAGCTTCTTAATGTTGAAATTAATTACGTATGATTTCCTCCTCGCAGATTTATTTGTGGGGTGTTGATTTTTTTTGTGTGTGTGAAAAATTGCTTCTGATGAAAACCGTTATCAATGGCCTCTCTCGCTTGCCATGTTTCTGTTTGTATACGAGGACTTGCTAGTATGACGTCACGAGACCACGTGATCTGTCGTCTCATTAAAACTCGGAAATACTCGGCAATTTACGGAATCATTGTATCTTCTTCGCAATATAATCAATATCCGCACACGATATTATATTTTTAAACATTATATTCGAATTAGAATTTGTAAAGAATTACATTTATAAAATAAAAAATTTCATTTCTAGTCTCCTTTAAAACTTGCAAGTCTGTCAGGCTATGCCAAGAATCCTAGTGAAGCGAGTGATGCCATTTGTGTGAGTATAGACAGTGACAATGAAATTTTTTTATTATATATAATTAAAAGTAGACTTTACCATTACTGTCTTATATTGACCTACACTACACAATCATGTGGTTCTGCTTTCAATAATTTGTTGAACATTTGAAAGCCACTAGTTGAAGTTAAAAGTCAGTATAACAAGAAAAATGAAGCACTAAAGTGCTACTTTGGTCGCACGCTTTACAATGCTCTAGCATCAAAAGTATTATAGCTGTGCAGCTGATTTTTTTTCTGCACCCCAAAAGTATATTAACTGTATTCTGTGTAAATCTCATGAAATAATATGGTGCTGTTTTTCCTATCCAGGTGGCAGACTGAAATACGCACGGTTTTGGCCATGGCGGGTCCATAAATTGTCTGATTATTACGAGATTTATAATGTAAATACTCCTATGCACCATTGTCCTGTAGTGCAAAAAATTTGGTATTGATTTCTTACAAATTGACGAAATGCGAGCATTTTAAATGCCGCGTAGAATAAATAGATAGGCGAGGACTAAAGCAGAATGCATAAATGCTTAGGTTATGTCATGTTGGAAAAATATCATAGTAAGTTCATGGCCTGAAATGGCGTGGTTTTCCAGATTTTTGCCGGACAAACATTTTTTGCCTACCCCCGGTGCTTATCACTGCATAGGTCGAACGCGAAGTGTGCGACCAATTATCTTTTGTTAGGGGTGGACCAGTACTCATGCTGCTTGAAGTGCTCTTCCTTCCGAGTTGAATTGTGTCTTCATGACATTTGCTCCAATATGTCGGATGTTTAACAAAATTCATGATGTCACAATTTTGTTGGCTTTGGATTGCTCCAAGCGGCATGTGAACCATAAGAATTTATATTGTTATTTAATGAATTGCTTAAGATTAAACCACACACAGAAAAAATGTAGATAACAGTGGTGTGATTTAGCTAACATAACAATAATCAAAATTTATCCTGGCATTCATTGTCACTTCTTTGGGCAGGTTTGCACATATGAGGTGTTGTAAAGCTGATTTTGACTGGTTTTCATTTGGGCAACAGTGGATCTATTAGGCTTTCGATGGAGTATGGGTACGCATCCTCCATGCTTTGTGCCAAGTAGATTCTTCTGTAGCCCTTTATAACTAGTTATTATGTGTTCACTGTATTTTGTTATAGAGACACGAGATTCCTGACCTTCAAATATGAGTAAAAGCCCGAGAGATATAGGCAGAAATTACCAGAGTGGCAGAAAGAAAAGGGCAATAAGAAAGGCTAGCCCAAGATGAAAGAGAAAGAAGAGCCATAGACAGATTTGTTTACAGAAATACATCAGATAAATCTGATGAAACAAATGTGCAAAACTCAGTTGAAAATGATCCGAAATTTAGTGATAATGATAGTGGTGCTGAAGAAATTTTACAAGATGAACACAGCTTTAAGGGTGCTTCTGCTGTTACGAACTCTTCGAAAGATCCTTCCACTTCAAATGTCACCAATGATGATGAGCAAGATCCTTCCACTTCAAATGTCACCATTGATGATGAGCAAGATCTTGCCTCTTCAAATGTCACCATTGATGATGAGCAAGATCCTTCCACTTCAAATGTCAAGATTGATGATGAGAATTCACAATTAACTGATGATCCTACAACCTGGCCAGAAGTAATAAGTCATGGTGTGAGAGACTTTTTGGTGAAAAACGGACCACCAAAAGTTCTAAAAGAAGATTTCCCTAAAAATGATAAAGAACACACTTTTAAAATTCCATTGCAAACGAATGCTTCCAAATGGTGAATTTATAGAGCGACCTTGGCTGTTATACTCAGTCTCAAGTGACAAGATCTTTTGTTACTACTGTAAACTTTTTGACCCGAATGCTACAGCCGCACTTGCAACTTCTGGTTTCAATAATTGGCCAAACATCCATACAAGGCTGGCTGAGCATGAGAATTCAAACAGGCATTTGTAAGCAATGCTCCGCTGCTGTGAACTACAGGAGAGGTTGGCTGTTGAAAAGACTATTGATGAAGTACAGGAAAAACAAATTAGAAAGGAAGCAAACCACTGGTATAAAGTATTTCAGCGACTTGTGGCCACAATACAGATGTTAGCAGAAATAAATTTACCATTCCGTGGTTCTGATGAACACATTGGCACACCACACAATGGCATCTTTCTAGGTGTCATTGAGTTACTTTGGAAGTTTGATCCAATAATGCAAGAACACATACGGAAAGTTCCAAACAAGGAAATACTTTATCATTATTTGGGAAAAAACATCCAAAATGAGCTCATCGACATTATGGCAAATGCTGTTTAGACAGCTATTATTTATAGAATTAAGGCTGCCAAGTACTATGCCATAATTCTTGACTGCACCCCTGACATCAGTCACCAAGAGCAAATTGTCATTGGTTATTAGATATGTAGCTGATGGTACAAAACCAAACATCCCAGCTGGAGTGTATGAACACTTCATTAAGTTTTTAGTGGTGCAAAGCAGCACTGGAGAAAACTTGTTAAACTCCGTTCTGAAGGAACTTGAGGTATTAGGACTTGATGTTGCAGATATCCGTGGGCAAGGTTATGAAAATGGGGCCAACATGAAGGGACACAATTAAGGTGTACAAGCACGACTCCTGCAAAGAAATTCTCCAGCATTTTTTACCCCATGCGCGTGCCATAGTTATAATCTTATTTTAGGTGATATGGCAAAAACATGCCCCGAGGCCATGACTTTCTTCGGTACATTCCAACGTATTTACACAATTTTTGCTTCATCCACGAAAAGGTGGACAATCTTCAGAGGTCATGTTACTGGCCTGTCCTTGAAACCTTTGTCAGAAACAAGGTGGGAATGCAGAATGGATAGTGTGAAGGCCATCAGATACCAAGCTTCTTAAGTCTGTGATGCTCTCGAAGAATTGGCAGACACTACTGAAGATGCCAATACCAAAAGTGATGCTCAGTCCTTGGTGAACCAAATGAGAAATTACACGTTCCTTGTGTCTCTAGTGTTTTGGCACTCATTGCTCTTTCAGGTAAATTTCGTAAGCAAGGAGCTTCAAGGTGAAACCATGGATGTAACAACTTGTCTGAAAGCATTTGAAAAACTGTTCAACTGGTTAAATGCATTCAGAGAAAATTGCTTTGAGGAATCACTGGTCGATGCCAAAGAACTTGCTGAAGACCTTGAAGTGGAAGCAGTTTACAAAAGTGAAAAGAGGCGTGTGCGCAGGAAGAGGCAAATGTTTGACTACGAATCAACTGATGAACCTCTGTCAGACCCCCAAAAGGCATTTCAAATTCAATGCTTTAATCAAGTGGTGAATAAAGCCGTGCAAACCCTTCAGCCCCGATTTGAACAGCTGACAAAGCACTATGAGTTATTTGGATTCTTGTGCAATTTTAAGGATATGCCCGAGGAAGACGTAAGGAAATGTGCTGCAGATTTGGAAATCGCCTTAACTGATTCCAAATTAGTTCATGCTGACAATGCAGCAGATGGAGTTACAACAACGAAGATGGCTGATATTGATAGTTTCATGCTTTGTGAGGAGATAGAAGCAATAAAGCCAATTCTCCCTTTAGAGCTATTACAAAATCCTGCAAAAATGCTCGAGTTTCTAGCTTGCAATAACAGGTCTACAGCCTTTCCAAATCTTTTTGTGGCACTTAGAATTTACCTTACCATCCCAGTTACAGTTGCATCTGACGAAAGATCCTTTTCTAAGCTCAAACTTATTAAAACTTACCTAAGGTCTACAATGAGTCAAGAACGCCTACATAGTTTGAGTATTGTGTCAATAGAGTGTGATGTGGCCAGAGAATTGAGTTTTGAGGAAATCTTGAAAGACTTTGCAATGAAAAAACCAAGAAAAATTAGCTTTTGATAGCTTAATGTATTAAGGATACTAGTTGCTGTGCTTTTCTTAAGTGATAAGTTCCATATTTCCATATATTGAGTTGAATATAAATGTATAAGGTCCCCAGTGACTAGAACATATTAATTAATAAATCAAATAAAGACAATATAGTATCTTTGTATTTGTTTAGACAGTATAATTTAGGCTCATAATTTGCAGATTGACATGCTGTCTCCAAGACTGGGCCTGGTGAATCACCTGTCTTGCACTTCTGCTTGCCAAGTGCAGTGGGTTGCAAAAGTGTTGGCCCCCTCAACACTTTTTCAATGATTCCTATAGAAAACAGCTCTCACTGTATCAAGTGTAACTTCATCACAATCTGTTTAGCCATATAAATTGTAGTGCAGTTTAATGATTCAAGACTTCGGTGGTCAGTATATTATATCAGGCATAACTGAAAAATACCACTATGATATAGTTTGCATTTGGATCACAAATTGCAAACGTGTTCATCCCCCAGCTACTATTGGAATAGCAATAGAGGGGTGGGGATGAATAACAGATAACAGACCTTTATTCTTCACTTGAAATACTCAGTGAAATTAGTTTTACTGCCATTGAATAAAGTGTAAATAACAAATAACTTTTGCAATTTTATGACCCCTATGCAAAATGAAGCAGAGTCGTGCATTTAATCGTACCTAAAATAATATAAAATAAACTTATTAAATAAAACCACAATTTATAAGAACAAATGGGATGAGTTGAAGTTAATTACGCTTGGTGGAGTGAGAGCTGAATTCTATTGGAGTCAATGGAAAAATATTGAGGAGGTAAATACTTTTTCAACCCACTGAATATCTATACTGCTATTATCTATAGTATTATTATCATATCTTCATAAATTGGGGGCCCCGGCATCATGTTTCCAATGGGGCCCCACACTTCCTAGAGCCGGTGCTGTATGGTAGGTTCTACTTTTACCCTCGTAAGATAAATATAACAATATCAATATGATACTTGCTAATTTATAAAGCAGAATATTATTGTTTTTTAGATTATAATGGTAAGATAATCATATAGATTACTATTTTTATTTTCAAGACCACCACCGTAGACCGGTTTTTTTTTTGGTGCTATTAAATGTTGCATTTAAAAACGGGTACTAACAATGAGATCAAAATGTTTATAAACAAGTCTATAAACAAGTCTACCTAATAAACTGTTGAGATAAAAAAAATACCAACAATTATTGTTTTATTTAATTTAGTTTAAATATTCACTGGACTGCTTCTTATCAGCGTTCTTTAACTCCTTTACAAACTACATCTAACTGAAGTATGCGCAAATATATAACGAGATACAAAAATTTACTGCGTTTCTCTGTCAGCATTTTGTAGTTGATACGATAGATTAGGTACAATTAACTTTGCTCTACGTTTATCTTCGGCTTCACCTTACAATAACAACACTGCTCTTGAATTAAAGCAAAGAATAGTTGTTTAGGTCTACAAGTATATATTGGGAATTAATGTTCCAGACACACATGACGTAATTAGTAACCGGATATGCTAAATTATCCGAACATGATACGAACACGACGACAATACATACAGCAATAACACGACACAAACACAATGATAATACACACAGTATTAACACAACACGAACACGACGATAATATACACAGCAATAACACGACACTAACAACACCAATAATACACACATCAATAACACGACACCAATACGACGATAATACACACAGAACACCACACTAACAGGACGATAATGCTCACAGTACACGACAATAACGCGACAATATTACATACAGAACACAACACTAACACAACAATTATACACGCAGCAATGTGTACATAACGGAATGTGTTTTATCGTTAAATTGATATTGAAAATGCTTAAACATTTTCACAAAGCCGGAGTAATGGGTGAGTTATGAAAATGTTTAAATATTTTTCGCATTATTACTACCAGATTTTACATCATTTTAGCCCTTTCAGTTTTACTGCGATTTGCACATCCCATCCCACCCCACCCTCCCCATGTCTCGAGTTCCATAACATGACACACTGTGAAAAGTTAGAGATAGCAAACGTTGTTATCCATTTAATGGCTAGTTAGAACAATTACTGGCTGATTTTAAGAAATAAATCTAATAAAAGCTAATTGAATGCTGATTCTAACAAAGAGGGGAACCCAATTGCCTACTCATCCCAAATTTCAAAGTGTGCATTTGTGGAAAGGGACAGATACTCTCATTCATAGTACATATGCATGTTTCTTGCAAACCACACTACTACTATATATATATATATATATATATATATATATATATATATATATATATATATATATATATATATATATATATATATATATATATATATATAGTCTACAGATGTGAGAGTGCTTGATTTAATAATTATCTTTGACACTTGTGCATAAACGTTTAAAAGATGAGAGGTTAAAAAAAAAGAATTCTGAATTTGCGTGCAAAATAAACGAATACATGTTGATACTCGATGATCATTCTAAAATGTAGTCAAGGGTCCTCTTATCTGCTTTGAACCAATTTGTAAACAATGGTTAAATTATAGTTGTTGATATTAGGTTTTTTTTAAAAACAATTTGTATTTAAAATAATTTAATAGTATATTATACAACAGTCATGAATCTAGAAACTCGATTGCAATTAACAACAATCGCTTCTCAATGGCTGTTCATACGGTGTGTGATCCATTTTCAAGTGAAGGCCGTTCAAGAATGATGTGTGATCCATTTTCAAGTGAAGGCCGTTCATGCATGACATGTAATCGATTCTCTAGTGATGGTCGTTCATGCATGAGGTGTAATCGATTCTCTAGTGATGGCCGTTCATGCATGACGTGTAATCGTTTCTCTAGTGATGGCCGTTCATGCATGACGTGTAATCGATTTTCTAGTGATGGCCGTTCATGCATGACGTGTAATCAATTCTCTAGTGATGGCCGTTCATGAATGACGTGTAATCGATTCTCTAGTGATGGCCTTTCATGCGAAATGTGTAGTCGATTTTCAAAAGACGGCAGTTCATGCATAGCATGTGATCGACTTTCAGTCCTAATGACTTCGTAAATGCCCAATTGTTAAAAAATAAAAATTAATTAAAACACGCACACAGACACAGACAGACAGACAGACACACACACATATTAATGCATAATTTAAAATTGGAATGGGATACAATAAAAAAAATTAAAAAGCTATGTACGTCCTAGGTGACTGGATACAAATTTTACTGATCCACTGACCTCGGAAAACATAGCTTGCCAGATCCAAAGAGGACAGGTCATATCTGCTAGCTGCCTGGAGTTGCCAGTCCCTGTGTTATATACTGTCCTTGTCTAAGCGATAAATTATTGCCCATTGTTCCAAACCGCTCTTACTCTTTTATCGCAGGCACGTAATCAATGTATGTGACCCTGACGTTACATTCAATCAAAACTATACCTGGTAGTTTTGACCTGTGGCCTGACCTCATCCCCTTCCCATAATTTGGTATCAGATGGAAATTTAATTACAACCTTTGCCCTTCATACCCACCCCCCTTCTGCCGATCATTTTTGATATGCAAAGTGGAGACAATGGACTTATATTAAGGTGTGAATCCACGCACGCACACTTGGTATCGGTTGACTTTGTATCCAACGTATGAAAGATTTGCCCTGTAATGTGTATCAGAGATTACTTGCGACCAAATTAGCATCGTATAAAATGTATAATTAAACTTTAAATATACTACTGAACTTTCAATAATCCAAAGCCTTTTGACTACATGAATATTTTATGCCTTGTGACTTTGTAAACTTGATTTAAAACAAATGCAATGCTTTTTAAGATCATCATAATGTTGCTTTGTTTAAAAAAAGAAAGGATATTTTCAGAGAATATGCAAATTGTGACTATTGACTTTCGTCGTATGGCGAAAACTGATGAAGACAGTTCATGTGAAATCAGACCAGAGTCACTAATAGGGCGGTCTAAACCTCAGTAACACCACCAATCTTCCTCAACAATAATACAGCATAAACTATTAAACTTCGGTAGTACCATTTTATTCAATAACAATACGTTGCGCTTGGTTAAACCTCAGTAACACCAATCTTCCTCAATAACCATACAACATACATGGTTAAACCTCAGTAACACCAATGTTACTCAATAACAATAGAACATACATACATGGTTAAACCTCAGTTACACCAATCTTCCTCAATAACAATACAACATACATGGTTAAACCTCAGTAACACCAATGTTACTCAATAACATTAGAACATACATACATGGTTAAAGCTAAAATTCGCTTTGTGTTTTAAACTAACTCTTTCTTGTTTAATATAATTTTCTTTATATGTCCTGAAAAATGACACTGGCAAGAACACACTTGTTGAGATGTAATATAAATGGTAATGATTTATTTGTCATTTATTTCACCACCTGTTTCTATTCCGAATTTTATAACCTTTACAGTGAAGGTAATGTTACTTGACTTGAAATATGACCACTCGACTCAGAAAATTGTCCCATGCGTTTTAAAAGCTTCGAGTTTGAGGTCTATGAATATTCTGTTACTGTCCACTATAAAGAACATTGCATATTCTGTCCCTGTCCATTATACCGTAGAACTCTGAATATTCTGCCCTGTCAATTGTCCGGTTAAACTTTGAATATTCTGTTACTGTCCATTGTTTAGTTGAACTCTGAATATTATGTAACTGTTTATCATCCAATGTAACTTTTGAATATTCTGTCACAGTCCATCGTTCAGCAAAACTTTGAATATTCTGTCAATGTCCACTGTCCATTAGAACTTTGATTATTCTGTCAATGCCCACTGTCCCATTGAACTTTGAATAGTTTTCAATGTTCATTGTCCATTCGAACTTCGAATATTCT
The DNA here is from genome assembly GCA_029339505.1 of Unio delphinus. Lineage (NCBI taxonomy): Eukaryota > Metazoa > Mollusca > Bivalvia > Unionida > Unionidae > Unio > Unio delphinus. The sequence continues at coordinate 6,340,302 of JAQISU010000011.1, forward strand.
GTCCATATTCATTATTCAGTCGAAACAGTGCATATCTAAGTACTTCACAGTTTTGATTTATTTTACTTGAAAGCTATGGACTGTTATTAAGTAACATTATGGGCCTCTGTTACATGTGATGGATAACACTGAGAGAGAGAGAGAGAGAGAGAGAGAGAGAGAGAGAGAGAGAGAGAGAGAGAGAGAGAACTTCGTCTTAAATTAACGACTCCCCATGCGCCACCAACTTAAACCAGCTATCAAATGTGTGTTTCTTAATTCAGAGGCCACTAGTCGGGATTTGTTTGATTTATTAAGAAAGGATCTGGTGACAGAGTGATCTAAAGCGCTGGCATTGACCGAATATTATCATTTCATTTCTGTCCCCGTGGATTCGAGTCTCAAGCTCGTTCAATGTTGGTATGCGAGACAACATGCCTGCCACTATCTTCTTTTAAGTATGTGGTTCTTCCATGGGGTTACTAGTATTCTTTCTTCGCCAGTTAAGTTGTTGCCTTTAATTGTCTATCGTGCCCTCAAAAATGGCGTTAATCTGTATAACAACAACAACGACATTTATTAAGTACTAACAAACAGAGTTACATTTGTCTGGCTGTGAAGCATCGTGGTTGGGACAAGTTGTCAAAATGCCATTTTCTTGAATCTGTAATTTAATCATACTTGCAAGACCCGTCTATACCCTCCTTTCACGTAAGTGAAAATGTTTTATGTATTTATGTCCTTATCATTTAGATTGCCTTGAAATTCTTAAACTCCGTTATCAAAGAATTATCAAAACTGATTTTGTAAAAATCTTAGGAATAAATTGCAGCACCAGCTGGGTTGCTGTGCTTCCCTAGTGATAGTATCAGGTATTTAATAAAAGTGCATTTAGGTCACGTGGGCTTTGAGCTGAATTTGTAATCAGGCGACAGACAAACAAACATATATATGCATATAATGATTCATCAAATTTAAAAATAAAATGACGAAATATTCATTCTAATTCGCTATGTCTTCTCTATGAAAATTCCGTTCTCAGAAATGTATATACTTTCAACGTCACACAAGATATAACAATAACAGTAATAATTCAAGTTATTTTGGTCTTGTCAATACGACAACTGATAAAGCAAAAATATACTTGATTAGGGAAAATATCATAGTATGGATATAACGACAGTGCCAAAGAATTTTCCCCAATTCTTAAAGATGGCATTGCAGGTGATATTTAATGCAACGAGCTTGACAAATGGAATATTATGATTATACAACATGTTTGTCAGAAAATGTTGGATTATTCAAGTCAATTAAAAATTTTATAAACTCCGACGGTATGAGAGTTTGTATAAACCAAATATGGTGTCTAATCAGGACATTTGACACATTAAAGATTTTAGGACATTATATCTGTTACGATGATAACGAATAAGACGGAATATGATACAAGTGTAATTACTTGTTATATCTGTTACGATGATAACGAATAAGACGGAATATGATACAAGTGTAATTACTTGTTATATCTGTTACGATGATAACGAATAAGACGGAATATGATACAAGTGTAATTACTTGTTATATCTGTTACGATGATAACGAATAAGACGGAATATGATACAAGTGTAATTACTTGTTATATCTGTTACGATGATAACGAATAAGACGGAATATGATACAAGTGTAATTACTTGGAGAGTTGTATGCAATTATTTACACCAATTTGATCTTTACCGCAAAAAAACTCTTCTAAATTATACTAAAGTTATTTGTATCTAATAACGTATTTTATCATAGTTTATCGTTCAGGATAATTTTGAACTATGACGGTGTAGTAACGGATACATAATTTAAGATTGCCATTCATATTTCTCCAGAAGTATTATGGCCAGGCGGTGAAAAAAGAAAGGGGGTAAGACAGAAAAAGACAGAGAGGGAAGAGTTCGTCAGTAGGTACAAGAAAAATAGAGAGATGGAAGAGTTCGACAGTATGTAAGACAGATAAAGAAAGAGATGGAAGAGTTCGTCAGTATGTAAGACAGAAAAAGAAAGAGGGAAGAGTTCGTCTGTAGGTAAGAGAAAAAGAAAGAGAGGGAAGAGTTCGTCAGTAGGTAAGACAGAAAAAGAAATAGAGCGAAGAGTTCGTCAGTATATAAGACAGAAAAAGAAAGAGAGGGAAGAGTTCATAAGTAGCTAAAAGAAAAAGAAAGAGAGGGAAGAGTTCGTCAGTATGTAAGACAGAAAAAGAAAGAGAGGGAAGAGTTCGTTAGTAGGTAAAAGAAAAAGAAAGAGAGGGAAGAGTTCATAAGTAGGTAAAAGAAAAAAAAAGAGAGGGAAGAGTTAGTCAGTATATAAGACAGAAAAAGAAATAGAGGGAAGAATTCGTTAGTAGGTAAATGAAAAGAAAGAAAGGGAAGAGTTCGTCAGTAGGTTAGACAGAAAAAGAAAGAGACGGAAGATTTTGTCAGTAGGTAAGGCAGAAAAAGAAAGAGAGGGAAGAGTTCGTGAGTAGGTAAGACAGAAAAGAAAGAGAGGGAAGAGTTAGTCAGTAGGTTAAAGAAAAAGGAGCAGTAGCTTGTTATTGTGAAAAAGAAAACAAAAAAGAACAGGCCTAGCTACAACTTGCATCTCGAAATATATTCAGGTGGGGATGTGATTATCTGATGACTTTTAAGTTAATTAACCCGTTCTATACAATTTCTTGTGCTATCATTTGATAATGTAGGTTTGGGAAAATAAGGTAAATTATCTTCCATAAATACTCACAAGCAAGGAAAGTAAACGGTATGGAACATTGTTGTTTAATACAATTAAAGCACTCATAAATCGACGTGTTACTAATTATTCAAAGGTTAGGCCTACTCGTTATAAAACATTTCATATATTGCTGTATCTTGTAACAAACTCTAACGTACGATCGTTACAAAGGTGTGGCACTTCGCTTCCTATTATCACCAGAATGCATATTTTAATTTTCGCAAAGATCGTTGAACCTTCAAATTGTTATAATATTTCTTCAATTTAGTAAAAGAAACCCATCCAAACTCAGCAGTGGTTATTACACGTATTGGTTGTATGGGGAAACACCTTTTTCATTACATATTTCAAACTATCTTTTTCCATGGAGAGGTGTTTAACCCTTTAAGTTGCAGATTCGAATAAATCACATAATTATATTTTTAATCGAGTCTGTTTAAAAAGAATACCTTATTTGTGCAGGAAAGGGGAATATTGACGATCATTAGAATGGGGATATTAACATATAGCCTACATCCTTATATGCTATTTATGTACAAGATTAAGAAAAGTCATCCTCCTCAGTGGAAGAGGGGTCAATTAAGGCAAGCGTGTGTAGCAGAACAAATACACAAATTTCCAAACATCTAAGTCCATGCGTCCTTTGGCCATAATTGCTTTGCCATCAAGTTTGTCGTATGATACGAATTAATAATGACGTAGAAATTCAAGGTCTGGCTTTTAGAATGTAGCCGTAGTAATGAGACAATATTCACTTATTGCGAATAATTATTATTATTATTATTATTATTATTATTATTATTATTATTATTATTATTACTAATATTATTGTTATATTATTATCATTATTGTTGTTGCTATATTATTATTATTAATAATAATATTACTATCATTGTTGTTATATACACGATTGTTTTATATTTGGCACATTTCTGAATGAATCAACTGGATTCCAAAATGGTAAGCGCAAACTCAAAAAGTTATCAGTTTGTGAAATATTTGAAGCCCATGATGTTTCGAACTCGTCAGATCGCCATTGTAGGTCACAGCAATTGACTTACATATAGGATATCATGTTGTACCGATATCTGGATCACAACACTTGACTTGTATATAGGATATCATGTTGTACCGATATCTGGATCACAACAACTGACTTACATATAGGATATCATGTTGTACCGATATACGGATCACAACAATTGACTTGGATATAGGATATCATGTTGTACCGATATCTGGATCACAACAATTGACTTGGATATAGGATATCATGTTGTACCGATATCTGGATCACAACAATTGACTTGGATATAGGATATCAAGTTGTACCGATATCTGGATAGCAACAATTGACTTGGATATAGGATATCAAGTTGTACCGATATTTGTTACTACAATTGACTTGTATATAGGATATCAAGTTGTACCAATATTTGTTACTACAACTGACATGGATATAGGATATCAAGTTGTACCGATATTTCTTACTACAATTGACTTGGATATAGGATATCAAGTTGTACCGATATTTGTTACTACAATTGACTTGGATATATGATATCATGTTGTACCGATATTTGTCACTACAAGTGACTTGGATATAGGATATCAAGTTGTACCAATATTTCTTACTATAATTGACTTGGATATAGGATATCAAGTTGACCGATACTTGTTACTACAATTGACTTGGATATATGATATCATGTTGTACCGATATTTGTCACTACAAGTGACTTGGATATAGGATATCAAGTTGTACCAATATTTCTTACTACAACTGACTTGGAGATAGGATATCAAGTTGACCGATACTTGTTACTACAACTGACTTGGATATAGGTTATCAAGTTGTACCGATACTTGTTACTACAACTGACTTGGATATAGGTTATCAAGTTGTACCGATACTTGTTCCGTCAACATATCCTGCTGCAATATAAAAGCTACTCTTGTAACCTTCATCCCTTGAACGATGAGTGAAACAGTGCTGATATCAAGCCAGGAATCACGGAGAACTTATCAAGATCCAAGTCTCAGAATCTTCCAGGATCAATAAAACTATGACACGATTCCGAACTATTCGTAGTCTTGTCAATCTTCACGACGTTCTTTATCGCCCTGTACCAAATTTGTGCACTTTCGACCTTTTCTATCTTTCCAATGCATCCATTTCGAATGCGCTAATTTGATGACCTAATTTCAGAAAGTTGCACAACGCTCAATGAAAACATCTGGAGAATCACCAATAGCAGTTGATTACGTTGTGTAAGCTTGAAATAGTGAGGCCAGAAGTAAGACTAGCAAGAGAATAGAGAATGTTTCTATAATTACAAAATGCCCCAAAGTTAATGCGAACACTAAAGGCCACAGTATGGTCACTATCCTATGAATTCAGCCATTGGTGATAAGTTTCTGACTTTTCTGTGGAAACCCCCAAAATCCAGCAAATGTTTCCTTTTCAACAGCATTAGCATTAGCATTTTCTGTTATTCTACTGTGGAAAGTTTTTTTTTTCCATTTCCTCATATTCACATATATTACTTCATTTATCAACCACATATAAATATTCATTAAAAGATACCTTAAGTCAGTAAATTAGCAAGAAATCCCCTTCCCTGAAAACTTAATTATTGGGACCCCACCAATAAAAAGTCGTTTAATGGGATATATGCCCCCCCCCCCCCCCCCCCCCGTTGCGATGTGGCTGCCTGTCTGGATACAAGGCCATTGTTATAAGTAATAATAACATATTTTAGGTGTCATCCAATATCGCTGCCGATCATAACTGAAATATATATATATATATATATATATATATATATATATATATATATATATATATATATATATATATATATATATATATATATATATATATATATATATATATATATATATTTTTTTTTACCCTTCCACTTTCGTCAGTATTTATTTCGGTACATTTTTGTTACTTGAAGGCCCTTATGGTATCACAGGATATATGCATGATGTCATTTTACGTAGTTCTTGTTAAATTCCATTTTTGTTTGCACAAATGATTGTTAAAAGTATCCCATAACGTTGCATCCACTCGAGGTCGTGATGCAAATATGATGCCTAGTAAAACAGGTCAGATTGCATTCTTCATGTTACACTGGGCTTAATTGATATATATCATGCAGAAACCAAGTCTAATTCGGTGGTTTGTTTTGCTTCAAGAAAAAAAAGAGAGCTTGAAACGCATAATTTCGGGTTGTCTGTTATATTTCTGCTTATGACTAGAGCAACAGTCGGTGTTCTTTAAACCGATGAACAGCATACAAATTTGACTATTCTCAAGGCCGCCGTGTGACAAGATTTGAAAGACTCCGTTGCATAATTTACTCTTAGCGGCTGTTCGTACACCATGTACTTGATCTTCTGTTTCGTTTTTTCTAGTGAATGTAGGCAAAACTGGTCAAGTTTACACTCTCACAGCTTCATCTTCAATAAGAGATCTGTCAGATACATGATCTCTTTTAGAAAAATTACAAACAGTGCGTGTTCATTTGTCCTTACTGGATGGTTGGAAAAGCCCAGTTCACAATAGAGTATACGTTCTCCATATCCTTATGTCCTAACCTTACAATGATTATTTGTGTAGAACGTTCATTTTCAGTGATACTGAGTTACAAGGAATACTCGTCTAAGGTTTAGCTATTGGTTTTGGAAGTGAAAGTAGCTAATAAATCATAATATTGTGGAACATTATTTTATCTAGTTAATCCACGTGGGTTTTTATTTCCCTTCATAATGTTATATAAAACATACGGCTGGGTTTTCGTTAGTAGAGGATTTCTTTTTGATTTGGAAATAATAATCGGAATATTTCGTTCATAATGCATTTACGTATTGCCATACGGATAGCCTTCATGTTATGACTGCACGGTGGCCGTGCGAATAGTCTTTTCCAACGCAACTACGCGGCGGCCGTACCAATATACATTTCATATACAATTTCTTTAAAATAAGATTGAAAACAGTAATTTTGTTGGCTCCAAAGGCCGAAGCGAAAAACTATCCACGGATGGGACACAATTGATCGGAGTATTGTTTTGATTAGCACAGTAAACTGTTTCAAATAAGTCAAAATTCTCTTTATTTTCATGCGAACGTGTAAAAATGTGCTTCGCGTTTTAATATCTCCCAATCCCGCGGTTTTCTTGTCTTCATATAGTTCTAAAACAACCATATCTTCTATTTTCAGCTGATATTTAATGTTTTAATTGGTCACAACTTTTAATGGTAACACTCTGGAAGATATTTCCAACAGTGCAGAAAATATAGTATGTTATATTTGTCAAATTTCTGCTTTAAAACTTTTCCCATCCTTTCACCATTTTCTGTCCTGGACATAAGTTTCTTATGGCAATTAAATCTGTTGAAACATATGTAAACGGATGTATTCTTCCCTTTGGAGTGTAAGCTGTGGCAAAAATATTCATTCCGCACATGAGATAAATATTTAGATACGAGACATATACGGATTTGAGAATTTTTTATGCACAATTTTAAATTAAAATGTATGTAATTTGTTAATAGTGATTTCATAGAAAAATGCAAATGAAAAGACGAAAAATAGGGTGGAAAATATGTCAGAAATAAAGACACACACACGCATACACACATACACACACAGACTTACTTGCACACGCGCGTTTGATTTAAAGTTAAAAAGAAATATTTGGATCGAAAAAAAAATTAAGAAAAGAAACTTACATATATTTCTGTGTCCTTCTTCTGCCCAGATTATGCATTGTTCTACGCTTGGTGTCGCAGTGGGTACGTTCGGTTCTTTTGTCGTGGATTTGTCTCCTTCAATTGCAGACGAATCTCCGTTGGATCCCGGAAAGGTGCAGTGACACTGGATTGTCCCTTTATCTCCTGCAAAATGAACTATTATTCCGACACCAACTGCAATGAGGACCGCTATAAGGGCCAAAGCGAATCCCATAGCCGTGCTTACGTAGCATCCCCGTTTTACTTCGTTGCCTTGAGTCAATGACGCGTCACTAGAGAAAGATTTCATTTCGTAGGCATCGGCCCCCATTTTGAAAAGAAATCCTTACAAGCCTCAGAAAATCTCGTATGTTAATGACCTAATGTAAAATCCGAGCAATGGAGAAGGCGAGGTCCTTGTCTCAAGATACGACCTTCTGGAGTCAGGCTTGATATGATAAAAATGGGTGATGCGCTGCCCGTGTTATATATACTGGCTATCGAAAAACCAAGCGCAGACTTTCTGAGTACCGCTGAGGAGTCTTTATTGGTCGTCTTGAACGATAATCGTGTTTACCAATCTGCTGAATAGATGAAAAATAATGCCATATATATTGCGACCCCGGTTGGTGATTTATGCTTGGTCGTAAAACAGTTTTCCAACTGTACCAGTAATGCAGATAACTATCATGACCTCTAAGGGTAAGTATTTTCCCCCATAATTTTAAGAGAAAAACAGAATGAAAAGAATATGTCTAGATAACAGAGAAGACAACTTTAAAAATTTTACCGTCCATGTATTTTCTCTCCTTTTGCTCAATACATTTTAAATGTGAAGAAATTTAGGGTATTGGGAATTAGCCAAATAACAATTTATATTGAAGCATGATGAAAATTACAATGGATTATCACTAACCTGAATAGACCACTAACCTGAATAGGTATCATTCTACACCCGCATCACTTCTTAGTATTTTAACGAATATAAAACAAAAGTATAAATTATTATTATTATTATTATTATTATTATTATTATTATTATTATTCCTTGATATTCTCTAGTCGCAGTGCATAAAATTAAAGACAATTCAATTCCATTTACAGATAAGCTTTCCAATGAAATTTTAGTGTCAAATCAAAATTGGAATACGGAGTACCTTCGACTGGCTTTCAATTATATATAACTCTAGAAACTAATTTTCAAAGTTAACATGATACCAGCTAGTACTTCTGCTTTATTTTCCTTAAATTTCAATGCCCAAACTCTCATTCTAATGGTAAAGACTTTGGGGAAAACACCTTGCTTCCCCTATAACATTTTAACATAGATTGTAGGTTTCGCAACACACATATTCTATGCTAGGATAGATTTACCATTACTGGGCAAAACATAACCCTTTAAAAGATAATCAGTCTGACTTTTTTGCTTTTATTTAAAACAATTCAAAATATTTTTCATACAATAAAGCTGGAGAGATATCGGTTTTGCAGGGAATAAAGACAGAGAGAGACCAAGTTAAATGCAGGGAATAAAGACGGACATAAAATGGATTATATGCCGGGAAAAAGGAGATAGATCGGATTAAATACAAAGAATAAAGACGACGAGGAAACGGGTTAAATGCGGGGAATTTGCATGTGCTGTAAAATTGGTTTTGCCTATATACGGAAGTTAACCAACCCGTCAAGTTTTGCCACCCACCCCTCCCCCCGGAAAAGAATATTTAAATGACGTCCATGATTAAATGTAGCGAATACCACATTAAATGCTGGGAATAAAGACGGGGATATACCGGATTAAATGCAGGGAATAAAGACGGAGAGAGCCAGGGTTAAATACAAAGACGGAGAGATACCGTGTTAAATCAAAGGAATGAACACGGAGATAGACCGGGTTAAATGCAAGGAATAAAGACGCAGAGACGTAGAGAGGACGGGTTAAATACAAAGACGGTGAGATACTGTGTTAAATGCAGGGAATAGAGAGAGAGAGAGAGAGAGAGAGAGAGAGAGAGAGAGAGAGAGAGAGAGAGAGAGAGAGAGAGAGAGAGAGAGAAAGAGGGTTAAATGCAGGGAATAAAGACGGATATAAACGGGGTTAATATTGGGATCAAAGACGAAGACAGACAAGGGTAATACAGGGAATAAAGACGGAGAGAGACCGGATAAAATGCAGGGAATAAAAACGGAGAGAGACAGATTAAATGCAGGGAATAAAGAGGAAATTTCGAATTTCTGTTTTTCTTATCTCTTGCTGTCACTGTATGATGCTATGGTCAAATAAGCTATGAAGTTGGATCAGCTGCCGGGGTTAGGCAGTGGGTGGGGATGTTAGATATTTTGTTTGTTTGTTTCTTTGATTATGACTTTTTTAACATAGCTTTAACAATTTTTCAGTCAGATCGTTACGATGTCTGCTGTAGACAGTTTATAGTGATGTCTAGCACTGGGGCATCATGCCGCAGACATGTAGAATGATGTCCCTGCCAGTCACAGTATCTTGACACCAGTCCGGCCAGTCCTAACACTAACCTCTTAATGCTGAGCGTCAAGCGAGGCATATGTTGGTACCATTTTTGTAAGTCTTTGGTATGAGTCGGCCTGGGATTGAACCCACGACTTCCCGCTTCCGCGGCGGACGCTCTTACCACTAGGCCGCCGGAGCGGTGGTGTTAGATATTATTTCGCCACAACTGAAGACAAAAAGCAGCAACAAAACTTTGCAGTCATTCATTTCCATCGACCATTGTTTTAAAGGTAATAATTGTCAAAGTTTGCAAGACAAGCTGTGTAAGTCAGATTTAAACGGACTCGTATGGTAATTCAAACTTAACGAAAATCACACACACACACACACACACACACACACACACACACACACACACACACACACACGCACGCACGCACGAACACACACACATATGCCCTTCAAATACCGTAAAAATCTGAACAATAAGAACATAAGGAAAATGGCTATATAAAGAACTAGCGTATATGGAAAAGAACATATAAAGGATGAACACGCATGCGAAATATAAACTCACGAAAAATGAGTTCATATGGAATATGATATGAGATGTAGAATGCGTGCGAGAGTAAATTAGAGTATATGGGCCTTCATATATTTTCATAGTTCATATAACAACAACAAACTAGGACTTTAAATGTCATAATCGGTTGATTGACTTATTCATAACAAGCGTGGCTATTTTATTAACATTGATCTAATCTGCATGCTCTATCCTTTTGAATAATGAATTATCAATATTGTATTTAAATAGGCATGTACATATTGAAACTTACTCAAGACTTGCATCGCGATACATTTCCTTGCCGATTTGCACAAGAGTATAACCAATGTATTTACTGGACAAAAAGAATTTCCAGGAATTCAAGATAATACCATTTCATCCTTTTAACTATAAAGTGTTGAAACCACCCGTGATTTTTTTCAGCAATAACAAGAATATCAAATTAACTGCCTTGGTGCACATATTGGACGTCATCTATGTACCACTATTGTTTAGAACAATGTAGAAATCATTAGAAAGTGTTGAAACCACCCGTGATTGTTTTCAGCAATAACAAGAATATCAAATTAACTGCCTTGGTGCACATATTGGACGTCATCTATGTACCACTATTGTTTAGAACAATGTAGAAATCATTAGAAGTCTTTTGGTAAAAACCCCATGCCATAAATGCCATATATTTATTAGGAAACAATTAAAAGGATTTTAACGACAGTTGTCATGGCAGCAATGTTGGATGTAATATTGTCAACATATTTAGTTAGAACCAACTAGGTATCGTGCGAGTATACGCCATATTGATATAACCATCCAATTATAACCATCCATAACCATCCAATTATAGAGGATCAGAGATAAGACTATTTTCAAGATGTGACTTTCCTTTCAGGAGGAGAAGCAATAAATATATTTTCGAGTAGGACATCAGATCGGTACTTTTCATCCAGTTGTTATTCAGTCTTTTAAATTCCACTTTTTCTTTTCTGTTGTCTGGTTCATTGTTCTCCTATGCCCAGGTATCTATAATCTTTTTCACCTCTAGATACAACACCTTTCTAATCATTTCTTCCGCTTTCTTTACTGGTCTACTACCCATTTCACAAATGACCACTCCGTCCAATATAATGTGTCTTCTAGAAAACACCTGACTTTGATGACATTGTCATGTACCTCCTTCAAGCATCCCACTCTCACATAATATATCTTCTTAATTTTTTCTGGTCTAGCATGGTAGCAGATCTCTAGCTAACTGGTTACAAAGTCTTGGATAACTGGATACTTCAATTTCTCAAGCTTTTTCAATACATAGGCTTCATACATCATCCAAAACCAACTGTCTCAAATTATTAAACAAATCGATTGCCATCGTTTTGTACTATTCAGTGTTGAAAGGCGCATATGACAGATGCTTCACTTTATATATGTCACGCATGAACGTGAAGAAAAACATCCATTACAATGACTTCACATAATATCTAATATCCACACAAGGAGAAGAAGAAAAGAACTATTATATACTATCCAGAAAACCAAATTATACTATCCACACAGGGAAGGAGAAAAAACTCACAAATATACTATCCACACAGGAAAGGAGGAATAAAACACAAATATACTATCCACACACCAGAAGGAGACACCAATTGGAAATTTGAATATTGTCCTTTTAAGATATTTGGTTAGCCCTGAGAAGATGTACACTAAGTTTACTAGCTAAAGACAACATATAACCATTATGTTCACAAAACCAACAATTTAGTTTGTCATCGTTTCTATAAGAATGGAAAAAAAACAAGACTGCGTTGATGCAGAAAATTTACACAATGTTGTCTGTTTACCATGGAATCTATGCTTTGTAATTTCACAGTATTGAATCCTATCGTCTGAGCAAATCTACTCATAAAGTCAATGATGTTGTCTTCCAAAGGTGGCAATCTATGCGAATCAAAATACCACACATAACCGTCTTCAGGAAAATAGACGGCTACCATTGGGTTCCTGGGAGATGACTGCCGTCTGAAATGATGGCATAAGCTTGATGGTATGGAGGTTTCCGATGAGGCAGTTCATCTTTAGCACACATCACCTGATTCCAAGAAGCAGTGTATGAACTAAAGTTTGAATGGTAATACAGTTCCCAGGTATTCATTTGTTGTATTGTTCTCTTGGCAGTTAATGATACGTCATCAATTCAATCCTGACTTTTTTCTTGAAAATGTCTGAGAAGTAACTGTTTCTTCGCTTCGTCTCCGCACTCTGACACAAGAGAGCTTCCATGTGATGGATTTCACAAGCAAGCAGTGGAAGAGAGAAATGATAACGCACGTCTTTATACCATTAATATAACACGGCTTCTTCTGAGATGAAACTCCAAGCTTCGTCCAGATCCTCGTCCAATTTTCCTTCTTGACTCATCGACTGGGATTATCGTTTTGACATCCACAGCAATCTTTCTTGATTTCTTAATGTTTTTTTTTTTTGTTCTGGCTATCTGGACTTTATTATTACCACCTTCTCTTAGTCTTTGTCTTGATGTTCTGCTTCCTCTGGACGCTTTTGAGGGGTCGCACTAACTCATTGCTTGATTTAGAAGTTAATGGCACGACCGAGGCAAATATTGAAAAGACGTCGATGACACAAAACAAATATTTGTAACCACGATTGTAGGTAGTCAAATGAGAGACGTCGACTAAATTGGCTTGCCATTGATGATTGATGCCTTCCAATGGGGTGCGACTTCTGGAACATTTTCGTCGAATGGGTTTGTGTAAAGTGTACGTGGCTTGTTCTTGTCACCATTGTTGCAGTTGAGGTAAACATAGACTATTTAGTAGCATTTTGAAAACAGGATACAATTTCAAGAGGCGTGTTTCCCACACTGAAATTTCTTGTTTAATATCGTACATCGAAACTTCAAATCAGTCTAAGCTGCCCTACAAGGGAGAGACTACTAGTCTTTGGACTTCAGTCTTTGACTCCGAGGAGAGAATTTGCAAAAAATTCTCCTCGTTATAACCGTTGACCAAGGGGCCGGATGACTTGGAAGAAGCGAGGTGTAAATGACAAAAATTCAGGTATTTTAGATTAAATTTTGATTCTTTTGTATAAGTGGGTTCGATTCATTATGTTCTATATATCTGCTCAGATTCCTATTTATTCTACCTTTAAGTTTACTCGAACCGGACGAATTATATCTAGGGCGGTCATCTCCTAGATACCTAGTACCGAAAGAAGTGAGCAATATAATAACATTATATACTCCACCCCATAACACGCCGATACGAGCGTATGGAAAAGAAGAATTTATGTGGAGAGACAAGACTGTTTGAAAAGAGTCCTCGTCTACGGTCCTGAAGTTATAAGAAGTTTGAGGAGGAGAAGCAGACCTATGCGATGCCCTCTATGTTAAAGCAATTATGTTAACATAGAATCCAACGGCTTTTTCAGGCAACTCATATGCCTCGAAACGATTTGCTATCTTGCCTAAAACAATTTTTAAAGCCGTTTGTATAATTGTTTGTGAATTGTTTGTGCCTGTATATTGTATGTTGTATGTGTTATATAAGTATATGCCCATATCCGACTATTCTATGCCCATGTCCCACGCTTTGGTCCCACTTTAGCTCAGTCCGGTGCACACCTGTTCCTAGAATTGTTGCAACATTGTTACCAATATTCAGTACCTTGACATCACCACACCTGTTCCATTCATATTGTCCCTATACATAACCTAACCGATATTACACTTTCCCCTGACCGCATATAGATCCAATATTTTCCAATTTTTAATTCCCCTTGACGCTTGAGTTTCCCAGGGTGAGTTTTAAAACCTTGACGTTAGAATTGCTGTGGGAGGGTCTGTAATGTTGTTTCTCATTGACTGGGGGTGGAGGGGGATCAATATGCACGAATCCGCTGAAGGGTTTATCAAATGTGGTAAAAATCCTCTGAAATGTTTTGCAGACTTCTCTTCACCGTCAACCGAATATTTCTATGTTACATGAGTAACGCGATTGGTTAGGCCATTCAATAGACTTAATTTCGTTTTCTTCACAAGAAAATGTTTTCAATAGCCTTAAAAGGTCATAATTTAGAACGTAGTATTTAAACAAATTCATAGGGATTATTGGTACACATAGAAAAGTACCACCCAATACAAAGTAATGACCCTCACACATATATTGGTGCATGCTATCAAATGCGAATAACATTCAGTAACAAATATGTTACTTTCTATTGCTTCCTTTCAATATATCTTATATTAGCCTTTGCTAAAAGTTCAGTTAAATCATGAAATTTGTTTTAGTAAAATATGTTCATGAAATAAAACGCAGCGAAATTAATTTAGTTTGTTACAATTTCTGTAAGTATTAATCGAATGATGCATCAAACATGGGACGCAGACTATTATATTATGACTGACAATCAAAATTTTTTGCTGTACAAAAATCCTGAGGAAAATAAATAGATACGGTCAATAGAAAGAAACAAAAATAGAAAACTTGAACCTTACAGGATGAAAAACAAAATCAGATATTGTTACAACTCAGTAAGTAGAATGGAGTAGATAGATAATTCATTTCTTGTGTGATATTTCATATATTTTTAAAATCTTAGGAAGTTCGAGTTATAAATACAATGTAAAGATATTCAGAATAAAAGGATGGAAAATATTTATATATTTTGTCAGGAAAATTCAGAAGAGATTCTGGAAACAAAGTATAACTAAAAATGTTCGACTGTTTCTGATTTTATTTGCACAGACATTTTCAATACTAAGCTGTTTAACTAATTTGCTTCAGTTGTACATCCAACAAAAGGATCAACAGTCTACACCATAATTATGCAAAGCACTTCTGGCTTGTTGCCAATAATATAATGTGTCAATCAAGTGCAACAATTGGTCGAAGTGTTTGTGAAGTAACCAATGTTGCTCAGACAAGAAAACCAAATCGAAAGCCGGTCTAAACGGCTCTGATTTTTTTCAGCACTCCGACAAATTGTTTTAATAGTTGAGATTTTAATTCTAATACAGAAACATAAGACGTGATCCAAATGCAAGTGAGGTAGGATAGTGACGTTAATGTCGCCCATGGCATCTTTATATAATTACTTACTATTGTGTAAAATCTAGAAAGAAAAAAACATAAGATAAAACTTTTTCTTCGCAAACTGCATCTTTCAGCAATGAGGGCACAAGTATACAAAATATCGCACAGTAACACATGAACGTTATACCACAAAGTAACACACGAAGGTTATAAAGCACAGTAGCGTACGATGGCTATTATGTACAATAACTCATGAATTCTGTACCCACCAGCAACACATATAACAAAGCAACAAATGAAAGCTATAAAGCACAGCACCACATGAAGGCTATATAACACAGTAACGTAGGCTGTGTAGCACAGTAACACACGAATGATATACCCCACATTGACATATGAAGGCTATTTAGCAAAGTAAAACATGAAGGTTGTTCAGCATATCAGCACAGGCTGTATAGTACAGTAGCACATGAAGGCTATATATCACAGTGACACATGAAGGCTATATATCACAGTGACACATGAAGGCTATATAACACAGTGACAGATGATGTCTATATATCACAGTGACACATGAAAGCCATATATCAGAGCAACACTTGAAGTCCGTATCCCACATTAACACATTAAGTCTATATATCAAAGTAACGCATGACGTATATATAGATATATATATATATATATATATATATATATATATATATATATATATATATATATACAACAGTGACACCTTAAGGCTATATATCTCAGTGAAAAATGAAGGCTATATATCACAGTAACGCCCGAAGGCTATATATCACTGTAAGACATGAAGGCTATATATCACAGTAGCACCCGAGGGCTATATATCACAGTAAGACATGAAGGTTATATATCGCAGTAACGCATGAATTCTATATATCACAGTAACGCATGAAGGTTATATATCACAGTAACACCTGAGTGCTATATATCCCAGTGACATATGAAGTCTATATATCACAGTAAGACATGAAGGCTATATATCACAGTGACACATGAAGGTTATATATCACAGTGACACGTGAAGTCTATATATCACAATGAGACATGATGACTGTATACCACAGTGACACATGAAGGCAATATATCACAGTAAGACATTAAGGCTATATATCACAGTGACATATGAATGCTATATATCACAGTAACACTTGAAGGCTATATATCACAGTAACACTTGAAGGCTATATATCACATTAAGACATGAAGGTTTTATATATCACAGTAACGCATGAATGTTATATATCACAGTGACATGTGAAGGCAATATATCACAGTCAGACATGAAGGCGATATATCACAGTAACATATGAAGGCTATATATCACAGTGACATATGAAGGCTATATATCACAGTAACACATAATGTCTATATATCACAGTAACACATGAGTGCTATATATCCCTGTGACATATGAAGTCTATATATCACAGTAAGACACGAAGGCTATATATCACAGTGACACATGAAGGTTATATATCACAGTGACACGTGAAATCTATATATCACAGTGAGACATGATAGCCATATACCACAATGACATATGAAGTCTATATATCACAGTAAGACATGAAGGCTATATATTACAGTGACACGTGAATGCTATATATCACAGTGAGACATGAAGGTTATATATCACAGTAACGCATTAAGGCTATATATCACAGTAACAGATGAATGCTATAACGCATGAAGGCTATAAAGCATAGTAACGCATGAAGGCTATAAAGCATAGTAACGCATGAAGACTATAAAGCATAGTAACGCATGAAGACTATAAAGCATAGTAACGCATGAAGGCTATAAAGCATAGTAACGCTTGAAGGCTATAAAGCATAGTAACGCATGAAGGCTATAAAGCATAGTAACACATGAAGACTATAAAGCATAGTAACGCATGAAGACTATAAAGCATAGTAACGCATGAAGACTATAAAGCATAGTAACGCATGAAGGCTATAAAGCATAGTAACGCTTGAAGGCTATAAAGCATAGTAACGCATGAAGGCTATAAAGCATAGTAACACTTGAAGACTATAAAGCATAGTAACGCATGAAGACTATAAAGCATAGTAACGCATGAAGACTATAAAGCATAGTAACGCTTGAAGGCTATAAGGCATAGTAACGCATGAAGGCTATAAAGCATATTAATGCATGAAAGCTTTATATCACGAACGCATTCAGAGTAAAACGCATTGTCTAGGGATATACTATTACAACATACTTGGCTGAACCAAATAACGGACCTGCACACCTATCGCGAGTATGATACGCAGACCACTGAGACATAACGGATTCGGTGTAAGATCCATTCCAGTTGATGGTGGGGGCAGAGTGTATAAAGACACGTGACACGTGACCTTTAAAAGGGGTTTACTGATAAAACTTTAATGTCCGCACTTTTACACAATTATTGTGAAGACTCATTGTCGTCGGCAGAGGCGTAGCTGGGGGGAGGGGCAGGGGGCAGGGGGGTACATATGTCCCCGGGCGCCATACTAGTGGGGGCGCCAAAATGGGCTTTGAAATAGGTTGTAACGGGTTCGGTGTAAGATGCATTCCAGTTGATGGTGGGGGCAGAGTGTATAAAGACACGTGACCTTTAAAAGGGGTTTACTGATAAAACTTTAATGTCCGCACTTTTACACAATTATTGTGAAGACTCATTGTCGTCGGCAGAGGCGTAGCTGGGGGGAGGGGCAGGGGGCAGGGGGGTACATATGTCCCCGGGCGCCATACTAGTGGGGGCGCCAAAATGGGCTTTGAAATAGGTTGTAACGGGTAATAGTGATTTTATTGATGACAATAATGGGTTTCAGAGTTGAGGTGTGGGGGATGAATATTGTCCCCGGGCGCCAAACACTCTAGCTACGCCTCTGGTCGTCGGTGTCCATGAATCTAACCGTAAATCTAATAAATAGTAGGCTCACTTGTAATCTGCACGCCGTCAAAATCTGCTGGGAGATAGTGATCAGTGATGTATCCTGGCTGCAGGTAAAGGCATGTGCATGCGCATATCACCTTATCATACATGCTTGATATATATATATATAGTATGCATAGTGTGTGTAAAAGAGAGAGAGAGAGAGAGAGAGAGAGAGAGAGAGAGAGAGAGAGGCAACAGTATCTGTAATCGCGCATAAAAGGAAGGCATCGTGCAATTGCATTACATTGTAATATGTATAAGTCTGAAAGTGGAACGTCGCGTTCCAAGCAATTTAAGAGTGTCCCAGTCTTGTATCAGTTCAAATTGTGCTAAAAAAAAAAAAAGAACGTATACCCTGCAAAATAAACGACAACTGGATATGTTCTCCAGATATATGAATATAAGTATCCACATACCTTTCTAAAAAGCATTCGCAGTTGGACCAACCACACTTTATCCTTATTAAACTCCTTATCTACCAGTAGACAGTTGTACACCGTTTGAATACGCTCGACCCGGAGGATATTACATGTCTACAGCATTAATAACTAGTTTAGTGTCAACAGAACTGACACATTAAACTGGCTGTAATGGAGGTGATTAATCATCTTTACACTTATCACATCTCTCTTTTTTTCTCTTTTTCTCTCTTCCAATGTAGCTGTAAATTAAGATAACTAGATTCAGGGTACTTCGAAAGAACAACCTTTACTAAATACAACTCGTTTTATATCATGCTAATATTAATAATATTAATCGAGATACAACAATATGAATGCATAATGCATAACGCATCATGGGTGTGGCAATGAAAGATCCGTCAAATTACGTCATTTTGTAAAGATGATGTCATATTGTCTGAAAGGATGTTTTCTCGCGAATGCTCTTTAAATCGGCTTTCATGTTTAAATCAAAAGTGTTTTTTAGTTTTTTAATCAACATATGATTGATACAAGGGGAGGGAACTGGTTAGATGTTCAGCAGCACAGTGCATCAACAACCACACTAGGTCATGAGACTAATGATGATGATGATGATGATGATGATAATGAATCAACATGCATGAAAAAAGAAGTGTTTTAAAGAAAAAGTTGTATATATATATATATATATATATATATATATATATATATATATATATATATATATATATATATATATATATATATATATATATATATATATCCAGGTTAGGGTATGTTTTTGTTCCCTTCTTAAGATTAGAACCTCGGGTAATTGCCTTTCCTAACACGCCATGTATATATCATTGTATTCTTATTACATACAGTGCATTTAAAATTTAAAGGGACATTATAATGATATGCTGTGTCGCACATTCATAATTTATAGGGAAATTGTAAACAATGATGCGTGGTACAACGCACGTCCAATAGAGGTCAGTCTGTACCTCAAGTCGTGTATAACAATATAGCATCGGATGATCTGAGTCGGTGTCGTTTGGTCCGAAGACGAACATCATAGATTCTGTGTATTTCGAAATAAACAATCTTTCCTGTATGTGCTGATGATAGATTATTTTGAGTAAATAATAGATATATTTCATCTTGTAGGCGAAAATACTCGATAGCTCAATAGCTTATATCGAGTAAATAATGGGTATATTTAATCTTGTAGGCGAAAGTACTTGATAGTTTATATCGAGGAAATAATGGATATATTTTATCTTGTAGATGAAAATACTCGATAACTCAATAGCTTATATCGAGTAAATAATGGATATATTTAATTTTGTAGGCGAAGATAGTCGATAACTTATACTGTGTAAAAAAAATGGATATATTTCATGTTGTATATGAAAATACTCGATTGCTTTTATCGTATAAATGGATATATTTCATCATGTAGGCGAAAATACTCGATAAATCGATAGCTTATATCGAGAAAATAATGGATATATTTCATCGGATACGTGAAAATACTCGATTGCTTTTATCGAATAAATAATGAATATATTTCATCTTGTATGTGAAAATACTCGATTGCTTTTATAGGATAAATAATGGACATATTTCATCTTGTAGGTGAACTCGAATAATTTGCCCACAATGTGAAATATATCCTTTATTTACTCAGAACTAAAGTGTATAACATTCGGAAAAAAAACGATTTCTAATTGTATCCAGTTTGATGATATCAGCGATTTATCGCTTCTGCTTCTGCTATGTAAAATAAAGTCGGCGTTAGGTAAATATCAATAATGGTAATAGAGAAACGATGATTATGATGTATGGAATGATTCCAAATGTCAATTTTCAATGATAATTTGTATTGTCTAATGGAATCTATCGATCTACATACATACATGTATACATACATACATACATACATACATACATACATGCATGCATGCATGCATGCATGCACGCACGCACGCACGCACGCACGCACGCACACACACACACACACACACACACACACACACACACACACACACACACACATATATATATATATATATATATATATATATATATATATATATATATATATATATATATATATATATATATATATATATGCTATTCACATTTAGATGAACTGTTACAACGGTAGATACGATATATTTACAGTTATGTCGGTTACTATGGGAATGTGCAATCGGCATCACTTTGGTATTCACATTTAGATGAACTGTTACACTGGTAGATACGATATATTTACAGTTCTGTCGTTTACTATGGGAATGTGCAATCGGCATCACTTTGGTCAAGTGCCTTGAATGAAAGTTTGTTTCCACACACGTATCTGAAAAAGCAAGATACTACAAATATTTTGATCAACATGTTAAGACGGTTTGAGTACGTGCCTGTTAGAAACACAACATAACTTAAAAAACGATAATCGCAACATATCGTGCCTCGCCAATAAACGTACTTGTCATATCATTAAATGAAATATTTTCCGGCATTTTTAAAATTAGATTTAGCTCAAAATAAATAACTTAATTTGTTATGTCAGTCATGAGAAATATCTTGCCAAAACACAGAGGTGTCACCTTCTCATTTATATATGCAACTTTACTCGTAGTCCAGTAACTGTGTGCATCTGTTTAAAAGTTATCGACAATAGGAAATAGCTGAAATTTATAATAAAAATAAAGATGAGGTTAATGTGATATTTTTCATTTACCATTAGTGAAAGGCAAAGGATGATGATTAGTGTGAAAGTAAGGAATTTAGGTTACGGATCTGAGTCAACGCTGTTTACCCTGATATCTTGACCCAATTTACACACGCGCAATCCCATAGGTGACAATCGTGGGTCCAAAAACAAATTTGCACGTGAGCTTCTCGTGGTAATTGTTTTATATTTGATGGCTCTTGAGCACCTCGTAGTAATGGTTTTTTTTGGTTGACGGCACATCTGGGTCTCGTGGTAATTGTGTTATGTTTGATTACTAGTGAGCACATCTTGGTGATTGTGATGAGACTGTTTTGAAAGGCCATGGGAATTTCCAAATAGAAAACGTATTCGCGAACAGGTATTATATTCGTTGTGGTCGCGTTTCCAGCAGTCACGAGGCTAATTATTGTCGTATGGGGAAAAGATGCAGGAGTAAGACGATATTTATAGTGATTTCAGGTTGCATATTTTATTCGGCTTCGATTAGTTTTTCGCATCGGTAACTCATTGTGGGTCCGTCACGGTTATTCTATTAATAAGATCATCGCGAAAATACAATTGCGGACCAGGCTGCCATTGGTTAGATGCAACACACACATTCCAACCAAGCAGTTTTCAATACCATTCCGATTGCCATGCAATTATTGAAATTATTTTCCAGTGGAATATTTTCGTCTCTAATGATTTTGGATTTACCAAGAAGAAGGTAAAATGTACCAAAGATTGGTGTCATGAACGATCGTGTTCATTTTTCTTCAAGAACAATTATACGGACAATCGCGTCTTTGATAAATATCAGTGTGTGTGTTTTCTTTTGCCGGTCGAGTTATTGTTAGTAATTCGATACAATTTACATGGAATTTTATCTCGGTAGGTTTGTAGGTGAATTTCACTTTATCGTTGTGAACACCATCCTAGGATGTTTTCACTTCCGACGGCAATGTAACCAGTGACCAAGGAAATTAGAGTGCTAATGCGAGCATTCCAGGTTAACGTCGAGATGGCAGTGGTAAATCGGGGTGTTTCGAACTATTAATTTCTGTCTGTCACTCAATATAGCTATTTAATTGTATACGAGGAGTTATCGATATCATTTTCACGTAGATATTTGTAGACATTATAAAATCAACATATATGTTGCCACTTTCTTCCACTTGACCCCACACACCATCATCAGATTTCATGTTTACCTCATCATCTACAGCAAAAAAAATTTCTACAAGCATCCTGTACGCCATGTTTACAAAACTTGGAGCCTTTAAATAAAAATACCAAGGACGGTTACAATAGCTTCACCCCAATCATGTGTCATATATCTCTGTTCACTGATCTTAAAAGAGCCTGAAACCAGAAAATATTGGATGAGTTATTATATGACATAAATAGAATCCCGACAGTTTGGTATTTTAGTTGAGAACCCTACAAAATTTGTCTTTCTTCTACTAATCGAAGGGCAAGAATCCTTCATGTGTCAGTGGACACGTACATGATACAATGATATCCGGATCTATCTGCAACACGTCGAATGAAACCCATCAATATTTCCACGTGTGACACAATGTTACCGATCCTCTTCCTCTTTCTGTTTTGTAGCAGCTGACATGTGCAATCAGATTCCTTAATAAATTTTACTGACAATCTTATGTTGTCAACCACATGTTGATATCAAGTAATCAATAGCTAACTGTTGCATCTACGAATTGTTTCGCCTCAGCATATTGAATCAGTTTAATTATGTTTGTGTTTATGATGAGATCTCCCTCGTTTCGTCACCAGATTTTATTATATTTTTATTCGTATTTACATTGAGTTATTCTTTGATAAATTTCGACGACACACCCAAGGCTCTATTCGATCTCTGTCAGGTTTTCGCGACAGTGTCACGTGGCTTGACATATGGATGATATCCACGTTGTATATTTGTAGTTTTCAGTTTCGATCTTAAAAAAGCAAGAGTTGAATTATAGATTCAATTACGAATTTTCCGCATTCACCATCAGATCTCCACGTCAACGAATTTTAGTCGGTCACTTGAGCACTGTAACAACAAAAAGCATATCGGAGAGAATCACTGCAATACATCTATACTATGGGTCACGTGACAACTTTCTGTACACGTGCTTTAACGTACATATCCGTCATGGACTGCTTGAACTGTTACAGATGCTCTAGATGAAAGTAATAAACTGGGCACGATATATCAGCGTCTTTACTGGAAATGTGCGAGCCTGCGTCAACATTTCAGACTTGGTGAAAGTATGCTACATACCTGCATCTTGATCGTTGTCAAAAGTTGAGCAAAATGGTTTCGGTGGATCCCTGGTGACCAATTAACCTCAGCAAGACCTCATTTGCTATAATTGTTTGGAATACATCATTGAGTTTCTTGATTGTAAAAATTATTTACCATTTAAAATGTTACAAACAAATGACGTGGTGCGTTAACTCCTTCTTGGATGTTTATTTGCCATGGGATTTTTCATAAGTCTCTTTGAGTCTGAGTCTTTGCGAGTAATGAAATCGTAGATGTTCCGCGGAACTATATAAATGACGTTAAACGGTCTTCTGTTGCTAGTGATTGACACACGACCCAGGTTTCACAGTAGCGGCGTTAAATCGACTGTGTGTTTTTGGCCCGATATTAACATTGCAA
The DNA here is from genome assembly GCA_029339505.1 of Unio delphinus. NCBI lineage: Eukaryota > Metazoa > Mollusca > Bivalvia > Unionida > Unionidae > Unio > Unio delphinus. The sequence goes on from JAQISU010000011.1 coordinate 6,364,614, forward strand.
AAGTCAGTGCAAAACACAAGTATGCGTGTGGATGGATTGTACAGAAAATATGAGCTCCACTTTGCACTAATCGACCGTTGAATTCATTATTGTTTCCGGTGACCAATGGTGGCCTCAGCGTTGTAGTTCACATGTCAGGGTGATCATTTGTGTCTTTGACAAATATCATTGACGGGCCAGTGGAACTCGCGAAATCGTCACTGTAGTGAGCAAGACAAAGACTTGTTCTAGCGCATTCAATATTATCTAGAATTGATTCGATTTCTTTTTTGTCCAAGCTATAACGTGCGATAATGGGCTACGACATGAATTCGGTTTGATACATCCGATTTTCTTGTTCACTCTGTATGCAGCATTTTTCTCAGAACGTGCAAGCTTTCGCTGGATTTCCAAAGATGTATCGCAATAAAGAAAATACTGAAATGTGTCATGAGTGAATGGTTCTATTTCCCCTTCTTGTAAATCACTAGTATCGAACGAGTAATATTGATAATTATGAATGCAAAGATGTCCCTTGTCGGATCTGGTCTATCATTGAATTCAGCCACTGTTTATCGGTTTCATCTACGACATTTTGAGCAGCTTAGTTGATAATTATATCAGCCGAAGCAGGCGTTACTGCCATGGATAGAAGCGAAACTTCTCTTGAAAGCACATCCTGCTGTGGTGGTGCCATAGTTACGAATCGTGGAAGTCGATCTCGAATCATTTAAGACACATGCGATCCCAAATTATTCATCTGGGTAGTATCTAAGATTGTGATGCTGTCAACGATGACATTGCAACTTGTCTGACTATCGCTGCTACGCGCGAGGTCAACCCGCCAGCGTCTTTGGTCGTGTCTGTGAACAATTCATTTACGACATCAACAAGCCCATTTACGTGATATACCGCGTAAACGGGTCTTGTTACGTCGATAATACGTACGGGTGTACACGTCCACGTACAAATGTGATGGTATCCACTATATTTAGATCGACTTCTATTGAACTGTTTTAACGTGACCATCATGTTGCATTCGGGTTGTACTTGAAACAGCACCTCCATCCCACTCGGTGCGTGTCATGTAAAACGTCTTAGAACTCATTATCGGTAGTTTATGCATCATCGATGCCTTCTTTGAGTTCATGCATCAACGCCTATAAACAATCGCTGAAAAATCGGTGCAGCTTCCTTGATGACGTCTGGCATGGTTTTTCCGGTTCGATGTTATCCTACAAATGATTCCAACATATTCATGAGTTCATAGTTCCTATGTTGGCATGCTCTCGCATGATTAACAATGAGGGACCGCACATTCTGACAGATGTTTCTCGGAACGACTTCTAGCAAATGTTTTTTTTTATGTTGAGTCCGATACCTTTTTGCTTCAGTGTGAAATGTGAAATTTCTTCCGGTCTTCAAGTCCTGCTATACAGGGATCAAACGTCTTGCTCGTTAAATATTTTGTGCGGTTTTATCAATATTGATTGGTACGCGGTACCGTTGTTTGAAGATCTTTTTGATTCATATGCTGTAATGTTAGTTGTTTTGTATCGCTGTCTGGTTCGGCTGGATGCATCAAGGGTATGTTCTTTAATCTCGTATGTTTCACTTTGATGGGGTTTCCATTCATGTAAGCATGGTCTTCTTGCGGGTTACACTGCATCTTATGCAGTTTATACAGTTGCAGATACAACATCTTTGTTGGTTGATCAACGGTACAAACTTTATTTTCATGCTATATGTACAGCAACCGGAGCTAATTTTGAATGTTGATGTATATATATATAATCTCGAACGTTTCAGTCGATTCTGGGAAGCTTTGTGACGTTGCTCAGCATACCCTACTATGACACTGCTGTAATTTTTCCCTGCGTTTTGTGCTAATAAATCGAGTGATTGTAAAGTTTTATGTCCAAACCCATGTGATACTTTTCCGGGATTCAAAATTCTTTGGTTGGCTCCAGTGTGGATCGTGACGAAACTTTCGGGAACCTAGGAGGCAGAGATCGAAACTTAACACACGCAGTGTCGTTGGCACTCCAGTTCTAATTGTGTGCGACGTCATGCATGATTCACATATTTGGGTTGTCATAGATCACTTCGGAAATCTGCACATAACGTTTTTCTACATACATCACATCGGGTAACTTCAAAGGGTCGTCTGGACGGTCAAACATTACTTTGTCGTACACGATACGATTATTACGTTTCGTGTCATGATCATCAATGGAAAGATCGTCATCGATTGCTGAAAGAACTGGACCGCCGATGATATTTCATTAGATGTCTCTGACGTAAGACTGTCTGAGTAACATGGCTGCTCGTCCAACCATGGTGCTGCCACAGACAGTCGATCCTGCGTCAATATAGTATGATTAGATTCGATAACAGTTAACGCGTAAGCCGATTTAGGAAACCAGGAACTTGATCCATCGGCGTGCTTTTGGGTGATTGTGGCTGTGACTGCGCAGAGAAGTCTTCGATTTTTATTAAAGCAGAGCCTTCAAATCTTTGCGGATTTTTTAATTTGTTCGTACGTGGATAGAATCAGGCCCGCACCTAGGAAATTCTGGGCCCCAGGCAGCTGACAGAGTTCGGGCTCCTTTCGTGTTTCCAATATGTGCGTACTCGAAAAAGGGCGGGCCCCTATCTAGCTCGGGCCTTTGACAAGTGCCATTGTTGTCTCCCCCCCCCCAAGGTGTGGGCCTGATAGTATTGTATTTTTCTGGCGCAGCGTCGCACATGCTTTGTGATTTCCATAAACGTATACCCGCAATCTTTCACAGAGCACACTGTTGAAAGTCGTCTGAGTAATCCAAGTCAACCACAAAGAAGTACCCGACGGTAAGTTTGCTGTCTTACATGTTTGTGTATACCCGTGTGTGCCGGTTCGATCTACTGAAACTCGCCTAGGGTCTTTCGTTGAATAATTGCCGATTCATACAGATTCTTATTGTCCATATAATTCATATAACATTTCGAGATGGTCAGGTTGTGTTCGTTCACGTTCGTTTCTAGCAACGATTTGTCATTAAATTACAGTCATGGACTTAACGTTAAACATAAACGTCTTTGGTCAATGTCCATCGTCATTTCCAGCTTGTCCTTGGTTTTGACAGCAACGCATTGCTCTGCAATAAGAAGTAGTACGCTGAATCGATATAACGGCGGTCGTGTCAATCAGCGACAACTCACGCGAATTCAGCTAGATTGTCCATAAAGTAATTTGGATATGTAACTGCACGAAGCTGTCTTACAGTCGGATGCTGTTCATTTAGAGGAAGTCTTAATAACGCAAGTAACTCGGCTCTTCTTGCTCACACCTGTATCCTTATTCCACTTTTTTACGCAAATTACCTGAGCTGACCCACAGTTGCCTTTCAGTGGGCTTTTGCTCCAATGGTTTGCTTCACAACCGGATGCGGTTAATCTGTGAGCCCTAATAGTGCAAGCATATCTGATTTTCTTGCATCTCTTAATATCTTATTCCACACTCTCACGTTGATCCTCATGACCTCGGCAAGTATAATAACAAAAATCACTTATCTACTTCCATTTAAGCTAACGAAGTTGTAGAAAAATTATTTTTAATGTTCAAGAACGGAAATTTCATGATTTTATTTAATTGATTTATGTCTCCTTTTTGACGGTGTTGACAGCATTGTTGGAGTTTTTTTCAACTGCGTCTTTTATGGAAGCAAAGGAGAAACTTGCAGCCCACCACCATCACCCGATTACCTGTCATAAAATTAACAAAGTAAACCGGAACTCGAAATAGACGTAACTTTAGCCCTAGATGCGATTGCTCTTTCTCTATCTCTCTCAGAATTTTGAAAAGCTTATAGACTGAGGCTTTGCTTCACCAGCAAAATTATCTGCACGGAAATAGTTTTTGTCGTTCTCCTCTTAAATGTTACAATCAAATAATGTCCTCATCTAGCTTCATAAAGTCTATCTGAACTGATAATATTGCTGCAAATTTCATGTAATATAGCATACCAGCAAACCATCCACTGCACCATCCCATCTCGGTGCTTCACCTCCATAGCAGCATGAGGATGCTCTTTTGCAGAATCAATGAACTGGAAGTAGTGTGAGGAATCAGTGTGTGTGTGTGTGTGTGTGTGTGTGTGTGTGTGTGTGTGTGTGCGACTGCGTGTGTGTGATATTTTGAGTCGCTTTAACAGTCTAACACTGGGGAATAATGCCTCAGACATGTAGCATCATGTCCCACCGTGTCACATTATCATAACACTAGGCCGACACGTCATAGCAATAACTTCTTAATGTTGAGCGCCAAGCGAGGCAGCATGCTAGTACCATTCTTATGTCTTTGGTATAACTCGGCCGGGGCTCGAATTCGCGAGCTTCCGCACCCGAGGCTGACGCTCTATCCACTTAGACCACGGGAGAGGTCTGGTTCAATGAACTGGAAGTAATGTGATTTTGTTGATTGTTATTTGACACGGGGGATGGGTATGTCCAATGTTATATTTTATCTTCGAAATAATTTGTTGAATTATATTAATCATTTTTTTTTAAAAATTGAACATTTTTCTTCTTAACTGATTTGTAAGATAACTTTTTAATGAAATATTTGCAAGTGTGTATTTCTAACAAAAAACTATGATATTTAGATACAGGTTTAACTTCTAAAAACCTAATATATCATATATATATATCATATATATATATATATATATATATATATATATATATATATATATATATATATATATATATATATATATATATATATATAACCTGTCATGTCGACGTTTTCGTAAAACATATACTTTTATAATTGATTCATTCCGAAATCGTGGTCGATCAGTGGATGGATGGTGCTACGTTTTGCCATCCCATCATTGTCCGCTGCAGTAATTGCTTTTATGCAGACATTTTGAGACAAATTCATCCATATAAGGTACATTCCCGATTTTTTTTTACGTCACGCACTGTTTCCATGGAATATTTCTTTTCAAGGTACTCTGTGTACACACACCATCGTGCTGCAAACTTGGAAACCATTTTACGTTTTTCATTTTCAATGGAAACATCGACGTTAAAAGCGTCAGTTTTATGAGATACTTGCATAGCGTGCCACTTTTTTCCGGATTACAAAAGGACCGAGCAATTGCAACCAGTAGGAGAGTAAAACTTAAAATCGAGAGTTTGGCTGTCCTTCGCGGGGCACACAAAGCCTCTTGACGAGCTGCAGATTGCCGACCCCTGATCTGGGGAATCAACCATATAAATGTACTGCGTGTTTATCTCCTTTCTGAACTCTCGTCACTAGACTCTCAGGGGAATTTCTTATTGTCTTAATTTATGATTTCCCTTATACCATGCCTAGATAGAATGGTCTATACTAAGAGTCTGATGTATACAGTCACTGGAAGACATTTATAACATATATATTAGAAATGCTATTTGATGCCCTCTTATGTGGCAAAATATACATTGCATTCTTTTTCATGTGCTTGAATAAAACTATTTTGGGAAAAGACCAGAAAGTATCATCCATTTACAAACATGTTTTTTTCTTCTGAGTAAACGTATTATATTAAAAACATAGTAGATGGAATATATATACATACTAATGATTGAATTAGTCAATTAAATTATGACGGGAAGAAGTTAACAGCGAACAAAAGAAAATAATAATAATAATAATAATAATAATAATAATAATAATAATAAGAAGAAGAAGAAGAAGAAGAAGAAGAAGAAGAAGAATACTCATTATAATAATAATAAGTAATTGTGTAATTTATTTATCTATTTGCACATCTATCTTATTATCCATGCATTTGCAATGTATTTACAGCTATGTAGTATCTGTGTAAATATGCATGTAATATAGGTATACAACGATGGTTAATTGTCACCCTTTTTAAATAAAACTTAGTTATTATTACTGTTGTTGTTGATTTTATTATTATTATTATTATTATTATTATTATTATTATTATTATTATTATTATTATTATTATTTAGTCAGTGCTTTTTAGTAATACTCGTTCTTTCCAAACAATTTGTGTTTACATACTTTTCTCCTTGCGACAAATAACATTGGCATTCTAATACATGGTGATGCTTCTTTTGATTGTTAGTGTGGGAAAAGTAGAAAACATGTATACAAGTTTTAATGGGCAGAAATAGAATATCAGCACCAATGTCAGGTTTTTGACTAGTAATATGTTGGGTGTGAGAATTTGAGAAATATATTGTAATAAATTTGGAGTAAGCGCATTTGATAGTGCCCCGTTTTTAAGCAATTCTTAGATTATTTGTGTGATTATTGGGATTCGGCGCCATGGAAATATTCCTAGCCCGAAATAATTAGCCAATTATTAGGTGCAAACGTCACGGAGCCGAGTTTTAGTGAGTTCGCTAGTAATGAATTTAGGTCCAAGCCGAATGACTGTCTCTTTAGTAACATAGTCCATATTAAAATCTAGAGGTGTACAATAGTGTTGTGGTTAAGGTGGCAGTATTTACGGTAGGAAACCAGTAAATTACACAATGTAATCAATAAGTAGGGACTTGATAGATACCGTTTATGTGTCCATAGTGGAAAATGGGCGTAAATATTTAAGCATAATACGATGGTAAAAGTGCGTATTGACTGGCCTAGGGTGGCGCAGTTAAAGAGTTCCCATTGAAAAAGGGGATACTAGTGTATTTCTATGGCATAACCGGCTGGCGGTACGGAAATCTGATGATAATGAAGAAAACACATGCAAAGATGCAGTTAATGGACTTTTGGCAAGTTCTTTTATCTGTGGTCTCGAGTTGATTAGAGCAAAATTTAGTATATAAACGCAGACACGTCTGACTTTCCAGTTTACAACTCAAATTTTATGGAAATCTTTGGAAATTTGGGGAAAACATATGAATTCCAGCAGGACTCGCGCCAGGGTTTGACACCGCTCGGTCAAGTGAATACCCCTGTGCCTGTAACCTTTATGAATATCTGTAATGGATGGGATGAAACAGTGATATATTTGGGAAACTAGGTGAGCATCAGTGAAACTAATATAAGTTGGAAAACATAATAATAGCAGGTCAAGTTTTGGGGCTTCAGGAATACTTTGACGATTCGAGATTAACATTTCAGCATCATGACAAACCTGTGTAACTGGGTAACTGTGTCTTATGTGATGCTGTTTCATTTAGTTCTGGTATGATCTGGGGGAACGAACTGTCCTTAATATTATTATTAGTTAGAAAATCATATTATGTAGGTAAGGAAACGTGTGTGAGATTATGATATAGTGTATTTATATAGATAGATACAATAGAAGAAGAAGAAGAAGAAGAAGAAGAAGAAGAAGAAGAAGAAGAAGAAGAAGAAGAAGAAGAATGAGGAGAAGAAGAGGAGAATAATACACAAGTGTGAGATACGAAATAGGAACCTAAGAGAGAGACCTCATATTAGGACTTAAAGATATAGTCAGAAAACGAAACATACAGAAGTAGAATATCTAATAGATATAATGGAGTGATAAATATAAATTAAAGAGGTGGACAGAACGTTAGTGTGTTATTGTAATATAAACTTTAGTTTGCAATATTACTTTGTGTTTTAATAAAACACAACTTGTCTTTCATTCCGAAGTCAGACGTACAACACCTAGCAGGTCATATTTGGTAAAGAACACAGCGGGACAGACAAACAAGACCCAACGGGTTAGACACCTCTTTAAGTATAGTAAAAAATTTTACAAATTTCTTGATCTAGCATTTTAGAATGATTTCTCTTTGATCTTTATACCGCACGTAATGAGCCGACATCCTTATCGGATTTTCAAACGTTTTTCACTATTAACACATCAAGATACTCCATGTATCCAAACGTTTTTCACCATTACCATATTAAGATATATCCGAACGTTTTTTACTATTACCATATCAAGATACTCCATGTATCCAAACGTTTTTCACTATTAACACATCAAGATACTCCATATATCCAAACGTTTTTCACCATTACCATATCAAGATATTCCTTGTATCCAAACGTTTTTCACTATTAACACGTCAAGATACTCCATATATCCAAACGTTTTCACTATTACCATATCAAGATACTTCATATATCCAAACGTTTTCCACTATTAACACATCAATACTCCATATATCCAAACGTTTATCACTATTACCATATCAAGATACTCCATATATCCAAACGTTTTTCACTATTACCCTATCAAGATACTCCATATATCCAAAAGTTTTTCACCATTACCATATGAAGATACTCCATATATCCAAACGTTTTATAATTAATATCTACCATATCAAGATACTCCATATACCTAAACGTTTTTCACTATTATCATGTCAAGATATATCCGAACGTTTTTTACTATAACCATATCAAGTTACTCCATGTATCCAAACGTTTTTCACTATAACCATATCAAGATACTCCATATATCCAAACGTTTTTCACTATAACCACATCAAGATACTCCATATATCCAAACATTTTTCATTATTACCATATCAAGATACTCCATCTTTCCAAACGTTTTTCACTATTACCATATCAAGATACTCCATATATCCAAACGTTTTTCACTATTACCCTATCAAGATACTCCATATATCCAAAAGTTTTTCACCATTACCATATCAAGATACTCCATATATCCAAACGTTTTATAATTAATATTTACCATATCAAGATACTCCATATATCTAAACGTTTTTCACTATCATGTCAAGATATATCTGAACGTTTTTTACTATAACCATATCAAGATACTCCATGTATCCAAACGTTTTTCACTATAACCATACCAAGATACTCCATATATCCAAACGTTTTTCACTATAACCATATCAAGATACTCCATATATCCAAACGTTTTTCACTATAACCACATCAAGATACTCCATATATCCAAACATGTTTCATTATTGCCATATCAAGATACTCCATATATCCAAACGTTTTTCACTATTACCATATCAAGATACTCCATATATCCAAACGTTTTTCACTATTACCCTATCAAGATACTCCATATATCCAAACGTTTTTCACTATAACCATATCAAGATACTCCATATATCCAAACGTTTTTTAACTATTACCATATCAAGATACTCCATATATCCAAACGTTTTTCACTATAACCATATCAAGATACTCCATATATCCAAACATTTTATAATTAATATTTACCATATCAAGATACTCCATATATTCAAACGTTTTTCACCATTACCATATCAAGATACTCCATATATCCAAACGTCTTTTTACTATTACCATATCAAGATATTCCATATATCCAAACGTTTCTCACTATTATCATATCAAGATATATCCGAACGTTTTTTACTATTACCATATCAAGATACTAAATGTATCCAAACGTTTTTCACTATAACCATATCAAGATACTCCATATATCCAAACGTTTTTCACTATAACCATATCAAGATACTCCATATATCCAAACGTTTATCACCTTTACCATATCAAGATACTCCATATATCCAAACGTTTTTTTTACTAGTACCATATCAAGATACTCCATATATCCAAACGTTTTTCACCTTAACCATATCAAGATACTACATATATCCAAACGTTTTTCATTTTATTATCATATCAAGATATTCCATATATCCAAACGTTTTTCACTATAAACATTTCAAGATACTCCATATATCCAAACGTTTTTCACTATAACCATATCAAGATACTCCATATATCCAAACGTTTTTCACTATAACCATATCAAGATACTCCATATATCCAAACATTTTATAATTAATATTTACCATATCAAGATATTCCATATATCCAAACGTTTTCACCATTACCATATCAAGATACTCCATATATCCAAACGTCTTTTTACTATTACCATATCAAGATACTCCATATATCCAAACGTCTTTTTACTATTACCATATCAAGATATTCCATATATCCAAACGTTTCTCACTATTATCATATCAAGATATATCCGAACGTTTTTTACTATTACCATATCAAGATACTAAATGTATCCAAACGTTTTTCACTATAACCATATCAAGATACTCCATATATCCAAACGTTTTTCACTATAACCATATCAAGATACTCCATATATCCAAACGTTTATCACCATTACCATATCAAGATACTCCATATATCCAAACGTTTTTTTTACTATTACCATATCAAGATACTCCATATATCCAAACGTTTTTCACTTTAACCATATCAAGATACTCCATATATCCAAACGTTTTTCATTTTATTATCATATCAAGATATTCCATATATCCAAACGTATTTCACTATAACCATTTCAAGATACTCCATGTATCCAAACGTTTTTCACTATAACCATATCAAGATACTCCATATATCCAAACGTTTTTCACTATAACCATATCAAGATACTCTATATATTCAAACGTTTGATGACATATACTCCAGCTATTGAAGTGTTCTCATTATTTGTTGCCAAGCATGAACAAACTGCTCAGTTAGACACTGTTTGAGCAAAGATAGAAAAACCTTCATGTTCCAAACAGCCTGATTGATTCATGCTTCTTCCAGACCAAGGCTACCTGTATAACCTTTTTTCATTCGGGTTACATATCCATACCTGTATAACCTTTAATCATTATGGTTATATATCCATACCTGTATAACCTTTAATCATTATGGTTACATATACATAACTGTATAACCATTCGGGTTACATATCCATACCTGTATAACCATTCGGTTTACATGTCCATAAATGTATAACTTTTAATCATTCGGATTATATATTCATACTTGTATAACCTTTTATCATTCGGGTTACATAGCCATACTTACGTATACACTGCAAATAACACTTTTAAAGTTTATACAGCTGAAATGTAATTAACAGTGAATGAATTCCCTGTTGTTGAGACAGTTCCTTTACAGAGAATGAAAATTTATTTGCTATCCCCCCCCCCCCCCACCTCCTTATTGCAAGCCAACATTGTTTTGTTGTATAAACTTTAAAGCGATTTTAGTCACAATATATACTCAAGGCACATGTTTTTTGCACATCCTGTTTTGACTCAGAAAGCATTACTAGGTCATTTGCATATAAACTCAATAACAGTTGTAGCATACCTAAGTTATTACTTTTATCAGAACTTGTAAAAACCATTTGTTCAGTGCTATGTATAAAGATCGAAATCAAAAGGGCTGAAGCTCTTTTCATTGACGCACACCACGGTATTCTCGAATCTCGCTCTGCTTTTGTAATGTTTGTAAATAGAATATACAGTATTTAATACTTTTACTTATTATTCTCAAGACATTTATACCATAAGTAGTCCTTGAAACAGAATCTAACGCTTGTCAAAAAACAGCGAGATTCAATAATACTGTAATAATATTAGTTGTGTAAAACACTTAAATATATGCAGTGTTTTATAGGACAACACGAAGACAAACCACTGGATGTTACAATACGCACAACAATTTATCAGACAAACAAATAAATGAATAACGAATAAATGGACACCGCTATCAAGGCAAAGCGCCAAGAGTATGTGTATTTTAATTTGTACTTTCCTACATTCTTTCATATTTGTATATATTATGTACTCGATTTTACGACAACCCGTGTCTTTACATATATTGCAAATTCTATTTCTTTTGAAGGTAAACTATGTGCTACGTGTGAAAAAGAGAGCGATAAAAAGTGATGAAATATTACCTTATTTGTTAGTTTTTCCAATGTAAGTTTTCTAGTGTAGAATAAATGTTCACAAAATCAAGTCAATCGACTCATGAAATGGTAGCAAAATTTCGTGTTTTCCTTGACAAGAAATAATTTATTCTAATCCCATTACCGTTATATTATTAAACTGTAATTGTGATTTTCCTCGTGGATTGGTATGGGTTGGTGAGGTGGTAGTCTACTTGCAGTAAATTAGAGATGATGCATATAAGTAAAGCATGACTACTCATTCAGTCTTGTTGAAAATCTGACTCCTTTCATGTTATTAGAAAGACCTAAGAGGTTTGCAACAATAGGCATAATGTAGTCACATTTTGAAGATCTAATATAATACATTCTGTATAAAATTACCCAGCACGCAAAAATCGTATACATACTACAGCCACTTTTCGACAGTCCCAAAGAAGACCTTTTTTCACTTTCTGTCAGCAAACCGGAAGTTTTCTTTCTCTCCTTTGAGTCATGTCCTGTATTGAAAGCTATTTTTAAAAAAAAAACGTTTAATTTTTAAAAATAAATAGTTTAAACTTATAGATTCGCAAATTTAAAATTATACTTAAAACTGAACTCATCAAATTTATTTTGATTGAAAAAAATAAAGGTGGAATTTTACATATATTTGGGTCAGGAACGTTTACCATGCTGAGGCCTGGTAAGATGTGTAAAATAGCTGTATGAAAGAAATTGTGCATGTCATTCTTCGACACATCTCACAGTTTTATTGCATCTAAACCTGTACATAATTTCACATTATCTGATACTGACATAGTTACTTTCACGACCGATTCATAAAATATCCGCTGAAAGCTATTGAAATTGATAGAGTGTAGAGTTGTGCAATTATTTATAAAGAGGAATAAATGGCGGATAAGGCTGATGCTTTTCACAGAGAATGCGATGAGTTTTAATATAAATCGCTATGGGCTGGTTTAGTGATTTTCAGCCTTTGTTTTCACTGTTCTTGTCTGCTGAACAAGTCATTAATTTGTATTGCATGTCTTTTTTTAGTTGTTGACTGCATTAAGCCACACCAGTTTTCTGCTCGACAAGTGAAGCTCGGAAAGTCATGGCATATACAAGGCACTTACAATACTTACTATTGGTAATAAAACTAAGTGCATTAACTTTCTTTTAGAACCATTAGATCATCCGATATCAAACTGGAAAAGTATAAATAAAATACAAATTGTAACACTGACACACACACACACACACACACACACACACACACACACACACACACACTAGCAAACAAATTGTGTACTGTAGCCGGTTAGTCACTTCAAAGTGACTTTATGTGCTTGTGATAAAAGAGAGAGGTTCTTGTTCAAAAATAAAGATGTAAAACTTACTAGCATCTATATAAATGATAATTTATTTTGATACAAAATCACATATAGATGTTTTCTTTCTGCATTGTAGATGTACCACATATTGATAATAAAGTTTGTACCCGCTTAAACATTAGTTGTAAAGTTCATATATATCCCCTGATATATAACTAAGAAAAGTAAAAACTCTTTGTTTCTGTTTTGCATGTGTTCGTTGGAAGGTTACAGCAAAAGCAATAGCCTTAAGCGTTCATTGGATTGGTTAGGGATATAAAACCACGCAATTCCATTGTCAGTTAGTTGTCCCGAGGCGATTGTTTGACAGTATAAAAACAATTACCAGTAGATGCGATACATGTATCTTAAATAACGTCTTTAAAAGACAAGAAGATGACAAGTTATATTTGCATTTCTCTATGTGGATTTACAGTCTGTCAGACTAGAATAAAACACTTTTGGATTTTGCTAGTCATATAACAATTTATGAGTAAAGTGTGTGTGTGTGTATGTGTGTGTGTGTGTGTGTGTGAGACTTGGATTTTTAACGTAGCCTTTAGCTATATCGCTACGATGTTTACAGTGTGGTCGTTACACAGATGTTTAGTACTGGGACATCATGATGCAGACATGTATCATCATGTTCCACCCATTCACATTATCATGTCACCAGGCAGACCAGTCCTGACACTAGCCTCTTAACGCTGAGCTCCTAGCGAGGCAAATATTAGGATAATTTTGTTAAGTCATTGGTATGGCTTTGCTGCGGTTGCGAACCCACTACCACCTCCCACATCCGAGGCGGACATTCTTACCACTAGGCCACCGGAGAGGTCATTATGAGAAAAGTCTGACGTATTCAAGCCAAAGATAAGTCAAAATTAGTGAGCATTGCCATTTTGCGACAAGGAAAGTAAATATTGTAATAAATTTGGAGTATGATCATTTGATAGCACCCCTTTTTAAGCGATTCTTAGATTTGTGTGATTATTAGGATTCAGCGCCATGGAAATATTCCTAGCCGGAAATAATTAGCCAGTTACTAGAAGCAAAACGTCACGGAGTTGAGTGTTAGTGAATTTGAAGCAGTGAATTCAGGTCCTAACCAAATGACTTTCCCTGGAGTAAGATAGTCCATATTAAAATATAGTGGTGTACAATAGTGGTGAGGATGAGATGGCAATATTTACCATAGGAAACTGGTAACTTACACAATGGAATCAATAAGTAGGGACTTAGTAGATACCGTTTATGTATCCATAGTGGAAAATGGGTGCAGTTATATTGCAGTTATATTGGCGTATTGTGCCTGTAAAAGTGTACATTAACAGGCCTGAGGTAGCAGTTCACAGTGAAAAATGGGAAACTAGTGTATTTTCTATGGCATAACCGGCTGGCGGTACGGAAATCGAATGATGATGAAGAAAAACCATGAAAGTGAGGGTAATACCCGGTTATGAAGAAGTGCATAAAAACAATCTACGGTTCGGCACAAATGTGTTCTTATAACTTACTTATTTGAAGTTTATTTTAAATGTGTTCTTATATCTTACTTATTTGAAGTTTATTTTAAATGTGAAACTGGAGAATGTGATTCTTTGCAAGAATGATTTCTCTGCGGAGGTAGATTGTATTCATGATTTAGAAACAAAAAATAAAATTCGTGAATATAAATTACAACAAAATTTGTTCCAGAAAACCTTTTGTAGCTGGTAGCTGTCAATCAAACATGGTGTACAAATTTCGAATCTTTATTTTCCAAATTACTTTTAGGGGAGCTCTGAACCTTTCAGGTAGCAGTAGAAACAATTCAACGTAGAGCCGAATCTTTAGCATTACACTAAGGAAATCAATTGGTTTGCCGTGACTCGAACCCGGACTAAGATGTCAGTGACATGTAAAGGCGACCGCATTGGAAAATGCAACACACAAGGCCACTTCTATAAAATACCGTATTTTCTCTGTTTTATTAAATCTAATATTTTATTAGGATGATTTATTATCTTCGAATATTATGTTATTAATTTCATCGTTAATAATTCCGGACTCACGTTTTATGAGATTACCAATAATATGGTACTTAACAGTCCCCTTTATAGAACATTATAGGTATCCTTTATTCCACATTGACGGTTAGACTGTCAAAGATTAAAAAAAAAAAAGTGTGTGGAATGGAGTGGGAATGACTTAATGCGTTTTGCCCTATCTCCAATTGAGAAAAATGAAGACAAAACGCCTTCCTAATACGTGCTGAGTAAATAACATTCAATTTGTGTGCGGTCCCTTTTCACGTGGTCTTTAAGCTTTTACGCAGATGGCGAAATGATTATGTACTCAACCAAATGCATTAACGCAATGATGCAATTCTTTATTGCTTTTTAAATGAAGAACTCATATGCCCTTCAATTACACACATAATAAGTAAAGATGAATCTACCAGACATCACAACCTGTACAAGTAAAATGCGGTTCGTGCACAGCGCTGGATACGGATTTGTAAAGAAAGCAGCCGTGGTAAAGGAAGCAACTTCATTATTCCAGAAATGTCACCTTCCTTCTAAGCAATCCACCCAATCGCTTGCTAGACGGGAGTCATTGGACGAGCTGTTACGAAATTGCATTTGGACTGGTAGTGTTTGTGTGACTTAAAAAGCAAACGCGCCACATTTCTACTTTAGCATCATAACATATGCAGATTCATGTTTGTGTAGTTATATTTTATTATAACATATTACTATTTTATTCATCGGCAGGAAAGTTTAATTTTCAAAAGCAAAAGAAAAAGCAAAGTTATTTAAGGAAAGTTTATGCTAATGAGATAATAAGCGGGTAACATTACTTGATTTTCATGGGTATCATTTGTTTACTACGGATGCAGATGTTGTTGATTTCTTAGTTGTTTATTTTATATAGAACACCAATCACAATGACCTATAGTGAATGGCAGCCGAAAAGGATGCGTCTGCCCATTGATGTGTCAAAAGACATCCTTCTGGCATGGCTTAGCAATCGTATGTAGGGTTAATACAAGGTTCATTGGGTGCAAATAATTGTCAGAACCAGAGGGTTTAAAGTCCGTCTGCATTGTTCACTCAAAAAGCATCGGCATAGTAAATCGTCCATGATCGTTATACTTACAGGATCAGTAATAAGTAATTTTCAGTAGCTAAACATAAACACGACAGAAGATGAATTAAACATGGTCAGGTGAAATGTCTAGTTCTAGTTTCCAAACGTCATATAGCACTGTGCCATAGCAATGCTCTGATACATCCGGTTGAGCAATTCACTTTCACGATACAACCAAGCAATGACTTTTAGACTCGTATAATCTTCTACAGACATCCATAATTTACTTTTTCAATGACAATTTTTAAATAACACTTCCTTTCTAAAATCACAAATGTGCAATAGGGAATTTTAGCCACATAGACCCAAAGTTTTATAGTAGTATTTACATGTTTATATAATTTCCTATCTTAATAGACCCAAAGTTTTATAGTAGTATTTACATGTTTATATAATTTCCTATCTTAATAGACCCAAAGTTTTATAGTAGTATTTACATGTTTATATAATTTGCTATCTTAACTTTTCAGACCTTTAACTGTTTTGGTTTAAATTCGAATTTTCTCCAGCTCTTTCTTACCATTTTTTACTCATTTTCCCGTATTTTTGATAAAAGAATTAGGTCACTGAAATCAGAAATATTCACTGTCGTGGGCTACTTACTAGACGAAGTTGACTTGACCTTTCGACCATAGCATGTATTAATTCTTGTGTGATCACGTATAGCCCTGCCGTGCTGATGAAAATACCATACATGTATTCACTTTCAGCGAAATAAAATTCGTCCCGCACTCATCGTGTTGCTGTGGCATGCAACTTCCATGAAACCGTTCAGATGTCGTAGTAAATAAAATAGAAACCGTACAAGCCCAATACTAAAATATTTCGTCTTTCAGTACAGCTTGATTAAAAAATAAATTTATGAAAGACAATAATCAAATAAACCCACACACTAAACCAACACTAAATTTATAGATGATATTACATTATTATCTATTTCCATCAATGCCGCTAGGCCGTCAACCTACGTTGCAATACAATATGTTGGATAAATCTGGGCAAAATGTTTAAGTGTACATCAAGTACAAGTATTTACAGCAAATAGACCATCGTGGTCCATCATAACGTACAAGCCTATAATGCGACTAGGCCATCGTAGTGTATTATCACTTACATAACTTTACAGTAAATATGCCATCGTAGTGTATAATCACTTACAAGTCTTTACAGTGACTAGGCCATTGTGGTACACCATCACTTACATGTCTTTACAGTGACTAGGCCATCGTGGTTCACCATCACTTACAAGTGTTTACAGTGACTAGGCCATCGTGTTTAATCCAGCGCTAATGGACACAACGAAACTGTGGTGAGGGACAGGATAAAAAACATTTTCGAATCTTGTTTTTATTTTACCTCAAGATTGTTTTTTTGTATCATTTTGTCGAGACGTGAGAGTTTAATATGTGTTATTAGTGTTACTATCGGTGCGATGAAAGAGTATAGAAAATATTTTACAACTTCAATAATGCTGCGTCAGTAGCGAGGATTGATGACTGTTTATTATGACATATTCATTAACTAATTTAGAAAGATTATATTCCAGAAATTTCTCTTATTGCAAAATGATAGGACATTTGCTCATTACCACATTCATAAATCAACATCTGATATGTTTTAAAACATTTATAATTCAAACTTAGCCATAGTTGCAGCATATATTAGCACGCATAAGTAGTAAGGAACAAATGGCAAGCCATGATAAGTGGTTGCAAGTAAAAGCCATTAATAATATTTGAAAACATCCCAGGAAAAGACATGTGTATGCAATGTGTTGTTTGCTTAACTGTGTTAAACACTGTTATATATTATACAGTTTTAGTACTGTTGTGCAAACACCTGCACAATTGTCAAACGATTTAAAAAATATGGACAACACTGGAAACTAAAGAATAAGCCTGATACATGTTAACACAGAAGGAAAACGGGGTAATTTAATATGTACACGTTTTAGACTTTCTCGTTTCAATACTGTTGGACGATTTGCGTTACAGTCTGCACGAATCACAGTGTTAGAAAGAAAAAAAACAAAACCTATAAATTCGAGCAAGTTGCACAGACTTCTTCATGCCTAAAACTTCTCAAACGTTAAAACATTTTACTCTTTGTGAAAAATGTAACACACACACACATACACACACACATATATATGATATTGTTCCTAACATGTCACAAGACTCTATAAGTAAATCTTTAGGTACGACAGTGTTCCTAACATGCCACAAGACTCTATAAATAACTTTACAGGCATGACTGTGTTCCCAACATGTCACAATACTCTATACATGGATTTATAGGCATGACAGTGTTCCCAACATGCCACAAGACTCTGTAAGTAAATCTATAGGTACGACAGTGTTTCTAACATGTCACAAGACCATATACATGGATTTATAGGCATGACAGTGTTCCCAACATGCCACAAGACTCTGTAAATAAACCTATAGGTACGACAGAGTTCCTAACATCTCACAAGACCCTATACATGCATTTATATTCAGGACGTTGATAATGCTACTAGATACTATACCTGCATTATACGTAGACCTGTACTCCTAACATGCCACTAGACCTTCCATACATGGATTATATAGACAGGACTGGGCTCAAAGCATGCCACTACACCCATCCACTATATGGTAGGACTGTGCTCTTAATATATAGCTAGACATTATAAATTAATGTTTTTTTTTAGGCAGGCATGTACTCCTTATATGTCACAAGACACTATACATGATTTATATAATCGAGGCTGTGCTCGAGTATGCCATAACACCCTATACATGCATTATATAAGCAGGGCTGTGCTTCATGTATGCCATAACACCCTATACATGCATTATATAAGCAGGGCTGTGCTTCATGTATGCCATAACACCCTATACATGCATTATATAAGCAGGGCTGTGCTTCATGTATGCCATAACACCCTATACATGCATTATATAAGCAGGGCTGTGCTTCATGTATGCCATAACACCCTATATATGCATTATATAAGCAGGGCAGTGCTTCATGTATGCCATAACACCCTATACATGCATTATATAAGCAGGGCTGTGCTTCATGTATGCCATAACACCCTATACATGATTATATAAGCAGGGCTGTGCTTCATGTATGCCATAACACCCTCTAAATGCACCATATAGGTAGGGATGTGCTCCTAAAATGCCACTGCACCGTATGCTAACAATGACAAGCTTTCTCACATACCCACGTTGGCAGAGCTGAGGCTCCAATACATGCAGGCGAAGGTGAGACGTGCGAGTGGTCTTTCAAGTCCAGAGCCATAGACAACTTGGGCCATCAAAAACTTCAAAGCCATCTAATATTTCCATTCCCATTTATTTTCAAGACTTAACCTACCCCTGTGGCCGGTTCTGGCTCGCTGCTTCTGTTTTCAGCGCTTACCAAGTTAATGATTTAAAAAAAAAAAGAAATAGCTATTACATAACAGTCGACATTACTTTCTAGTTTTTTTCACATTAGATAAACTATTAAACTTTGTGACACCGACTTCATAGCTTTCTGAAATGGCTTTCAGGATTAATTGCTTTTTGAAACACTCTGTATCATATATTTTATGTTTGTTGTGCAAGCAATTAAAGAAGTTGTAAAGTTATCTTAAAGTTCAGACGATCACAGAATGTTTTCTTAATTTCATAAAATCTAAAAGGAAACAACAACAAAAATGAAGAAATAAAAAAACTGACCACTTATAATTTTGTATGTGTCTGAATCGGACAATATAGGAATGCTAATCGAGCATGTCAGACAGAATGGTTTGCTGGAGTATTGGTTGGTGTGTAACGGCACATCCATACATGAAATGATATATTGTGTATCATCAACTGAAGCTAAGTGGCATTCCTATGAAAACGTCACGAGGCCAAATTGGACTGATCCGTGAACGACATGTACCCGCTGAGGATTGTGGAGGAAGTACTAGTGTATCCTGTTTATAATATTCACACACATATATATATATATATATATATATATATATATATATATATATATATATATATATATATATATATATATATATATATATATATAAATGGCATAAATCCCACACAACGTAAACGTATATCCTGGATGCTTCCCATGTCTTGATAAAAATCATACAATCTGCCAAATATGCTCCCTTGCACTTGGGTGGGTGTGATTTGGATTTTTAGCGTAGCTTTAACAATTTGTCAGTCATATCGATATGATATCTGCAGCATGGTACTGTATAGTGATGTTTAGCACTGCGGCATCGTGCCCCACCCACTCACATTAACCTGAGCAGCAGAGATGGCGAAAATACCAACTTTCTAGAAAACAAATTTTGGAAACTAAAGCTTCCTACTAAAATGAAAAATAACCGATCAATAACGTCAAACCGAAGCCTCTAACCGACGTGAGGGTTTCTCTAATTGGATTAACTCATTAAATTACTTTGTTTTTGTCTTAGTGAGGGTTTCTCTAATTGGATTAACTCATTAAATTACTTTGTTTTTGTCTTAGTGAGGGTTTCTCTAATTGGATTAACTCATTAAATTACTTTGTTTTTGTCTTAGTGAGGGTTTCTCTAATTGGATTAACTCATTAAATTACTTTGTTTTTGTCTTAGTGAGGGTTTCTCTAATTGGATTAACTCATTAAATTACTTTGTTTTTGTCTTAGTGAGGGTTTCTCTAATTGGATTAACTCATTAAATTACTTTGTTTTTGTCTTAGTGAGGGTTTCTCTAATTGGATTAACTCATTAAATTACTTTGTTTTTGTCTTAGTGAGGGTTTCTCTAATTGGATTAACTCATTAAATTACTTTGTTTTGTCTTAGTGAGGGTCTCTCTAATTGGATTAACTCATTAAATTACTTTGTTTTTGTCTTAGTGTTTTTCAACAAGTATGTGCCCGAGATTACCCGCGTGACACTTATGTGTGATGGCGCCAGATCTGCTGCTGTGATTTTCATCATTATTATATTAGCGTCAACCAAAACTTTTATCAAGACCTATACGATATCGCGATCGAGGATCATGAAAATATATGATTATAAATCCGTGTGGGTAGATGGCGCATTTGAGAGAAGTTTTTTAACTTAATCATATCCATGTCCCAGAACACCAAGTCTGGCGAATATGTCTCAACGTATGCGTATCGACTACATTAAACACAACTAAAATATTACATTTATCTCATATCACTTTCGGTATTTGTGTATATCGCTGAGTAACATAATTCATGTAAGTGTTTTTATGTATTTTTCGTGAAATATCCTAGTTGGATTTGATTGTTTTTTTAGGATTACATCAGTGTATACAACAATATTATTAATAAATCCATCAGAGGTCATCTACAGATGGAGCATCATCGATGTCGGTGATTAATTCAACAACGTCAATGTCGTCCTCGTCCAACTAGTTTGCATTTTCATTAAAGTCGCAAAGCACTTCGCATGTAACCACTTCTTAGAATCGGTGATCATCAACTGACGGAGCTACTAAATGCAATTTATCCTACTTGATCCATCTCATTGTTAGATTAAGTAATAACTGTGTCTTACCAGACAGAGATTGGCCAATAATAATAGCTCTGATAGAAATTGGTAGCGCTGGATGATATTTTAATGGTTCATGCTTTCGTGTCACTGATAAATCGATGACATCCATGTTGTTTAATTATAATAAATAATATAATTCGATCAAAATAAATTCAGAATATGATCAATAATACACATATTCATACTAATATGATCTCTCCGCAGTTTATTAAAATATTCCTGTGTTAATAAAAATCTTGAATGCCTTATTTATCAATAAAGTTTTCAATTTCGTAATAAGCTTTAACTTCCACCTAAAAAAAAGACTTCTCCCTCTCTGCTGCTTCCAGTAACCAGTCCGAACAGTCTTAACAATAATCTCTTAATGCTAAGCACCTATCGAGGCAGCTGTTTGTCGGGGCTATTTTTCTCCATGACTCAACAATGGTAGGAAAGTTTTCATTGAATAGAACGTTGACTGATTTTTTAGTTCATCTGCGTTATACCCTGGAAATTTAAATGTAGGTAAATTATTAATGATTGAGAAATAACTGTTTAAGCGTCATTGCTGTGCGGGGTTTTGTGTAATGATAAAAAAGTCACCATGACTAATAAGTGTATTAATAATAATGTTACTGATATATTTTGTTCTTGTATTACTGTATTTAAATGCTCTATTGCTTCAATAATCTTTAGTATTATATCATCGCTGTAGTATTGTGTAATACCAGAAAATATATTTTGTACTTATTTAGTTATTTAAACTAACGGGATCAAAAAATATTTTGATATATTTTTCATCTACGAGCGTATTTAATTCATCATAGTATGTGTACGGTTGCCACAATATGCCACCTTTATATATTCTTCTCTTGTCATACCACGACTGAAGGATTTATATACTTTTGTTTATTTGTGACAAACTCACCTAACTTTGGTTCTCGAATCGCTTTGTATTTTGGTTTGAATTTCAGGCCATCCTAAAACTGATCGAATCGACGACTGATAATATCAACAGCGCAATCTGGTGAATTTATTTCAAACGCATCAGATCATGTGGGTTTTTGAAATGTTATAGCTATTTATGATTCCTTTCATGTTATATACTTAATTAGCTTTGAAATTCATGTTGAATTGATCAATTGGATAACTACCCGTTGGAATAGAAACAATTAACCAATCGGGGTTTCCATTTGGTTTGTTTTTATTTGAAAATAAAAATGTATTATTCGCCTGTAATCCACCGAATGATTTTGATCTCTTATTCGGCCGACTATGATAAGCACGTAATTGTCCAAGCGCAATTTCATTTACTGGAAAAATGCAATTGGAAAGGTGACGTTAAATTTAGGATTGGTCGAACTTGCTGTAATCATTGTTCTTTTGACGGAGTTGTATTAACTACGATATGTTGCAGTAGTTCTTGCGGTGATGATTTTATTAATAATTATTTTCTAAATCAGAAGTAGTCATTAGCTCGTAAATCTGTGAACTCTGTTCTTATATTATTAAACGCTAAGGCCTGAAGATATCAACGAAGATAATTTTAAGTATTCTACCGTCGCTGTATGCAACTTTATTAGATACCCGTGGAATTTATTTTCGCTACACATATATATTGTTTTGGCAATTATATTAAGAACACCAGCCATTCTTGTGGCAGCTACAACACGAATTGTTACAACCACTGGTGCCATCGTTAGCGATGTTTTTGTTGATAGCCAGTTCCAGCGATAACAGCTGACACTTATATCTCAATTATATCAACGACAACTAAATGTCTGCAATATTTGAATATATTGTTTATTTTATTTTGCCAGTCACGTACCTGATTGTATCTGTACTGTTTCACGTTGATTGGGCAGCTCATTAGTTAGGTAGGTGGTAGTTTAGTAATTAATTCAAGACACTAATAGAAATCAGAGTCTTTCTTTGGTCAGATTCGACTTCAAATGTTGCTTCTTCCTTTTGATCTAGTAATACTATAATAGATCCGGAAGATTTTGTTAGTGGATAAGCCATCGTATTGTAGTAGGTATTGACATACTTCAGCACCTACTACTGACAACATGTACATACCGTTAACCTCGGCGAGATGTTTAATAAATTTATTAGGTGAGATGTTTAATAAATTTATTAGGCGGTTACCACAATAATAATTCAGACGCTGCCTTATACACTACGTTGTCGGTGATCTTTTGTGTCAACGAGTTCAATGTCGATAACCATTGGACGTCCAAAAACTCGTTACTGTTTCTAGTTACGTTTGTAGGAAAACTCAAGAACGTGTTTATGTGAGCAATATAATCAGATCTAAGACTGATTACTTCATATTGATTGTCGTAAACGAGTCTATCATTGTGAGTCTTTATCATCGACGTATTTATTCGTTGCAGCGTCATCGTTTGATTCTGGTTCTCCAAGACCAGTAATTATAATTTTAGTCATACTGAGAAAACCAGTCATTGTATCAGTGGATTTTTGTACTCGATTGCGAATATTATCTGATACCATTGACATAACAACATCGGGCTTAATTTGTTTATTACTGTTAAACATAGATATGCAGTTATCGGTTACTCCATAAATTCTGATGATAATATCTTGTAGTGAAAGATTACTCGTTTTTAATATTTTCCTTCCTTATCTTGACATGCAACCACTTCGTTTGGATCTACATTTGCAATACTTAGTAATTCGGATATTTCATCACTAATGATCTCATTTACATTTTCGCGCGATTTTCCGTCAGTTGTGTGTTTTTGTTTAAAAGAAGATCTTCCATAAATATCTAGCATTATATTTTCAAGATCTGATTAAAACTATAGCGGTTACTTATAAAATCGTGCATGACTTTATGAGGTGGTTTGGTTGATTTCGATACAGCGTTTAGTTTAACAATTCCTTCCCCGCCACATATTGGCGAATTAATTATTGTCAGTGTTGGTTATGTTGAATACAAGATCGGAAAGTATTTTGTATATAACATACATTCTTTCGGCAGAAGAGGTCCGTACAAATAATAAAAAAAACAACAGATCCACGTGGATCAATTGCATATGCAACCCAATTAGTACCTGGACTAGACCTATTGTCAATATTAATGATGCCATTTTTAACTTGATTGCGCTGCTTAGTTAATTGATTGCGCATAAAACACCCCTAAAATGTGTTAGTTTTAATTTTCAGCATCACTATAAACTACTTCCTTGAGTGTTATTACAACTTCCAGTGGCACCGGTGGTGTCAGGATCTAATTCTTGGCGTTCTTCTTCGCCTGTTGTTCTGACTGATGTTTTCTTACTTGTTTTTAAAACGTTTCTTTCTGCTCTTGCATTTTTAAGTTGCCGCTTCATTGCTTGTCTCTTTTTCTCTATTATTGTCATTTTTCTTCTATATACTCATCTACTGTCTGGTTAAAATATTAAAATTACTAACATCTTCCTCAGTTCTAAGTTGTGGAGTTGTTGTTGTTTTTGTTGCTGTAGCGTTTACGTCATTTTCCAGCACTCGATTGGCTATACATGGCGGCCAGTATTAATGATGGAGGAAGAACCAGGGAAAACCCCCGTAAAAAACCCAACGACCAACGAGAAGCTACTGGCAAGCTTTCTCGCATACCACATTGGCAGAATCAATGACTAGTAGAATGAATTGTCTCTAGTCACTCTCGAGTTAATCTAGCTGTATAAGATTCCATAGCTAATCTAGCTGTATAAGATTCCATAGCTAATCTAGCTGTATAAGATTCCATAGCTAATCTAGCTGTATAAGATTCCATAGCTAATCTAGCTGTATAAGATTCTATAGCTAATCTAGCTATATAAGATTCCATAGCTAATCTAGCTGTATAAGATTCCATAGCTAATCTAGCTGTATAAGAATCCATAGCTAATCTAGCTGTATATGAATCCATAGCTAATCTAGCTGTATAAGATTCCATAGCTAATCTAGCTGTATAAGAATCCATAGCTAATCTAGCTGTATAAGAATTCATAGCTAATCTAGCTGTATAAGATTCCATAGCTAACCTAGCTGTATAAGATTCCATAGCTAATCTAGCTGTATAAGATCCCATAGATTGTGCCATATTATAGATCTATAACAATTATTTAGTTCACAGCAGTAGAGAGGGCGAGACCACAAACAAGTGTCACGCGGGTAAACTCGGGTGCATACTTTTTGAAAAACACTAAGACTAAAAAGTATCACAAACAAAGAGAGAAACTCTCGGTCAGTTAGATGCTTCAGTTTGACGTTATTGTCCTTAAAGTTTTCAATTTCGTAATAAGCTTTAACTTCCACCTAAAAAAAAGACTTCTCCCTCTCTGCTGCTTCCAGTAACCAGTCCGAACAGTCTTAACAATAATCTCTTAATGCTAAGCGCCTAGCGAGGCAGCTGTTTGTACCATAAGACCTTGCTATGACTCAGCCGAGGTTCGAAGCCGCGACCTCCCATATCCTTGGCGGACCTCTAACCACTAGGCCACCGGAATGGTCTACTAAATTGTAAGTCATGTCCAAATGCATGCAATACTTATCACGATCTGATGTAGCATAATGTGACGTCAGGTCAGACATTTAGTAATCTACTGAAAAGCATATGACCCTAGATATGGGTTAAGGAGTAAGTCATTACTGTAACAAAGGTAGGGGGAGCATATGCGAGTGTATCAACTAAGAAAGCCCAATCACCCACCCCACCACTTTCATATATTCCATACAGACAAGTCGTATACATGACAATTCAAAAAGGAGTTTACGACAGAGATAAAAAGGAAATAAAGCCAGAACAAAAGGAACAAATACATCAGCAAGAAAACACAAAGGTGGAATGGATATATTGTGATCAAAATGTTGTATAGACTGGCACAGTAGATATTGCACCTATCAAAGCTAGCTATGCTTAAATGACAAATGTAAAACGTTGAAAACAGCATTACATGAGTAAAATGTTAACAAGCAGCGGCAGAAAATATGTCCCTATAATGATGTACTAGACATGCTGTCCCTCAAAGTAAACATATAATGAAAGCAGTACTAGTTGTTAAAAATATAATTGGGGGTGGAGACATACATGATATAATTTTAATTCTAAAATCTTGCCGCTTTTTATCTATTAAAATATTTTTGTTTTCTTTTCAAATCTCGAAGCCAAATATTTATGTAAGATGAACACTATGTACTGAATAAGCTTTTTATAAATACTGTTCCAACCCATCATTAGACATGTTTAGAAATTGAGAGACATACATACATTTACACGGAAGTATATATATATATATATATATATATATATATATATATATATGTATATATATATATATATATATATATATATATATATATATATATATATATATATATATAGATATATATATATATATATATATATATATATATATATATATATATGTATATATATATATATATATATATATATATATACTGGATGATTTAACTAAGTAGCATAAAATATCAAACATTAAGCAAAAGAAGTTTCAATGTATACCATACTGAGATAAACAGATAGGTGAATGACTATTAATAATTTGAATGATCACAAGGACTTTGATACATAAGCGTAGAAAGGAGATTTACCTGTAATCTTTTTCACCTCCTGTGACAAAGTATTGGTCCTAGCGGAGACACTAGTTACTTATTTAAGTCGACACGGATGTTGCAAGTCTTCATGTGACATGGGCGTGTTTAGGTACTGTTTACTTCAATTAAATTCACGATCACACTGTCTGGATTGGACGTACTCGTCAGTTAGGATGCAAAATTATAATTAACACTTTGGAAAGCAATATATCAACGTGGGAGCCTCGTACTGCCTAATTCGCGTGGAATTGATGATCATAACATTTTAAGATATTAAGCTGTCTATTTTTTATATTTATATAGTTCGCGTTTTCCATAATTTTGAACGTATCGGCGTTGCATACAGTATTGCGCTTATTGTGAGATAGTGCAAATCCTTTGAACCTTAAAATGATACTGAGAGAGAGAGAGAGAGAGAGAGAGAGAGAGAGAGAGAGAGAGAGAGAGAGAGAGAGAGAGAGAGAGAGAGAGAGAGAGAGAGAGAGAGAGAGAGAGAATTCCAATATGCACTGAAGGGGGACATTAACAAAAACATTATGAAAACTAAATGCAGTAGATATGCGAATTTAACACAATATTTACTTCATATATGCAGGTTTGGATTCTAAAATACACATTTTCGATTGATTGATTGATGTGTGGATAGATTAATGGAGAGAGGGTGAGTGGGAGGGATTAATTTACTGATTGATTGATTGATTGATTGATTGATTGATTGATTGATTGATTGATTAGTACTATAATCTCTGTTTGCACTGATGTGGGACATTGGAATCTCATCTAAGGTCAGAATAAGAAGGAACGAAACTTTTCCAGTTTATGCCCACAAAAAATTAAATTGATTCACATGCTGACATTTTCCTATCCCAAGACAGCATGATGGATTATAATTCTCTATGTTCTCAGAAAAACAAATGACGTATCATCGTCCCGAATATAGTATTGGATATCCGGGTTATTTTCTAGAAATTATGACATGACTAGAAAGAGCACATGCAGTATTGAAACAATGAGTATTAGCGCAATTGCATTTCTATCAAGTTTTTTTTCTTCTTCAAATTCAAAAAGAGTGCTAAAAGACAGACTCAGTATTAACTGTAAACGATGTTGTAGTAACTTTGTATTCACTTTTCAACGCGTCACATGCATCACAATAACAACGGGATTACTATACAAAATGAAAACGGAAACTCACTCATTAGCATTAACTCGATAAGTTGCCACTACTCCACTATTATCTTCACATTCCAAAAGTTTAATTTTCTAAATTGATTTACTGGAAATAGCCTTAAGGCACTATTATTTTTACATCATCAATTAGAAAACGTGTTTCTTAAAGATACAAGTCGCGACATTATAATCTCCGTAGGTAGATATCAATTAGAAAACGTGTTTCTTAAAGATACAAGTCGTGACATTATAATCTCCGTAGGTAGATATCTCGACACTTGTCTTCGTGACTGAACATACAATACAGTATTTAAATATAGAATTTATACAATCTCTGCAAATACTGAAATTATACAATCCCTGAAAATACACATAATTCATACAATTCCTGTTTATATCAATTCATACAGTCCCTGCAAATGTCGGATATATATATTCCATAATATATTTATCCAGTCTTCGCAAATACAGAATTAATATTTTCCTTAATATTCTGTTACAGTCACTGCAAATATTGAATTTATACATTCTCTAATATATTTAAACATTTATCTTTGAAAATATTGAATTTATACATTGTCTAATATATTTAAACATTTATCACTGAAAATATTAAATTTATAGAATCTCTAATATATTTAAACATTTATCACTGAAAATATTGAATTTATAGAATCTCTAATATATATATATATATATATATATATATATATATATATATATATATATATATATATATATATAATAACGAATTTATACAAATCTGCAAATGTCGAATTTCGTATTTGTCTGATATGACTTTTATTTGTTCAATTATAAAAAAGTATCTTTGTCGTCCTTTTTAAACGAGCACAAGTTTTATCTTAAATCCACAAAGACTTTAAACAGTAGACGATGATCTGTCCTAATATGATGCGCAGTGAATCAGTTTCGGATCAAGGTATTATCATTAGACTGCTGTATTTATGTTTGCACTTGTTGTAATATAGTTCATACCTAAACATTTTCTATAATTCTAATACTGTCAATCCGATATAGGTTAGTCTGGTCAATTAATTGTTTTAAATACTGATATATACCAAATCGCTGTAAGTTATATTTTTATCCGCAAATGAATATCATTGTTAGATTTTCTGGATTTCTTTTCGTTTGTACGCATCTTAAATGGTCTTGTCGTATAATTTTTCATCTTGTTTTCGGATATCAGAAATGTATTGCTCAGATGTATTTACGCATGGCTTTAACCAAGGCTATGAATAAGACATCTTATACGCTGGCCTAACCCAATCAATGGCGTCAAGCAAGATTCTAAATTAGAGAAGAACATTCCTTAAGCTTTCGTTAAGTTTAAGCCTGAGTGTAATGATTTAAGATGCTGTATATTACATATGGTATTCTGGTTTGCGTTGTGTATAGTAATTTGCGTACAATTGACGTAGTAGCCTTTCCTTCTATTAATTTTTTTGGGTAGCTAATGGGTAGTCATTGATGTCGTGATGAAAGTTTGAAAGAATCTCCAGATCAACTTTTAACATGTAGTCGATATCATCGTTATCGGCGATATCTAGTAAGTTCTGATCTTATTTCCCCACCTAAATTTTTGCAAGCACGTGTTGATTTCATTACCAATGCATATAACTTAATGGGATCAAGGTGCTCATCCAGGTAACTCCCTGTTAGAGCTACTGTGTAAAGAATCAACGTATATGTACTGATTCTCCGTCTTATCAAACACAGTTTGTGATCTTTTCATCAAACCTAGTAAAAAGGCCATTTAACAGAGCATTAAACAGTTTCGAGTTAGAAGGGACATGCTTCAACTCGTTTGGTGACGGGTCGGACTCATATTCTTAGGGTTTCTGGTTTGATACTGGCTCAAATCAGTTCTGGTCGGTTGCCTCGGCGTGTCCTTGAGAAGAGCACACAGTTCCGATTTTGTTCCACATGAAAAGTGCTGAAAGTGCAATTAAAGCCTAATCAAGCAAACCTTTAGCCTAACCAATCAAACATTAAACCTAATCAATCAAACCTTAAGCCTAACTAATTATACATTACAGCCTAGCCAATTAAACATTAAAGCCTAACCAATAAAAGATTAAAGCATAAACAATTAAACAGTAAAGCCTAACCAATAATAGATTAAAGCATAAACAATCAAACACTTAAGCTTAATCAAACAAACATTATAGACTAGCCAATCAGACATTAATGATCAAACAATCGAACACTAAGGTGCAACCAATGAAACAAGTTGGTGGCAGCTTTAAAACTGGTGCAATTAAAAATGTCTTATCAATCAATGCTTCTTCTAACGAAATCCTATTTGTGTATCTCCATTTATTACTGCCTCCTCTTCATTTGTGTGAACTTGAATTTGAGCTCAAGTTGGACTAGAACAAACTATTTTTGTTATTTCTTTGTATTACATGATATGAGACTATTTCATTTGATTGAGATTGAACCTGATTAAGAACCATCTAGAGATCGCCAACAGTAATTTGTCTGAATTGATTGATTAATAAGATTTATTCTTTTAAACTGCATTTTGTTTCTTCTCATTATACTTATACCACTCATCGTCAATCTGTTTATCCTAAAACAATTTTTTTGTAGATTTTAAAGCTTTCGCTTCAGGTTCCTCATTTCGTAGATATGTTGCTCGCATTCAAACATGTACTGCATTTTCAGCCCTAATTGTTCTTCTTGAAAACCCATCATTTAGAAAATATTGGGTATATATGTTCATCATCATCATCAGTCTCTTGACCTAGTGTGGTCGTTGAGGCACTGTGCTGCTGAACATCTGACCAGTTCCCTCCACTTGTCTCCAGCATGTGCCAATGCTTGTGTCTCTGCAAAACTTTTCCTGGTCCATTCTGTGATATTGTCACTCCACTTTTTTCTCTGTCTACCTCTCCTTCTACCACCTTGAACACTACTCTGCAGTACTGTTGTGGATAGACTGTTGGCTCTAATGATATGGCCATGCCATTTCAGCTTTCTCTTTTTGACAATGGTGAGGAGGTCTTCATTATGGCCTACTTTGTGCCTGATGGTGTTCCCACTTCTTCATTTGTGATGTGGTCCATGTAAGAGATGCCAAGGATGGTTCGGTAGCATCTCAATTCAAGTGCCTGGATTCTTCGTTGCAATTCTGCTCTCAGGGTCCAGGCCTCACATGAATACAGAAAGATTGAGATGACTAGTGCTCTCAATAGTCTGATTTTAGTTTTCAGACAGATATTCTTGTCTTTCCAGATGGGTCTTAGCTTTGACATAGCTGCAGTTGTTTGTGCTGCTCGTGACAAAATTTCTGCTCTTGATCGCTCTTTCGTGTATTATGGAGCCAAGATATTTGAATTGGCCAACTGTTTCCAGTTCCTGTCCTCTGACTTTAATCTTGGTTGATATTTGTTTACCACTATTTGTCATCAGCTTTGTCTTCTCGGCACTTATCTCCATGTCTAATCTGGAAGATGTTTCATCCAGTTTTCCACTAAGGTGACAAGCTCATATTCACTGCTTGCCAGCCCATCAATGTCGTCTACAAAGCGGAGGTTGGTGATGCTACGTCCTCCAATGCTCACTGTCCCACAACAGTTTTCCAGGGCTTCGCTCATGATGCGCTCTAAGTAGATGTTGAAAAGTGTGGGTGACAGGAGACAGACTTGCCGTACTCCACTGTAGTCTTGAACCAGTCCCCCAGAAAACCTTGAGCAATTTCTGCACTGGTAGCCTTGTTGTAAAGCTGCTTGATGATTTTGGTCAACTTTTGATTAATGTTGTACTTCCTCAATGTGGCCCACAATGCTTCATGCCACACTCTGTCAAAAGCATTTTCGAAACCTACGTACACATGATAGATGTCTTGTTGATGTTGTGAGTACTTTTCACACAGAACCCTAAGATTGAATATTTGTTCTGTTGTGCTTCTTCCACTCCGGAACCCTGCCTGTTCTTCAGCGATTATTTCTTCTGCTTGTGGGTTTAGTCTGTTCAAGATGATTTTCAGCATCACCTTACTAGCATGGCTGCTCAAACTGATAGTTCTGTAATTTTGGCACAGCTGGAGATTGCCTTTTTTGGGGTGTTTTATAATCAGTTGCTCACATTTAAACATTTACTGCCTTTTCAGCTCTAATTGTGATTCTTAAAAACCCATCATTTATACAACATTGACTAGTCATCTTTATTTATTTCTTGTTTAATATCATTTTTTTGTTATCATTGTTTCGTATCTAATTTTATAACTCTATATTATTATAGTGTTTTCCCGCTAGAATTGTTTTATTGCAAAATAAATGTTTTTCTCGATAACTTGTATTGTTTTCTCTATTTTTTTATTTGCCAGTAATAAATCAATGATTTTCATATATGAAGAACTGAAGAATTCATATCTGTGAAATAACATTTTACTCATCAATAAACTTATGAATGATATACTAGAGCAGACAGGCATAATTCAAACCCATACACAGTTTTTGAAATGTATATATCTCAGTACTAAGTTTTGGTAATGTATATCTCAGTACTAAGGGTTGGTAATGTATTTGTCAGTACTAAGTGTTGGTAATGTATATTTCAGTACTAAGGGTTAGTAATGTATATCTCAGTACTAAGTTTTGGTAATGTATTTTTCAGTGCTAAGGTTTGGCAATGTATATTTCAGTACTAAGTGTTGGTAATGTATATTTCAATACTAAAAGTTGGTAATGTATATCTCAGTACTAAGTGTTGGTAATGTATTTTTCAGTACTAAGGCTTAGTAATGTATATTTCAGTACTAAGTGTTGGTAATGTATATCTCAGTACTAAGATTTGGTAATGTACTTTTCAGTACTAAGGGTTGGTAATGTATAGCTCAGTACTAAGGGTTGGTAATGTATACCTCAGTACTAAGTGTTGGTAATGTATTTTTCAGTACTAAGGCTTGGCAATGTATATTTCAGTACTAAGGGTTGGTAATGTATATTTCAGTACTAAGGTTTGGTAATGTATATTTCAGTACTAAGGGTTGGTAATGTATTTTTCAGTACAAAGGCTTGGAAATGTATATTTCAGTACTAAGGTTTGGTAATGTATATTTCAGTACTAAGTGTTGGTAATGTATATCTCAGTACTAAGGGTTGGTAATGTATATATCAGTACTAAGATTTGGTAATGTAGTATTCATTACTAAGGGTTGGTAATGTATATCTCAGTACTAAGGGTTGGTAATGTATACATCAGTACTAAGTGTTAGTAATGTATTTTTCAGTACTAAGGGTTGGCAATGTATATTTCAGTACTAAGTGTTGGTAATTTATATCTCAGTACTAAGATTTGGTAATGTATATCTCAGTACTAAGGGTTGGTAATGTATATCTCAGTACTAAGTGTTGGTAATGTATATCTCAGTACTAAGATTTGGTAATGTTGTATTCAGTACTAAGGTTTGGTAATGTATATTTCAGTACTAAGAGTTGGTAATGTATATTTCAGTACTAAGATTTGGTAATGTAGTATTCAGTACTAAGGGTTGGTAATGTATATCTCAGTACTAAGGGTTGGTAATGTATATTTCAGTACTAAGGGTTGGTAATGTATATATCAGTACTAAGGCTTGGTAATGTAGTATTCAGTACTAAGGTTTGGTAATGTATATCTCAGTAGTAAGATTTTGTAATGTAGTATTCAGTACTAAGGTTTGGTAATGTATATCTCAGTACTAAGGGTTGGTAATGTATATCTCAGTACTAAGGTTCGGTAATGTATATTTCAGTACTAAGTGTTGGTAATGTATATCTCAGTACTAAGGTTTGGTAATGTATATCTCAGTACTAAGATTTGGTAATATAGTATTCAGTACTAAGGGTTGGTAATGTATATCTCAGTACTAAGATTTTGTAATGTAGTATTCAGTACTAAGGTTTGGTAATGTATATCTCAGTACTAAGGCTTGGTAATGTATATCTCAGTACTAAGGCTTGGTACTGTATATTTCAGTACTAAGTGTTGGTAATGTATATCTCAGTACTAAGATTTGGTAATGTAGTTTTCAGTACTAAGGGTTGGTAATGTATATTTCAGTACTAAGTGTTGGTAATGTATATCTCAGTACTAAGATTTGGTAATGTAGTTTTCAGTACTAAGGGTTGGTAATGTATATTTCAGTACTAAGTGTTGCTAATGTATATCTCAGTACTAAGGTAATGTATATCTCAGTACTAAGGGTTGGTAATGTATATCTCAGTACTAAGGGTTGGTAATCTATATTTCAGTACTAAGTGTTGGTAATGTATATCTCAGTACTAAGGGTTGGTAATGTATATCTCAGTACTAAGTGTTGGTAATGTATATCTCAGTACTAAGATTTGGTAATGTAGTTTTCAGTACTAAGGTTTGGTAATGTATATCTCAGTACTAAGGGTTGGTAATGTATATCTCAGTACTAAGGGTTGGTAATGTATATCTCAGTACTAAGGATTGGTAATTTAGTATTCAGTACTAAGGTTTGGTAATGTATATCTCAGTACTAAGGGTTGGTAATGTATATCTCAGTACTAAGGTTTGGTAATGTATATTTCAGTACTAAGTGTTGGTAATGTATATCTCAGTACTAAGGTTTGGTAATGTATATCTCAGTACTAAGATTTGGTAATGTAGTATTCAGAACTAAGGGTTGGTAATGTATATCTCAGTGCTAAGATTTGGTAATGTAGTATTCTGTACTAAGGCTTGGTAATGTATATCTCAGTACTAAGGGTTGGTAATGTATATCTCAGTACTAAGGCTTGGTAATGTATATCTCAGTACTAAGGCTTGGTAATCTATATTTCAGTACTAAGTGTTGGTAATGTACATCTTAGTACTAAGATTTGGTAATGTAGTTTTCAGTACTAAGGGTTGGTTATATATATTTCAGTACTAAGTGTTGGTAATGTATATCTCAGTAGTAAGGGTTGGTAATGTATATTTCAGTACTAAGGTTTGGTAATGTATATCTCAGTACTAAGATTTGGTAATGTAGTTTTCAGTACTAAGGTTTGGTAATGTATATCTCAGTACTAAGGGTTGGTAATGTATATCTCAGTACTAAGGGTTGGTAATGTATATCTCAGTACTAAGGGTTGGTAATGTAGTATTCAGTACTAAGGTTTGGTAATGTATATCTCAGTACTAAGGGTTGGTAATGTATATCTCAGTACTAAGGGTTGGTAATGTATTTTTCAGTACTAAGTGTTGGTAATTTATATCTCAGTACTAAGATTTGGTAATGTATATCTCAGTACTAAGATTTGGTAATGTAGTTTTCAGTACTAAGGGTTGGTAATGTATATTTCAGTACTAAGTGTTGGTAATGTATATCTCAGTACTAAGGTAATATATATCTCAGTACTAAGTGTTGGTAATGTATATCTCAGTTCTAAGTGTTGGTAATGTATATCTCAGTACTAAGATTTGGTAATGTTGTATTCAGTACTAAGGTTTGGTAATGTATATTTCAGTACTAAGGGTTGGTAATGTATATTTCAGTACTAAGATTTGGTAATGTAGTATTCAGTACTAAGGGTTGGTAATGTATATCTCAGTACTAAGGGTTGGTAATGTATATTTCAGTACTAAGGGTTGGTAATGTATTTTTCAGTACCAAGGCTTGGTAATGTATATTTCAGTACTAAGTGTTGGTAATGTATATCTCAGTACTAAGGGTTGGTAATGTATATCTCAGTACTAAAATTTGGTAATGTAGTATTCATTACTAAGGGTTGGTAATGTATATATCAGTACTAAGGCTTGGTAATGTATACATCAGTACTAAGTGTTGGTAATGTATTTTTCAGTACTAAGGCTTGGTAATGTATATTTCAGTACTAAGTGTTGGTAATTTATATCTCAGTACTAAGTGTTGGTAATTTATATCTCAGTACTAAGATTTGGTAATGTATATCTCAGTACTAAGGGTTGATAATGTATATCTCAGTACTAAGTGTTGATAATGTATATCTCAGTACTAAGATTTGGTAATGTTGTATTCAGTACTAAGGTTTGGTAATGTATATTTCAGTACTAAGGGTTGGTAATGTATATTTCAGTACTAAGATTTGGTAATGTAGTATTCAGTACTAAGGGTTGGTAATGTATATCTCAGTACTAAGGGTTGGTAATGTATATTTCAGTACTAAGGGTTGGTAATGTATATCTCAGTACTAAGGCTTGGTAATGTATATTTTATTACTAAGGTTTGGTAATGTATATCTCAGTACTAAGGGTTGGTAATGTATATCTCTGTACTAAGGTTTTGGTAATGTATATTTCAGTACTATGTGTTGGTAATGTATATCTCAGTACTAAGGTTTGGTAATGTATATCTCAGTACTAAGATTTGGTAATGTAGTATTCAGTACTAAGGGTTGTATATGTATATCTCAGTACTAAGATTTGGTAATGTAGTATTCAGTACTAAGGTTTGGTAATGTATATCTCAGTACTAAGGGTTGGTAATGTATATCTCAGTACTAAGGGTTGGTAATGTATATCTCAGTACTAAGGGTTGGTAATGTATATCTCAGTACTAAGGCTTGGCAATGTATATCTCAGTACTAAGGCTTGGTAATGTATATTTCAGTCCTAAGTGTCGGTAATGTATATCTCAGTACTAAGATTTGGTAATGTAGTTTTCAGTACTAATGGTTGGTAATGTATATTTCAGTACTAAGTGTTGGTAATGTATATCTCAGTACTAAGATTTGGTAATGTAGTTTTCAGTACTAAGGGTTGGTAATGTATATTTCAGTACTAAGTGTTGGTAATGTATATCTCAGTACTAAGGTAATGTATATCTCAGTACTAAGGGTTGGTAATGTATATCTCAGTACTAAGGGTTGGTAATGTATATTCCAGTACTAAGTGTTGGTAATGTATATCTCAGTTCTAAGGGTTGGTAATGTATATTTCAGTACTAAGTGTTGGTAATGTATATCTCAGTACTAAGATTTGGTAATGTAGTTTTCAGTACTAAGGTTTGGTAATGTATATCTCAGTACTAAGGGTTGGTAATGTATATCTAAGTACTAAGGGTTGGTAATGTATATCTCAGTACTAAGGGTTGGTAATGTAGTATTCAGTACTAAGGTTTGGTAATGTATATCTCAGTACTAAGGGTTGGTAATGTAGTATTCAGTACTAAGGTTTGGTAATGTATATCTCAGTACTAAGGGTTGGTAATGTATATCTCAGTACTAAGGCTTGGTAATGTATATCTCAGTACTAAGGGTTGGTAATGTAGTTTTCAGTACTAAGTTTTGGTAATGCATATCTCAGTACTAAGGGTTGGTAATGTATATCTCAGTACTAAGCTTTGGTAATGTATATTTCATGGACCGTACAGTAAAGCATCTGCTACACATTAATATATATCGCATCAAACGATCGTATCATTTTATTTTCTTTAATTTAGCATGAAACGACTGTATCTTTTTATTTTCTTTAATTTAACATCAAACGATTGTATTGTTTTCTTTTCTTTAATTTGGCATCAAACGATCGTGTCGTTTTTTTCTTCTTGAATTTAGCATCAAACGATCGTATCTTTTTTCCTCTAATTTAGCAGAATGTTGAATCTCAGCACTTCCTTCCCCGAAATGCTAGCATCTAGTGGTTGCGATAACAGAAGACAAAGCAGTAAGCACCTCGAATCATCTTTAGTGTAATGTATATTCAACCAGAATTTCTATAAGTATTTAGTTGAGCGATATATTTAATCAAGAAGAATTTTTTTTCAAGTAATTCTTTTCTAATCCACAAACTGTCCAGACTCAAATAATAAGAACCTTTTATTTCGCAATTTATTATGTATTTTTTTATTTTAGTAGCACAGACGTTTACTAGGCGGTAATAGTGCTGATTGAAAAAATTCATCAATTACAGTTTTATAAATTTTGTTAAAGAAAGTGCAGCAAAAACATTAGATAAATATTATATTGTATAAGCATATTGTTTACTTTCAAATTAAGTTAATCTTTTGCACTATAAATCAAACGGTTTGCACAGGATGATTGATAATTAAGAATTAAGGGTTTAATTGACTACTTTTTTACGAATTAAAGCGTGACGCGATTCATTTAATTACGGATGGTTCACAACAAAATGAAAACGATGGATTCGTTTGGTGTCACATGACATTTACATAGTGAAAAGTTATGTTACACATATAAAAGAATGATAGAAAAACTCAGATGTCAAGGCCCTCCATATCCCACTGTC
The DNA here is from genome assembly GCA_029339505.1 of Unio delphinus. Lineage (NCBI taxonomy): Eukaryota > Metazoa > Mollusca > Bivalvia > Unionida > Unionidae > Unio > Unio delphinus. The sequence goes on from JAQISU010000011.1 coordinate 6,403,356, forward strand.
AGTACAGTTCATTGGTAAGTATGTGTCTAAAAAAAATGAACTCCACGATCTATTTATGAATATATGATAGCTATAATAGAAGAGGGTGTTAACGTCGTTCAGTACCTCATCACGACATACCTGTAGCATCTATTACAGGAATGTATGGGGAAAAAACGTACATACTTTTTCTCTCCGATAACTGATTTCCAAATCACTACACTAAATAACATGGATACTGAATAAAAACGGTTTACCATCTGCCGATAAAATCATTTAACGGTCAACATTTTGGCCGCCTCTGTAGAACATTAGTGAGTGAAAATGTGGCAATAAAACGTGTAATTTCGGGACATCAATTGTTTTTCTAGATCATAATAGGCACCTGACGAAAGTAAGATTTATTAGCTGGTGCGAAGTTTGTCACTTGAGTGAAAAACAAAACACTTAGTTGCCAAAGCCATTATTCCATCTCTTTTTATCATCGTCGTTGATGTTACTGCTTTGAATTTTCTTGCTTTTGTGCCATTGATATCATTCTTGGTCTTTCAGACTATCGCATTCAGACGTCATGTAATCACTACCACCACAACTGCCATCATCAACACCCCCCAATGTTACTGTCATCACCAGAGGATGATGATTATTAAACCACTACTCTTCCTCATAGCACTGCTATTCTAACAACAACAACAACAATAACAACAACAACAACAACAACAAAAACTACTAAAACTACTCTTACAACGACTACTAACACTGATGCAGCTACTACTATTACTACTGTAATAAATTTGGAGTATGTGTATTTGACAGCATCCCGTTTTTAATTTGTGCGAGTATTTGGTCTTCGGTGCCATGGAAACATTACTAGCCCGAAATAGTTAGCCAGTTAGTAGGAGCAAACATCAAAGAGCCGAGTGTTAGTGAATTTGAACCATGCTGGGGTCGTTAGTAGTGAATTTGGGTACAAGCCGAATGACTTCTCTTTTTGTAACATAGTCCATATTAAAATTCAGCGGTGTATAAAAATGATGTGATTGAAATGGCAGTATTTATGGGGGGAATATAATGGAATCAATAAGTTGGAATTTGTTGGTACCGTTTATGTGTCCATAGTGGAAAATGGGCGTATGTATATCAGCGTGATACGCCGGAAATTCTATGGATTGACTGGCCTAGGGTCGCGCAGTTAAATATTTCCCAGCTAGTAAGGTAATACTAGTGTAATTTCTATGGCATGACAAGCTGTTGGTACGCAAATCGGATGATAATGAAGATAAACCATGCAAAGGTGCAGTTAATGGACTTTTGGGCAAGTTGTCTCATCTGAGTCGCCAATTGATTAGAGCAAAGGTTATTAAATATAGCAGACAGGTCACTCTTTCCATTTTACAACTCAAGTTGTATGGAAGTCTTTGGAAATTTGGGGAAAACATATGACTTCCAGGGTTTGACACCGCTCGGTCAAGTGAATACCCCTGTGCGTGTAACACTACTACCAATATCACTACCATCATTGCTACTTCCGTTACCACTACCACCCCTTATACTGCCACCACCACTACTACTAACACTGCTACTACCCGCACCACCAGTAGTACTAATTGCCACCACCACTATTAATATTACTGCTTCTACAACTACAAATGATAATATTACTACTACTGCTGCCACCAAACCCCACTACAACTACTACCATTATTACTATTCATACTAATACTACCACCACCACAACCACTACTACCACCACCACAACTACTATTATTAATATTAGCAATACTACTACAACAACTACTACTACTACTAACACTCATTATATCTACTCCCACTACTACCATCAACCCCCACTAATACTAATACTACCACCGTGGTTAGAGCGTCCGCCTCGGTTGCGGGAGGCCGTAGGTTCGATCCTCGGCCGAGTGTCACCAAAGACTTATAAAAATGGTGTTAACAGCTGCCTTGCTTGGCGCTCAGCATTAAGAGGTTAGTGTTAGGACTGGTCGTCTTGGTGTCAGGATAATGTGAATGGGTGGGACATAATGCTACATGTCTGCGGCATAATGACCCAGGGCCCCAGGGTTAGACATCACTATAAACTGCCACACATTACTCAAGCAAATGACATATAGGACATGCAGGCCTCTGACAGACCTAATGACATCACTGTACAACTGCATTAGCAGCAAGAGGAATAAATTCCTCTAACTTGTAAATTTTCTATAATATTGGGAGATGGGTAATTATTCTTTATCCCAAAAAAGGACATTTTTCGCTGTCAAAAGGATTTATCACGTTGGGGGATATAGTGGTAAAGGTGACCCTCCCCCGTCTCCAATAACCATATTAATAGAGAAGAAATTTGCTGAGATTTATGTATCGAGGTTCCCGAGGGATATCCCCCCTGGAAGGTATCAGGGAGGGTTTTCAAATGAGAACTGGGGTCAAACCCTCAAGTGTCCGAAGGGATACTTTCAAAGCATTCCCTGGCGTACATTATGGAAAGATTGATGTTAAGGTTGATATAACGGACGGCCCAGAAATTCACAAGAAGTCACACAAATGCCACAAATATTAGCTGCACTTAACAAAGAACCAAAGGAGATAACCTGTACACCACCTGATCAACAACCCAGTACTTCAACTACATTACAGCCAACAATGAAGACCACAATTACACAACCAGAAACAGACAGGAATACCAAACCCCACCAGCAAGCCAAAAGCAACAGACAACTCCAAATTAAAAAAATTGACAACAATCAGAAGGAAATATCCCCAAAGCCAAAATGATCCAAAACAAGGAAAACGACAAAAGACACCACCACCTAAAGGAAAATACTGAGAAAAACAAAAACTGTATAGACATTTATCACTACTGAATAGTACAACCCCAAAATACAATACAAAAATTGGAATACACACTTAAAAATCATGAAAAAGTGGAAAAGCAAGGATGATTAAAAATACTTTCAATAAATAGAAATGGGTTTAATTTTAATAAATTTAAAAAAGAAAGTTATAATAGAACGAGAAAAAATATACAACATCGTATGTATTCAATAAAAACACCATATGCAACAAAACCATACAGCATCGTATGTATTCAAGAAATACACCATATACAACAAAACCATACAACATTGCATGTATTCAATAAATACACCATATACAACAAAACATTCAACATCATATGTATTCAATAAATACACAATATACAACAAAACCATGCGACATAGAATGCATTCAAGAAATTAGAATATACAACAAAACCATGATATATCGTATGTATTCAAGAAAAACATAATATACAACAAAACCATGCGATATCGTATGTATTCAAGGAAATTATAATATACAACAAAACCATGCGACATCGTATGTATTCAAGAAAAACACCATATACAACAAAACCATACAACATCGTATGTATTCAATGAATTCACCATACACAACAACACCATGGAACATAGTGTGTATTTAATAAATTCACAATATACAACAAAACCATGCGATATCGTATGTATTCAAGAAATACGCAATATACAACAAAACCATGCGACATCGTATGTATTCAGTAAATACACCATATACAACAAAACCATACAACATCGTATGTATTCAAGAAAAAAATAATATACAAAAATCATAATAATAAACTACATAGAAGATCAGCTTATTGCAAATTTTATTACTTACTACATAGAAGATCAGCTTATTGCAAATTTTATTACACATGAAGATTACACAAACCTAAAATCAAAATTATGAATAATACATAATAATAAAGCAAGACAGACTGATTGGAAATTTTACCAATTCCATCTGAATGAAAGGGAAGACTTATTCATATACACAGACAATATACATATAAAAAACACATATGTGAGCTGGAATAGAAAAGAACAAAAGAAATATTTTACTTCTGTAAATAACAGAGAAATAAAATCGTACAAATATATATCCCTAACAAGTTAGAATACTTTGTCTTCCATCTTATACACAAATCTGATTATTGGTATAAATCAATATAAGGATATAACATATTTTATACTTTAGCAATTAAAACTAGGCTCCAACTGAAATCTAATTAATCAACAAATAGTAAAATGAAATTTACTTATGAAAATTTAATCTATAGATGTGCCAGCTTCAAGAGTAACATTTTCCATAATGTTCTTGTGATGAACATTTTAAATCCCTCTCTAGGGAAAAAAACACATTGTGAGTTATCTTGAAAAGAGATGGAGAATCTTATTGATTATACATAGTCATGTTTGTCATATATATTCCAACAACTAAATTAAAGACGATGCTTGTCCCCAAAAATAACAGAAACAGGGCTCTCTAGATAACCAAGCCATTCATAAGATGTAAACTCAAAGTAGAGATTAAAACAAGAACCCTGGAATTGATATTAAAAAATTACATTCTTCTAAAAATTACAATATTTAATTTTAATTCAGATTTCGCAATACTCCCATATTCCCATATGCGAAAAGCCGCCAAAAGTGAGAACTATTAAAACAATTAATAAAAAAAGAGAACCCATGTTTTTCATCACGCCCCGTGTCGGCGCTAAGGAGCACAAAATAAATATTACAATCAGACAATTGTATGCTAAGACATATATAAAAACTGATCAAATAACAATGTTTTTTCATCACGTACGCATGCTAGATATTTTCTGTCCGTTTTTCAGCACCAAGGTAACACGTTTTTCTTTGTATATTTTCTCTGTAGCTTCGGCTTACGTGGTATAATGCAGATACTTTCTATTTTTGTTTGCGACTTAGCAGGAGATTAACAATATAAAATTGCATTGTTAAAACACGTTCAGTACGGTAGAATTCTTTTCGGGAATGGTTCAGTTCACTTCTGAATTTGTGTATTGTTTTGTAACTATTGTGAAGAGAATGTATTTTGTACAGATTACCGAATGTAACGTCAGTACGTTTTATCATATATGTCTGTGTCATGCATAGTACACGGCTTTAGATATATTTTCAGCTGACCAGAGTGATAAAAGTGATCAGAGTTATCGGAGTGATAGGAGTGATCAGAGTTATCGGAGTGATCAGAGTGATCGGAGTTATCGGAGTGATAGGAGTGATCAGAGTTATCGAAGTGATAGGAGTGATCAGAGTTATCGGAGTAATAGGAGTGATCAGAGTTATCGGAGTGATAGGAGTGATCAGAGTTATCGGAGTGATAGGAGTGATCAGAGTTATCGGAGTGATCGGAGTGATCAGAGTTATCGGAGTGATCGGAGTGATCAGAGTTATCGGAGTAATAGGAGTGATCAGAGTTATCGGAGTGATAGGAGTGATCAGTTATCGGAGTGATAGGAGTGATCAGAGTTATCGGAGTGATCGGAGTGATCAGAGTTATCGGAGTGATCGGAGTGATCAGAGTTATAGGAGTGATCGGAGTGATCAGAGTTATCGGAGTGATCGGAGTGATCAGAGTTATCGGAGTAATAGGAGTGATCAGAGTTATCGGAGTGATAGGAGTGATCAGTTATCGGAGTGATAGGAGTGATCAGAGTTATCGGAGTGATCGGAGTGATCAGAGTTATCGGAGTGATCGGAGTGATCAGAGTTATCGGAGTGATCGGAGTGATCAGAGTCATCGGAGTGATCAGAGTTATCGGAGTGATCGGAGTGATCAGAGTTATCGGAGTGATCGGAGTGATCAGAGTTATCGGAGTGATCGGAGTGATCAGAGTCATCCGAGTGATCAGAGTTATCAGAGTTATCGGAGTGATCAGAGTTATCGGAGTCGACGTGGTATCAGCTGCAAAGGTAACTATACAAGTCGACCATAGCAGCTGTGAAGCTAAACCATAGCAGCGGTAGAGCTGACTAAAGTATTGCTGGTAGAGTAGCAGGTGCCCAGGCGTTGATGACTGATTTGTGGGTGCTGATTGCATGATTGACTAACCTGGAATACTGACGGCTTGATTTGCCAATGTAACTGGTAGCCGAGTGTACTGGGGACGGAGAGTGTAACTCCATACATGTAATCTTTTGGAAGTTGTCTAATTTTTGGGATTCTTAAAACCCAGTGTGGTTTGGGGCTGTAAAGATAATTTGTATATCTGTCACTTTTTGTTTACATAATTTCACTATCTGAGTTAATACACTTTACGAGTAAAACAAATTATTTTCGTTGTAAAATCTCCGTGAATCATCCACCCCTTGTACTTATACCGTGGAAGGTCCTTTATTTGTATTTTCATTATATCAAGCCCATGCGTTTTATGTCAGTTGAGCCAATATTTGTATCATATGCACGCACAAATCAATCATAATTTCCATTCAAATTATTCGTCATCAACCATTGTATTTGTATCACCATCAATTGTGTTCTGTTTTAAAAAATACAAATGGTTATCTTGTTACAAATGAATAGCTCCCCCTTTAAAAAAGTGGTAATACTTTTAGAAAAGCACGGAATGAGAACATAAACAATTGTTAAAACAATCGATTTTGAATATTGAACTAAGATTATCTGCTAGTTGCATTCTACTTAAAACATCACCAACCACATTTTCCGATCATCGAATCTCCTCGATTCAGAAATTATACGGTTGAAAAACAATGCCCAACACATCAATCTTTCGTCGGCGACCTTTGCCTTGTTCAAGTATAAGAGCGACTGATGGTCCGTTTGTAAGCTGAACTCCCTCCCGAAAAGGTACATATGGAATTCTTAGATTCCCCATGATAAGATTAGGCACTCCTTCTCAATCACAGAGTAGTTTCGATCCTTAGAGAGTAATTGCCTACTTGCAATAGGCAATTCATAACCTCTTGCATCTGTAGCAAAACAGACCCAAGTCCCGTATTGGACGCATCAGTTCTCAGCACAAGTTGTGTTCATTTCTTGCAGCTGTAAGATTGGTGCACATACCGGGGAACTTTATTCGGTTGCCCTTTTTTAGTCAAGTCTGTTAATGGGCTGGCAATAGACAACAATTGGGGAATTTGTTTCTGTAAACAGAATCAAAGCTAGGAAACATCTAACTTGTTTCTTAGTTTCCGGTCTATATGCTTCTCTGTTGCTCCTGTTTTGTCTGGGTGATGTTTCCAGTGGCTTCGTAAACTTACTAGATGTCCCAAACATTCTTGGTTAAAAAATACCCTATACTACATTTGGTGGGTCTAGTTGTAATATTGGTAGTGTGAAGTCATCGAACAGATCTCTCATTACCTAAACATGTTCATCCCAGGTATATATATATAAACAAATATATCATGTACAAACAGTCGACGTTTTCCATACCGTTTAACAGTTTACGAATGAGACGAACGCACGACGCACCGGCCTTGACTTAACCGAAAGGCATTACTTTAAATTGATAAAGACCTTTGGGAGTAGCTCGCGTTCATTATCAGCGATTGGCATATGTCAATATCGCTTGGTAAGGTCTAATTTGGAAATGCATTTATGACCTGGTCTGCATTGTTCTGCATCGAACACGGTGATTTTGTTCAGTTGCCGAAAGTCAGTGCAAAAACAATTCGTCTCGTCGTTTTGTCTAACACAACTGGGGGTGGAGATTACGGGAGGGGGGGGGGGGAGGGGTCTGGAAGGTTCGATCATTTCCTGGTTCAACATTTTTCCCACTTCTTCGTTCATAGTTTCCCGCGCATTAAAGGCTATATCGTTAAATCCTGATCGGCTCTAAGGTAATCAACTTGAATCAATCTAATACGGCCTGGTTTCTCCATAAACACGTCTGGGTATTGGAATCAGTCTAGTACGGCCTGGTTTCTTCATAAACACGTCTGGGTATTTGAATCAGTCTAGTACGGCCTGGTTTCTCCATAAACACGTCTGGGTATTGGAATCAATCTAGTACGGCCTGGTTTCTCCATAAACACGTCTGGGTATTGGAATCAGTCTAGTACGGCCTGGTTTCTCCATAAACACGTCTGGGTATTGGAATCAATCTAGTACGGCCTGGTTTCTCCATAAACACGTCTGGGTATTTGAATCAATCTAGTACGGCCTGGTTTCTCCATAAACACGTCTGGGTATTGGAATCAGTCTAGTACGGCCTGGTTTCTCCATAAACACGTCTGGGTATTTGAATCAGTCTAGTACGGCCTGGTTTCTCCATAAACACGTCTGGGTATTTGAATCAATCTAGTACGGCCTGGTTTCTCCATAAACACGTCTGGGTATTTGAATCAGTCTAGTACGGCCTGGTTTCTCCATAAACACGTCTGGGTATTTGAATCAATCTAGTACGGCCTGGTTTCTCCATAAACACGTCTGGGTATTTGAATCAGTCTAGTACGGCCTGGTTTCTCCATAAACACGTCTGGGTATTTGAATCAGTCTAGTACGACCTGGTTTCTCCATAAACACGTCTGGATATTTGAATCAGTCTAATACGGCCTGGTTTCTCCATAAACACGTCTGGGTATTGGGACGAAACCTCCAAGATCTACGTACGCTGACTCTCGGATAAATTCGGGCATACAATGATATGGTCTATACCTTTTTTTCCTTAGTCAATGAGATATTTATTGTGCATATTTATTGTGCATTTCTGTACTGGAGACGAATTCCGATTCGTCACGCGACCTATCCTCAATTACCGCTACACATACTACAATCAATGTGTAGTGAGAATCGAGGATAGGTCGTGTGACGAATCCTCACGCAAAAACGCGTCATGTTTTTGCTCATTCACAAATTCTTCACAGGAGATATCAGTAATTGCTTCCGGTACTTTATATAATACTACTTTTTTATATAATACTACTTATTTATATAATACTACTTATTTATATATTACTACTTATTTATATAATACTACTTATTTATATAGTACTACTTATTTATATAATACTACTTATTTATATAGTACTACTTATTTATATAATACTACTTATTTATATAGTACTACTTATTTTGTAAAAGTTTGCAATCCCCATTAACCTTGTCTCTGGTTTGCACTGCTTGAATGATTCGGAATCGGAAATCGGACATGGTTGGGAGTCTAAATCCCAATATATTGTCACTCATAAGTTCACAGATCGGGTTGGATAAAAACCAACGCTTCCACGATTCCAGTCAAGAAAAGTGTTTCGATATCTATCCTTGCGACAGGAACGTGGTCAATTGTTTGGTCCATTAGTATACACGGCGATTTAAACCAAAGCATACTTGTCATCGCGAACGAGGCTCCTTTTCAAGACTACACTAGTGCACCCCGTGTCTCGTAAAACAGTCACTTCGTGTCCGTTGACAGTGCCATTTGCCTTCCGTACCTTCGCCCCGAGGAAAATACACGTGCCGTTCGATGTGATTTCATCGGGAACAATATCGGCACGCACAACTGGCTCGTACATTATTTCCCACTTAACCTGCCGGGATTTTTACATCTATCGACTGTTTGCTTCATTGGCCATTGTGACATCTTTGCCTGGATCAGAAGAAGATATGATACCACATCTTGCAAGTGAAACATTGCTTGTCCTTATTCCTTCCCTATTTAATCTTACTAGGTGTCTCTGGTTCCCTGGTTGTTTGGACCTTGATCTGATGTCCAGCTTTGCTGTCTCGCGAGATGACATGATGTGAACCTCCCCGACCTTACAGCGAATAAATCCGCCCGTGTGGCCATGTCATACATAATCTGAAGGACTTTTCCCTCAAGAACAAATATAACTCGATGCCACAAATTGTCAACAGTTGGTCTCGAAACAAGAAATCGATAGACCCTCAAATGACTTAACGACTTTACTAAATTCCACACATCGTTGCAAATAAGTGAACGTCCAAATAACGAACTGGGTGAATGTCTCGGGTCTGCTCGACCTACGCTTCTTGCGAAACCATTGCTCTGTTAGCTCGTATTTGTTCATACGTGCGTCTTTTAACTCGAGATAAATCAGCGAATCGACCTACGATACACATTTAATATTTTACCCTTCAATAAGGCGCTAAGATAAAGCAACCAGTCTTCATATTTCCATTTTTCACAGTGGCGTACCTTTCGAACCTGTTTAGATAGCTATACATGTTCTTTGTGTCGTCTTCAGATGGGGGCAACTTTGGACCTCTCAGTTTATAAGCATGTTCCCATCCCGTTTAATTTGCAATGGCTCAGTGTTTCTTTGATACTCCCTGTCCCTATTTCTATCTTCTATCTGCAAAGCTCCTGACCTCACTTGTTTGTTCCTTTCTAACTTCATATCCTCTACATCTCATATCAGTTTTACTTTTTCTCTCGACATTATGTCTGCTATGATATACACAGATTGATTCTTTGCTTGAGATCCCGTATCTGAAATTACTTGTTGATTTGTACTCTTGCAGAATACAAATTTTGTTTTCTGGTTTATACCCATTAGGAATATTAGTGAATCAATCGGAGGTCCACCTTGCTGACGTTTCCGGCCTGGCGCTAAAACAGACATTGTCTGCTATGAGAGACACAGATTAATTCTTGCATCACTACAGTGTCTGTTTACATCTCTCCTTTCTCTCCATCACAAAGCTGATTTGAAGACAAGATGATGCACCCTGGTTTTCTAAATGTGTGCGTTTTGCATTGTGTCTCTGCCCATACATGATATATGTGCAGTGTTGGTATAAAAAAGTAATGGTACTAAATAAGCAGTTTTTGTCAGGGTTGATCTTGGTTGATCAGTGTTTTTAAGTATCCCTTCTGCTGGGTCCTGGTCTGTATTCATGTCCTATGGAACTTGTAAATTCTTCAAAACAAGCTTCCTTTGGGATTCATTCTAAAATCTGGAATGTAATACACATTGATCAACATACCTTCTGGTTGAGGGGACTCTTTGCTTCCAACAAATTTCTAAAACCAATCCGAATAGAATTATCCGTGGACATAGTCCTCGTAGATCATTTTCTTAGAGCTACTGGGGTATTTTCCATTTCTAGACCCTGCCGGCCTGACCTTGGGTTCGTACTACCCTTCCCAGGTCTCCGTTTAAGGAACCAGGATTGCGCTCCCTGTTAAGGTTTGTTTAGTTTTAGTAACTTTTGCCGAAGTTGGATTTTGTCGTCTTTTAGGTGGTATGGTTGCGTTCTCGAATTGAGCCCCAGTTTTATGAGAGGACTGGCACCATCTAGATCTAAGTTTAGGTTAAAGTCTGTAAGCTATTTAAAATGGGAAATTAGTTTCTTTAGTGTAGTCAATATATAAATTAAAATTTTGAGATCAATACAAAATGGTCAGAGCAGTTTCTAAAGGAAAAAAGATTATATAGTAATAAATAAATACATAAATAAATAATGCATCTAATATCATGGGCATGTATGGTGTTTGCATGTCTGAAATTAAATTATTAGAAGTGTGGAGGATAGAAAAAGAGATAAAAGGCAAAATGAATATTACTGTAATTCTGTATGCATAAAATCTGTTTTCTTTTGGTTCGTTTTCTGTTTCGTTGGTAAATTGTGCAAGTTTGTGTTTGTGGTTTATACTGTAGTCTCAGCACTAGAGTAATTTGGTGCTCTATTCCTTGTTTCAGATACCCTTTTCCTCTTCTCTTTGTTTTGCTCGTTTATCCATATAGAACAATTTTTATCCGGTTTATATCTTGTATGTCCATTTCCACATGCATTTTTTTTTACTTTCCATGGGTGCACTAATCGTGTTCCTGGTTAAGCTTCGTTACGAGTCGCGTTTTATTGTAAATATTTCATAAGAAGTACCTTTTTGAAGTTCCATATGTATTTTATCCCTAGTGTTGAATCGAAGTCCGTATCTGTTTCTGATGCTTTGTGGTTACGTAGTATAATTTTGTTTTATGGTATGTTTTATTGGTTTGATATTGTAATAAATTTGGAGTATGCGCATTTGATAGCGACCCGTTTTTAGCAATTTTTAGATTTGTGTGATTATTGGGATTCGGGGTCATGGAAATATTCCTAGCCCGACATAATTAGCCAATTGCTAGGACCAAACGTCACGGAGCCGTGTGTTAGTGAGTTTAAACGTTGCCACGTTTAGCTAGTAGTGAATTCATGACCAAATCAAATGACTGTCCTTGTAAAAACATAGTCCATATTAAATCTAATGGTGTACAATAGTAATGGAATAAATAATTAGGGACTTAGTAGATGCCGTTTATGTGTCCATAGTGGAAAATAGGTGCAGTTATATTGGCGTAATGTGCCTGTAAAAGTGTGCATTGACTGGCCTAAGGTGGCGGAGTTAAAATAGTTCCCAATTTAAAAGGGAATACTAGTGTATTTTCAATGGTATAACCAGCTGGCGGTACGGAAATCTGATGATGATGAAGAAAAACCATGCAAATGTGCGGTTGATGGATTTTTGGCAAGTTGTTTTATCTGTGGTCTTGAATTAATTAGAGTAAAATTTAATATATTAAAGCAGACATGTCTGGCTTTCCAATTTATAACTCGAATTACATGCAAGTCTTTGGAAATTAGGGAAAAATATATGACTTGCAGCGGGATTCGCGCTAGGGTTTGACACCGCTCGGTCAAGTAATGTTATTGTACACACAAAAAAAAAACTAAGAAACCAGAGAACATGTAATACTAAGAGGATTTATACAATTCCGTGACAGTTCACTTTTAAAGTACTAAAAGTGGTCTGAAAATGCCTAAAATCAGAAGAAGAAAAAATGTGTTAGTTATCACCCTAAACGTTATAATGGGTAACTCTTAATGTTGAGGTAAATCATATATCCCCGAGTATGTGTTTTCCTTGTCCATTTCCTGTATATGGGTTTTTCTGAGACTCTTTGGAAGGCCTGTTCACTTCGCGTAACGCCCTGTCCCAGCCATGCGACGTCTCTGACTCGTACTACTTCCATACGCAGGTTCCCTTTGTCCCCCTCAATTTCTCAAAGTGAATAGATAGATAAAAACGAATAGTGTTTATTTTATTAGTTTATTAGTTACTATTTGGGTTCCCCATTTCTTGTCTAATGCTGGTTAAAAAATTTTTAAGTTTCATTAGTCTTAGAAGCATTGAAGGTCTTGGTGTTTATTTTACTAAATACATTGTGATTAAAAGAATTGGTTGTTTATTTCCGTAAGATACGACTATATGGCTCCAGCCCCCACTCAGGCCGGTACCTGCCCCTACTTGGGCTGTAAACCAAAACCAAAAACAATGTACACAGAAGGCCTCCCATGGTGTTTTGGTTCAAAATTTTTGTTTATCTTTATTCTCTTTAAGATATTTGTGCGTTTCAATAGTATCGTGCTGGGTAATGCTATCCCTCCCCAATTGTTTGCCCTATATAAAGATTTTTTTTTTATATAGAGCGTCTTGTAACCCCATACATAGTTAATAATTTCATTTTCTAGTTTACCTAGCTTCTTGGTTTCTTTGTCAATCAATTTTAATGTGCAATTTATGTTTGAATACAAATATGTCTTGGCCACATGGGCCCGCTCCATTATTCAGAGTGGCGTGAATACCCCCATATTTGTGTTTTCTTTTATTTCCTTCTTCATGTTTCTATAGTTTTTTAACCCATCTACCTTTCCATAAAAAGTCTTAATGTTTGTACCCCATCTATGATTTGATGGAGAGGGGTGTCCATGTAGATTTCCCTGCCATTTTTCTATTTTTAATATTCCAGTTTTATCGTGATTTTTTTTTACCAGAAGCGTTTCCAAATGGTTCGAATACTTTTCCTACGCGATTAAAGGTGCTTGGCTTTCTTGAAAGTTTAGCACAATTATCCGCATTATGTAGCATCTTGCATCCTATTTTTAAATTGGGGACTTTTATAAGTTTTTCTGTTTTTCCTAATTAGGATTTAAATTGCTATTACGTATAATAACAGTGATCATCCTTGCCTCACTGATCTCTGTACATCACATTTTTCCGTGACTGCCCCATTGTCATGTACACTTGAAGCTATCTGAATACACAGAATATGAGTCCATCTTCGGAAGTAGTTTCCAAATCCAAATTTTTCCAGAACTTTCTATATATAGCCATGTTCCACTCTATCAAAAGATTTTTTTTGGTTGAAAAGTAAAAATTTTCTTACCTGTTTCCTGTATGAAATCTATAACTGTTCTGGTATTTAATATACTATTTTGAATACCACGCCTTTTTGCCCTACATGTTTTGATTTATAGTTATAATTCTTTCATTTCCTTCTTCACCCTATTTGCTAGAATTTTACTTAAAATTTTGTAATCTTTGATAAGGAGGGAGATGAGCCTCCAGTTTTGAATTATTACCTATCCCGTTCCCTTTGATATTTAATGTGATTAAACCCCATCTCATTAACGATAACAATGTTCCATTTTAAAACATATATAATTGTATAACAATTCATCACATGACTGCTATCTTTCATCACATGACTGCTATCTTTCGTCACATGACTTCTTGTCTTTTATCGCAGCCAATGTTGTCTTTCGTCTCGTTGCAGCTCTTACAATGAGCGGCCATCTGCGGTCCTAGATCACACTCCCTTGTATCTATCATCACCTGAGCATTTTTTTTGTTTTAAATAATCACGATAATTTTAAGGTACAACTGTTATGTATATTTATTATGAATTGTTTGTTCACCCGAAATTATATATCATCTATAATTGTATTTTGTAAATGAATCATCTGTGAACTTTCAGAACTATCTGAGATTTAATTCAACAAGCTCTAAGATTTTTAAAAACAAACATACACTACATATACAAAAAATAAATTATTTCTTAATTTCTACAAAACTTGTTGGATTTCGCACTTTTTGTTATTTAATATAGGACCATACAGTCCTAATACACCATATCGGCATGCTAAAACGTACGGCAGTTTTGATTGTCTTGCAAACAGGATTTTGTGACCTGATCGAAACATCTACAGACACTGCAGTCCGGTTTGAATGCACTTTATTAATATTGTTGTTGTTATTGACCTGTTTACATGCGCATGATTTTGCATATTAACTGCAGTAGACGATTCAGACAGTGCTGAATTTCATATACTGTGTTGTATTGATTATATAAACTCTTGCATAAATCTAAACGTAAGTTTGTTTAAATGTAAACTTACTTGTATGTCCTATCTTGAAATGAGATTCAACAAGTGGGAATTTTTATTTTTTTATTTTTTCTTGTTATAGACCAACACCAGTATTACACATGCGTTTCTAATAAAATCATGTGAAAAACGTAAAGTAATGACTTATATTCGTGTCATCAAACATAAACAAGTTCATGATCAGTGCAAACGTTTCATTTGGACTCGATACCGGATTAAGGTGTTTGGAGACCCTGGAATAATGTCAAAAAGCGTTAGCACCCAAACTAATACAATATAGCACCCAAACTAATACAATATGCTGATACGGGCTTTATCTATTAGCACATGGATTTTAAAGTGGGTATCGTGCCCTCAGTCTGTCATTTGCATGTCAATGTAATAAAACTGTCAAGCTTGGAATACTTCATCTACCGGTAGGCAAATATAATTGTTTCCCAAAACGGTGTAAAAGTCATTGATTAAAAATATGACCGACATTTTGACTAAGTTTCATTTGTCTTGTGTCTGCATGCTGATTTATTACGTATTGAATTTCGTGACATTAACAGTATCAGAATAGTGTCAAAAATTAAATTTATCTGGAAAATGGGTCATTACATTAGTGTTCCTATAAATATAGCTAGTTCTCTAATAGATACATCACTGTTTATATTACTAAATGTCCATGTCAATATCCTCAGAAAACTATTAATAAAAGGATGCATATAAAATAAAACTCATTCACACTTGTTTTAAAAAATAAAAACTGCTTTGAAACGTTCTGATCAATGTGTATCTATAATACAGTAAGGTATCATGGAATAATTTCGAAGATAAGCCCCCTCCAGATTTATTAACGTATGGGCATGATGTGACTTTTTTAGCTTTTAATGTTTAATAATTAAAGTTCGGTATATTGTTACGCGTGGTTACGCGTCTACCAGGCATGCGTGCTCAGCACACTCCTTTACAGCAGCGAGGCATGGATCACCTATGCGAGTCACGTGAGGAAACTCAACAGCTTCCACCTGAGATGCTTGCGGCGCATTCTGCGTATCCAGTGGCAGGACAAAGTTCCCAACACAGAGGTTCTGAAACGCACCGGCATGAACAGCATGTTCTCCATTCTCAGCGAGAGGCGCCTTCGCTGGCTAGGCCATGTTAGGAGAATGGACCCAGGCCGCATACCCAAGGACCTGCTATACGGCGAGCTAGTAGAAGGTGCACGAACGACTGGAAGGCCACGTCTGCGATAAAAAGATGTCCGCAAAAAGGACATGAAGACAGCCAACATCAACATAAACAATTGGGAGAGCTGTGCTGACGACCGCTCCGCCTGGCGTCTTGCTGTCAGACAGGGCGCTCAGAAAGCTGAGGAGATGAGAAACACAAACCTCGCTGCAAAGAGAGCCAGGAGGAAGGCGAACCAAAAACATCCTCAGCAAGCATCAGCATACACCTGCAGCAAGTGCAACAGAGACTGTCACTCAAGGGTCGGACTCTTCAGCCACTCACGAAGGTGCAGATAGGACACCCAAATCGGAAGCTACACCATCATCTCTCGAAGACGGACGGATGCCGACGATATTGTTACGACCCTGTGGTCATAAACAGTAACAAAAAGAAACTTAACCAACAAGGTTTGCTTAAACTTAACAAATAATATAATTATCAAAATGAAAATGTGAAAAGAAACTTACAGTATTATTAACTGAACCAAAAGCTAAATCTTAAAGTTTTATTGAAGTTCAAAAGAATCTAATAAACTTGGATCCTCGAATGTACGTTTCACTAAAGAAATTTCCAGAATTTCTTTGAATGATGCACAATAGTGCAATAATAATATTCTAGTTCAATGAGCACTTTATAATTCTAATAAATATTTCCACTCATCATATCTAAACACAACTTCAACACATCTGGAGATCGCTTTTAACATACGAAATAGTAATCAGTAATAGAATCCAACAGTAGAACGAATCTGAATACTCAGTTTCCCCTTTAGGGGGCGCTGTACAGAACATCGGATAAAGTGGGGTGTGTAAGGTGAAGTTGTTTACATTCGCAACATGCACAATGGAGAGAATGTTGATATAACTCTTATCTTCTTTCTAATGTGGCTGAAAATTCTTAGGATATTGAACTTGTGGGAATTGTAAATGATCTAAGCACACAGTTAACTAAGATGACTCTAAGGTACACTATCATTAGCAGTTATTAATAATCCATTAATGAATAATTAATTAATATATCCAAAATGAATTTTGCCAGACTAGACAATAATAGGGTCTGAGAATGCAATGAATGAATTACCAATTAGATAAAATGTAAACATGTTATCCATTTTTATTTTGACAATTTACCTTTGAAGTGAAAATGACCAAGCGGAGCTGGCAATTTTTTGAGAGGTCCACATTTGAAGTAAGGCCAAGCCGTATATTCTATAACCCATATTATACCCATCAATCATACACCAAAATAAACAGAATAAATTGTTCTTTGAATTATACTTAAGATATACAACGTTCTTTTCAAATAGTCGTATAACTAGTGAGGATATCCGATGAAATTCTTGTTCTTTAAAATTCTAACACTATGCAACTACAAAGCTGAAACTGATAAGCGACACCTTATACACACACCATCAAAACTATTTGAAGTGACACCTTATACAAGCCATCAAAACTATTTTAAGTTGCAATATACCCCAGGTGACTTATCTCACTACTCAATATAATATTTAAGAATAACTAAGACATAACCTATCGAATGGGAAATAACTTAATTCGTCTCTGACTCCACGTGACCTAATCCCTCCAGCAATGAGGAATTACTCAACATTTGTCCGCAGGTTTAATTATTAGCAGCCTGACATGTATTCATAGATCCAAAGTAATCGATAATTTTGTACCAACAGACGATCATTACCTTTTATAGTCATGAAGAAACACCATACATAATATAGATACAGTCATGAATAAACACCATACATAATATAGATATAGTCATGAATAAACACCATACATAATATAGATATAGTCATGAATAAACACCATACATAATATAGATATAGTCATGAATAAACACCATACATAATAAAGATATAGTCATGAATAAACACCATACATAATATAGATATAGTCATGAATAAACACCATACATAATATAGATATAGTCATGAATAAACACCATACATAATATAGATATAGTCATGAATAAACACCATACATAATAAAGATATAGTCATGAATAAACACCATACATAATATAGATATAGTCATGAATAAACACCATACATAATATAGATATAGTCATGAATAAACACCATACATAATATAGATATAGTCATGAATAAACACCATACATAATAAAGATATAGTCATGAATAAACACCATACATAATATAGATATAGTCATGAATAAACACCATACATAATATAGATATAGTCATGAATAAACACCATACATAATATAGATATAGTCATGAATAAACACCATACATAATATAGATATAGTCAAGAATAAACACCATACATAATATAGATATAGTCATGAATAAACACCATACATAATATAGATATAGTCATGAATAAACACCATACATAATATAGATATAGTCATGAATAAACACCATACATAATATAGATACAGTCATGAATAAACACCATACATAATATAGATATAGTCATGAATAAACACCATACATAATATAGATACAGTCATGAATAAACACCACACATAATATAGATATAGTCATGAATAAACACCATACATAATATAGATATAGTCATGAATAAACACCATACATAATATAGATACAGTCATGAATAAACACCACACATAAAACACATGGTCATGAATAAAAAGCACACATAAAACAGATGTAGTCATGAATAAACACCACACATAATAAAGATATAGTCATGAATAAACACCACACATAAAACAGATGTAGTCATGAATAAACACCATACATAATATAGATATAGTCATGAATAAACACCATACATAATATAGATACAGTCATGAATAAACACCACACATAAAACACATGGTCATGAATAAAAAGCACACATAAAACAGATGTAGTCATGAATAAAAACAACACATAATAAAGATATAGTCATGAATAAACACCACACACATAATATAGATATAGTCATGAATAGAAACCACACTTAATTTAGTTATAGTCATGAATAAAAACCACTCATAATATATATATATATATATATATATATATATATATATATATATATATATATATATATATATATATATATATATATATATATATAGTCACGAATAAACACCACACACATAATATAGATATAGTCATGAATAAACACCACACATAATAAAGATATAGTCATGAATAAAAGAACCAGTTAAACATTTGTTTTTACATAAACTTCTTCTCATTTAATCGAAACCCACATGATGATAACAACAAATTACACATGAAGATTACTTATGAATAACAATACTATATACCAATTAAGGCAATACAAGACTTCTGTACATTTGAAAGTGCCTATGCAATCTGGTCGTCCCAGACGTGCCTAATGGTGATGCTATTTTCTTGCAACATAAAACTCTTAACGATTTCTAATTTTGCAATACATTATGTTGATGAACGTATTTACTGAATACAATAACGACAGCATAATTAATATACACTTCGAAGTGTTGCAAAGCCAAAATTTAAGATAAACACCCCTTCTCGACAGTGTAATAATTTCTTTGGTGCTTGTTTAATGTTTTTATTATTATAGAGAAATATAACATTGGATGACCAACACCATTCTTTTCTAGTTGACTTAATACGCCGCTAGCTCCTACATCACTTGCATCAAACGACATTTTTAATGACCAGTCAAAATCTGAGCTCATGAAACTGATACACTTTTAAGTATGGAATGTTGAGGAAAAGATTTTCGTACCAAATTGCGTCAAGTTTTTTGGTCGAATCCATCTTGAGTTGTACAAGGTCTAAATTTCGTTTGCTCTATATCTATCAGAATCGTTTTAACTGGTCAAACATTTGGAATAAGGGCATTTGAGACAGAACTGTATCACCAGGTTTAAAGTTCTTACCTTTGAAGTTCTGTCCTGACTTAAATTCAGTTTTGAGTGAGCAGAAAGGGGATTATATCTTGCAATAAAAAACTTTTAATATCCAAATCCTGTCTTAAAAAAAGTTTCTCAATTCATGAATTAAATGGTCCACCGTCAATAGACAATATGTTCAAAAACAAGGTCAAAAAAACTAAAACCGGACCCTGGACAAATAAAAGAGCTGCGCAATTTGGAAGCATTACTTATACATTCCGGTCAGTATAAATAATGTGAGATCTTGTGTTAAGTCTTCGTGACTCCTAAATGACCACCGATGGAATTTCATGGGCTAAACTGTGAATTTTTTGTCTACATGTCTTTGGAGCAACACATTAATAGCTCACTGACCACTCGTCACCAACAAATGTGTCAACCAAATGAATAATTTTCAGATACACTTTATTCTTAAAAGCTCTTTCTATCATAGCTCCAACTGCATAAAAGCAGTGTATAATATCAGGGATTTCAATAGGATAAGCATTTTAATCCAAAGACTAGTTACTGGTCCTGAAATTAAATCCATTGCTAAGTTAACATTATGGAGTGGAACCTGAATAAAGATGTAATTTTCTCTCTTAGTAAGAGTAAATTCAGAAGAGGAAGACATCTCAGGCAAAGGAAAAGCACCTAAAAATAAGATACTATTATACTATGAGATGCTAGTGTGTCCGACGATAGTTTAATAGGGATAGGGTTGGCAGAATCACCAATAAGTGATACTGAACACTTCGACATTTTCCATGAAATACAAATCCAAAATAGGAATGAATCCCAAACAGTAATGGATCTGATTGCTCCGATCATCCTTATATTGTTTTTTTTATATTTAATTTGCCTTGTTTGTTAGTTTTTTCTATCCATTATATGCTGTGGATTATGTTAAATTGTGTTTTGTAGTTGACCTTGTCCAAAATCATAATCATTGTTTACCTGGCCAAAATCATCGATTTCTTAAAATTATGTAAACAACTAATACATAGCTAATATTTTCTTTATGTGTGGGTTTAGTATTATGATCACTATCAAGAGAAGTAAATATATATTATCTTGGTCTGATTCAATGACATTGTTCATTCGTTATAACAGATATTGAGGAAGAATCAGATGTTGGCCTTATTATTTAATTTGGGCTCGAATTTAATTATTCACTTGGAATGGAAATGGCTCAGTACTGTTAATGGACAGAGATATTACCTGCAGTGAATTAAAACAAGGAAACCTTGTATTACAATATTGTGATTCAACAAAATAACATAAATCTTCAAGAGTCTATCACGACTATATGTAGCATTATACCTCAAGTGATAGATCTTATTATTTATAAATGCTTTGTCAGGTGACATTAACCATCAAATGGGAAATAACTTAATTCATTTAAAAATTCACAGAACCTAAACCTTGCAACCAATTTTAAATTATAAATTACAGTTGTCAACAGGTTTTATTATTGGAAACCTAACACCATCTATTTTAGATCATAAGCAATCTACACTCACAATATATCAATAAAAGAATGTTGTACCCGAGTACAAAAATATTTCTTTAGTATCTTGACTACAGATGATGATTATATTATATACTCATGACTAAAAACTACACATACACACACACACACACACACACACATATATATATATATATATATATATATATATATATATATATATATATATATATATAATATAATATAATATAATATAATATAATATAATATAATATAATATAATATAATATAATATAATATAATATAATATAATATAATAATATACAAACAGTCATGAACCAAAATATAACTATACACAAAAAATACACACAATATAAAAACAGTCATAAATCAAGAATTAATATCATGTACATATAAACATAAAACTACACATAATTTAAAAACAGTCATGAAATTAGAATTACAAAAATAAATATAGATATACACATATAATGTATTTGTGAATGAGGTATGTCGGTTTTGTGTTCCTGAAATTTATGAGGCATTTGCATCTACTTATTTTCCAGATACCAATAGTAGACTAGAAAGCAGAGCAAGCCGTACGTAATAGTAAATGAAAAGTAGTCTAAAAAACGGCGCGGATATCAGTATTTTGAAACACGCCAAAAACCTTCAAGGAAAGGACTGTGCTGTGGCCATTGAATTGTGTCAGAAATTCATAAGATGAAAAAGCATATATGAATTTGGGACTTTGGTGCATAAACTTCTTTAGTTATGGGCTTTTAACTTGTTAGGTCAAGTGAATGGTATTTCTATATTGTGTTTCTTACACCTATCCCAAAATATTGACCTTCTGTTACCTATTCTAATTTTTATTGAACTTTTATATTAGGCAGGTTGATGAGGCATTAATTAATAGCAACTGACTCCTTAGCCTTTTAGGAAGATGTATACTTAATTATTCTGTTATTATCTTCTGTTTGTTTCTGTAACTTGGATGAATTAACCTAATTATTCTACTTTCCTTTTTCGCTCTAACCATCTGGTATAACGGTACCAATTGTACATCCCCAGGTAGGCAGAGCTTAAAGTGTAGGGAACCTTGCATTCAGAAATAAACAACAACACTAGCTGTGATTGGTGCATTATGTAAGAGTTGTACTTTCTGTTAGGCTTTAAAAAAGTTAAGCCTCTTGACAACATTTCAGATTAATTTAATTCATATCTAAACCATATTTTGCATTTTTTATGATTTTTTTTTAAAATAGTGGGACACTTGGGTGAAAACTGAATCTTTTGTGACTAGATAACTCTTAGCCCTGTCTAGTTCCAGCAGAGTTATCTCTCTTAAATGCAATGTAGTACCTGTTTTGTCCTTGTCTAATTGACAATCTAAGATCGTTCTCTGTGACAGCGTGTGACATGCATGCTGAAGTAGGATAGAGGTCTACGGAAAAAATAATTGGTACCGTGATACCATCCCTGGGGTACGGAATACTCGGTACAGGGGAGGTAATCATTTTCGTACCAAGAAGCAGAAACCAATGAAACAATTTAGACATAACTTACTTGATCTAAGATAACACTAGGGGTTACAGGGTATTTTATGTAGGCCAAACTCTGTATTCCTATTTTAATAAATATTATTTATATTTCAGTCTAGACACAAAATAATTCGCTGGTTAGCACTAACAAATTGCGTACTTAAAGCCGGGTAAATAACTAGACATTTGTTGTGAAACATTGGATACTCACAAAATTGTACTCTTGTCACATCATGACATTGTTAGTCATCTCTTGGAAATAACCTACGGAATAATTAAGGACGAAAGGAAACTGAAAGCTCTTAAATGATACAAACTGAATAAACAGATGAAGAAAGATAGTAAGAAAGGAAGAAAAACAATTTTGTGATAGTATATTTTATATAAAAATCATTGTCTGGATGTTTTGTTAATTTTGTAAAAACACAAATATGGATATTATTCAAGCACTATTTAACGGCGAGAAAGTCTTTTTCTTCACAAGCATAAACAGTTTAATGCGATATACAACCAGCAATTAATTGTCCGCATCGTCAGTGTTTATTGAGACTCCCAAACTTTTTCTCTTTCGTAATACAAGTATTTTTCACAATAATTTTACAACATAATCTTATCTCGTCTGTTATCTAGACATATTTTATCATTTCTGTAGACATGTCAAGGCAAAGAATACATGATAAATATAATCATATAACTAGGTACAAATTACTTATAAACAAAAATCTGTCACGCGTTTTTTTTTTAAAAAAAATTATTACTTAGAATACCCGATATGTAATTCGAAGGTAGCAGGTCTGACTATTGTCGTCTGCTTCAATGTGTTTTCAGGAAAGACACTTAGATCCATTTGATCATACAATGATACTATAAGTCGTGAGAATGGTGGATTGTTAGGTATACTATCTACAATTTTATAAAAAAAAGAAAAGAATAGAGAATGATATTACACTATACGGACTTGTTTTGGAAGTAATTAGTCTTAACGATGTCAAAATACACATATGGTTTTATGGTTGTCTGTTTTCATTAGTACACGTGGGTACATCGCTGACAAAATTACGCTTTAATCATAGGAAGTGTATTGTTACTCCACAACGTTTTAATTTATTGGGATGTGAGCGAACAAGGCTTATTTCGCAAATGTTCATTCAGAAAAATGTTTTTAACATTATTTATGGAAATCTTCTTTAACATTTTCTAGTGTATCTGTTTCTCTCGTTCCCCCTCTTTCGGTCTGTCTCTTTGTCTGTCTCTCTGTTAATATGCAGCCGTACAAAAAAAATTGTCATGCTGTAACACTCAACATTATCAGTTGTTTCCTTCATTTTCTGAAGATATTAATTAAACTAGCATCAGTAAGAGACAAGGATGCTCGGAATATGCGATTCAAAGTTATGCCCAATCTGACCATTCTCTGTCATTATAAATCACCTTATTTAAGAATCATAAATTAAATTTGAAACTATTTTTTGATAACATCTCACATTTTGCGGCGGAAGGAGAAAAAGTCCTATTTCGAATAATCCGGAGTTTGGAGTTTATGATCTATGAGTGAATCCCAGGAAGGACATGATTGTGTTAAGTAGTTGTCCAGAAAGGGGACTGCATTGAAATTATTGAGTGGAAGAGATTGGATTGCTTTGATTATAAAATAATCTAAATTATATTTTATACCATTTCTTACCCATTGTGATCAGTAAATGAGTGGGTGTTGGTCGCTTCTTAAGGTTTTGAATATTAATCTAAATGATGTCAAAATACACATGGTTTTATGAATATTATGGTTATTTATTTTCATTAGCACACGTGGGTACATTGCTGACAAATTTACACTTTAATCATAGACAGTGTATTGCTACTCCACAACGTTTTCATTTATTGGGATGTGAGCGAACGTGTTTTTTTTTTTTTTAGCAAATGTCGACTTATTTAGCAAATGTCGATTTTGAAAAATGGTGTTAACAGTATTTATGCAAATCTTCGTTAACATTTTTTAGTTTCTCTGTCTCTTTCGTTCGCATCTGTATATATGTCTGTATGTTTGTCTGTCTCGCTCTTAATATGCAGCCATATAAAGAACTGTCATTCTGTAACACTGACAATAACCAGCTGAACATTCTTGGTCGTTTAATTCATGTTTCTGAAGTTATTAGGGTTAAGAATGAGTAAGAATATGCGATTCAAAGTTAACATTTGATAACATCCCACATTTTGCGGCGGAAGAAGAAAAAGTTCCATTCCGAATAATCGGAGTTTTGAGTTGATGGCCTATGAGTCAACAAGTCAGTCTCAAGAAGGATATGTTCCTGTTAAAAAAGAAACAATAAAAGGGATTTGCGATAAGTAGCTAATAACGTTTCACGTTTCACAGACAGCTTCCACCGACATCCATACTCTTTTAAATATTTTGCTTATTTTAATTTTATATTGTTTCTATTGTTTGAGACCTATTATATAGACTGGAATTAAAACAGAAGACCTTTTGTGTAGCTCCTTTTTATAAATTGTTATACCTATTTGCATCATTATTTTGCTTCCTTCCCTAAGTTTACAAAGAACTTTTCATTCCCTTTAGTTTGGTGCATGATTCATAAGTGTACTATGGGTTATAGATGATGCTACAAATGTGTGTGTGTGTGTGTGCGTGTGTGTGTGTGTGTGTGTGTGTGTGTGTGTTGACATTTTAAATATTTAGTAATTCAATAATTGCCCTTTCAGAAGCTGGCAATGTTTGGTCTGGCAAAATTCATCTCCCAGTTTTCAGTAACATCTTTTGAGTTCCCCCTTCACGATCTAACATAAAGGTGGCGCTCTACAGTTTGAATTTTGCATAGGGGAAAGTTTAAAAAGAAAAATATTTCCCCAGATTCTCTAACTGGGTATACTGGTTACATGTATTTAGAGAATAAGTTTTGTATCTTAGGTATTGTTCAAAGAACCTTTAATTCCCTTTATTTTGATGTATGATTGATGGCTGTAATATCGGTTGTGGAGTATGAAGCTTGGTATTTTGTCTGATGTACATCTCTCAAAAATCGACTTGCTCCACATGGTCCTGTTTTCTGACATTATATATATTTAGTAATTCATTCATTGCACTTTCAGGCATTATTTAGTTTGGCAAGATTCATTTTCCTATTTTAATAACTGCTAAATGTAGTGTTCTTTAGACTATATCAAGCTGATTTTAGTAGTCGCTTTAGTTTGCTCTATGCTTAGATATGTACAGTTTACATACTATCCTAAGAAATCCCAGTAATGAAAGTAACCTAGAGATATACCAATATTCTCCCCCACTGTGCATTATGCAAGCGCAAACGTCTTTACGTTAAACCCACGACCTCTCAGAAGTTAATAACATCTGTAGAGGTCCCCTTAAGGTATACGGTACCAATGGTACAACCCAACATTGTATTCGCAAATAAACAACACAAACTGTGATTAGTGCATTATATAAGAACTGTACTTTTTGTTCGGCTTGAAAAATGTTGATTCTCTTGGCAACATATGAAATTATTTTAATTCATATATAGATCATATTTTGTATTTTTATTTAATTATATATTTTGTTTAAAATGTGGTGCACATGGCTAAAATTGTGTCTGTTATGACTAGATAAATTGTACTCCTTGTATAGTTCCAGCAGAGTTATCTCCCTTAAATGTAATGAAGTACCTGGTTTTCTAAAATTTAACATTGTTCTTTATGACAGTGTGTGACATGCATGCAGAAGTAGGACTTAAAGTATATTTTTGTCACAAAACATTAGCAACGAGGTCTATGGATAAAAAAAATGGTACCGTGATACCTTAATGGCCAACCGTATTCTATTCTAGATTGGTCCCTCGTATTCTATATCGGAGCCGGGAAAGCTTATATTAGTCTGGTTTCTGTTCAAGGAACCAGACTGTTGATAAAGAATTTAACAATTCGAATAAAAAGCTGTTACAAAAAAGTTTCTACAGAAATAACATGGCATATTTAACTGTACCAAATACTCTGACTTTAATATATTAACACTAAATAAATTTCATTTTCCGGAAAAGACCGGTTGTTTCCGTTATGTTGCCAAGCAATGTAAACCATCATGGCGGACAATACTTGTTTTTGCCAATCTGTTCGTCAGAGAGTTTTCAACCGATAATGCGTTTGACGAATTATTGAAATAACACAGAACGAGTCTTTACGTTAACAGTAAGTTATTTATATTCAATGCGAACCATGTTGTAAATAATATCATAACATATGCACAGAATTCAATTGAGAAGTGTCTGGAACATTTTGAAACTACCGTGGATATTTGCCAATTTCATTGCTTGTTCTTATTGTGGATACTACGCATAATGTCTCATATAACTGGAAATAATTTGCTTCCTTGCAGCATGCAAAGTTACATCTCAATTCATGAAATTTTGAAATTTTCAGTTAATGTTAGCGTTGGATATTGAGGAAAAACTCAAAGTCAAACGGCAGAATTCGTTGTATTTAAGTCTTAACCCTTTCACCACTAAACACAGCTTTGTTGGCATAGAAATTTCAGTAACACAATCAAGGTTATAAATCAAATTGTATGACAATTCACTAAAATTTGACATAGAACTTTTAGTAACACAATCAAGGTTATAAATCAAATTGTATGACAATTCACTAAAATTTGGCATAGAACTTTCAGTAACACAATCAAGGTTATAAATCAAATTGTATGACAATTCACTAAAATTTGCATATCTATTACATACAGCTTTTAAAGATAGATGCAAGTAGATAACACAGCAGGTAAAATACACAAACAGTTATATATTTACCTCGTTAGACAATGGTTTGAAAAACTTCTTTTGAATAAAAGCGTTGAAAGTATATAACACTCTGGTGGGTCCACTCTCTGATAAACTGAAATCATTGTCTTAATTCAAAGATTTTTGTCCAAACAAATACATGTGGAGTGCAGACTTTTTCCAGTTCAAAACTTTCTAGGTCTTCATCTTTGTAGAATCTGTCATCAACAATCACATTCCATTACATTTCTAAATGTTTTCTTTCATTTTCAATCAACTGGTCTTAAGCCACAACTGCAAAAATTCTCTGATAATTCATAATCAAATGCTTCACTTTCATTATGCTCAAACTCCACCATTTTAAATAAAACTTCAGCATTCAGAAAACACATTTAAAATTGTCTTCTTTCTTCAATATTTTACTGTTGTATTCAAACTAAATTCATGAGATTTATTCAAACTCCAACATTTTGAATACAAATTCAAAAAACATATTTTAGAAGTTTTTTTTCTTCTCAATATTTGTAGTTGTATTCATTAGATAGTTCCAATATGATATCAACATTACAAGAAGGAAGTTATCAGAGGTGTCCCAAAATTTATGAATTCAGGTACTATGAGTCTTGAGAAGAACACTGCCTCAGACTGATAAAGCAGTCCATATAGTTTATAGACTTACTTCCCTTGGACTGGAATACTGGTCCATAAGTGTTTAAGGGTTACCGTAAGGTTTAAGCACTATTAATAATATAAATAGGCTTGATAGGTGTGTAGGTATGTCATTGACAATTATAAAGTAAACCAGTCAGTCTTTTCTGTACATATTGTTTTTTTTTTTTTTGGTTTAACGCCATTTTTTAAGCACAATATAGGCTATACATGGCGGCCAGTATTAATGGTAGAAGAAGAACCCAAAAACTCCCAGAAAGAACCACCGACCCACGAGAAGCTACTGGCAAGCTTTCTCACATAACTATGTTAGCCGAATCTTAGACTCGAACCCACGCAGACAGAGGTGAGATGGCAGTGATCCGTAACAGACAGCTCTTTATACCACTCGGCCACTCGGCGCCCTGCTTCTTTAGATATAAGATTTCTGTCACCAATATTGGCACAAACTGAATTGGACTGATTCATGATAATAAAGTACTTTAACACTTGCTGTTTGTCATCAGAACATTCTTTTCAAAATAATATTAATTCTGGATACACTAGGTTCAACCCATGTGTTTTCCTAACTCACAATATCTTAGCCTTGTTTGTGCATATCTTTGAAAAGATGTATTGGGCTATAGTGATGGAATTCAGTACTTTGGTCTCTTGTTGTCAGCTTGTCATCCAAGGAACTCAACCAAGTTTATATTTGGTTTTAGAAAATTCAGCATAACAATGTCACTAATGGCAAGATATATATTTGAGCAAACTAAACTAATTTTTAAAAAATAATAGAAGTTCAAATATTTTATAAATTTGGTAAGTTATGAAGTTGAAGAGAATCAACAATGAATTATATATAATGTGTTGACAACATATTGTCTATGGAAAAAGAAAATCTGCTGAAGCATTTTTAAACAGGCTTGGCAATCATGTTAGAGCTGACAAGTTGGTGTGCAGATGATAAAGATGACATCTTATTGCAAAATTAAAACTTGACTTAAGATGCAATATTGTTCTATGATAAATTTTTTTTTTGCATAATCTGTTTATTTGTACTATTCGAAAAGATAAATATTAAATAGGTTCTAATGAATGGGTTAAGGTTAGTATATTATAGATCTGGGTCCAAAGTTTAAGAACATCATGGGATGAGTCTTCGTATTGTCATTTAGAAGTCACATTTTCACATGCATTCAGAATAGAAATGTGGGATATGTTCTTACAATTTATGAATGTTAATTACCTAATTTAAAGAATGATCATCCTTTGATGGTACAAATTGGATTTTCGAGCCAAAATGGACACTGAAAATTATTAATGTTAAAAAGCTATCATTAAAATCTAATGGACAATATAAATTATTAATGTAAAAATGTAATAATCTATCATTCAAATCTAAGTTAAGAAAGTTATTGAATCATTCAGAATTTGTCGAAAATGGTGATTTCCATTACACCTCTTGTCTGAAAAATAGACTCACAAATGTTAATATGACAGCTATGTTGCTAAAGAAATTCCCATTTAGTTTGAAACACCAACAAGTTGATGGGATTCAGGAACCCCTAATGATTATAAGGTTACGATTATAAATTGATGAATGAAATTACTAAGTTTTGTGCAACTTGAAAATTGTGATGCTTTTGGTTAAAATTGGTGGAGGGTACAAACAAATGAGACACAGTTTTTAAATTGCTTAATCAATATTTTCTGTGCATTTATTTCTGAAGAAATTTAAAAATTGAAGAACTGCCCCTTTTTTTGTGTGTACTCAAATGTTTTGACCAGATAAACTGTTTTTTTTCTCATGAAATGACCATTCCATGAATTAACTACAGTATTTAATGTTTTCTTTATTATAGAATGAGGTCACAAATGACAATGTCATGTCTAAGTCAAGGGAGATAATAAAGCTGGTAGTTTTTGGAAGTAAATAAGCTACTCATTAGTTTTAGCAGCTAATTTTATGAATTAATTGGATTTTTAATTTATACATACTATTTTATGAAAAGTACATGAGTTTATTGATGATTTTTTTCGATAATTGACCTTTAGGTGTTTGGAGTTAGAGAAATTGAGGTTTTATTGTATGTTTTATCTTCAAGGCATCAACTATAGTTGAGGTGAAGAGAAGGAGAAAAGATGTCATATGGACAGCCACTTACCCATCAGAGCCTTAATGGACACCCGGGCAAAGTTTACATCAGTGGCACAGAAAATGAATTTCCAAATGGCAGGCTAGCCAGTGGTGGGGGTGGACCAGGGATAAATAGTCCAAACCTCAATGTTGGGGCATCACTTGATAGTCAGTTAAAAGGAGCAAATGGACCTCTTGGTTTGAGAGGAATTGATCCAGAGCAGCTAAAGTCACGCCTTTGTTTTTATGCTCCACAACAGGCCCCTGTCAATACCAAAATTTTGAAGTTTAATCATAAAACCCAAGCACAGATAAAAAAAGACCTAGTGTTGGTCGCACCAAAACTTGAGCCAGTGGTAAGAGATAAAATGCTTTAGTATTCTAATTATATTGTCTAATTCTATTGTCTATTTCTATTGTCTATTTCTATTGCCTATTTCTTCAACATTTTGCAAGAGATTTAGAATGTTAGGGTGGACATTTTAAATGGTGACTTTGAAAACATAGTAAGAATTTTTATCAAACCAATATTGTGGTCATTCACTTTTAAGGTCATTCTCACAATGATAGATTTAGTTTTGAAATATTTTGTAGATTGTTTTCGCTTACTTAATTGCAAGTTGATCTTCAACATGTTAGCTTACCTAATTGTGAGAGGGTCTTTTACATTTTAGCATGCTTAATTTTAAATGGTCTTTTACATTTTAGCATGTTTAATTGCAAGATAGTCTTTGACATTTTAGCATGCTTAATTGCAAGACAGTCTTTTACATTTTAGCATGCTTAATTGCAAGAGGGTCTTTGACATTTTAGCATGCTTAATTGCAAGACAGTTTTTTTTACATTTTAGCATGCTTAATTGCAAGAGGGTCTTTGACATTTTAGCATGCTTAATTGCAAGAAAGTCTGACATTTTAGTATGCTTAATTGCAAGAGGGTCTTTGACATTTTAGCATGCTTAATTGCAAGACAGTTTTGTACATTTTAGCATGCTTAATTATAAGAGGGTCTTTGACAGTTTAGTGCATTTTGATCACTTTGCTAATAGATTTTCTCTGTTAAACAGATAATTGCACAATCACAGGCACTGATTAATTGGAAAGTTGCATATTTATTTCATATAAATAAAAATGTGGCACATGTGAAGGACTCTAATGTAAGACAGGTATTTTCATTGATTATATTGTACTAGAGACTTTAATTTGTGAAGCTTGTGGCAGTATAATCTCACTTACTGAATCTGTTCTTTGATTCTTGTTTATAATGACTGCGTGTCATGCTCTGATCCTGATAATTCATTGGTCAGGTCAGCATTCAATTGAGTATCTGGCACTTTTAGCTTGCACAAAATGGTAAAACACAGATTTGTTGGACCAGTAAATATTCTGGAGGATCAAGAACTGTTTAAAGTTGCTGGTCTTTAAGCCAGATACTAACAAAGAGATAAATGGAATATTACTCCTAACCCATTATAATGTGATTTTGGTAACATGTCATTGCTTTTAGTGTGTATTAGAATAAAACATTTTCACCCATAATACAGAACATTTGAATGGCTGTCTTGAACAACAGGAAAGTGATGGATCATTGTAATTCATTCAGAAAAATGCAGTCTGAATATTAGTATTTGGGTTAAAAAAATGTGTTTGAGTTTACTGACATGTCAGCACAAATAGTGGCTATATGAAACAATAAAAACTATTATTCAAACTTTTCCAGCCACCCTTACAGAAATATCAGAAGATAATTTCCCCTGAGTACATACACAGAAAGAACAAAGAACGTCTGGAGGCAGAAGGAAAAATTAAGAAGGATGAGCCTGCTAAGAAGAAGCACAAAGGATCAATTGAACCAATTGAGAGAACAGATTCTGAATCTCCTCTCCCAGAATTGCCAGACAATCTCAAATTGAAACAGGTTAATATATGGGTTGTATTGTTGGGACACTATTGTTTTATTAGTAGACTTGAAGCAGCTAGGATAGGTTATGAGGTTACTTTATTTACTTGTGTTATCCATTATTCTAGAGAAATATAGGTATATTGGAGAAGTCTAGGTACATCACTCCATCAATAATTGCACCCTGTGAACTCGCAAACCTACTTATAACATTGGGGTCAGGCATGGATACCATTTTTAGACCAGAAAATACCCCCAAAATATCATCCCTATTTGTTGAACTTGAAGAAAATCACAGTTAGAATTGGTAACAGAAACATTGATATATTGTTCATTTTATCATCAAAAATGGTAGATAGGACTTGGAAATTTCTATCAGCATTATAAAACATAAAATTTAAAAATAGGTGTACAATTATTTATATTTTCTTTCGAAATGACATTCCTAGTACACCACAAATAACAATATGTAAGGAATTTCGATCAATGAAACTGTCACTTTATGCTCAGTGAATGCAGCACTTTAAATAAAAACAAAAACAAACAAAATAATTTTGTAATCAATTGAAATTTGTGTTCTAGTTTTATCTTTTAGTTACTTTTAAAAGTGTAGTCATCATAAATGTAATGTGTCCTCTTGTGATTGAACATAAAATGTGTCAATCTACCGTAATTGCTATGTGTGTGAGCATTTCTCTGAGAACATAATTAAGTGCTGAATGTGTTTTGATAACTGACTTACATAAGTATTTGTTGTATTGTTCCACTGAATTAAAAACTGGCCTCTTTTGTATTATGACATTAATTTTGTCTTTTGAAAGGAAGTGGAATAAAAGAAAAGCATGAAAATCCCACAAATTTAAAATCTAGCGGTCTCGGTCGTATGTTGGGTGAACTCACTTCATTTGATGAATCAAACACTGTTATAAATATTATTTTGTATGTAACATAAACTACCTTAAATTAACTGGCTTTTACATAACTGTGATCAAAGATAGGAAGGCATCCAAGTGAAATAAATACTTCGTAAAAAAAAATAAACAGTTTTGATTTCACAGATACAGATCATTGTGGGCAAATGAGTTTCAGAAAATTCTTGAACTAGCACTTAGAAATATCCTCTGGATGATAAGAAGCTTCATTATTACTTCCAATGAAATCATGACATCACTACTGTACTAATTGAACAATAACAAAATTGAGTTTTGACCTAGATGACTGTCTAATGAATTAAATTTCACATTTTTCTGATGTAAAGGAATCTTGTTTGGTGATGTAGTCTAGTTCCCTGCTCTGTTGACTCCTGATTTGGCAGAATACTATGAAACACCACTATTGGAACCAGACTCATAAATAAAACAAAAGCCAGTGACGCAATACACAAGATTTTTTGCATACATGTGATGGTTATTGAAACCAGTTGGAATGATCTTTCACATGTTGGACATTTTGAGAAATAAAATGTTATATAAACCGAACAATGAACAACTTCATTAAAAAAGTGCATTATTAAAACTTATTAATGACTTTATTGTAGAATGAGGATTGAGTTATTATACAGCCCAGTCCCCTACGCCCTCCCCACCCCAAATGTCTTGATAGTAGTGCAGCCTATGTTTGTGGACCCAGTTGTGTGTGAGTCATCGAGGGAGAGGGATACAAGTAAAATTTATTGGTGATGATTTCTAGACCTTAGTCTATCAATTCAAATACCACCATGAATATTGTAATATTGCAACCTACAAGCAACAAGTATGATTGCATAATAAAGAGGAGTCATTTTGATTGCATATGAAGTATGCCTTACTTTGATTGCCTAGGGAGAATGCCTTACTTTGATTGCCTAGGGAGAATGCCTTACTTGTATTGCCTAGGCAGAATGCCTTACTTTGATAGCCTAGGGAGAATGCCTTACTTTGATTGCCTAGGGAGAATGCCCTACTTTGATTGCATAGGGAAGATGTCTTACTTTGATTGCATATGAAAGATGCCTTACTTTGATTGCTTAGGAGGTATGCCTTACTTTGATTGCCTAGGTAGAATGCACTACTTTGATTGCATAGGGAGTATGCCTTACTTGTATTGCTTAGGGAGAATGCCCTACTTTAATTGCATATGGAAGATGCCTTACTTTGATTGCTTAAGGAGTATGTCTCACTTTGATTGCCTAGGGAGTATGCCTTACCTTGATTGCTTAGGGAGTATGCCTTACTTTGATTGCCTAGGGAGTATGCCTTACTTTGATTGCCTAAGGAGTATGCCTTACTTTGATTGCTTATGGAGTATGCCTTACTTTGATTGCAATTGAAAGATGCCTTACTTTGATTGCTTAGGGAGTATGCCTTACTTTGATTGCCTAGGAAGTATGCCTTACTTTGATTGCTTAGGGAGTTTGCCTTACTTTGATTGCCTAGGGAGTATGCCTTACTTTGATTGCCTAGGGAGTATGCCTTACTTTGATTGCTTAGGAGGTATGCTTTACTTTGATTGTCTAGGGAGAATGCCCTACTTTGATTGCATACTGAAGATGCCTTACTTTGATTGCTTAGGGAGTATGCCTTACTTTGATTGCCTAGGGAGTATGCCTTACTTTGATTGCCTAGGGAGTACGCCTTACTTTGATTGCCTAGGGAGTATGCCTTACTTTGATTGCTTAGGAGGTATGCTTTACTTTGATTGTCTAGGGAGAATGCCCTACTTTGATTGCATACTGAAGATGCCTTACTTTGATTGCTTAGGGAGTATGCCTTACTTTGATTGCTTATGGAGTATGCCTTACATTGATTGCATATGGAAGATGCCTTACTTTGATTGCTTAGGGAGTATGCCTTACTTTGATTGCCTAGGGAGTATGCCTTACTTTGATTGCCTAGGGAGTATGCCTTACTTTGATTGCTTAGGAGGTATGCTTTACTTTGATTGCCTATGGAGAATGCCCTACTTTGATTGTCTAGGGAGTATGCCATACTTTGATTGCTTAGAGAGTATGCCTTACTTTGATTGTCTAGGGAGTATGCCTTACTTTGATTGCATATGGAAGATGCCTTACTTTGATTGCTTAGGAAGTATACCTTACTTTGATTGCCTAGGGAGTATGCCTTACTTTGATTGCCTAAAGAGTATGCCTTACTTTGATGCTTATGGAGTATGCCTTACTTTGATTGCATATGGAAGATGCCTTACTTTGATTGTCTAGGGAGTATGCCTTACTTTGATTGCTTATGGAGTATACCTTACTTTGATTGCATATGGAAGATGCCTTACTTTGATTGTCTAGGGAGTAGGCCTTACTTTGATTGCTTATGGAGTATGTCTTACTTTGATTGTCTAGGGAGTATGCCTTACTTTGATTGCATATGGAAGGTGCCTTGCTTTGATTGTCTAGGGAGTATGCCTTACTTTGATTGCATAGGGAGTATGCCTTACTTTGATTGCATAAGAAGTATGCCTTACTTTGATTGCCTAGGGAGTATGCCTTACGTTGATTGCTTAGGGAGTACGCCTTACGTTGATTGCTTAGGGAGTACGCATTGTGGTGGTTGCTTAGACAATATGCCTTGTTTCAATTGCTTTGAGAGTATGCCATACTTTGATTGCCTGGGGAATATGCCTTGTTGTGACTGCTTACAGTGTCGGTCTTGTTTAATTGCTTGCAGAGTGTTAGATTTTTAATTAGATTTTGTCT
This sequence comes from Unio delphinus, assembly GCA_029339505.1. NCBI lineage: Eukaryota > Metazoa > Mollusca > Bivalvia > Unionida > Unionidae > Unio > Unio delphinus. The sequence continues at coordinate 6,439,603 of JAQISU010000011.1, forward strand.
GCAATCTTTAAACGGGGAGGATCTTATTGTTCAAAGTAAGTAAGGTAAGTTACAACCAGACTGTTATGTGTGACTTTGGTTCAGAAGGCCTTGGGTTTAATCCTCAGTTGCAAATTATGCAGCAGTCTCCCAGTCTGTTAATAAGTTAATCAGCTTAAAAGATTTTGATCCATTATCTAAAATTGATAAGTCTTCCATTTACTCAGTCAATGTATTTTGGGCTAAACCATGTAAAAAGAAAGGTATCCAGTAATGTATAAGTGCACTATAAATCTCTTTTTTATTCTCTGTATCATTTATTGAATTTCACTTCGAAAATATTGAGGATACATCTGTATGAAATGTAGCCAGCTTAAAACATTTACTTTAAGAATTACACAGTGCATGAAATTTACTAGAAGGAGCAAGCTATAAATTACAATAATTTACCTCAGTCTTTCTGCCTACATTCAAATAGCATAATTTTTCCATATAAAGCTATATTGTAAGTGACCATAGTAAATGCATTTTGTGTCATTTTCTTCCAGGAGGCACTTGTTCCGAAACAACCAACTCCGCCAATTGAATCAAAGCCAGTTGCTATTAAAGGAAAGGTTCATTCCCCAAGAGGACTCATGATACCACCTTCTACCAAGCCCAAAGGTGAGACAGTAAATGCATTGACATGCAGGGGATCACTGAAATGTGTCATGTATGGCCAGGCATGACTAATAAATAGTTTGACTGTGGAAGTGATCACTGAAATGTATCATGTATGGCCAGGCATGACTAATAAATAGTTTGACTGGAAGTGATCACTGAAATGTGTCATGTATGGCCAGGCATGACTAATAAATAGTTTGACTGTGATATCAATGAAAAGATCCATAAATACTGCAATTTGTTTTCTTTGAACAGAAGTGTCCTTGTTGTTGATAAAACGAGTTTTCTTTTAGGAACAAGTTTGACTTGGTTGATAAGAATTCTTTAGTGTAATATGGATATTACTACTAAAATCAAATCATGATGAAATCTTTTAGAAGATATTTTGACTGACAGAGTATAGCAATAAATCTTTCTTAACATATTAACCCCTAGCGATGACTTTACAGGGCATGAGGTAGTAGCCTACTTCCAAGGTCTGTAGTGTCAAGGTCATACATGATACACTAAAGTGGGTGGTATAATAGAAAGGTAGACAGATGTAGCTCTATAATGGTAGCAATTAATCTGGACATTTTAGTTGCACTACAAAATACAGCGGGATAAACCGAAGTTTTTGGACCTGTTTTTTTTTTCACCCAAAAATCACCCATGGTCAGATTCTGAATTTGTGTTCAGATTTTAGACTTTATGGTCTCAGATCTATGGCAGACTGGCCTGAAGTGCACACAGACATGTGAACCTGTGCAAAAAGTAGGATAAGGTGGACATTTTTTAATTAAAAGTCTTCTCCATACGAGAATTATGGGTCCGTTAAGCAAAAAAAACAACAAAAAACAGCAAAAAGAACAAGTCCAATATTTTCCCTTCTGCTCATGCGCCAGCAAACTAACCAGTGAAAAACATTTTCTTTAGCATGATTAGCCATTTGTCTAACGGAATATTGCTTGGAAATCGATGTATTACGATGTATTCAGAAATAGTCCTCAAAATGTGTTATCTACACGCATTTCATGCGAAAACAGCAAAAACCTCCAGGGTTTAATGTGTTAAAAGCAGAATACTTAAAAAAACTATCTTGTTGCATTTTGAGATACATGTATTAAATTAAAATCACTGACATTAAAAAATAATATTGCCAAATTTGATTCAAATCAGGAATTGTCTTCATGGAAGTGCTGATAATTTTCTATGATATCTAGCCTCCAATAGCTTTGATTATTACATGTGAAAGATAAGAAAGTATGCCTGCTTCAGAATGCAGCTTTCACTCAAATGCAGATTGCATAATAGTAAACCAGCTGTCTGTGTGATTTTGCAGGTAGCTTGATATGCACAGTGATAGTAAGTCAGCTGTCTGCATGATTTGGCAGGCAGCTTAAAATGCACAGTGATAGTAAGTCAGCTGTCTGCATGATTTGGCAGGCAGCTTAAAATGCACAGCGATAGTAAGTCAGCTGTCTGCATGATTTGGCAGGCAGCTTAAAATGCACGATAATAGTAAGTCAGCTATTTGCATGATTTGGTAGGCAGCTTAAAATGCACACTAATAGTAAGCCAGCTGTCTCATTGCCTCTCTATGTAGCAAGCAATGCATTGTATTATTTTGGCTAGTTTTTTACAAACAGATTATCTTCAACCTTGAAGCTGTGAAAAGGAATTAATTGCCTTTGTTTTAATGTCTCACTTAGAATAATACATACATATATATATATATATATATATATATATATATATATATATATATATATATATATATATATATATATATATATATATATATATATATATATTTAAACATAAAGCATTACAAGAGATACATATACCAACACACATAGGGATATAGTTGGCTGAAGTGATGTGAACAGTCAACTTTATTATTATAAGAACATTTAATGGTGGTAATTATAGGTTTTAGTTTCAGAGTGTTGATCTTCTAATGTTATAAGACATGAGTAAAAAATGTCGTATTTTATATATACATGTTGAAAATTAAAAGGGTGTGCTTGACCCAAATGGCATTCCTCAGTCAAGGATCTTTTACTAAAATTCTGACCAAGGATCATTCAGAACTAAAATGTTTAGACATAATGACTTCATCTTCCTGATTTTTTGAGTTTAAATGATTGAGACATTTGGGAGAATTGAATTTGAGGTTGGGCAGTTAGATGACTTCAATAATAGCATTAAACATCAGTCTTGACAGTGGCATGAAAGCAAGTCATTCCATTTTGTTTTCAGATGAAATACTGGATAAATTCATTGATCTCTTCATACATGAAAGCAAGTCATTCCATTTTGTTTTCAGATGAAATACTGGATAAATTCATTGATCTCTTCATACATGAAAGCAAGTCATTCCATTTTGTTTTCAGATGAAATACTGGATAAATTCATTGATCTCTTCATACATGAAAGCAAGTCATTCCATTTTGTTTTCAGAGGAAATACTGGATAAATTCATTGATCTCTTCATATCTTTTCATTCCAAAACTTTTAACAATTAGTACACAAATTGATTTTAAGGCATTTGTCTGTTCTTTATCATCTGTATGCAACAGTTTTCTAGTTACAGTCCTACATAAGTACTTTGGGCAGGAGATCAGTGGGAAAATGGAATGGTTCTGTAGGTTTTATTCAATGCAGGAGATCAGTGGGAAAATGGAATGGTTCTGTAGGTTTTATTCAATGCAGGAGATCAGTGGGAAAATGGAATGGTTCTGTAGGTTTTATTCAATGCAGGAGATCAGTGGGAAAATGGAATGGTTCTGTAGGTTTTTTTCAATGCAGGAGATCAGTGGGAAAATGGAATGGTTCTGTAGGTTTTGTTCATGGTAGGAGATCAGTGGGAAAATGGAATGGTTCTGTAGGTTCTATTCATGGCAGGAGATCAGTGGGAAAATGGAATGGTTTTGTAGGTTCTATTCAATGCAGGAGATCAGTGGGGAAATGGAATGGTTCTGTAGGTTCTATTCATGGCAGGAGATCAGTGGGAAAATGGAATCGTTCTGTAGGTTCTGTTCATGGCAGGAGATCAGTGGGAAAATGGAATGGTTCTGTAGGTTTTATTCGTGGCAAGGCACAGATGGCTTCACTTGCTGGTGTCTTGAAGCAAATTTCTCTTTACTGAGTAGTGTGACCACTGGTTTATCATGTAGTTTTAGATCATGCAAAAAACATAATTTGTTGGCTTAATGACATATTTTAAAAAAAGACAGACATGTTGATGGATTATTAATTAATGTCCATGTAATGTAGGGCTGCAAAAAATGCCAAATTTTCTATAATGTGTAGACATTTTTCAATGATAAAAAGAATGATCCTATCTACCTGTTGGACTTACTGAACTGCTGACTGCTGTTATAAGTTGTGCGTGTCACACTCAACTTGTGATTGGTTTATTTGCTGTGATGGGATTCAGAATGAAAGACCTGTCTTTGCTGAATAAATCTGACAATTTTTGCAATTTTCAACAGGATTATTTTTATATTGTTTCCTACTGTTAAATGCATACATGGCAATATAATTAATAATTAAATTAACTGGAAATGATCCATGGACATGCAAATGGCATGCTTTTATGACTAAAAATACTTTTGGTGGCTTGCAAATGTGAAAGGGTGTTTCTTCAAAATTAATGTTACTAATCAATGATTCAGTTAACAAACACATTTTTCAAAGATAGCAGTGTTGTTTGTTTACATGTTTACCAGTTTTGTAAATATTTTCATGCAGTAAACTTAGCAAAATAATTTACAGATTTCAGCATTTCAGCCTTGGCCTAAACTATTGATGTTATTACTTTTTAAATTATTAGTTATATGATCATAACAATGTATTTTGAGAAAATAAAGTGACACATGTTGGTTAAGTAATCATAGCAGTTTATTTGATAAGTATTATATTTTTATTTTCAGTCGTAGAAAAGTATGAGGGTTTACAAGATCCCCAGACTATAATTGACCTTGTCAGAGACCAAGAACGGATTGGATTTTTGTACCTCAGTCCCGCTGTACCCAAGTCTTCGGTGGAATATCACTATTACAATCTGCAGTAAGGCTGTTTAATCTTTATGTATATCCCAGCTGTATGCATCAAGTGCAGCTTGATTTGGTCTTGTCTGTCTACCTCTCTGGAAAATTTCTCTAGCATAGTGTATTAAAATAAATTAAGTGAAATTTTAAAAGTGATACTTACATGCATATGTAAATGTTTTCGTTAGGTTTTCACACCATTACAGCAAATTTTCAGTTTGTATACACATTTTATATGTCAAAGTTTAATGTCATGTCTTGATGTCTGTCATCTGTCCAGACATCCATAGAATGATGCAATTAATAATTTTCTTATCATTTGAATATGAGCTTTTCTGCTTTAAAGTACGCTGGCATGTAATTTAAAATAGGCCTTCCCTGGGTACAATGTAATTTAAAATAGGCCTTCCCTGGGTACAATGTAATTTAAAATAGGCCTTCCCTGGGTACAATGTAATTTAAAATAGGCCTTCCCTGGGTACAATGTAATTTAAAATAGGCCTTCCCTGGGAACAATGTAATTTAAAATAGGCCTTCCCTGGGTACAATGCAATTTAAAATAGGCCTTTCCTGGGTACAATGTAAATTAAAATAGGCTTTCCCTGGGTACAATGTAATTTAAAATAGGCCTTCTCTGGGTACAATGTAATTTAAAATAGGCCTTACTTGGGTACAATGTTTGCTTAAAATGGAACAGCACTAATAGTTTTTATTGTATTGTTTTTGAAAGTACAGTCAATACTTTCAAATTGAAATTCAGCAAAGTGAAGGGAGTTGAGAAGGAAAGGTTTAGTATATGTATTTTTGTTAAAACTATTAAAATACAAATGACCAAAGATAACACGGATGTCAAGTCAGATTAAATTTCAGTTCTTCTTTGTAAATCTGATCCATTGCTTGCATAAGCTTGTAATATGTAGGAGTAACACATTTCTATCAAATAATTAAGGCCAGCTGTCTGATTTATATTGTGTATTGTATGCCGTATCACACTAGGTGGGTAGGTGAATAGGTGTTACATGAATAAGAATGTATTTTGTATTGTGTGATGTATCACACTAGGTGGGTAGGTGAATAGGTGTTATATGAATAAGAATGTATTTTGTATTGTGTGATGTATCACACTAGGTGGGTAGGTGAATAGGTGTTATATGAATAAGAATGTATTTTGTATTGTGTGATGTATCATACTAGGTAGGTAGGTGAATAGGTGTTATATGAATAAGAATGTATTTTGTATTGTGTGACGTATCACACTAGGTGGGTAGGTGAATAGGTGTTATATGAATAAGAATGTATTTTGTATTGTGTGATGCATCACACTAGGTGGGTAGGTGAATAGGTGTTATATGAATAAGAATTTATTTTGTATTGTGTGATGTATCACACTAGGTGGGTAGGTGAATAGGTGTTATATGAATAAGAATGTATTTTGTATTGTGTGATGTATCACACTAGGTGGGTAGGTGAATAGGTGTTATATGAATAAGAATGTATTTTGTATTGTGTGATGTATCACACTAGGTGGGTAGGTGAATAGGTGTTATGTGAATAAGAATGTATTTTGTATTGTGTGATGTATCATACTAGGTGGGTAGGTGAATAGGTGTTATATGAATAAGAATGTATTTTGTATTGTGTGACGTATCACACTAGGTGGGTAGGTGAATAGGTGTTATATGAATAAGAATGTATTTTGTATTGTGTGATGTATCACACTAGGTGGGTAGGTGAATGGTTTTATGATATATCAGCACAATACTGGCTTTTAATGCCAATTAAATATTAAATACTTGAATGAAAAAAGATACAAAGTGAAAAATACGAAGATTAAACATTGCAAACAAGAATTAGTGTAAAAAAGAGGCTGAGTATTTATAATGGCTACCAGAGTCCAGTAAATGCATTTTGTGGACTTTTGTTTAAATACATCCAAGTAATTTGCTCTCAGTAGATTTTGATTTAGCTGGATACCTAGTTGTGGTAGAAACATTGTCTTTCATTGGCTAAATTGCTTGTGCCACGCGTATAAACTTAAGGTAAAAGTTGGAGTTCTTTTGCTTTTTCGCATATTGGATTCATCATTTTACTTGTTCCTGGCCACATTTTACTCCAAATCCCCAACTTGTCCAACTTTTTGCAAAGGTTAACCTGTGTGTATGTTCTTACTGGTCTGCCTTTAGATCTCAGGCCAAAACATCTAACACTGTACACAAAAATTTTGATTCCAACAATGAGCAAGTTATTGGTGTAAAACATCTTGTCTCAAAAATATATTTCCCCTCTGTATGTTTTAATGTGAGTAGAAGGTCCAGCTTATTTGGTATTACTGTAGAGCTTCATCTGTCTACTTTTCTGTAATACCACCCACCTTGATGTGTTTTAAATGACCTTGACACTATTTAAAAGTAGAGTCCTACCTCTTGATGCATAAATGTAGCACCAGGGATTATTGAGTTAACAAGGGTTTGGGAAATTTTTACAAATTGTCAAGGAAATGCTGATTTTATAATTTATGTATGATATTGATGCATAAATGATCAAATATGCAAGGAATATTCAAATTTGTTGCTCTCATAAAAATTTACTCACTAATAATTGTTTTTGACCATACTAGCAGTGCATGATTTTTAAAATAGATCAATAACATGTTAATTTTATTTTCTGGCAGGGTGGTGAATCATGAGAATGTTAGCAAATCAGACTATTGTACCATAAGTAAGAAGGGGGTTACACGAATGAGAAGTGATGACGAGACAGAATTTGTTACACTGGACCGATGGGAACAGGAATACAAGTACTTCCAGCAACTCATCAAGGTTAGTTCTCTTTAGAAATTGTTCAAGCTGAATATTTCTTTTGCTTATAAGCAATTCTTTTGAGGGATTCTCAGGGATTCTGACTATGGATGTCCTAGCCTACTATTTGCCTGAATTTCCCTATGGGGTGAATGTGTTTGTGAGAATGGACATCCATGTGACTTCAAAAATTTTACCTACATGTCCAAATGAACAGATATTATTATTAAATTGTATTTACAGGTAAAACTGGTTTTCTTTGCCATTTGCAGGATGTAATTATATAGTTCATGAATCATCAGTAGCTGTTAACAAAATTACTTATAAAGTATCCTCAGTTAGTACATTTAATATACCAAAAAGGTGATGTGCAAATGTGACTTCTTATGTTGTGCATAAGTATGGTTACATAAGCATGACTTCCAATGCAGTATTCATGTATGGTTACATATGTGTGACTTCCAATGCAATGTGCATGTATGTTACATATGTGTGACTTCCAATGCAATGTGCATGTATGTTTACATATGTATGACTCCTAATATTGTGCATAAGTATGGTTACATAAATGTGACTCACAATGCAATGTGCATGTATGGTTACATAAGTGTGACTTCCATTGCAATGTGCATGTATGGTTACATATGTGTGACATAGCATCACAATTACAGTGTTCTAATATGTGAAATCTTTACCCCATCTGTCATAGCATCACAGTTATAACTAGTGTTCTAATATGTTTAATCTATAACCCTTTATATCATATCATCACAGTTATAACTGTTGTTCTAATATTTTTAATCTATAACCCTTTATATTTTAGCATCACAGTTATAACTAGTGTTCTAATATTTTTAATCTATAACCCTTTATATTATAGCATCACAGTTATAACTAGTGTTCTAATATGTTTCATCTGTAAACCTTTCCATCATAGCATCACAATTGCAGTGTTTAATATGTGACATTTTTACCCCTATCTGTCAAAGTCTGAGCATCACAATTACAACTAATATTTTAAAAGAAAATTTAAATAGGTACTACTGATAAATATTTTGAAACATCCCAAAAATTAGTGCTAAGATATCCAAACATGGAGGAGCCATGTGAGTCCAATAATAATAATAGAATCTCTTGAGTTTCTCTTTAAGAAGCCATGTGAGTCCAATAACAATAAAATCTCTTGAGTCTCTTCTTAAGGTGCCAGGTGAGTCCAATAACAATAGAATCTCTTGAGTCTCTCATTAAGGTGCCATGTGAGTCCAATAATAATAGAGTCTCTTGAGTCTCTCATTAAGGTGCCATGTGAGTCCAATAATAATAGAATCTCTTGAGTTTCCTGTTAAGAAGCCATGTGAGTCCAGTAACAATATAATCTCTTGAATCTCTCGTTAAGGTGCCATGTGAGTCCAATAATAACAATAGAATCTCTTGAGTCTCATATTAAGGAGCCATGTTTATCCAATAATAATAGAATCTCTTGAGTCTCTTGTTAAGGTGTCATGTTAGTCCAATAATAACTGAATCTCTTGAGTCTCTCATTAAGGTGCCATATGAGTCCAATAATAATAGAATATCTTAAGTCTCTCATTAAGGTGCTAAATCAGTCCAATATCAATAGAATCTCTTGCGTTTCCTGTTAACAAACCATGTGAGTCCAGTAACAATATAATCTCTTGAATCTCTCGTTAAGGTGCCATGTGAGTCCAATATAAATAGAATCTCTTAAATCTCTCGTTAAGGTGCCATGTGAGTTCAATATAAATAAAATCTTTTGAGTCTCTCATTAAGGTGCCATGTCAGTCGAATAACAATAGAATTTATTGTGTGTATCATTAAGGAGCCTTGTGAGTCAAATAACAATAGAATCTCTTGAGTCTTGTTAAGTTGCCATGTCAGTCCAATAACAATAGAATCTCGTGAGTCTTGTTAAGCTGCCATGTCAGTCAAATAACAATAGAATCTCTTGAGTCTTGTTAAGTTGCCATGTCAGTCAAATAACAATAGAATCTCTTGAGTCTCATTAAGTTGCCATGTCAGTCAAATAACAATAGAATCTCTTGAGTCTTGTTAAGGTGCCATGTCAGTCCAATAACAATAGAATCTCTTGATTTTCTCATTAAGATTGTAAATGTTTTTGAAAGGTTGTTACAATTCATTGTTTACTAATCTCAGAATGTGAATTTTTGACATGTGTCATAATTACATCATTTGATTTTTATTGTCTAATGTGCTAACTTATTTAAATAATTTTTAGACATTAAAACTACAAAACTGCTGGAATAAATTAAAAAAATTGCACCTCATCACCAAGCCCTCTAATCTAAGTTGATTGGCCCTATTGTCTTTTTTGTTGTTGAAGAGTTATTTAGAAAACTTACATGGACATCTAGTGTAGTACAACACCTTACATGGACATCTAGTGTAGTACAACACCTTGCATGGACATCTAGTGTAGTACAACACCTTACATGGACATCTAGTGTAGTACAACACCTTCAAAGTAGTATATTTACAAAATGTCCTGTGGACTTTTCATTTCAGATCCGTACTTTTGCCTTGTTCAGAAAGTGGAAGGCCTTTAGTGTTTGGCAAATGAATGTTCGCACAAAGAGAATCAAGGCATGCAAGAAAGCTTTGAATGAAAATCTCTTCATTGTCAATCTTGTGAGTATATGTGTTGTTGTCTTGTGTTTCACCAAGTTGTAACAATATACATAACCCTGGTCAAGTTATCAAGTATAAAATGTTGTATGTATTACATTATAACAGTTTGAAAGCTGAAAAATATTCATTTGTTATTTAAAAGTTGAGACTTTCTTGGATCAATACTAAATTCTGGATTCATGAGCATTGTTCATGCATTACAATGAGAGTCGCTTTCCTTTCCCACTAATGTTGTAATAATAATAATAATAATAATAATAATAATAATAATAATAATAATAATAATAATAATAACTTTATTTAAAGAGAGTGACACAAGTCAGTTACATTGAATTAATCCTCCTTGTGGCCTTTCATGGAATGCATATTTACATTTACTGTACACACACACACACAGACACACACACACAAACACACACACACACAAACACACACACACACACACACATCATTGATAACAAGCTACATTTACATATGAACATAATAAACAGAAAATTTTAATGAACATGTTTCAACTAGAAACATTGTGTACATATAGTACAAAAATATTTACTTAATGTACAGAAACTTTGCATTGCATTTTGCTGAATTAAAAATGTTTTATGAAAATTAAATTGCATGGTTTATGGTATGAAAATTGAATAATGGGGAAAAATCGTTAGCCATTTCATTGATTTTATGGATAAAGTGGTATATGACTTAGCTGTATAATTTAGGTGTGTAAACATATAATATTAGCATGATAAGGAATTTATTCTTTGTCATCAGTCCCTTCGACCAGCCCTGCTGAATGTACGTGAGATGTGTCACAGAATCAGTGATATGGGACTCTGTAAAGTGGAAAAGCATCATACATACACTTTGGATGAATTTCGTGAGGCTCAGTTTACACAGCTTAGTGAGGTATCTGTCAGTTATCTTATTTTCATTATACATGTTACTGTCTGTACTAGATTTTTATGATAGCATAGAATATCTAGACTTAAGGACATTGATGTAGGAGTTGTTACATTGTTGAAGATGTTTTTACAGCCTGCTGTCTGTATAATACTATATATAAAAAGACATGCAGTACCGGTATTTGGATTTCCTAAGTATTATTCATGTCAATTTAATTTGAGATCATTGTGTTCAATAAATATAGGGTAACTTAGAGCTAAATATTATTTCATTAAATGCACATATTGCAATTTAAAGCTAAATATCATTGCATTAAAGTAAGTTAATATATCATTAAAAATCATTGGATTAAATGCTGGTTGGGTAATTTGTAGCTAAAGATTATAAGATTAGCTGCTTGCAGGGCAACTTAGAGATTAAAATCATAGGGATAATTGCTTGTAGGGCAACTTACAGATAAAGATTATATGATTAACTGCTTGCAGGGCAACTTATAGCTAGAGATATAATTTAGAGCTAATGATCATTAAATTGAATTTTTTTAGAAAATGTATGAAAAGAATTGAATATAGTGAGTAGTGTATTGTATAATTCAAATATGATGTGCAAATTAGCACATATATTAGAGTCTTTTAATAGTCACAGTGCAAAGACTTTATACCAATGAATTGTTATGTCTAGAGACAGTTGAATTATTGTTTATGACATTTCTTAAAATAAAAATGGTGTTGTTGATATTTTAAAAAGTTCTTTGTGGAGTGAAATTTCTCTGATACATCAGATTGACTTTCATGTTTTGTAAGTTGCTAGATGTGTAGTTTTTAACATAATTTTTAATTTAAAATATGAAAGGTTGCTGGTCGGTTGATGGAATTCCGTGATTTGGTCAAGGAAGTGGTTCGCAGTGCATGCAGAACAGCCCTCCTGGAAGCTGGCTTTACCCCAGATGACTATTTTTATGATGGAGCTGAAAGTCCAGGTACAAAATAAATCTGTCTAGCCTTGTTTTGGAACCCCAGTCATTCCTGTAGTACTCACAGATGCTCTCAGTCCATCTTATAATTTTGTTTAGACTGAGTAAATGAATTATTACAAATTAAGCCAAACTTAATTTTATTCAATCATATTAATGTCCAATTTTTAAGTTTTGTAGTGGAATTCAGGCCTATATTATTTTCCCTTTTCATTTGACATTATTTTTATTTCATGCTATTACATTTTTATGCATGGAATATTTTAAGACCCAAGGTGTGGTTGGTTCATCATTTATTTTGTTTTCACTTCTTGTGGATTGTTCTCAAGGAGTATTTCTCGTTTTCCAACAGTAGATTATCTTCTCATGTGCTTATGCACTGCCTAACTATTTCAAGTGGCCTGTAGATGTAGAGGTCAAAGGTATAGCCAGGGATTAAGGTCAGAGCAGAATTATACTGTTTATATCACAAAAATTGTGAGTAATCTCTAATGCAAATGAGATGTAGATTTAATGAGAAATTGAATTTAGAATAACATTTAATTGCCTCTCTGTTGAGTAATGTGGCATGTAGACATGTTTGACTAAGAAGAAAAATGAACAATGCCTAGAAGATATATTTTGAAAAATAACATGAAATAAATAATAGCATATTGAATTACATATCTTGTCAGTCATATTATGAATGAAATCCATTGCAGGAGAGTTTGGAGGAATGGCTCCTGGCACAGCCTCTAGTTACTTAATGCAGAGTAACTATGACATGGACATCTATGGGGAAGCCCCAGACAAAATGACATACACAGAGCAAGCCAACAAGCGTACACACTGCAAGAGACTGACATGGTAAGCATGTAGTTTTTGTCTACCTGTATTTACAAGCTGATCTTGTTTATATATTTACACACAGAGATTTGTTTTTTATATCAGTATATATTTGAAAACAGTAACTTAGATAGTGACAAATTTATGACTTTTCCCATCACCCAGTCATGCTGTGTTTATTCAAATTTCCTTGACCTTTCCTATTATTCAAAGAATGAGTGTTTATACAATTTGCCATTATTTTTCCTATTACCCATTGGTACAGTAATTAAACAAATTAGCTTGACCTTTCATATTACCAATGGTACAGAAATTATACAAATTGCCTTGACCTTTCCTAATATCACGGGTACATTAATTATACAAATTCCCTTGACCTTTCATATTACCATTGGTACAGTAATAAAGCAAATTGGCTTGACCTTTCCTATTACCATTGATGCAGTGATTGTACAGATTTCCAAGCTGCATGTGATATGTTATTTCAGTGGCTGAAACTGCTATAATAGTTGTTTACATAACGTAGATGGATAATTCAAGTGTTTGTTAATTCTAGCATTAGGTAACATTAATCCAGTGCTAGGAAACAATTTTCAACTGTACTAGCTGTTGTTACTGGTACTAGGTAACAGTCCAACTGTGCATACTGTTGTGACTGGCAATATGTAACGATCCAACTCTACAGGTAGTTGTACTTGTATTAGGTACCAATCTAACTCTACAGGCTGTTGTGGCTGGCGTTAGGTAACAATCCAACTTTACAGGTTGATGTACTGGCATTAGGTACCAATCCAACTCTGCAGGCTGTTGTACTGGTATTAGGTACCAATCTAACTCTACGGGCTGTTGTGGCTGGCATTAGGTAACAATCTAACTCTACAGGCTGTTGTGGCTGGCGTTAGGTAACAATACAACTTTACAGGTTGTTGTACTGGTATTAGGTACCAATCCAACTCTGCAGGCTGTTGTGGCTGACATTAGGTATCTATCCAACGCTACAGGCTGTTGTGGCTATCATTAGATAAAAATCCAACTCTGCAGGTTGTTGTGGTTGGCATTAGGTAACAATCCAACTCTACAGGCTGTTGTGGCTAGCATTAGATAACAATTCAACGCTACAGGCTGTTGTGGCTATCATTAGATAAAAATCCAACTCTACAGGTTGTTGTGGTTGGCATTAGGTAACAATCCAACTCTATAGGCTGTTGTGGCTGGCATTAGATAACATTCAACTCTACAGGCTGTTGCGGCTGACATTAGGTAACAATCCAACTTTACAGGCTGTTGTAGCTATCATTAGATAAAAATCCAACTCTACAGGTTGTTGTGGTTGGCATTAGGTAACAATCCAACTCTACAGGCTGTTGTGGCTGGCATTAGATAACAATTCAACGCTACAGGCTGTTGTGGCTATCATTAGATAAAAATCCAACTCTACAGGTTGTTGTGGTTGGCATTAGGTAACAATCCAACTCTACAGGCTGTTGTGGCTGGCATTAGATAACAATTCAACTCTACAGGCTGTTGTGGCTGGCATTAGGTAACAATTCAACTCTACAGGCTGTTGTGGCTGACATTAGGTAACAATCCAACCTTACAAGCTGTTGTGGCTGGCATTAGGTAACAGTCCATCTCTACAGGCTGTTGTGGCTGGCATTAGGTAACAATTCAACTCTACATGCTGTTGTGGCTGGCATTAGGTAACAATTCAACTCTACATGCTGTTGTGGCTGACATTAGGTAACAGTCCATCTCTACAGGCTGTTGTAGCTGTCATTAGGTAACAATTCAATTCTACAGGCTGTTGTGGCTGGCATTAGGTAACAATTGGACTCTACAGGCTGTTGTGGCTGGCATTAGGTAACAATTCAATTCTACAGGCTGTTGTGGCTGGCATTAGGTAACAATTCAACTCTACAAGCTGTTGTGGCTGGCATTAGGTAACAATCCAACTCTATTGGCTTTCATGTCTGGCATTAGGTAACAATTGGACTCTACAGGCTGTTGTGGCTGGCATTAGGTAACAATTCAATTCTACAGGCTGCTGTGGCTGGCATTAGGTAACAATTGGACTCTACAGGCTGTTGTGGCTGGCATTAGGTAACAAAAGCTAATACTTTAGAGAGGTTGCTTACTGCTCATTTCACTTGCAAACAAGGTTTCCAACTGAGACAAGATAAAAGTGTTGAGAAAATATATAGGGAGTTAATTAATCCTAAATGTTGTATACCTGATGATAATTTAGAACTGTTACATTTACTAAAGTTATATAATGTTCAATTTTGAATCATTGCAGACTTTAGTTTTAAATTCAAAAGATTCAGTGCAATGCAAACTTGATGAAACCACTTGCCTACCATGCTAAATTCCCATAGGAGTTGTCAACATATTAAATTCCCATAAGAGAATTTGTATACCATGCTAAATTTGCTTATGACCAATTGTCTACCATGCTTAATTCTCATAAGAGCATTAGTCTGCTAAATTCAGATATAAGTAATTGTCTACCATGCTAAATTCCCACTGGACCATTTTTTCTATGATGCTAAATTCTCATATGACCATTTGTCTACTATGCTAAATTCTCATAAGATCATTTGTCTACCATTCTCATAGAATTTTTTGTCTGCCATGATAAATTCCCAACAGAACACAATCTGTTCAATATTGATCAATTACCATCGTTATTAGTGCATAAAACAGCTCTTACTTGACAGCCCTGTTGTTAATAGTGCATAAGACAGCTCCTACTTGACAGCCCTGTTGTTGATAGTGCATAACACAGCTCTTACTTGACAGCCCTGTTGTTAATAGTGCATAACACAGCTCCTACTTGACAGCCCTGTTGTTATTAGTGCATAACACAGCTCCTACTTGACAGCCCTGTTGTTGATAGTGCATAAGACATCTCTTACTTGACAGCCCTGTTGTTATTAGTGCATAAGACAGCTCCTACTTGACAGCCCTGTTGTTGATAGTGCATAACACAGCTCCTACTTGACAGCCCTGTTGTTAATAGTGCATAACACAGCTCTTACTTGACAGCCCTGTTATTATTAGTGCATAAGACATCTCTTACTTGACAGCCCTGTTGTTATTAGTGCATAAGACATCTCTTACTTGACAGCCCTGTTGTTATTAGTGCATAAGACAGCTCTCACTTAGTGTATAACACATCTCTTACTTGACAGCCCTGTTGTTAGATGGCCAACATAAGTCACCTGTTAACTTTCATTTGAATACATACTACTATGTAAGCTTGCAGTTAGATGGCATTCTTAAAATAGAAATATCATTTTATGTTCTGCATGTCACCTAAGGTTTGGTAGAATCATATGGGGATTGATGTATAGGAGAGTAGCACTGGGTTACTGGGAGGTGGTCGAAGTTCAAAATATAAAAATAGCAGCGAGTGACAATTTTGAAAAACAACCTACCGGTGTTTGATAAAAAATGCATATGTGTCATCAAAGCCAGATGACATAATGTATGCAATGGGTTTTTTGTTATGAGGTCATTGTCCAGAAAGGAATGGTTATGCAGACTTACCATGTTAAGCTATAGAAGTACAGTGGGACCCCGCTATAACACGGTAGTTGGGAGCCATAGAATCCGACCGGGCTATGAACCGAACCGTGTTATAAGCAACCATGTACAATACCAACACATTTTTGGATTTAATTGAAGGGGGGGGGGGTACATAAAGACGGGTGCGAAAATGCATGGCACAATTACCATTTTTGATCAATATATATTAAATGAGAAAAACATTTGCTGTGGTAACAGAAATTGCAGATTTAATATATTACTTTATTCAGAGAACCATGCATTATACATTATACACGTATAATCTATTACATGAAAAGAGTATCAACACCGTGTACTCACCAGCGAATCTTGTAACATACACTGAATCCATAATACAAATATTTCCATTGAAAACATCCACACAAGGATGTAAAATATTCAATAATTTTGTCACAGATCATTATGTGACTGAATTCAATGAAAAGAAAAAAACAAAAATTACGTAACGGGTGTACGTAATGAATGATGAAATAGTACATGTCCGTAGATTAAATAATGGAAGCTAAAGTGTATTCTTATAATAACTACATGTACATCTCAGGATCTTTCTGTCTCTGAATTCAGTCATTGTAAATTTCAGCACCCAAGCTGCTAGTCAAAGTCCTTTGAACTTGCCGCCCAGCTATTGCGTCATGTTCTTTTGATGTACTCTAATACAGCAGGCGAACTGGCTGTATTTTATAACCACTGAATTATGTCACTGTTTAGCTCGGCAGTTCACTTTGATGATAAACAATGTACTTAAATTGATAGATTTATACATTCTGGTGAGAATCTTTTATCAACCCCCGCATTGGCTATTGCTTAGTTGTGTATGAAATTAAGAGAACATATATCGGAGATTATTAGAGCAACGATTGTATTCAGAATGCATTCAAGACAAACACAAAGTAGACACGATGGCTTCATTACTCAGGAATCAGTAATTATAATATTGACACTTATGAGCTGTAATTTTTCAACAATAAACAAAGATCAAAGTTCTCAGTAGGCCCAGCAATTGGTTTGTATTACAGATGTTTATTTTGGCACAAAACTAGAAGAAATTTGATAATACATTTTCTACACGTTCTTTTTCGCACTGTTTACATGAATATGAGAATGATAATTAAACTCTTGACGTATTTTTTGTTTTTTCATACTTAAAAAAAAATTTTTCTTTTTTTTGGTCTTTGAGAAAAATACCTGTAATAACTTACCCGAAATTTCGGGAGCCATGCCACGACCGGGTTATATCCGAATTCGGGTTATAGCGGGGCGGGTTATAGCGGGTCCCACTGTAGTTACAATTGTTCAGTACATTAAAAAAGGCTTCATTGTTGTTATCCTTGTAAAATTTTGATTTAAATTCATCAAGCGTCATTAAAATGAAAATAAGCAAAAGAAAATATACAGTTGTTTTCTGATGTGCATCGTGGTATTGACTTTTAGAAAAAGATGTCATTTTATATCTGCATTAATTTTGCAGAGGTCTTGTTCATTAAAAAGTTAAAAATAAGAGACTTACTATTGTAATAATATTAATTATATTTCTTTTGCTGTTTCTTAAATTAAAATTGTTTCTTTGTATAAAGGTAGAATCTGCTTGAAACATCAAAAGTTCATATTTAGAGAATAAAATATATTGATGATTTGAGAATAAAATATATTTATATTTAGAGAATAAAATATGTTCATGTTTAGAGAATAAAATATATTGATGATTTGAGAATAAAATATTTTTATGTTTAGAGAATAAAATATATTGATGATTTGAGAATAAAATATTTTTATGTTTAGAGAATAAAATATTTTTATGTTTAGAGTATAAAATATATTGATGATTTGAGAATAAAATATTTTTATGTTTAGAGAATAAAATATTTTTATGTTTAGAGAATAAAATATATTTGTGTTTAGAGAATAAAAAATATTTATATTTAGAGAATAAAATATTTTTATGTTTAGAGAATAAAATATTTTTATGTTTAGAGAATAAAATATATTGATGATTTGAGAATAAAATATATTTATGTTTAGAGAATAAAATATATTGATGATTTGAGAATAAAATATATTTATGTTTAGAGAATAAAATATATTGATGATTTGAGAATAAAATATATTTATGTTTAGAGAATAAAATATATTGATGATTTGAGAATAAAATATATTTATGTTTAGAGAATAAAATATTTTTATGTTTAGAGAATTAAATATACTTATGTTTAGAGAATAAAATATATTGATGATTTGAGAATAAAATATTTTTATGTTTAGAGTATAAAATATATTGATGATTTGAGAATAAAATATTTTTATGTTTAGAGAATAAAATATATTTATGTTTAGAGAATAAAATATATTTATGTTTAGAGAATAAAATATATTTATGTATAGAGAATAAAATATATTTATATTTAGAGAATAAAATATATTTATGTTTAGAGAATAAAATATATTGATGATTTGAGAATAAAATATTTTTATGTTTAGAGAATAAAATATATTGATGATTTGAGAATAAAATATATTTATGTTTAGAGAATAAATTATATTGATGATTTGAGAATAAAATATTTTTATGTTTAGACAATAAAATATTTTTATGTTTAGAGAATAAAATATACTTATGTTTAGAGAATAAAATATATTGATGATTTGAGAATAAAATATTTTTATGTTTAGAGAATAAAATATATTGATGATTTGAGAATAAAATATTTTTATGTTTAGAGAATAAAATATATTTATGTTTAGAGAATAAAATATATTTATGTTTAGAGAATAAAATATATTAATATATACAGAATAAAATATATTTATATTTAGAGAATAAAATATATTTATGTTTAGAGAATAAAATATATTGATGATTTGAGAATAAAATATTTTTATGTTTAGAGAATAAAATATATTGATGATTTGAGAATAAAATATATTTATGTTTAGAGAATAAAATATATTGATGATTTGAGAATAAAATATTTTTATGTTTAGAGAATAAAATATATTGATGATTTGAGAATAAAATATATTTATGTTTAGAGAATAAAATATATTGATGATTTGAGAATAAAATATATTTATGTTTAGAGAATAAAATATTTTTATGTTTAGAGAATAAAATATATTTAATTTAGAGAATAAAATATATTTATGTTTAGAGAATAAAATATATTTATGTTTAGAGAATAAAATATATTTATGTTTAGAGAATAAAATATTTTATGTTTAGAGAATAAAATATATTTATGTTTAGAGAATAAAATATTTTTATGTTTAGAGAATAAAATATATTTATGTTTAGAGAATAAAATATATTTATATTTAGAGAATAAAATATATTTATGTTTAGAGAATAAAATATTTTTATGTTTAGAGAATAAAATATACTTATGTTTAGAGAATAAAATATATTGATGATTTGAGAATAAAATATTTTTATGTTTAGAGAATAAAATATATTGATGATTTGAGAATAAAATATTTTTATGTTTAGAGAATAAAATATTTTTATGTTTAGAGTATAAAATATATTGATGATTTGAGAATAAAATATTTTTATGTTTAGAGAATAAAATATTTTTATGTTTAGAGAATAAAATATATTTGTGTTTAGAGAATAAAAAATATTTATATTTAGAGAATAAAATATTTTTATGTTTAGAGAATAAAATATTTTTATGTTTAGAGAATAAAATATATTGATGATTTGAGAATAAAATATATTTATGTTTAGAGAATAAAATATATTGATGATTTGAGAATAAAATATATTTATATTTAGAGAATAAAATATATTGATGATTTGAGAATAAAATATATTTATGTTTAGAGAATAAAATATATTGATGATTTGAGAATAAAATATATTTATGTTTAGAGAATAAAATATTTTTATGTTTAGAGAATTAAATATACTTATGTTTAGAGAATAAAATATATTGATGATTTGAGAATAAAATATTTTTATGTTTAGAGTATAAAATATATTGATGATTTGAGGATAAAATATTTTTATGTTTAGAGAATAAAATATATTTATGTTTAGAGAATAAAATATATTTATGTTTAGAGAATAAAATATATTTATGTATAGAGAATGAAATATATTTATATTTAGAGAATAAAATATATTTATGTTTAGAGAATAAAATATATTGATGATTTGAGAATAAAATATTTTTATGTTTAGAGAATAAAATATATTGATGATTTGAGAATAAAATATATTTATGTTTAGAGAATAAATTATATTGATGATTTGAGAATAAAATATTTTTATGTTTAGAGAATAAAATATTTTTATGTTTAGAGAATAAAATATACTTATGTTTAGAGAATAAAATATATTGATGATTTGAGAATAAAATATTTTTATGTTTAGAGAATAAAATATATTGATGATTTGAGAATAAAATATTTTTATGTTTAGAGAATAAAATATATTTATGTTTAGAGAATAAAATATATTTATGTTTAGAGAATAAAATATATTTATGTATAGAGAATAAAATATATTTATATTTAGAGAATAAAATATATTTATGTTTAGAGAATAAAATATATTGATGATTTGAGAATAAAATATTTTTATGTTTAGAGAATAAAATATATTGATGATTTGAGAATAAAATATATTTATGTTTAGAGAATAAAATATATTGATGATTTGAGAATAAAATATTTTTATATTTAGAGAATAAAATATATTGATGATTTGAGAATAATATATATTTATGTTTAGAGAATAAAATATATTGATGATTTGAGAATAAAATATATTTATGTTTAGAGAATAAAATATTTTTATGTTTAGAGAATAAAATATATTTAATTTAGAGAATAAAATATATTTATGTTTAGAGAATAAAATATATTTATGTTTAGAGAATAAAATATATTTATGTTTAGAGAATAAAATATTTTATGTTTAGAGAATAAAATATATTTATGTTTAGAGAATAAAATATTTTTATGTTTAGAGAATAAAATATATTTATGTTTAGAGAATAAAATATATTTATATTTAGAGAATAAAATATATTTATGTTTAGAGAATAAAATATATTTATGATCAAACATATGCAGAGTGTATTGCAATGTTTTAGGGATTGCCCATTGACATTTTAGTTTTGTTTCTCTCATTTTGACAGTTTCCTATCTTTAAAAATGTTAGATGTAGTCTGTATTCAGATGGACAAAAACGATTTGTATGACCTGCAGTAAGTCATTTTTTTCCATGGTATGATATAAATGTGTTTGTCAGATGTTAAATGGAAGCAAGCTTAGTAAACTGAGTTTATACTGTAATAAATTAAATTTAAAAAATGTAATAAATTAAATTTAAAAAATGTAATAAATTAAATTTAAAAAAATGTAATACATTATATTTTTATAGTGTAATAAATTATATTTTTAAAATGCATTATCCATGTATTTATCAATATATGTACATTGTATTTAACACTGGTTTTATTCAAATGGTGGACTACCTTATTGTCAACACTATGTATTTTCTTTGTATTTTTCAATACATTGTATTTGACGCTAGGTTTATCTGACTGGTAAACTACCTGATTGTCAACACTATGCATTTTCCATGTCTTTATCAATACATTGTATTTGACACTAGCTTTATCCGACTGGCGGACTACCTGATTGTCAACACTATGCATGTGCTGGCTGTGAACTCAGTGTCAACACTGCTAAATTATCTGACAGAGCAGCTTCAGAACACACCCACACTAGCTGAGATTCAGGGGCAGGGGGAGGAGGCAAAGGATAAAGATGAGGAGGAGAAGGTAAGAACCTTCATTATAAAATCATATATCACAAATTACCCAACACACAAGAATGGTTTAAAGACCAACAAACATAAAATGTATGAATGCATATTTTACATAGTTACAATAATCAGATTTAACCCAGGGGTAATAAAACTTTTGTGCGTGCATTTTTATTTCATTTGAAGAAACAAATCTCTTGTGAATTAAATTGAAGTAAATCCAGAATTAAATGAAAGTTAATTAAGTTTATATTCTGTCAGATTTTAAAAAGAATTCATTGGTTTTCAGAATATGGATTTTTTTTATATGCATAATCTGTGGTGTGTTAGAAATATTGCTATGTCCGTCTGTCTGTCTGTCTTTGTCCATGAACATTTTAATTTCTAAGATAAACTCAGAACATTCAAGATATTGATATCATAGATTGGCACACATGTCAAGGAGTCTGCATAGAGGTGTCTTTTCATACACAGAATATTCTACATTTGTTTAGTATGTATATTTAGAACAAAGTGTGGCATAAGTAGTCCATAAATTGACAGTACTAGTGTAGCATAAGTAGTCCATAAATTGACAGTACTAGTAGCATAAGTAGTCCATAAATGAACAGTACTAGTGTAGCATAAGTAGTCCATGAATTGACAGTCTGATCATAGATTGTTAGTATATTACTTGTGAGTGATAACTAGTACATAAGTTAGTCATTGTACAAGAGACTAACTTGTGAGTGATAGGGTAAATAAATCATAACTAGTACATAAGTTAGTCATTGTAAAAGAGACTCAGATTATTGTTAAAAGTTGTGGTGTTACAAACCTTTGTCGAATTAGAAAGGCATTTTAATATTAGTTATATTGACCTACAATTGTCATTATCCACATTATTATTTGGTTCTATGTGCGTTTATAAATGGGTTTGTGAGTTATCTAGACAGAAATTAAGAAGCAAGTATTATCAGTCATGGACCTTAGGGGACTTTCATTAGGGGACTTTCATTAGGGTATTTTCATTTTGGGAACTTTGATTAGGAGACTTTCATTAAGGGATTTTCATTAGAAAACTTTCATTTGGGTATTTTCATTAAGGGATTTTCATTAGGGGACTTTCATTAGGGTACTTTCATTAGGGGACTTTCATTAGGGTATTTTCATTTTGGGAACTTTGATTAGGAGACTTTCATTAAGGGATTTTCATTAGAAAACTTTCATTTGGGTATTTTCATTAAGGGATTTTCATTAGGGGACTTTCATTAGGGGACTTTCATTAGGGTATTTTCTTTTGGGAACATTGATTAGGAGACTTTCAGTAGGGGATTTTCATTAAAAAACTTTCATTAGGGTATTTTCATTAAGGGATTTTCATTAGGAGAATTCCTTAGGAGACTTGCATGAGGGTATTTTCATTAGGGTATTTTCATTAAGGGATTTTCATTAGGGTACTTTCATTAGGGTATTTTCATTAGGGTACTTTCATTAGGGTACTTTCATTAGGGTACTTTCATTAGGGTATTTTTATTAGGGTATTTTCATTAGGGTATTTTCATTAGGAGAGTTTCATTAGGAGACTTGCATGAGGGTATTTTCATTAGGGTATTTTTATTAGGGTACTTTCATTAGGAGAGTTTTAATAGGGTTATTTCATTAAGGGCATTTCATTAGGGGACTTTATATTAGATGGTATGGAGGTGGTTGTGGGTTATGGGTAAATTTGACATCTTGAAAGCTAAAGTTTGTATTCCTGCTAAAATAGTTTTGTAACCCTGAGACCTGTTTGAGTGGTTATCACATGGACTTGATAGTTATTCAGAATAATGTAGCTCTGAGACCTGTTTACTGTATTTCATATTATTTTTTGTACATGAAAAAAGAACTACATGTATTAATTTCAGTGTACAAAAAATTAATTGTAAAATAAATAATTATCATTTGGTGATACTGGCCATGTATGAAAAATAAAGGGATTGTACCTGAACAAGTTGTGTGGAGCACATGCTACTCAACAACCTGATGGTACAAACATACTTAAAGTAAACATATATTTTCTGTTGCATTTTGCTCTCACCTAAATAATAGTGATAGACATGTATACATTAATGAATGAAGAGTAAATAATAATGAAAGAGGGATATATAGTAATGAATAAGAGTAAATAATAATGAATAAGGGAAATATTGTAATGAAAGATGAGCAAATAATAATGAATGAGAGGTGTATCATAATGAATGAAGAGTAACTAATAATGAAAGAGGGATATATAGTAATGAAAGAAGATTAAATAATAATGAATGATGGGTATATAATAATAAGAGTAAATAATAATGAATGAGTGGTATATATTAAAGAATGAAGAGTAAATAATAATGAAAGAGGGATATATATTAATGAATCAGAATAAATAATAATAATGAATAAGAGGTATATTGTAATGAAAGATGAGCAAATAATAATGAATAAGTGGCATATAGTAATGAATGAAGAGTAACTAATATTGTAATGAAAGATGAGCAAATAATAATGAATGAGAGGTGTATCATAATGAATGAAGAGTAACTAATAATGAAAGAGGGATATATAGTAATGAAAGAAGATTAAATAATAATGAATGATGGGTATATAATAATAAGAGTAAATAATAATGAATGAGTGGTATATATTAAAGAATGAAGAGTAAATAATAATGAATAAGGGATATATAATAATAATGAATAAGGGGTATATATGATAGTTTATATGGTAATGAATAAGAGTAAATAATAATGAATAAGGGGTATATTGTAATGAAAGATGAGCAAATAATAATGAATGAGGGGTATATAATAATTACTAAGAGTAAATAATAATGAATGAGTGGTATATATTAATGAATGAAGAGTAAATAATAATGAATAAGGGGTATATGATAATGAATATGAAGTATATAGTAATGAATGAAGAGTTATTCAATGATGAATAATGGGTATATATGGTAATGAATAAGAGTAAATAATGATGAATGAGGGAGTATATTGTAATGAATGAAGAGTTAATAATGATGAATAATGGGTATATATGGTAATGAATAAGAGTAAATAATGATGAATGAGGGAGTATATTGTAATGAATGAAGAGTTAATAATGATGAATAATGGGTATATATGGTAATGAATAAGAGTAAATAATGATGAATAATGGGTATATATTGTAATGAATGAAGAGTAAATAATGATGAATAATGGGTATATATGGTAATGAATTAGAGTAAATAATGATGAATGAGGGAGTATATTGTAATGAATGAAGAGTTAATAATGATGAATAAAGGGTATATAGTAATGAATAACAGTAAAAAATGATGAATAAGGGGTATATGGTAATGAATGAATAGTAAATAATAACTAAAAGGGGTATATAGTAATGAATATGAGTATATTATACAAATATATCCACTATGGTGTCAACATTTATAAGAATTCTAGACTGAATTTGCAGAGAATATGAAGCACCATCGCTCTTTCCATCAACTTTGTGCACATCTTTTAATTTGTTTGAGCAGAAATTATTATTCAAATCTCTTTGCATATATATTTCATCTTTCACCTTTGTTTTGAACCCTTTCATTGTCAAATCCCATTGTGCATCAATTTCATAGGCATTTTTTCAAAGATGTTTTGCTTATGATTGAGCAGACATAAATATTTCCTAATATAATTGTTGACAAGTGTTGTACGTGGCTGATGTTGTAACAGGAGTATTTTTTATACTATAGACATATTAGCAGATACCATGTTGTTTTGGGAAAATATTTCCATTGAAAAAATGTTGGTCCCATTTTAATTCTAAATAAATGATTGGACCAATTTACTATTGTACTATTCATAACTATATCTGAAAATCAGTAGGAACTGTCTTGTGACATATGACAACTGTCTTATGACACATGACAACTGTCTTATGACACATGACAACTGTCATGACACATTACATTTTAGTTTTTAATAGTATAAAAATGAAAATGCTGCCATTAGGGCTTGGCTCTCATTCTTATTTCATTGTGGCTATATCTGGGTCAGCATGCCAATGAAAGGGCGATAAACCTATTTTTATCTGTAACCTTTGAACACACTACTAGCATATCTCTTTCATACTAGCATATCTCTTTCATACTAGCATATCTCTTTCATACTTATTTCTGTCCAGATTATATATATGTTGGCATTTATTTCTACTCTTTTTTTGATTTACTGCTTTATTAAATAATGTAGGTGAGGGAAATTAGAAAATGAAGAGTCCATTGTTGTACATTGTCACATCATAAACTGTAAACATTCCTGGATGAAAGAGATATATTTATAAAACTAACTTTGTTTTCAAACTATAGCAAAATACTCACTTTTGCTGAAACAGTTACTTTGTTTGGTTTTGAATTTTGGGCATTTATTGTTATTTATCAGCACAATGTAAGCTACTCATGCAGTAATTTTCACTGGTGGGAAAAGGATTCACATAAGCCCCAGAAAGTGGCACCGACTTATGGGAAGTTAATGGAGAGCTTTCTCACATACTTATTTTAGCTGAACCCAAGACTCAACCAAACATGAACAGAGATGAGATGTCAGTCATGCATAACAGTGAGCACCTTAGACCACATGGCCACCTGGGCACCTCATTTAGTTCATTTCGGGAGATATTTACCCAATACTTTGACATTTATACAAGATAGAGTAAAGAATTTCTTGAGGAAGGGATCTCAAAATTCAAACAATTTCTGTCAAATTTCTTTTGGCATTAATCCCCATAGATAATCTAAATCATCATTATTTTTTATATCAATATTAAATAT
Organism: Unio delphinus; assembly: GCA_029339505.1. Lineage (NCBI taxonomy): Eukaryota > Metazoa > Mollusca > Bivalvia > Unionida > Unionidae > Unio > Unio delphinus. The sequence goes on from JAQISU010000011.1 coordinate 6,466,619, forward strand.
TGCCATTTAGACCAAATTTATGGATCTTTCTAACACAAGGTTGTGTTATGTCAAAATAATTTAATTATGTTATACTTTCTCTTCATTAGAACATATATTTGCTTCAAGAACAGGTACAGTGATTGATTCCAAATATTTAATAAGAATGTACAAGACTGGGCATACTTGTAAATAATCAGTCAGTTCTGTATATGGAACAAACTCAAGTACTCATTGGTATGGATGCATTGGTTATACAGGTCTGGTCTTGTACATTGTATATATAAAAATGGGTGAGCTGTGTGTGTATTAGTTGATGGTATTTAAATTTAACTACAGCTGTTAAAGCAATTGTTACAGGTTGTGATAACAATAATGTCAATATTTCAGTGAATGATTATAATTTTTAACAATAACATCTGTTTAATTTGATCAAGTGTTTGAAGCTTTTTATTTTGTTTCATTTGCTTGCTTATTGAATAAGTTTTAATTTCAACAAATGTCATTTTTGAAATGGAGATAAAATTTTCATTTTATCATAAATAAGTTACAATTTTTTTAAAATTCATTGTGCATTTGTTTTTTAATTATTGTCATTCATCACAAATGAAATTTGTTTTCCGACCAATAAACATGAAAAAATATTTCATAAAGAAAACAATTTCAGCAGCCTATTTTTCACATGAGAAATCATGAAAGTTCTGTCATTTTAGAAAGAAATAATTTTTTAAACAATAGTGATGGACTCTTCCCATATCTACCATGTATGCTCACTGATTAGTTGACTCCAACTGCAAACTATACAGATCTAGATCTGTCATCACACAATGAACTGTCAGATCTGGGTCTATACAGTTTGGTAGGAGTTATTAATAGAACTGTCAGATCTGGGTCTATACAGTTTGTTAGGAGTTATTAATAGAACTGTCAGATCTGGGTCTATAAAGTTTGTTAGGAGTTATTAATAGAACTGTCAGGTCTGGGTCTATACAGTTTGTTAGGAGTTATTAATAGAACTGTCAGATCTGGGTCTATGCAGTTTGTTAGTAGTTATTAATAGAACTGTCAGATCTTGGTCTATAAAGTTTGTTAGGAGTTATTAATAGAACTGTCAGATCTGGGTCTATACAGTTTGTTAGGAGTTATTAATAGCACTGTCAGATCTGGGTCTATAAAGTTTGTTAGGAGTTATTAATAGAACTGTCAGATCTGGGTCTATACAGTTTGTTAGGAGTGATTAATAGAACTGTCAGATCTGAGTCTATAAAGTTTGTTAGGAGTTATTAATAGAACTGTCAGATCTGGGTCTATACAGTTTGTTAGGAGTTATTAATAGAACTGTCAGGTCTGGGTCTATACAGTTTGTTAGGAGTTATTAATAGAACTGTCAGATCTGGGTCTATGCAGTTTGTTAGTAGTTATTAATAGAACTGTCAGATCTTGGTCTATAAAGTTTGTTAGGAGTTATTTATAGAACTGTCAGATCTGGGTCTATACAGTTTGTTAGGAGTTATTAATAGAACTGTCAGATCTGGGTCTATACAGTTTGTTAGGAGTTATTAATAGAACTGTCAGATCTGGGTCTATACAGTTTGTTAGGAGTTATTAATAGCACTGTCAGATCTGGGTCTATAAAGTTTGTTAGGAGTTATTAATAGAACTGTCAGATCTGGGTCTATACTGTTTGTTAGGAGTGATTAATAGAACTGTCAGATCTGGGTCTATAAAGTTTGTTAGGAGTTATTAATAGAACTGTCAGATCTGGGTCTATAAAGTTTGTTAGGAGTTATTAATAGAACTGTCAGATCTGGGTCTATACAGTTTGCTAGGAGTTATTAATAGAACAAAGGACACAGACCCTGATCTAATGGCACTTTATGTAACTATTATGATTGCAGTTGGACTTGACTTATAAGTGAACATGTATGGTATTTATAAAATATCCAGCAAATTTTCCCTTCAACTATAACTAAAACAGATCAATGAATAATTTATGAATAAATTCTTTTAATTCCATCAATAATGAAATGATAAAAAAATTAAAAGGAAAATGAAGTATGATAATTAAAATAGTCAGATAATCCTCCAACCTTTCCAGGCTTCACATTTATTTATCTCTTCTGTTTACCTTATCTCTCAATGAATGGCTTTCCAGGCTGCAATGTCTTCCAATAAATATGTTCCAGATGGGTTTCATCTTCCCTGATTGATCCGATATTTTTATGATTAATCTTTTTTAAAATTACTGCTTATATATAAATAAAACAGTAAATCATATGTTCTAGTATAATTAATATTGAGATTAAATTAACTGCTTTGTTTTGTAAACTTGTATTTGAAAGAAATTGGCTTGTATTTATTGTTATATTTAATCTCATCATCTTATTGAAAAGTCTATAATACGAACAGTAACACTTTACCAATTTCAAACGTTTTCTTGATTAGTTGTGTTTATCATTCGTCCTGATCTATTTTGCTGTGTTTAATCAGGGAAGATAAACTTGCTCTAGTTACCTTTCTTGTCGTACACTTTTTCTAAATTTCAGTTCACATGGCTGTTGGTAATGGAGATATTTTCATTAGGAAAATATTTATTAATATTAAATTAATTTCTTGTAGAAGTTTTACTTACTTTTACTAATAATTTTCGTTCCTTGAAGAGTCTTAGAAGTATTAAGAATTTATCCTTTTTATCTGTCCAACACATCTCTCTGTTGACCTGTAAATTTATTATTTCCATTATTAAGAGAGTCAATACTAGGTGTTAACATTTTAATATGGTATGAGGTAAGGCATGTTTTTAAAAACAATTGTTTTAACAAAAACTTAAAGAGTTAAAATTTGACAAGTTTTTCCCTTTATAATTAGACATTACACTCTCAGCTAAACAAAATACAAATAATGGTTGTTAGAAAACCTATGGTGCAGTGGAATACCTTTGCTTAAGTGATGATATTTAAAGTCTTTTTAGTCTTGTAGATTAATTTTTGGAAAGATTCTCTTTTGGACAGTATTTCTTTTATGATACTGTGAGGCAGACAGCCAAGTATTTTTTGAATGATAAATCCTTGCAGACAGCCTTGTTTTATTTTTATGACAATGTCTGGTTGACAGCCTAGTATTTTTTCTTGATGAAGTCAGGTAGACAGCCTAGTATTATTTCCATGATGCAATCAGACAGACAGCTTAGTATTATTTCCATGAAACAATCACACAGACAGCCTAGTATTATTTCCATGATACAATCAGACAGACACCCTAGTATTATTTCCATGATACAATCAGACAGACAGCCTAGTAATATTTCCTTGATACAATCAGACAGACAGCCTAGTATTATTTCCATGCTACAATCAGACAGATACCCTAGTATTATTTCCGTATTATTTCCATGATAAAGTCAGACAGACAGCCTGGTTTTATTTTTATGACAATGTCTGGCAGACAGCCTAGTATTATATCCATGATGCAATCAGACAGACAGCCTAGTATTATTTCCATGATAAAGTCAGACACACAGCCTAGTATTATTTACATGATAAAGTCAGACAAACACCCTAGTATTTTTTCCTTGATACATTCAGACAGATAGCCTAGTATTTTTCTATAATAATAGTCAGATAGACAGCCTAGTATTTTTTCTGTGATAAAGTCAGGTTGATAGCGTAGGTTTTTTTCTGTGATAAAATTAGAAAAACAGCCTAGTATTTTTTCCATGATAAAATCAGATTAATAGCCTAGTTTTTTTGTGATAAAATTAGGCAGATGGCTTTGTATTTTTTCCATGACAAAGTCAGATTTATAGCGTAGTTTTCTTTTTCTTTCTGTGATAAAATTAGGCAGACAGCCTAGTATTTTTTTCCATGATAAAGTCAGATTGATTGCATAGTGTTTTTCTATGATAAAATTAGACAAACAGCCTAGTATTTTTTCCATGATAAAGTCAGATTGACAGCTTAGTTTTTTTTTCTGTGATAAAATTAGGCACACAGCCTAGCAATTTGCTCATTTCAAAAGGGGTGGGCTAATGGGTTATACCCCTAGTGAATATTTGCCAGAATTTTGCATAAATGGGGATAGGTTGATCTTTCTGATGAATATGTCAAATTAATATTATTGTGAAAGAAAATATCTTCACTTCTTGACAGCCATCACAATCAAGGTGTTTATTGCATGCAGATGTAACTAGCTCTGTTTTTTTCCCTGCCATTGCTGCTGCTGCTGTGTGATCTGTTTCTCACCGTGTGCTGTGTCTCTAACACCCACCCCTCTAGATTCAACAAGTAGAATTACATGTACCAGAAGTGGATCTAAGTGGAACTGAACAGGTAATCTAGTTATAAAGTTCCAGTGTGAATGAAAGCAGTCCAAATATCACACAAAGAATGTCAAACTATAAGGCTAGACATAGCCATAAGGCACTTGATTTGTCACTTTTAAGTCAGACTAAAATGTTACCCAATCAATTTTCCAGATGCTACGGTCTGTTGTTTAGGTCCAAACATAAGTTTTGTTAGCAAAATATAAAAATTACAAGCAAAAGTCCCAAACAGTCTCACTCTAATACTCACTCTATTCAGCCCCACACAATCTCTAATACTTAGTCTTTTCAGCCCCATACAATCTCTAATACTCAGTCTATTCAGCCCCATACAATCTCTAATACTTAGTCTATTTAGCCCCATACAATCTCTAATACTCAGTTTATTCAGCCCCATCAATCTCACTCTATTCAACCCCAAACAATCTCACTCTAATACTCATCATATTCAACTGCAAACAGTCTCACTCTAATACTCACTCTATTCAACTGCAAACAGTCTCACTCTAATACTCACTCTATTCAGTCCCAAATAATCTCACTCAAATAATCACTCTATTCAGTCCCAAACAATCTCACTCTAATACTCAGTGTATTCAGCCCCAAACAATCTCACTCTAATACTCATTCTATTCAACCACAAATAATCTCACTCTAATACTCACTCTATTCAGCCCCAAACAATCTCACTCTATTCAACCCCAAACAATCTCACTCTAATACTCATTATATTCAACTGTAAACAGCCTCACTCTAATACTCACTCTATTCAACTGCAAACAGTCTCACTCTAATACTCACTCTATTCAACACCAAATAATCTCACTCTAATACTCATTATTCAACCGCTTCGGTGGCCTAGTGGTTAGAGCGTCCGCCCCGGAAGCGGGAGGTCGTCGGTTCGATCCCCGGCCGAGTCATACCAAAGACTTACAAAAATGGTACTAACAGCTGCCTCGCTTGACGCTCAGCATTAAGAGGTTAGTGTTAGGACTGGTCGGCCTGGTGTCAGGATAATGTGACTGGGTGAGACATCATGCTACATGTCTGCGGCATGATGTCTCAGTGCTAGACATCACTATAAACTGCCTCAATGCAGACATCGTAGCGATATGACTGAAAAATTGTTAAAGCTACGTTAAAAATCCTAATCAAACAAACAAACAAACAAATACTCATTATTCAGCTCTAAACAATGTCACTCTAATGCTCACTCTATTCAGCCCCAAAAAATCTCACTCTAATACTCATTCTATTCAGCTGCAAACAGTCTCACTCTAATACTCATTCTATTCAACTGCAAATAATCTCAATCTAATACTCACTCTATTCAGTCCCAAATGATCTCACTCAAATACTCACTCTATTCAGTCCCAAACAATCTCACTCTAATACTCATTCTATTCAACCACAAACAATCTCACTCTATTCAACCCCAAACAATCACACTCTAATACTCATTCTATTCAACTGCAGTCTCACTCTAATACTCACTCTATTCAGCCCCAAACAATCTCACTCTATTCAACCCCAAACAATCACACTCTAATACTCATTCTATTCAACTGTAAACAGTCTCACTCTAATACTCACTCTATTCAACTGCAAACAGTCTCACTCTAATACTCACTCTATTCAACCCCAAATAATCTTACTCTAATACTCATTCTATTCAGTCCCAAATAATCTCACTCTATTCAACCCCAAACAATCACACTCTAATACTCATTATATTCAACTGTAAACAGTCTCACTCTAATACTCACTCTATTCAACTGCAAACAGTCTCACTCTAATACTCACTCTATTCAGTCCCAAATAATCTCACTCAAATACTCACTCTATTCAGCCCCAAACAATCACACTCTAATACTCATTATATTCAACTGTAAACAGTCTCACTCTAATATTCAGTCTATTCAGCCCCAAACAATCTCACTCTATTAAACCCCAAACAGTCTCACTCTAATACTCATCATATTTAACTGCAAACAGTCTCACTCTAATACTCAGTCTATTCAGCCCCAAACAATCTCACTCTATTAAACCCCAAACAATCTCACTCTAATACTCATCATATTCAACTGCAAACAGTCTCACTCTAATACTCATTCTATTCAACACCAAATAATCTCACTCTAATACTCATTATTCAGCTCTAAATAATGTCACTCTAATGCTCACTCTATTCAGCCCCAAAAAATCTCACTCTAATACTCATTCTATTCAGCTGCAAACAGTCTCACTCTAATACTCATTCTATTCAACTGCAAATAATCTCAATCTAATACTCACTCTATTCAGTCCCAAATAATCTCACTCAAATACTCACTCTATTCAGTCCCAAACAATCTCACTCTAATACTCATTCTATTCAACCACAAACAATCTCACTCTATTCAACCCCAAACAATCACACTCTAATACTCATTCTATTCAACCGCAATCTCACTCTAATACTCACTCTATTCAGCCCCAAACAATCTCACTCTATTCAACCCCAAACAATCACACTCTAATACTCATTATATTCAACTGCAAACAGTCTCACTCTAATATTCAGTCTATTCAGCCCCAAACAATCTCACTCTATTAAACCCCAAACAATCTCACTCTAATACTCATCATATTCAACTGCAAACAGTCTCACTCTAATACTCAGTCTATTCAGCCCCAAACAATCTCACTCTATTAAACCCCAAACAATCTCACTCTAATACTCATCATATTCAACTGCAAACAGTCTCACTCTAATACTCATTCTATTCAACACCAAATAATCTCACTCTAATACTCATTATTCAGCTCTAAACAATGTCACTCTAATGCTTACTCTATTCAGCCCCAAAAAATCTCACTCTAATACTCATTCTATTCAGCTGCAAACAGTCTCACTCTAATACTCATTCTATTCAACTGCAAATAATCTCAATCTAATACTCACTCTATTCAGTCCCAAATAATCTCACTCAAATACTCACTCTCTTCAGTCCCAAACAATCTCACTCTAATACTCATTCTATTCAACCACAAACAATCTCTCTCTATTCAACCCCAAACAATCACACTCTAATACTCATTCTATTCAACCGCAATCTCACTCTAATACTCACTCTATTCAACTGCAAACAGTCTCACTCTAATACTCAGTCTATTCAGCCCCAAACAATCTCACTCTATTAAACCCCAAACAATCTCACTCTAATACTCATCATATTCAACTGCAAACAGTCTCACTCTAATACTCATTCTATTCAACTGCAAATAATCTCAATCTAATACTCACTCTATTCAATCCCAAATAATCTCACTCAAATACTCACTCTATTCAGTCCCAAACAATCTCACTCTAATACTCATTCTATTCAACTGCAAACAATCTCACTCTAATACTCACTCTATTAGCCACAAACAATCTCACTATTCAACCCCAAACAATCTCACTCTAATACTCATTATATTCAACAGTAAACAGTCTCACTCTAATACTCACTCTATTCAACTGCAAACAGTCTCACTCTAATACTCAGTCTATTCAGCCCCAAACAATCTCACTCTAATAATCATTCTATTCAACCACAAACAATCTCACTCTAATACTCATTATATTCAACTGTAAACAGCCTCACTCTAATACTCACTCTATTCAACTGCAAACAGTCTCACTCTAATACTCACTCTATTCAACACCAAATAATCTCACTCTAATACTCATTATTCAGCTCTAAACAATGTCACTCTAATGCTCACTCTATTCAGCCCCCAAAAATCTCACTCTAATACTCATTCTATTCAGCTGCAAACAGTCTCACTCTAATACTCATTCTATTCAACTGCAAATAATCTCAATGTAATACTCACTCTATTCAGTCCCAAATGATCTCACTCAAATACTCACTCTATTCAGTCCCAAACAATCTCACTCTAAGACTCATTCTATTCAACCACAAACAATCTCACTCTATTCAACCCCAAACAATCTTACTCTAATACTCATTCTATTCAACTGCAATCTCACTCTAATACTCACTCTATTCAGCCCCAAACAATCTCACTTTATTCAACCCCAAACAATCACACTCTAATACTCATTATATTCAACTGTAAACAGTCTCACTCTAATACTCACTCTATTCAACTGCAAACAGTCTCACTCTAATACTCACTCTATTCAACCCCAAATAATCTCACTCTAATACTCATTCTATTCAGTCCCAATTAATCTCACTCTATTCAACCCCAAACAATCACACTCTAATACTCATTATATTCAACTGTAAACAGTCTCACTCTAATACTCACTCTATTCAACTGCAAACAGTCTCACTCTAATACTCACTCTATTCAGTCCCAAATAATCTCACTCAAATACTCACTCTATTCAGCCCCAAACAATCACACTCTAATACTCATTATATTCAACTGTAAACAGTCTCACTCTAATATTCAGTCTATTCAGCCCCAAACAATCTCACTCTATTAAACCCCAAACAGTCTCACTCTAATACTCATCATATTCAACTGCAAACAGTCTCACTCTAATACTCAGTCTATTCAGCCCCAAACAATCTCACTCTATTAAACCCCAAACAATCTCACTCTAATACTCATCATATTCAACTGCAAACAGTCTCACTCTAATACTCATTCTATTCAACACCAAATAATCTCACTCTAATACTCATTATTCAGCTCTAAACAATGTCACTCTAATGCTCACTCTATTCAGCCCCAAAAAATCTCACTCTAATACTCATTCTATTCAGCTGCAAACAGTCTCACTCTAATACTCATTCTATTCAACTGCAAATAATCTCAATCTAATACTCACTCTATTCAGTCCCAAATAATCTCACTCAAATACTCACTCTATTCAGTCCCAAACAATCTCACTCTAATACTCATTCTATTCAACCACAAACAATCTCACTCTATTCAACCCCAAACAATCACACTCTAATACTCATTCTATTCAACTGCAATCTCACTCTAATACTCACTCTATTCAGCCCCAAACAATCTCACTCTATTCAACCCCAAACAATCACACTCTAATACTCATTATATTCAACTGTAAACAGTCTCACTCTAATATTCAGTCTATTCAGCCCCAAACAATCTCACTCTATTAAACCCCAAACAATCTCACTCTAATACTCATCATATTCAACTGCAAACAGTCTAACTCTAATACTCAGTCTATTAAGCCCCAAACAATCTCACTCTATTAAACCCCAAACAATCTCACTCTAATACTCATCATATTCAACTGCAAACAGTCTCACTCTAATACTCATTCTATTCAACACCAAATAATCTCACTCTAATACTCATTATTCAGCTCTAAACAATGTCACTCTAATGCTCACTCTATTCAGCCCCAAAAAATCTCACTCTAATACTCATTCTATTCAGCTGCAAACAGTCTCACTCTAATACTCATTCTATTCAACTGCAAATAATCTCAATCTAATACTCACTCTATTCAGTCCCAAATAATCTCACTCAAATACTCACTCTATTCAGTCCCAAACAATCTCACTCTAATACTCATTCTATTCAACCACAAACAATCTCTCTCTATTCAACCCCAAACAATCACACTCTAATACTCATTCTATTCAACCGCAATCTCACTCTAATACTCACTCTATTCAACTGCAAACAGTCTCACTCTAATACTCAGTCTATTCAGCCCCAAACAATCTCACTCTATTAAACCCCAAACAATCTCACTCTAATACTCATCATATTCAACTGCAAACAGTCTCACTCTAATACTCATTCTATTCAACTGCAAATAATCTCAATCTAATACTCACTCTATTCAATCCCAAATAATCTCACTCAAATACTCACTCTATTCAGTCCCAAACAATCTCACTCTAATACTCATTCTATTCAACTGCAAACAATCTCACTCTAATACTCACTCTATTAGCCACAAACAATCTCACTATTCAACCCCAAACAATCTCACTCTAATACTCATTAAATTCAACAGTAAACAGTCTCACTCTAATACTCACTCTATTCAACTGCAAACAGTCTCACTCTAATACTCAGTCTATTCAGCCCCAAACAATCTCACTCTAATAATCATTCTATTCAACCACAAACAATCTCACTCTAATACTCTATTCAGCCCCAAACAATCTCACTCTATTAAACCCCAAACAATCTCACTCTAATACTCATCATATTCAACTGCAAACAGTCTCACTCTAATACTCATTCTATTCAACTGCAAATAATCTCAATCTAATACTCACTCTATTCAGTCCCAAATAATCTCACTCAAATATTCACTCTATTCAGTCCCAAATAATCTCACTCTAATACTCACTCTATTCAAACCAAATAATCTGACTCTAATACTCACTCTATTCAAACCAAACAATGTCACTCTAATATTCACTGTATTCAGCCCCAAACAATCTCACTCTAATACTCTATTCAGAATCTTATGTTTGATTGACTAGGATTAAATCACGGAACAATCAGATGTCAGAATATTAAGATTGATTCTGATGGTTCTTCTGTCTGATTTACCAAACTGTAACTGATCTTATTTTGGCATGTCTGAGACTGAGGGACAAACCAGGATGGTTAAAAAAAAAATTAAAATGCATTTTAAGTCTTCAGAGAGTGAGAGAGAATCAAAAGGTGTCCCAATATTTAGGGTGTTTGATATTTAGTGTAAAGGTGATAAAGGTGATAGAATATCTTGTGCACAGATGATTTAGTGTTAAAGAGTATCAAAGAGTATCTGGAGAACTGAGGAACCAACTGTAAAGAGTATCACAGAGTATCTTTAGAACTGAGGAACCAACTTTAAAGAGTATCATCAAGTATCTGGAGAACTGAGGAACCAACTGTAAAGATTATCATTGAGTAACTGGAGAACTGAGGAATGAATTGTAAAGAGTATCACATAAGATCTTGAGAACTGAGGAACCAACTTAAAAGAATATCACAGAATATCTTGAGAACTGAGGAACCAACTTAAAAGAATATCACAGAATATCTTGAGAACTAAGGAACTGACTTTAAAGAGTATCACAGAGAATCTTTAGAACTGAGGAACCAACTTTAAAGAGTATCACAGAGTATCTTGATAACTGAGTAACCAACTTTAAAGAGTATCACAGAGTATCTTGAGAACTAAGGAACCAACTTAAAAGAGTATCACAGAATATCTTGAGAACTAAGGAACCAACTTTAAAGAGTATCACAGAATATCTTGAGAACTGAGGAACTGACTTTAAAGAGTATCACAGAGTACCTTGAGAACTAAGAAACCAACTTTAAAGAGTATCACAGAGTATCTTGATAACTGAGGAACCAACTTAAAAGTTATCAGAGTTTCTTGTGAACTGAGGAACCAACTTTAAAGAGTATCACAGAGTTTCTTGAGAACTAAAAAAACAACTTTATCACAGAGTATCTTGATAACTGATGAACCAACTTTAAAGAGTATCACAGAATATCTTGAGAACTGAGGAACCAACTTTAAAGAGTATCACAGAGTTTCTTGAGAAACCAACTAGAATATATGACATTCATGGATTTTTGCATAATGTGTACCAAGTGCAAACAGTACAGAACCACAAATACCATTATGTAATCTAGCATCACATAATGTATTGGGATACAAACAAGGAACTTGGAGGTATTAGAGTGCAAAGTTGTTAGAGTACAATGAATTAATTTTGAACTCTTTGGACTCTGATATTTGTTTGCTTTGTGTTGGGCAAGAGTTTTACAAATACAAAGTTAAAGTCCATTTAAAAACAGTCATGTTGATGTACCTTCCTTTTCAGTTTGTAAAAAGTAAGTTAATTTAAAAAAAAAAATCAATCAGGTATACTGTTCTTGTTTTGAAAATTAAAGTTCATTACAGACAGATGAGCAGGCTTTTCATATACTGTATGTGTATTAACATAGAAAACAAGTATTAGGCACATTGATACAGACTATTTGAACATTTACAGAAAATAATCAGTTACTGTATATACTCACATATAAGTTGAGGTCAGATACATACAACATAGACCATAGACTATTTGAACATTTACAGAAAATAATCAGCTACTGTATATTTTCACTTATAAGTTGAGGTCAGATACATACAACATAGACCATAGACTATTTGAACATTTACAGAAAATAATCAGGTACCATATATTCTCACATATAAGTTGAGGTCATATACATACAACATACACCATGATCTTCAATCACAAATGTGCAAGCAAAAATTAGGGTTGTTAGTTATAATAACAACTTGCAGAGACCCATCTCTATTGGCACATTTTTAGATGAGATTGGGTATGAAGTTTGCAGAAAGACCTAGTTTATAAATGAATATATATGTAAATAATTCATTTGTTATCCCAGTGATAAAAGCAGATTAAAGCTTCTTTTAATTTTGTTGCTATGTCATATTTAAAGTTAATCCATTACATCAGCCATATGTTTTTGAATAAAATAATAACAAAATAAATACTTCAAATGTTAGCAACAAATTCATTCATTATTCATGACTTTTACATCACAATGATGCTGTCAGAGATTTCCATGAAATATTGTCAAAAAGTTTCATTTTGTTTTCATTTTTTTCTCATCTAGGATGAAGAGGAGACCCCAGTGTCACCTCCACTGTATATCACTGAGTTTATCCTTGAGCCCAACCAGGTATTGTTTGAACCTGATGTTGAACAGTTCCAGGAAGGAATTTCTGAGGTCATCAAAAGATTCCAGGATGCAGTTCTGAGTGTACAAAATCTTGTTCCAGACACTTACTTTGATGCATTTACAAGGTATGATAAAGAAATTTTAATTTTTCTTGTAATTATTGTAAATATTGCAAATACCCATGCCTATTACTGCATATTTCTAAAACCCCATTTATCTCCCACTTACCCCTCCAAAACCCATTTATCTCCCATTTACCCCACCAAACCCCATTTATCTCCCACTTACCCCTCCAAACCCCATTTATCTCCCACTTACCCCTTCAAACCCCATTTATCTCCCACTTACCCCTCCAAACCTGTTATACATGCAATATGTGCTCACTTATAAATTTAGTTCAAATGCAAATAATACAGAACCTCAGTCAATGTAGACCTTGAAAATAATACAGAACCTCAGTCAATGTAGACCTTGAAAATAATACAGAACCTCAGTCAATGTAGACCTTGAAAATAATACAGAGCCTCAGTCAATGTAGACCTTGAAAATAATACAGAACCTCAGTCAATGTAGACCTTGAAAATAATACAGAACCTCAGTCAATGTAGACCTTGAAAATATACAGAACCTCAGTCAATGTAGACCTTGAAAATAATACAGAACCTCAGTCAATGTAGACCTTGAAAATAATACAGAACCTCAATCAATGTAGACCCTGAAAATAATAAGATCCACAATCAACATATACTTTGCAAAATATACAGAACCTACATCAACATAGACCTTGCAAAATATACAGAACCTCAATCAACATAGACCTTGCAAAATATACGGAACCTCAATCAACAGAAACCTTGCAAAATATACAGAATCTCAATCAACATAGACACTGCAAAATATACAGAACCTCAATCAACATAGACGCTGCAAAATATACAGAATCTCAATCAGCATAGACACTGCAAAATATACAGAACCTCAATCAACATAGACACTGCAAAATATACAGAATCTCAATCAACATAGACACTGCAAAATATACAGAACCTCAATCAACATAGACACTGCAAATTATACAGAACCTCAATCAACATAGACCCTGAAGACAACAAAGAACCCGATTTGATGCTGCATAATGCACCTGCAAATAAGTGTCTAAGTTGTTTGTTCTACTTATTGCTCCTGACAAACTACATAGAACCATATCAGGGAGTATATAAATTAATGTATGTAGTGTTATGCATCCTTCTTATATGATGTATATCCAAAGTATGTCAAAAAACATATAATAATGTCATAATAATGACACTAATTACATTTTGTTACACTAACCTTTGACTCCCAGGGGATGAACACAAAAATCAAGGATATCTTATAGATGGTCACCACATGGGCAAACCTGTATATCAGATGTTTGACCCACTGGTTTACAAGTGGAAGTAGTTAGGGATGGTGGACATAGGATATTACAATAGCCACAATACTTTCTACAAAAATGAGTGTGGATATTAGAGTTACTTACCATGAGTGGATATTAGAGTTACTTCCCTGACTTTGGCCAGTTGTTATGCATTTGTTTTACTTTACAGAAAACAACAATAGTTTTGTTGTTCTGGATATGTAAAGCAAATGTTTATTAACTATTGATGGAGTACCATGGAAATTATTGATGTCATCATATACTGTGATGCTGCACAATGCAATAAATTTTTACCAATGATGCAGACAGTGTGTTTATATGAGTCTCATTCAGATTGGAAATAAATCTTGCATAGTAATGATTGTAGTCATGTGACCATACATTGAATCATTTTCTTTAGTTCACACGTGAAAATATAAAAAATTAAGGAAGTAAGCCATACATTACACACACACACACACACACACACACACACACACACACACACACACACACACACACATACATACATAAACAAAATACATACATAAACAAAATATATACATAAACAACATATACACACATAAAAACAATCAGTGTAGTAAATATTAATAATGTATTGAAATTTTTTGTAAGTTGCATTGAAGTTTCAAAATTACAGTCTCAGCGTATAATTGAGGAAATATTTCATAGAATTCTCTTTTTGCAGGCCAATTATAAATAACAAGTTTGAGGAGAAAACATGTGGTGAAGGTCCTAGTCTGTCTACCATGTTTGAAGATGACAAGCATCTACAGAACATAATCCACAGCATTAGGGTGAGTACCAGTCTATAGCATGTCCAGTAGAACTAGTCAAGTTAAAATTACTTTCTATGTTTGATTTGGAAACCAGTCAAAACTTTATTTAAATTCATAATCTTTGATTCAGTCTCTCTTTCAGCTTGTGATCATACAATAGACATTTAGGGAATCTTTCCATTTTTTTTTAAAGATGCCTGGAATACTTGTTTGTAATCATGTTAAATTTTGAAGTTTTCAAATTGCAGAAAATATAAATAAATATCTAATTTCTCCCAATATTTTTAGTTGAATTTTCTGTTTTGGGTTTACCAGATTGAGATTTTGGAATATCCTTATTAATGATCAGTTGGTAGAATGTCTGTTCAAGGAATATTTAGCATTGATGTATTTTACACAGATTTGAATGTTTCTTAAAAGAGTATTTCCATATATCTAACCAAATGTTTAGACTTTCTGTAAATTTGAGGAATTTCTTAATTCTTCTTTTTAGAAATAATGAGACTTCCGTGTACAAATTTTTAAAAAAAGTGATTTTGTATCATGTTCATTGTCTCTGGTCCTGATAAAAAAAAATTTGTTTTGAATTGTCATAATCAAGATAGAATGTAAAATCTATTCAATGAGGATTAAAAGAATTTGAGTGAAATGCAGGCCAGAAAGCCAAGTAATTAAATCAGTGGCCTGTTCCCAATCCAGGCTGGCACATTTTTAACCCATATAGATATTTTTTGATGAATCCATGTCTACACCATAGTGTAAAATGATAATTACCCAGTTTTAGAGGTCAAAGTCATTAGTGGGAATAGATTTAAAGGCCATGTGTAATTTTTGTTGTGCTCTTATTTCCAATCAATCAACTAAATTTACAGACATTTTAAAGGAATTTGTAGTACTTACCCAGACTTCTTTGCCAAACACTTATACCTCTGGTTATTAGGTAGATAGCAGTCAGGTGAAAGATTTCAGGCTCACTTGGGACTTTTGTTAACTCATGTTTTCACCTTTCACTTTCAAAGACTATTTTAGACCCATGTATTAGGTTAAAAATCGAATATGTAGTGTGATCACATGTGTCAGGTCAAATTTAGGGAAACAATTGTATGACACTTTGTGACTTTCTTTTGTAGGAGGCCTTGACGGCTGCCTTCAATGCTGCCAATCAGTATGCTGACACATTTGAAACTCATCGTGAATTCTACAGAGAGAATGAAAGTCTAGATTTGGAGGTTCTCAAGAAAGAAGAACATGGTTTGTACACAATACAATAGTTAGCAGAAAATCAGCTTCAACTTCATGGCTTCTGGCTAAAATGATCCATAATGTAAGAATATGGGTGAAGTCATATGAATACTTGAAAATGTAAGAATATGGGTATAGCTATATGAAGACTTCAAAAATGTAAGAATGTGGGTAAGGCAATATGAATACTTGAAAATGTAAGAATATGGGTATAGTAATACGAATACTTGAAAATGTAAGAATATTGGTATAGCTATATGAATACTTGAAAATGTAAGAATATTGGTATAGCTATATGAATACTTGAAAATGTAAGAATATTGGTATAGCTATATGAATACTTGAAAATGTAAGAATATTGGTATAGCTATATGAATACTTGAAAATGTAAGAATATGGGTATAGCTATATTTTTATTTGCTTATTTTTTATATTTCATTCTACCTATTAAGGAATACACATTTGAGGGGGGTAGAGTTTTAAAAAATCTTGTTTGACTTAATAAGGAATACACATTAGGGATAGAGTTTATTTCTTTTATCTGATTTTACCTTCTAAGGAATACACATTGCAGTTTGAGTTGACTTTTATGCAAGGACTGATTAATTATCAGCTGCTGATTGATTGAGGATTTGCTGACAATAAGGCCAAGCCAAATCTACATGAAAGCGACATTGGTTTGATTCTTAATGATTTGCTGACAGAAAGGTCAAGCCAAATCTGCATGAAAGTGGCATTGGTTTGATTCTTATTGATTTGCTGACAATAAGGCCAAGCCAAATGTACATGAAAGTGGCATTTCTTTGATTCCTAATGATTTGCTGACAATAAGGCCAAGCCAGATCTACACGAAAGTGGCACTCGTTTGATTCTTAATGATTTGCTGACAATAAGGCCAAGCCAGATCTACACGAAAGTGGCACTCGTTTGATTCTTAATGATTTGCTGACAATAAGGCCAAGCCAAATCTACATGAAAGTGGTATTTATTTGATTTCTAACGATTTGCTGAACAAGAAGGCCAAGCCAAATCTGCATGAAAGTGGCATTGGTTTGATTCTTAATAAAGCATCGCCTGATCATAAGTTACAACAATTGTTTGCTGAGGCATTAATATGTATGATTAGGCATTTATGTGAATGATTAGGCATTAATGTATATGATTAGGCATTAATATGAATGATTAGGTATTAATGTATATGAATAATCATTAATATGAATGATTAGGCATTAATGTATATGATTAGGCATTAATGTGAATGATTAGGCATTAATGTGTATGATTAGGCATTAATATGAATGATTAGGCATTAATGTATATGAATAATCATTAATATGAATGATTAGGCATTAATGTATATGATTAGGCATTAATGTGAATGATTAGGCATTAATGTGAATGATTAGGCATTAATGTGTATGATTAGGCATTAATATGAATGATTAGGCATTAATGTGAATGATTAGGCATTAATGTGAATGATTAGGCATTTATGTGAATGATTAGGCATTAATGTGTATGATTAGGCATTAATGTGAATGATTAAGCATTTATGTGAATGATTGGGCATTAATGTGTATGATTAGGCATTTACTTACATTATTATTAAGGCAAATTAATTGTTTTTTGATTTTACAGTTTAACACATCTTTTGTGAAATATTTCCTTATATTTAATTAAAAATTGTAGATCACAGCTATATATAAATTCAGGATTTTATGAAGCATGATGTAGATGGATTTCAATGCAGTTAATAAACAGGATGGTAGTTTCCCATCTTCTTGAAGCAATTTTATATTGATGTGTACTGAATGTATATGTTTACCTTGGTACAAGAGCTAGTGAAACTTGTAAATGGAAATTTACTGTTGTTTTGATCTTTAATATGAGATCATTATTTTGATTAAGAGTTAAGTGTTAGGACTGGTCAGCCTGGTGTGAGAATAATGTGCCTGGGTGGGACATCATGCTACTTGTCTGCATGAGACCCTTTTGCTAGGCATCACTATTAACTGTCACACTGCAGATATTGTAGTGATATGACTGAGAAATTGTTAAAACTGTGTTAATAATCCAAATGCACACACAGATGCATTCAGTTTGAAGTCCCTAATGTGTTTCTGGACTGTGCTTTAAAAACAATTATTAAATGTTTATACAATTTGTATTAGTAAATTCAGAAGTATTAAACTTCTCTATTTGCAGGGAGAATGGGTTACAATATGTATCTTGATGTGCCCTCTGTATAGGCTATATATGTGATGCCTTCATTGGTATGGGTCACAGTATGTATCTTGATGTGCCCTCTGTATAGGTTATATATGTGATGCCTTCATTGGTATGGGTTACAATATGTATCTTGATGTGCCCTCTACATAGGTTATATATGTGATGCCTTCATTGGTATTGGTTACAATATGTATCTTGATGTGCCCTCTACATAGGTTATATATGTGATGCCTTCATTGGTATGGGTTACAATAAGTATCTTGATGTGCCCTCTACATAGGTTATATATGTGATGCCTTCATTGGTATGGGTTTTCTTTAAGTCCTGTATGGACTTCATTTGTTATTGATAGTAAAATCATTGAAGGCATATCTGTTATTGGTAGTAAAGATTTTGAAGGCATATCTGTTATTGGTAGTAAAGATTTTGAAGACATATCTGTTGATGATAGTAAGGACTTTGATGGCATATCTGTTATTGATAGTAAAATCATTGAAGGCATATCTGTTATTGGTAGTAAAGATTTTGAAGGCATATTTGTTGATGATAGTAAGGACTTTGATGGCATATCTGTTATTAATAGTAAAGACGTTTTATATTTTGTATCATTGTAAGTTACTTTTCTTAAGGTGCAAGATGCATTGCTGTTTTTAAATGAATAAAGAATCATTGTTTAGACTTTGATGTGTTCATGCTATATTTCAGATGTGGCATTCTTTGCTGAGTCCCTGAATACTTACCACCATCAGCACAAAATGGCAATGGCCATCAAAGAGAAGCGACCAATTGGAATGCTGCTGGTTGATGCATTAAAGATGAAGAATCTTTTGATTCCATCTCCCCTCAGATGTCTCCATGTAAGTAAATGTTTGATTGAATATATACTGTAATGATTCCATCTCGTATCAGATTCAGATGTCTCCATGTAAGTAAATGTTTGATTGAATATATACTGTAATGATTCCATCTCGTATCAGATTCAGATGTCTCCATGTAAGTAAATGTTTGATTAAATATATACTGTAACAATTTCATCTCCCCTCAGCTGTCTACATGTAAGTCTTCATAACAAATTTTACTTTGAATGTATATTGTTAAGTGCCAAATTTTAGCAACCATAATACATAATTGCAGTTGGAACACTGTAAAGTGCATAGACAAATCTGTGCCAACCAGTTGTTTTTAATATTTCATTTAATATTTGATATAACTTGTTTAGTTTTTGTTGGTTGAACACCAGGTATGTTTGCATGTGTTAAACTATACATGACAAGCAGTATGTTAAGTGGAAGAAGAACCTGGAATTCCCTGGCAGAATCATCATCCCATGAAAAGCTACTGGCAAGCTTTCTCATGTACTCTTGTTGGTAGAGGCAGAATCTCAAACATGCACAGACATGGGTGAGATGTCAGTGATCTTAAAATGTGCACTAGACCACTCAGCCACCAGAGGTCACATAATTTACATAAACTATCATCTATCTACACTCAAAGGTCTATAGTTTCAGGAACACGGAATTAGACATGAACTATCATCAATCTACACTCAAATGTCTATAGTTTCAGGAACATGGAATTAGACATGAACTATCATCAATCTACACTTAAAGGTCCATGGTTGTAGGAGTATGGAATTAAACATAAACTAACATTAGTCCACACTCAAGTGTTCATAGTTTCAGAAAGATGGAATTAGACAGGAACTATCTTCAATCTATACTCAAAGGTCTATAGTTGCAGGAACATGGAGTTAGACATGAACTACCATAATCTACATCCAGAATTCCATAGTTTGCAGGAACACAGAATTAGACATGAACTACCATAATCTACTCTCAGAGGTCCATAGTTTGCAGGAACACGAAATTAGACATGAACTACCATAATCTACACCCCCATAGTTTGCAGGAACACAGAATAAACTAGAATCAGTCTAAACTCAGAGGTCCATAGTTTCAGTAACACAGAATTAACTAGAATCAGTCTAAACTCTGAGGTCCATGGTTTCAGTAACACAGAATTAACTAGAATCAGTCTAAACTCTGAGGTCCATAGTTTCAGTAACACAGAATTAGCTAGAATCAGTCTAAACTCAGAGGTCCATAGTTTCAGTAACATTGAGTTATACATGAACTACCATCAATCTAAATTTAAAATAACTCCATTGTTGCTAGAGTGTGAAAGTTAACAGCATGCAAATTAATAATCATTATTACAGTATTCTGTTTACCTGTTTTAATTTAAAAGCTATTTATTTTTGCTTTTATTGAGAGGAATCTATCTACCAAAAATAGAAATAGCCACCATGTTTTGTATCTTAAATGATACAGATAAAAGTAGTTCCAGTTCTACGTAATTCTATAACCTATGGGTCAAGTCCGGATGAAGCCAGGTCTCAGAATTTGGTCTGTTTGATAAATGTGTTGACACAATTTTGGTCATTTCTTATACATATAACACTGAATCATCAGACTGACCCAGGGTTTTGAATCATCTTCCATAGACTATGCTCATTGGACAAATTTGTATAATTCTGAATACAACAGTCTTCAGTAGACTGTGCTCATGGGGACAAATTTGTATAATTCTGAATACAACAGCCTTCAATAGACTGTGCTCATTGGGACAAATTTGTATAATTTTGAATACAACAGTCTTCAGTAGACTGTGCTCATTGGGACAAATTTGTATAATTTTGAATACAACAGCCTTCAGTAGACTGTGCTCATTGGGACAAATTTGTATAATTTTGAATACAACAGCCTTCAGTAGACTGTGCTCATTGGGACAAATTTATATAATTCTGAATACAACAGCCTTCAGTAGACTGTGCTCATTGGGACAGATTTATATAATTTTGAATACAACAGCCTTCAGTAGACTGTGCTCATTGGGACAAATTTGTATAATTTTGAATACAACAGCCTTCAGTAGACTGTGCTCATTGGGACAAATTTATATAATTTTGAATACAACAGCCTTCAGTAGACTGTGCTCATTGGGACAAATTTATATAATTTTGAATACAACAGCCTTCAGTAGACTGTGCTCATTGGGACAAATTTGTATAATTCTGAATACAACAGTCTTCAGTAGCCTGTGCTCATTGGGACAGATTTATATAATTTTGAATACAACAGCCTTCAGTAGACTGTACATAGAAGCAACATTTTTGTTCTTTTTGGACAGATAGCTCTATATAGTACTATATTTCAGTTTCATTCCTGTTATTAACAGCCATATTTGTTTTCTTACCAGGCAATCAATGAAATGTTACCAGCACTAGCTCGTAAAGAGGTGGATCGACTCATTGCAGAATTACAGGATGCACAGTTCAAGCTTGAGTTTACACCTACCACTACTTTAGAGTTTGTCAAGACTCTTAATTTTCTTGATGAAATCCAAGTCAGGGTAAGATCGGTGTTTAAGTTTCTTTCATGGCATAATTATCAAAATCTTTAATCAAAGTATTTACATTATTTCATGTAAAATATCACAAATGAGTGAAAGTAATTGCATGTCAAATTCAGTGATATAGCACTCCCTCACTCTAAGGTTTTTCATTATATCACAGTTTCTTTTAAATGTCAAGTATAGTCCTGGATCCCATGTTATTACAAGGTTGTAAAAATTATTTGTATGATGTACTTAAGTATAATGTAGTATCCCAATAAGACAGTATGTCATTTGGTTCAAATGGACAGCATTATAATTTGTGAATAATGTACTTCATTATAAGGTGATCCCATTATAAGGCATTATACTCTATGACTTCATGAATTGCATTATAATGAGAGAGTACTGAAATTCATTATTAGGTGATCTCATTATTAGACCATATCTCTGGTTTTGTTGACTGCATTATAATGAGAGAGTACTGAAATTCATTATAAGGTGATCTCATTATAAGAAGTATATTCTTTCCTTGTGGAATGCATTATAATGAAAGGGTAATGAAATTCATTATAAGGTGATCTCATAAGAGAATATACTCTGGTTTCATTGACTGTATTCTAATGAGGGAGTACTGCATAAAAAGAAAGGGATCTGCAATAGTTAGCCATTAAACATGCTGTGGTTTTGAAGGTTAGCTTATTTTCACTAGGGCTTTGTTTCCTTGCCAAAAAGTATGTCAGACTAGATGCAGAGGTTATTTACACATGTATTGAATTTAGCAAGTTCAGTTATCAACAGTTGCTAGCTTATAAATGCTTAGACAAATCATGGTAAACATGAAAACTGAGGTAAAATTTTGGTACATTTCAAAATAAAATAGTTGTGAATAGTCATTTAATATGTAGAATGTGTTGCCAATTGTATTTTTTTCTGCTACAGGTAGAGCCATTAGAGAAAGAAGCATTGGTTGTTAAGGACATGTATGATTTGATTGATCAGTATCAAGTACCAACACCACCAGAGGATATTGCCGTCTATCAGGTAGATACTTTGACATTTTGAAAATAAGTTTATGCATCTTTTGTACTTCATATTCAGTTTACTATTCTGTTCCTTTGTGGTTATTTATCATCCTATCCCTATCCTATCATACAGCTGTTGCCCTTGCACTTTAAATGTTGGCATGTATTTCTCGCGCACGATATTTGTTGCACCGAACAATGTCATTTGGAAACATGAATTGTACTTCTGTATGTTTGCCAAGAAATGTTTCGATTGGCTTGTGTCACCTGATACCAACGTTGATAATGGTTCGGGTGGTGAATGTAATTCTGACAATTTCACTTTTCCACCCGCGCAGCACATTCCTGGTGTTTCATTCTTAAATTTGAGGGCATTGCAATACACGCATAATTTATCTATTTTTCCAGTAAGCACACTTGGATGAAGACTGTTATCATAATTAGCATTGTAATGGAATGCACTACGATTTAAATCAGCGTGCATTGTTCGTCTGGATTGAGCAGTGCGAACTCGAACGGTTTCCATTCTTGCTTCCCGTTGCTCGTCTGTTTCAGATGATCGGGCTTGAGCAGTGCGAACTCGAACGGTTTGCAATCTTGCTTCCCGTTGCTCGTCTGTTTCAGATGATTGGGTTTCAGCAGTGCGAACTCGAACGGTTTCCATTCTTGCTTTCCGTTGCTCATCTGTTTAGGATGATCGGGTTTGAGCAGTGCGAACTCGAACGGTTTCCAATCTTGCTTTCCGCTGCTTGTCTGTTTCTGAAACTCGTGATGCCTTTATCTTTCATGCTTGAGGTGTAGATCGACCAATAGCGTTTCGTTTAGTTGGCATAATTGATTTGACAGCAAAGGTAATGCTTTGTAACGACTATTGCAAATTCACACCGCGATTATTTGACGTAACCAAGGCACGAACTAAACGTAGCTAAGTAAACATGATGTGTCTAAGGCACCTACAGTTCACACCGAACCCGTGCGAAATTAGGTATCACTACCAATTATGAATTTCATACAGCTGTTGATTTACGTCATCATAGTTTCAGCCAATCCCGACCGTGTTCGATCACGTGACGTAATTAAGGCGCCTACTGTTCGATCATGTGATGTACAAATTCACACCGCGATTGTTTGACGTAACTAAGGCGCGAACCAAACTTAACTAAATAAACATGACGTATCTAAGGCGCCTACCGCTCACACCGAAGACACACGAAATTAGGTATCGCTACAGACCGTGTTCGATCACGTGACGTATCTAAGGCGCCTAATGTTTGATCATGTGACGTATCTAAAGGCGCCTACTGTTCGATCACGTGACATATCTAAAGGTGCCTACAGTTCACAGCGAACACACGGTAAATGTCGCAAAAACACATTTGTTAATTGTTACAATTTTAATGGTTGTACTAATTCAGAAACCTTCGGGGGCGTGCGCAGAACAACTTGCCAAAGTTTTATCGCAATCGGATGAACGGTATAGGAACGCCGCATACGACACAAACAAACAAACAAACAAACAAACAAACATTCATTTTTATATATATGTATATATATATATATATATATACACACATATATTAACTTTCAGACGCTGAATCCCAGTATCACCAATGTGAGGAATGCCATCGACAAATCTCTAACAGAACGTGATGCGAACATTGACAAGTTCTGCACCCACCTTGACAAGGATATTGCTGAACTCAGCAAGGAGGTCAAAGAGGTCAAGCAAGAGGCACAGGTGAGTATTTGTGATACCTGCAAAACTAATGACAGGTGAGTATTTGTCATACCTACAAAACTAAAGACAGGTGAGTTTTTGTCATACCTTCATACCTGCAAAACTAAAGACAGATGATTTTTTGTCATACCTGCAAAACTGAAGACATTGGTGACACTTTTTTTGATGGCATTGTTGTTTTAATTGTAGTTTCCGTAGTTTGAACATTAAGTTTTTGCACATATTGAACGCCAGCACGTAGGAAACGAGGCATTGGACGACCGAGAAAGACATGGCGACGGACATTTATAGAAGATCTGCGAGCCATCAATATCAACTTAGACGCAGCGGAGGTTAAGGCTGCCGATCGAGATGGCTGGAGGAAGCTTGTTGCCCTATACGCCCCACTGCGCGGAAGGACATAAAGAAGAAGAAGAAGACATATTGAATTCCATTTGTCTGATATTTGTTTAATCATTAAATAGGGAAATTGCATTTATTTGTAATAATGAGGTTTAATCTTTTAAGAGAAGGTCTCAGAGGCCTACATTTCTTGCTCTGCTGACTGTTTACTGTTAAGCTGTTATACAGCAAAATGAGGCAACCTTCCATAGAATATTTATTTTATACCCACTCTCATATTGTAAGAAGGTTGCACATGGTATTATCCAGTGTCCCTTTTTTATACGTGTCTGTGTAAGTTCTGAATAACATTGTGGATTAAAACCAAAATATGTGTGAGGTTTACATCAGGAAGAACTAAGTAAAGTTCAAATTTATCCATTTTCTAACAAAAATTGACCAAGCTATGGTCTTAATTTGACAAAATTCGACCAGTCCATGGTCTTTGCAAGAACATTGAACCAAGTATACTTTTGTGACCCAAAAACCTGCATATTTTTAAGTTTTATATTTTTGCTTTAAAGACCTTTTGATGAAATGAATAGGATAAAATGTATGCTTTTTTCACATTTCAGTAAGCAAAGCTTTATTTTACATATACTTATCAAATGATACCAATTTTTTCAAAGCATATGACTTTGAAAACAAAGAAAGTTATTGTTATGTTAGAGTAGTAATATTTCATGTAACTAGTCAGATTTGAATCATTGTTGAAGGATAAATGTTTCATGTATCCAGTGAAATTTAAATAATTTTTGGAGTAGATTGGTTACATCTAACCAGTCAAATTTAAAGCCTTGTTGGAGTAGTAATGTTTCATGCAACCAGTCAAATTTAAATCATTGTTGAAGTAGAAATGTTTCATGCAACCAGTCAAATTTAAATCATTGTTGAAGTAGAAATGTTCATGCAAACCAGTCAGATTTAAAGCCTTGTTGGAGTAGAAATGTTTCATGCAACCAGTCAAATTTAAAGCCTTGTTGGAGTAGAAATGTTTCATGCAACCAGTCAAATTTAAAGCCTTGTTGGAGTAGAAATGTTCATGCAACCGGTCAAATTTTAAGGCCTTGTTGGAGTAGTAATGTTGCATGCAACCAGTCAATTTTTGGTCAGAATGAAGAATAAACATAATAGATTTTGAGACATTTGTACAGACATCCTCCACACAGGAGTAATGTGTCAATATTGGAATTGTTGCTCCAGAATAATACATCCAAGAAATAGGTGGTCTGTCATCTTTGTCTTATAATTAATTATTTGTCAGGTAGGCTTACAAGATATATTTATTATCACTGATAATATTTTAACTAATTAACATCAACTTGAAGATGTGTCAGTTGATACCATCTCCACGAGGCTGAAAACAAATTTTATATTGGTACTTAGAAAAATGTTGTCATCCTAACTCCTTTTTTCCACCTTCCCAGAATCCGATCATCCTGGATGTCCACTCTGAAAAAGAGAAGGTGAAGAATGTCCTTAAGAAACTTCTGGTCCAGATGGATGAGCTTCAGAAGAGAGCCTTCACCTACAAGTCCTACCAGAAGAACTTCAAGGTAAAGTCTGTCTGCCAAGTACAGTCAGTTGTTTTGCTGCTTGCATGTCTTTATTGTAAACTTAAATATTAAGAGTGAAGACCCAAATTTATTGCAGACTGTAGCAGCATAACAGACAGAATAGACTCTGATTGCTGGCATGTTATTTATATGCCAGAAGCTCAGGGTCAACTCTATCATTGTAGTGTGTGGTGTATATGCAGCTACATAAAATACAGTTGTGTGGGAGTCCTTAAACTTTAAAGAGCACTGATTCATTAGAGGTGATCTATCATTGGTTTTAATGAAAGATATTTTCCAGCTTCTTGTTTAATATACAGTGTAATTTTTACATTCTTGTAATGTAAATGTTTCTTGTATCCTGTAAAGTTGAACAGTTTATTTGCACATGCATCATTTACCAAATTATTGATACATGAGTTGTACAAAACAGTATAATGACTTATTAAACTAGATCCTGTTAATCACATACTTGGCTTTCCATAGAAAATAACATCTCAAAACATTTGAACATTTGTAAAGAAAACTTTGATCATTTTTATTTTGTTGGAAAATCACAATTGAATGCTTAGTTATTTTGACTTGTATCACTAATCTCCAATTACACTTTGAGTGGGACCAACTTATATGAACTTTATATGACCAATAGCAATTGTTAGTTGGTGTGAAATTTAGTAGAAGCTAGCATAAATACATGGACTAATTTATCATTTGAATAATTTATATTTTTATTTACACCTGCATTGCTACTTATTTAAATCTTGAGGTTTGTTACAGAATTGACAGCTTTATCAGGATAATAAAAATGGAATACAAACAATCCAAAACAAAAAATATAGAATGTTAACATTTTGAAGAAACTAGAGAGTACAAATACAACACACAGAACACAGACTGTCGAATGATAAGTGAAGTGGAATAAAACAGTAATGTATTTAAAAAATGAATATGAGAATGTACCATTTTCGAGCTGCCATTGGATTTATGAAAAGTTTTCAGCATAATCCAGATTAGATTGATAGATAATAGTTAATCCCTAACAAGCCCTCACCTTTTTTTTCTTGTCAGGGCAGACATAAAAACAAATGCAATTAAGCTGATGATATCATCATATCTGTTTAGTCTTTATCAGAATGTTACAAAAAAGAAATAGTTTTCTGATAGACACTTTTCTACTTTAGTATTGTACACTTTTTTATTTTAACTTACAGCAAATTCATTGCTGTCATTTGCATTCTGTATCTATGCAATTTCTATAGAGCCTACATTTAAGAAGACGTAATACAAAAACAACTGTAGTTATCTCCCTCTACAGTAACAGCCTCAAAATGGATTAACACACTTTTGCAAATTCATAACCATATCATTCTAATGACCCAAAATGCAAGGAAACAATTACTAAAAGTTATAAACACAAAACTTGAATGCATTTCTGAGACCATAAATGGAAAAAAATGAAATGCAATCATGAATGGAATGAAATGTGGATTTAATACAATTACCCATATCTGGGTCTGTTATAAATTATACCTCCCCGTTTGTACCTCCTTAATGTGTTCAGTAATGAAAATATTCAGTGTGATAAAAAGTGCACAGAACTTAATCACCTCATTAATTGATTTATTAATTTTAAGCTGAGTGTGACCAGAGTTGTCCTAATACTGGCGTGCACCTTTCATGCTTAACATTGTGACATAGTTCATCCTCTTTGATAATTGCTGGATAACTCCAGAAATTACCATAATGTGTAGAGGTTAGTTATATCCTTTGCACAAATGGCAAATTTATAGTTGTCATTCCTTTACTTTGCTTGATTAGACATTGTAAATATTGGAAGCATACAACATTGGTAGCACTCTACAGTTTTGTATTTTGCATAGGGTTAGAATTTTAAAGAAAATGAATTTCCCTGTGTTTCCTCACTGGTTATACTGGCTTTTTAAAAAAAAGAGGTATATCTTAGGCATTATTCAAAGAACATTTAATTCCCTTTATTTTGGTGTATGATTGATGGATATAACATGAGTTATATAGTATACAGCTTGGCCTTAGTCAAAGATATGCACATTTTAAAAAATTGCTAGCACCACTTGGTCATTTTCACTCCCTGGACTTCAGAGATAAATTGTAAAAATAGAGCTGAACACTTTTTTTACATTCTATTTATTTGGTAATTCATTCATTGCACTTTCAGAAGCAAATATTTTCTAGTTAGGCGAAAATCATTTTCCAAATTTTAATAGATTCTAAAGATAGTGTACTTTAGGACTAGTTCAGGGTGATTGCTTTAGCACAATGGAGCAGTCATTTTTTTCATTACTAGTGTACTTAGGTCCTGTACAGTTTTTGTAAGTACAATTTCCAAAGAAATTTCAGCAATATTACATCAAAGTAGCATAAAGGTATGGCAATGTTCTCTCCATTGTACATGTTTCAAATGCAAACAATTTCACCTACATACGTCACTCTTTCAAAAGTACATAATAACTGGTGAGAACCCCCATATTATTTTCCTTCTATGTACACATATATGTGTAGTCATGAATACACCCCTTTGCTGAAAATGGACATGCCCAGGAACTGGAAGTAACTGGCAAACAGGCCATCTTTTATGCTGAAAACTTCTTTTGGAATGAAACATGAAACAGTAAGGTGTTGGGGTCCCACCTGGTCATAATCAGGTTTGAAATTATAAATCAATAAAAAAAAAAGTGACTAAGTTCTGTGCATCTTTTATCTCATTTCTGCTTTTCATCTTTTAAGTCGGTGTAGGGGTACAAACAAATGTGAAGGTATATTCAGACTGTAGTTCAGGTTCTTGACAGCACATTCTGCGGTACAGCTTTTTTAAGAAATAGTGTAAAATAGTTATACTGAAAATATGTATGAATCTCTTTCATTTAAAATATGTATTAATCTGTTCCATTGAAAATATGCATTAATCTGTTCCATTAAAAACATGCTTCAATCTGTTCCATTAAAAATATGTAAGAATCTTTTCCATTGAAAATATGTATTATTCTATTCCATACAAAATATGCATGAATCTCTTTCATTGAAAATATGTATGAATCTGTTCCACTGAAAATATGCATTAATCTGTTCCATTGAAAATATGCATTAATCAGTTCTGTTAAAGATATGCATTAATCTGTTCTGTTAAAGATATGCATTAATCTGTTCTGTTAAAGATATGCATTAATCTGTTTCATTGAACATATGCATTAATCTGTTCTTTTAAAGATATGCATTAATCTGTTCTGTTAAAGATATGCATTAATCTATTCTTTTAAAGATATGCATTAATCTATTCTTTTAAAGATATGCATTAATCTGTTCTGTTAAAGATATGCATTAATCTGTTTCATTAAAATATACATGAATCTGTTCCATGAAAAACATGCATCAATCTGTTCCGTTGAAAATATGTATTATTCTATTCCATACAAAATATGCATGAATCTGTTCCGTGAAAAACATGCATCAATCTGTTCCATTGAAAATATGTATGAATCTTTTCCATTTTAATGAGTCCAGGTCCTTAAATCTTTGGATCATTTCTGTAACATAATGGAAATTATATGATGAAGTAGCTTGTGTTTTAACTTGGGGAAAACATTTTCACTGTAACATAATGGAAATTATATGATGAAGAAGCTTGTGTTTTAACTTGGGGAAAATTTCACTGTAACATAATGGCAATTATATGATGAAGAAATTTGTGTTCTAACATGGGAAAAACATTTTCAGTGTCAGTTAAAATCAAGAGATATTTCCAAGGGGTGAGGGATTTAAGGTCAAATTTGAAAGGGTTTGTTTGTTTTACTCTATTCAAAATTAAAAGGTACTTAATTTTTATAATTCATTTTTAGATATTTACAACTGAATTATGCTAAAGACCAAATTGTAAAAGCATCAACAGGAAAGATGTTAATAATAATAATTATATACTAATAATAATGATGATAACAATGGTGATGATAATAATAATAGTTATTTATTATTATTATTATTATGATGATGATGATGATGATGATGATGATGATGATGATGATGATGATCTTTGCAGGGTTAAACACTGCATCGAGGCAGGAAAAGTCGTCCAGTTTCCATAGCAACACTGTCTCACAACCATTATTTAAAAGTCTTTCTTGGACAACACCAAAAAATTATCACTTACATAAATATGAAAACAATAATAATGTTTACTGAACACATATAATATGTTTGTGTAAAAACTATGTGGCCAAGGGTGCAATGCCTGACAAATGACATCATACAATATTTATAGTTGGCTAAACAATCATATTTGTTACAGTATATATAATACTGTAATGAACATCAGCTGGCATTTTTTAATAATGTTTAATTATCCTGTAACAGAAACCAATCATTTTAAGTGCAGACAGTTGAAGAATAATAAAAAGGACATAATGCAGTGGTGCTTTGTCTATATTTTGATCACTATTTTTTTAAAATAGTATTGTCAACAAAATAGATGAGTTTATGAGAGTTCATTTTCCATAATTAATTTCAGGTTGAAGTGGCAAAGTTTGATGCACTTGAAGAGGCACATGCTGAGCTGAAGTTGAAAGAGCTCCTGTGGACAGCCATTGATGACTGGGAAAACCTTGTAACTGAGTGGACACAGGTATGTTAATACATACCAAATGATTTTGTGTTCTATTACTTGAGTGGACATAGGAATATTAATATGTAGAGAATGAGTTGGTATTCTGTACTTTAGTGGACACAGGTATGTTAATATATACAAAATCAATTAGTATCTGTTAATTGAGTAGAACTGTGTAATTATGTTAATACATGCAGAATGAGTTTGGTGTCCTATAATTTAGTGGACACATGTATTTATGTTAATGAACACAGAAAAAGTTGATGTCTTGTACTTGAGAGGACATAATTATCTTACTACATATAAACTAAGTTGGTGTCCTTTAATTTAATTGTAACACATGGCCATGTATATTGAGCTTATCATGGGCATGTATTGGGTTACTCAAGAGTTAACAATTAGCCAACTTTAACCAGAGTCTGTTTTTATTATTTAACTCTCTCTCTCTCTCTCTCTCTCTCTCTCTCTCTCTCTCTCTCTCACTCTCTCTCTCTCTCTTTCTCTTTCTCTCTCTCTCTCTCTCTCTCTCTCTCTCTCACACACACATACACACACACACTGATATTTTTAATTTCAAAACAACAGATGTTTCAGTTGACACAGAAAACTTCATAGAATGATTTTTAGACAATGTATGATTTTATTGGCCAACAATATAGATTTCCTTTGTATATGACTTGAGAATAAAATTATCAACACTCATATTGAGTAATTTTCCAGTTGAAAGGACTTGAGTATGAAATACAATTTCCTTTTACAGTCCAAATTTGATACCCTTGACCCTGAGCAGATGAACAATACAACCCTGAAGTATGCCAAGTCAGTGATGCAGTTGGAGAAAGGTCTGCCACCGAATGATGTGGTCAAAATTCTCAAGGACAAGGTTGAGCTCATAAGAGAAAGGGTAAAGCAGATTTTTTTAAAACCATTGTAGCATTTGATATTTTTGTCAGATTATATATGACCTAATTATTCATTCATTAGCATGATAATCTTATATTATGACTAATATAACAATTACCAATGTAACTTCATTAGGTAAAGTGTTGTCTGGCAGTTACATGATAAATAGAACTCTTGATTGTTTGAAATGACATTTATGATACCAAATCAAAAAATAAATTTTTCCCATCTTCTTAGGCCACCCATGTCCTTTTTTCTGAGGTCACATCAGTCCCATTTTCTGAGGCCACCTTGTCTGTAATGAGTTGGTGGCCTCATCAAATTATACACTTTTCCTATGTTGTGAGGCCACCTTTGTCTCATCTTGTGAGGCCACCCCTGTCTCATCTTGTGAGGCCATCCCTGTCTCATCTTGTGAGGCCACCCCTGTCTCATCTTGTGAGGCCATCCCTGTCTCATCTTGTGAGAACATCCCATCTGTAATGATATTGCAGCATCTTGAAAGATATGGTCCCTTCTTTGGAGGCCATACCATCTGTAATGAGATTGCAGGTTTATAAAGAAGATGGCTTCTTAATATGGACAAAATGGTAAAAATATAGTATTTTAGTAATGGGCAGTGTGAAAACTGATTAGGGGCTGACTTAAGTAATTCTACAGAGTCTGACCACTATGCAGTATGTTTATCAATCTTAGGTTTCTATTTTGCAATATTGTAACATTTATTAAAGTTTGGATTTTACCATGGATTTTTACCCAGCTATGAATGTTTAGGAAGATTTTAATTTTGTGATTTTGTCTTTTTCAATTAACTTTGAAAAGAAAACCTCTGCAAAAAATGCATACTATACAAAACAATATATTACATTCAAATTCGGCATTTTAGATGCCAGTGATCACAGATTTGCGGAATCCTACCCTGAAGCAACGTCACTGGGATGTGATTGAAAACATTCTTGAGTACAAATTCACCCCTGAAGAGCCCCTCACTCTGGGAAAACTGATTGAAATCAATGCTTTTAAATATTCTGAGGCTCTACAGGAAATCTCAGGAAGGGCAAGCTCAGAAGCAAGCTTGGAAGGAATTCTCAAAAAGGTATGGAAATATATATATATATATATATATATATATATATATATATATATATATATACATAAACAATTTTTATTAACTAAATTGTACTTTATTCTTGTCATTCACTTCTCAAGATTTACAACTAATTCATACTTAAATAAGGAGGGTTAGGGTTAATGTGGACTTAAAAGACGCATACATTTATATAACTAAGGTGGATAAATCTGCATAACTGCCACATAGGTTGTCAGACAGTTTTTAGCTCCCTTTACCTAAAAGTGGTATATCCCAATTAATTTTACTATATGGCCATACATCACAATTAATTTTACTATATGTTCTCTACATATATTTCTCAGCACTGACCTTTCCACAGTGTGACAAATAATACAAATCATATGAAAATCTAAAATACCCCCAAAGATGACTTCACGGTGAAATTCTTGTCAAGGGTTGACCGGCATTTTTTTGAGCTGCTGTACTGTAAACATAACAGCATGTACACAGACCACATATTTCACTTCTTCTATCACCACCAAAATGAAAGAGGAAAAAATGTTCTAAAAATAGACTGGAACTACATTCGTGGGTACTGAACTGGAAGTATTAATTGTGATGTGATTCCATATGTTCTGTACATATATTTCTCAGTACTGACCTTTCCACCTTTCCAGACAATTACCTTTAAATCCCTACCAAAAAATGCATCAATATAACTCTTCTATCACCACCAAAATGAGAGAGGAAAAAATGTTATAAAAATAAACTAAAACTACATTCATGGGTACTGAAATGGAAATACTTATTGTGATGTAATTCCATCTGGGAGGGCTGGATTTATGAGGTAATGGTAGTTTTCCTAAGGTATTATAATTGGGTAATTATTCTCAAAGAAATATATTTTACTAGGAAAAATTAGTGTTGCAATTTCCAAATTAGTATGAGTTGCACAATGAGAATGTAATTAAAAGCTAATTAGGATTTATTCATCAGTTTGATACAGTGCATTTAAGATTATCCATGGAGGGACCTAAGAGAAGACACCTTAATGGTTCAAGTAAATATAATGCAGAAATATTCACTGAACATTTGTGTTGAGCACTATATTTGCCTTTTAAAATTCAATGGGTGTGTAATAAAATAGGATATAACATGACTGTTGGAGGAACTGTGATATAGTAGTTCTGTATGAAACTGTTACTATAATATATTAGTGGAATAATAATTTAACTGTTAGAAAAGTTAATTGTAATTTTGGTTGATTAGAAAAGTTGGTTGATTAGAATAGTAAATTGTAATTTTGGTTGATTAGAAAAGTTAATTGTAAATTTTGTTGATTAGGAATGTTAATTGTAATTTTGGTTGATTAGAAATGTTAATTGTAATTTTGGTTGATTAGAAAAGTTAATTGTAATTTTGGTTCATTAGAAAAGTTAATTGTAATTTTGGTTCATTAGAAAAGTTAATTGTAATTTTGGTTCATTATACATTCATTGTCTATAACATTATATTCTCTCCAGGTTGAAGATTCTTGGAAAGTCACAGAGTTTGTTGTTTTACCACACAAGGATTCCAAAGATGTCTTCATTCTTGGTGGCACTGATGAAATTCAACAATTGCTGGATGACAGCAACATCAACATTGCAACCATTGCTAGCTCTAGGCATGTTGGACCAATCAAGTCTCGTGTGGATGACTGGTCTAAGCAGCTGGACCTATTTGGCAAAACACTAGTATGTTTAATTGCTAGTCTTTTGGAAGTAACTATTTTCAGGTCAACTTTCATGTATATTAGAAGGTTAATATTACTATACCTACCTTGGATGGGTTAAAGTTTAAAAAAAATAACCATGTCCCAATTCTCTCCCCTTTTTTTTTTATATTCTACCAGTATATAAAATTCCCTATGTGTATCTCTATGTATGTCCATCATGACTATAGCTTTTTTTAATACTACCATTTAGATGTAGCTTGCAGTTTTGACCCAGAAGTAGAAGTTGGGAGTAAAAGGTATGGAGTGCACCTAAACTGGGTTTCTATGATGTTCTTTCTAAAATGTTTTTCAAAATTGCTAAAAAATATCTTGCTTTTGGCCCAAACTGATATATTTTTTCATCTGTTGCTTGTATAGAACCAAAACTGGGTCACTGTTACCTTCTTTTCAAAGTATTGCCAAGATTTTTAAACATCACTGATGCATCCAAAGAACAGATATTTCTTGTTTGCACCTTCTCAACAATTCTGGCTATTTGTTTACCTTGGTCATCAATATCATTTGAACAGTTTTTCTAAATAAGTGGGTAGAAATATTTTCATAATCTTTGTAAATAAAAGGGACGTTTAATATTTATTTATTTTATTGCAGTGATCAGTAATGATTTGTGTCGTATTTTAACAGGATGAATGGTTGAACTGCCAACGTAACTGGTTGTATCTGGAGAGTATTTTCAGTGCCCCTGACATCCAGCGGCAGCTTCCAGCAGAGGCCAAGATGTTTGCAACAGTCGATAAGTCCTACAAAGACATCATGAGGAAAGTCAACAAGGTGCCTTCTGCTATTAGGGCAGGAACACAACCAGGCAAGTCATGGTTTCATTTTTGTGTGCATTAAAAGAGAAACCTTTTCATGCTTGCAGATTGACTTATTATCTGGTATATTGCAAACTGCAAAAGAAATCAGAGATGGCTAAATATCAGATGTTATGAAGCATTAAGATCCCTTCTAGTGTATGATATTTTGCTGTCAGAGATCATCTCCTCCTCCCACTCATCTAAAATGGGCATGAAGTAATTGTAGGCAAGTGGAAAATAACACCAAGTTAAATGCAGAAACCTACTGTATTTCTTTCAAGAAATGCAATATAATATATATATATAATTATTATTAGAAATTGACATACGGCTAACAAAGACGAAATCAGTTATCTTTGGATCCCATGCTGGGATATATGATTTTATTAAATAAATTTATGTCATTATAATTCATTCCATGCAGGAATCAAACTTGTGCCAAAAGTAATGCCATCTGCTGCATGCACTGTTTCCATTTTTTATAAAACCTTTTGGTTTAAACCACACTTTTAACACATTTATTGACTATGTCATGCCAAATAAATGGAAGTTGGGTGCCTTCCCTAAGGGTAGACTAAGGCAGCTGACCTCAGATGTCATGGACAGTTATGAACCAGTGATACTTGGGTTATGAGTCCAACAGTCAGCTAAATTAATCTATCAGGGCTGCTTTCAGAAAAAAGAGTAAAAGATTGGAATAAAGTTAAAATAACTTGATTTACATGGGAACAAAGACACATACAGGTAAATGAAAACAAAACTTTTTTTGCATGGGAAAAAAGTCAAAGAGAAAGGCTCAATGTTTATGGAAACAAAGTGAAGGAAAAAGATCAGTGTGCATGGGAACAAAGTTAAAAAAAAGGACTCAGTCTGCATGGGAATAAAGTGAAAGACAAGGACTCAATCTACATGGGAACAAAGTTAAAGAAAAGGACTCAATCTGCATGGGAACAAAATCAAAGAAAAGGACTCAATTTGCATGGGAGCAAAGTTAAAGAAAAGGACTCATTATGCATGGGGAAAAATTAAGTTAAAAAAAACTCAATTAGCATGGGGAACGAAGTCAAGGAAGAGGACTTAATGTGCATGGGAATAAAGTTAAAGAAAAGGATTCAATGTGCATGGGAACAAAGTTAAAGAAAAACTCAATGTGCATGGGAACAAAGTTAAAGAAAAGGACTCAATGTGCATGGGAACAAAGTTAAAGAAAAGGACTCAGTGTGCATGGGACCAAAGTGAAAGAAAAGGACTCAGAATCAATTCACACTTCCCCACTATTGCAATAGCCATATTTTTTTTCTTGGCATCTACACCAGATACTACATATGCATGTATGATACTCTAATGTAATCAAATTATAAATACTGTATGTGTAATCAATTTTTAAATAGTGTATGTGTCATCAATTTTTAAATAGTGTATGTGTAATCAATTTTAAATACTGTAAGTGCAATCAAATTATAAATACTGTATGTGTAATCAAATTATAAACACTATATGTGGAATTGAATTATAAAATACTGTATGTGTAATCAATTTTTAAATAGTGTATGTGTCATCAATTTTTATATAGTGTATGTGCAATCAATTTTTAAATAGTGTTTGTGTAATCAAATTATAATACTGTATGTGTAATCAAATTATAAATACTGTATGTGTAATCAATTTTTAAATAGTGTATGTGTAATCAATTTTAAATACTGTATGTCGAATCAAATTATAAATACTGTATGTGGAATCAAATTATAAATACTGTATGTGTAATCAATTTTTAAATACTGTATGTGTAATCAATTTTTAAATAGTGTATGTGTCATCATTTTTTATATAGTGTATGTGCAATCAATTTTTAAATAGTGTATGTGTAATCAAATTATAATACTGTTTGTGTAATCAAATTATAAATACTGTATGTGTAATCAAATTATAAATACTGTATGTTAATCAATTTTTAAATATTGTATGTGTAATCAATTTTAAATAGTGTATGTGTAATCAAATTATAATACTGTATGTGTAATCAAATTATAAATACTGTATGTGTAATCAATTTTTAAATAGTGTATGTGTAATCAATTTTAAATACTGTATGTCTAATCAAATTATAAATACTGTATGTGTAATCAATTTTTAAATACTGTATGTGTAATCAATTTTTAAATAGTGTATGTGTCATCATTTTTTAAATAGTGTATGTGTAATCAAATAATAAATACTATATGTGTAATCAAATTATAAATCAAAATATCAATGCATAAATCAAAGTATGTATTCATCCATATGCATTTATATCACTTCATAAATCAAAGTAGCTTCAGTATTATGTTATTATATTGTTTTTGTATATCTCTTTTACAATGTTAGTTTCATAGTCTTAGATTATATTTGCTTAAGAATTTTTGAATGGACTCAGCATTCTATCAGCTCATACATGTATGTCATTTATAGGTCTGTTGGAGACATTCCAGAACAGCAATGCCCTGTTGGATCAGATCCAGAAATGTCTGGAAGCATACCTGGAATCAAAGAGAGTTATCTTCCCAAGGTATTACATTAATACAAATACAGTCAACTCTTGTTCTAATGAGAAAGTTCATTTACAACCATTTTGTCATTGATTGTGCTTTAATTTAGAAGAGTTATCATCCAGAGATGTTGTTATGCTATGGTGTAGTTGTGACACTAGGGTGTTGTCATGATACATTTTTGTTGTCATACTATGGTGTAATTGTCATACTAGGGTGTTGTCCTTCTGTGGTTTTTGTTGTCATACTGTGGCATTTTTTTCATACTAGGATGTTGTTGTTATACTAGAGTATTGTCATACTATAGTTTTGTTCTCATATTAAGGTGTTGTTGTCACATTAGAGTGTTGTTATACTATGCCTTTGTTGTCATGATATGGTGTAATTGTCATACTAGGGTGCTGTCATACTGTGGATTCATTGTCATACAAGGGCATTGTTGTTATGCTAGCGTAATGTTATACTATGGTTTTGTTGTCAATACTAGGGTGTTGTTGTCATACTAGGGTGGTGTCATACTTAGGTGTTGTCATACTGTGTTTTTTTGTCATACTATTGTTTTGTTGTCATACTAGGATGTTGTCATACTATGGTTTTGTTGTCATATTAGGGTGTTGTTGTCCATGCTAACATGTATTATTGATAAGAATGAGCTAAGACCATTCCTTTCAACCCTTACAATTTTATGGCAAGGCATAATGAAGAGATACTTACATTACAGTGCTATAGTGTATGTAATATTTATAATGAAGAGATACTTACATTACAGTGCTTATAGTGTATGTAATATTTATAATGAAGTGATACTTACATTACAGTGCTTATAGTGTATGTAATATTTATAATGAAGAGATACTTACATTACAGTGCTATAGTGTATGTAATATTTATAATGAAGAGATACTTACAATACAGTGCTTATAGTGTATGTAATATTTATAATGAAGAGATACTTACAATACAGTGCTTATAGTGTATGTAATATTTATAATGAAGAGATACTTACATTACAGTGCTTATAGTGTATGTAATATTTATAATGAAGAGATACTTACATTACAGTGCTTATAGTGTATGTAATATTTATAATGAAGAGATACTTACATTACAGTGCTATAGTGTATGTAATATTTATAATGAAGAGATACATACATTACAGTGCTTATAGTGTATGTAATATTTATAATGAAGAGATACTTACAATACAGTGCTTATAGTGTATGTAATATTTATAATGAAAAGATACTTACATTACAGTGCTATAGTGTATGTAATATTTATAATGAAGAGATACTTACATTACAGTGCTTATAGTGTATGTAATATTTATAATGAAGAGATACTTACATTACAGTGCTTATAGTGTATGTAATATTTATAATGAAGAGATACTTACATTACAGTGCTATAGTGTATGTAATATTTACCCAGTCTTTCTATGATCATGGTAATAATATAGTTACATATTGTCATAAATTTTAAATAGTTTAAAAGCAATCACATAATCCCAGTAAAGTTAAAATAACAAGGAATCACAACAATGTTATAAAGAATAAGATAGATGGCACATATGCATCTTCATTACTGAAAAATTGCTATTTCAATTCAAATTTGATATTCAGTTATAAGGATTAAATGTATTTCCTTTCATTTAACTATCACATTGAGTTACAAGGATTAAACTTACTACTGAACTTGTATTTCCATTCATTTAACTGTTACATTGAGTTACAAGGATTAAGCGTACCACTGAACATGTATTTCCCTTTGGTTAACTGTCAAATTCTGTTATAAGGATTAAACGTACCACTGAACTTGTATTTCCCTTCAGTTAACTATCACATTGAGTTACAAGGATTAAACTAGCCACTGAACTTGTATTTCCCTTCACTTAACTGTCATATATGTTATAATGAGTGTCATGAGCAGATGGTGATTATATAAGATTAAAAGAATTACCATTTAGCCCATGTATCAACTTAGAATGAAAGAATTACCATCTAGCCCATGTATCAACTTAGAATGAAAGAATTACCATCTAGCCCATGTATCAACTTAGATTAAAAGAATTACCATCTAGCCCATGTATCAACTTAGATTAAAAGAATTACCATCTAGCCCATGTATCAACTTAAATTAAAAGAATTACCATCTAGCCCATGTATCAACTTAGATTAAATAAGTTACCATCTAGCCCATGTATCAACTTAGATTTAAAGAATTACCATTTAGCCCATGTATCAACTTAGATTTAAAGAATTACCATCTAGCCCATGTATCAACTTCGATTAAAAAGAATTACCATCTAGCCCATGTATCAACTTAGATTAAAAGAATTACCATCTAGCCCATGTATCAACTTAAATTAAAAGAATTACCATCTAGCCCATGTATCAACTTAGATTAAATAAGTTACCATCTAGCCCATGTATCAACTTAGATTTAAAGAATTACCATTTAGCCCATGTATCGTCAACTTAGATGAAAAGAATTACCATCTACCTCATGTATATACACTTAGATTAAAAAAATCATGAATTTTAACCTTTAAAGTCCTTATGAACCATATATACCTTGTAACAAAGATTTCAAATGTTAAGAAAATGATCCTAATAGAAAAAATCAATACAAGTATTTTAAATACCGTAGTTACTTCCTACAGGGATAAATTAGATCAGTATGAAGCATTTATGACATTAATGAGTTCATCATAATGATGCAGTCATGTTAGACCCAGGTGTGATCAGGTTAGATCTAGATTTGTCATTGCTGATTGTGACTCTATAATGGTGTGATCAGGTTAGATCCAGATTTGTCATTGCATATTGTGGCAGCATAATGGTGTGATCAGGTTAGACCCAGATTTGTCATTGCATATTGTGGCACTATAATGGTGTGATCAGGTTAGATCCAGATTTGTCATTGCATATTGTGGCACTATTATGGTGTGATCAGGTTAGATCCAGATTTGTCATTGCTGATTGTGACACTATAATGGTACAGTAGGGTTAGATCCAGATTTGTCATTGCTGATTGTGACACTATAATGGTGCAGTAAGGTTAGATCCAGATTTGTCATTGCTGATTGTGACTCTATAATGGTGCAGTAAGGTTAGATCAAGATTTGTCATTGCATATTGTGGCACTATAATGGTGTGATCATGTTTGATCAAGAATTGTCATTGCTGAGTGTGACTCTATAATGGTGTGATCAGGTTAGATCCAGATTTGTCATTGCATATTGTGGCACTATAATGGTGTGATCAGGTTAGATCCAGATTTGTCATTGCTGATTGTGACACTATAATGATGTGATCAGGTTAGATCCAGATTTGTCATTGCATATTGTGGCACTATAATGGTGTGATCAGGTTAGATCCAGATTTGTCATTGCTGATTGTGACACTATAATGGTGCAGTAAGGTTAGATCAAGATTTGTCATTGCATGTTGTGGCAGCAGATCAGATATGTACTGTCTGCTGTACATATAGTTTAATGCAAACATGATACACCATGATCTACAATTGCCAAAAAATATGCATTTATAGCATATCTGGTCTAAACTTTCAGGGCTTTTTTAATGCAAACATAATCGACCCATATATGTTGACAAAGTATCCTAATTAATACAGATCTTGTGTAAACTGTCCTTGTTCCAGTTTTTATGGAAACATAATTGACACTTATATGACAGCAAATGTGCAAACTTTCAATGCAGAATAGACCTATATCTGCTGAGTGTATGAGTGTGTGTGATTTGGAATTTTAACATATCTTTAAAAATGTTTTAGTCATATTGCTATGATGTTTGCAGTGTGACAGTTTATGGTGATGTAAAACACTGTAGCATC
The DNA here is from genome assembly GCA_029339505.1 of Unio delphinus. Lineage (NCBI taxonomy): Eukaryota > Metazoa > Mollusca > Bivalvia > Unionida > Unionidae > Unio > Unio delphinus. The sequence goes on from JAQISU010000011.1 coordinate 6,508,938, forward strand.
ATGTCATAGACATGTAGCATGATCTCCCACCCAGTCATATTATTCTGTAGCATGATGTCCCACCCAGTCATATTATTCTGTAGTGTGATGTCCCACCCAGCCATATTATTGTGACACCAGTCTGAACACTAACCTCTTATTGCTGAGTACCAAGCGAGGCAGCTGTTAGTACCATTTATATGTTTTTGGTATGACTTGGCTGGGAATCGAACCCATGACCTCTCACATCTGAGACAGATGCTCTAACCACTAGACTACCAAAGCGGTCGACACAGAATGTAAATATAGTAGATTTGGTCTAAACTTACAGTTCTCTAATTTCTGTGCTATCAAAGTAGACCCATGTCTGCCAGCACACTATGCCTCATTATATCAGATTTACGTTTAAACTATTCAATTGCAAGTTTGCTATAGCCAGGTAACATGGTATATCCATGCATTCATTGCTTCACTATTGTAGAGACTAAAACCTTATACATAATCTTTTTTCCTTGTTCTAGATTTTACTTCTTGTCCAATGATGAGCTATTAGAAATTCTGGCACAGACAAGAAATCCACTTGCTGTGCAGCCACATCTTCGTAAATGCTTTGATGCCATTTCCAAACTGGAGTTTGGTGTGCAGGCATCGTCCGGTGATGGTAAATCTACACCAGATCAAGGTATTTATTTGTCTATTTATAAAATCACATCAGACCATATGCTTCTTGTTTTTTTTTTTTATAACAATAATACTTTTGATGCAGAAATACTTTACATCATTTTGTGTGTTAAACAGAATGTTGCATTAACACTGTTCATTTCTTAGCCTATCCTTTGCCATGGAGCAAAAAAATGAAGCCATTCTGTTCAATGACAGCCATGTAAAAAACACCAAACTTAAATGTTGACAAAGTGCAGTCAGTGTCCTTGATAAGCAGTGTATCCTCAAATTCCACTCAATTAAAATGGACTTAAATACCCAATATGTTTCCTCCAGGATGCGTGCTGCATACACAAGTATTTTTATTACACTCAAAAGATCAATATTTCTGTGCATTTATTTGTGTATCCAAACAGATAATTTAAACATCCATTCTAATTTAAATGTCTGATGTGACTGGTATTAATGGTATAATAATATAAAATGCACATGTTTAGCATGAAATAAAGATAATAACCATTCTAACTTGTATTGTCACAATGGACCAGGTGCTTTCTTTTTGCAATTTTGCATAAAATCAAGCATTCAGTTTATTGAAAAATTCAACAATTTGTAGCTTTTTCAAGCCAATTGACAGTCTATCATCATTACCAATAATGAGATGTATTTTCTCAGATATACATGATACATTTTTTGAAATGGACTCTATCATATGGTCCCTTAAATGTTATGGAAACAAGATATAAGAAACATAGTGTTAATTGTCCCATAAATGTTATGGAAACAAGATTTAAGAAACATACAGTGCTAAATGGTCCCTTAAATGTTATGGAAACAAGACATAAGAAACATACAGTGTTAAATGGTCCCTTAAATGTTATGGAAACAAAACATAAGAAACATACAGTGTTAAATGGTCCCTTAAATGTTATGGAAACAAGATATAAGAAACATACAGTGTTAAATGGTCCCTTAAATGTTATGGAAACAAGATTTGAGAAACATACAGTGTGTGGAGACAGTGAAAAATGTTTAGTCTGATAAAGGTACAACAAATGTATAGAGGTCCTCAGTAGAGACAGTGTCTTCAAGGATTATATGAGTGTGGAGGTCCCCAGTAAAGAAATATCTCCATGTATTGTGTGAGTGCAGAGGTCCCCAGTAGAGACAGTGTCTCCAAGGATTACATGAGTGCAGAGGTCCTCAGTAGAGAGTGTCTCCAAGGATTACATGAGTGCAGATAGATTGGTTTTACTTGAGAACATAAAAATAGAATGAATGCGTATTTTTCAGTTTTAAATAATTGTCATTTTAAATTTAAAAATATCTAATTATTTTATTACCAATTTTATTTTACTCAGTTAATTTTAACTTTATGAGTTAGATACTCACTAGGTCTAAAAGTTGTCTGGGGCACTACGCTGTGTAAATAGAAATCTGTTTTGTGAATTTAATCCTTTAACTGTAAATTCTAGAGTCCTAACATAGCAAATGTTATAGAAACAGTTGTTTTCATAAGCTTAAAATAGAATGAGTAAATTGGTTTTAATAAGAAGTCTAGTTAAGAAAATCCTTAATTGGATATGATTGGTAAATATTTTTTTGTTTTTTCAGGTGAACCCCAAGAGATCCAATACACCAATGATATTCTGGCCATGATGTCTCCAGAGAATGAAAAAGTCAGCCTGGGAAGGGTATGTATTCCCTGATAAATGACTCAAATAAAATTAGTGATGAAATGAAAAAAGTCAGCCTGGGAAGTGTATGATTTCCCTGATAAATGACTCAACAGAATTAGTGGTATTATCTGGTGAGGAAATGAAACAAAACAAACCCACAAGAAATTCAGAACCTGTATATAGCAGTAAGGTTTGACCAAGTTCCTCCTTTAAGTTGCACTATGGTATTTAGGCTATCTGCTTTTTAAAATCAATGCTTACTGCACTGTTTAAATTAACAGATCATTAGGTAATGATGTAGTTGTGACATCACTTGTTATGTTCATCATAGTCATGTGACTTTCAATTCTGAAAAAGCAATGTGATATCATTATTGTGTCATATTGAAAAGATAATAATCATCAACATTAAAATTTTCCTAAAATTTGACAAGAGGTATCTATGATCTTCAACATGTACAAATTTGATGAGTAATAAAATACAGATTGATTCTTATTTATATGGGTTGTATGTGACAGGGAACTTTATACCCATACTATTCATCTATAACCATATTCAACCATGAAACTTTATACCCATACTATTCATCTATAACCATATTCAACCATGAAACTTTATACCCATACTATTCATCTATAACTATATTCAACCATGAAACTTTATACACATACTATTCATCTATAACCATATTCAACCATGAAACTTTATACCCATACTATTCATCTATAACCATATTCAACCATGAAACTTTATACCCATACTATTCATCTATAACCATATTCAACCATGAAACTTTATACCCATACTATTCATCTATAACCATATTCGACCATGAAACTTTATACCCATACTATTCATCTATAACCATATTCAACCATGAAACTGAAACAAAATGAATTGTGTGATTACATGTACCATGGTTTGATTTTCATGCTTTTAGTAAGTTTCAGGTGATATAGTGAAATCATGTAACTAGGTCAGACTGTTACATTTTCAAATTATTAATATATAAATGGTCCATGTGTGTTGATAGTGCATTTAAGAAATATACAGAAATTCATTGCACATACTTGACATTGTTAGGTTAGGTTACATTCATAATGCACTGTCACAGGCTTTTTGAAAGCTACTCAAATTATTGTTGAAGCTGGACATAGTGATATATTTGGCATTTGTGTTTGTGTCTGACCTTATGTCTATTTACATCTTATATTAGCTTCAGTGTTAATGAATGTTGAAACATTGTTTGATGTTATTTTTAGTGACTGTCTTTCATGATTTATTCTTTGCACATTTAGCTAGATCTAAATCTCACTCATTTTTGGGAAGTATCATTAGAGATTACCTCCGAATGCCATTCACAGAGTCAATGTCATTCAGCTTACTTAGGAAAAAGACAAAGATGTTCCAGTTGTAGAAGGTTATGGTCTATAGTGCTTATTGAAATTTCAAGTAAAAGGAAGTGTGTATACCTTTATCAGTCCATGTATTATGCAAGGGAACTGTGTAGACCTTTATCAGTCCATGCATTATGCCAAAGAACTGTGTAGGCCTTTATCAGTCCATGTATTATGCCAAGGAACTGTGTATACCTTTATCAGTGCATTATGCAAGGGAACTGTGTACACCTTTATCAATCCATGTATCATGCCAAGGAACTGCATATACCTTTATCAGTCCATGCATTATGCCAAAGAACTGTGTAGACCTTTATCAGTCCATGTATTATGCCAAGGAACTGCATATACCTTTATCAGTCCATGCAATATGCCAAAGAACTACATATACCTTTATCAGTCCATGCATTATGCCAAAGAACTGTGTAGACCTTTATCAGTCCATGTATTATGCCAAGGAACTGCATATACCTTTATCAGTCCATGCATTATGCCAAAGAACTGTGTAGACCTTTATCAGTCAATGCATTATGCCAAGGAACTGTGTATACCTTTATCAGTGCATTATGCAAGGGAACTGTGTACACCTTTATCAATCCATGTATCATGCCAAGGAACTGCATATACCTTTATCAGTCCATGCATTATGCCAAAGAACTGTGTAGACCTTTATCAGTCCATGTATTATGCCAAGGAACTGCATATACCTTTATCAGTCCACGTATTATGCAAGGGAACTGTGTAGACCTTTATCAGTCCATGCATTATGCCAAAGAACTGTGTAGACCTTTATCAGTCCATGTATTATGCCAAGGGAACTGCATATACCTTTATCAGTCCATGCATTATGCCAAAGAACTGTGTAGACCTTTATCAGTCAATGCATTATGCCAAGGAACTGTGTAGACCTTTATCAGTGCATTATGCAAGGGAACTGTGTACACCTTTATCAATCCATGTATCATGCCAAGGAACTGCATATAACTTTATCAGTCCATGCATTATGCCAAAGAACTGTGTAGACCTTTATCAGTCCATGTATTATGCCAAGGAACTGCATATACCTTTATCAGTCCATGCATTATGCCAAGGAACTGTGTATACCTTTATCAGTGCATTATGCAAGGGAACTGTGTAGACCTTTATCAGTCCATGTATTATGCCAAGGAACTGCATATACCTTTATCAGTCCATGTATTATGCAAGGGAACTGTGTAGACCTTTATCAGTCCATGCATTATGCCAAAGAACTGTGTAGACCTTTATCAGTCCATGTATTATGCCAAGGGAACTGCATATACCTTTATCAGTCCATGCATTATGCCAAAGAACTGTGTAGACCTTTATCAGTCAATGCATTATGCCAAGGAACTGTGTAGGCCTTTATCAGTGCATTATGCAAGGGAACTGTGTACACCTTTATCAATCCATGTATCATGCCAAGGAACTGCATATACCTTTATCAGTCCATACATTATGCCAAAGAACTGTGTAGACCTTTATCAGTCCATGTATTATGCCAAGGAACTGCATATACCTTTATCAGTCCATGTATTATGCAAGGGAACTGTGTAGACCTTTATCAGTCCATGCATTATGCCAAAAAACTGTGTAGACCTTTATCAGTCCATGTATTATGCCAAGGAACTGCATATACCTTTATCAGTCCATGCATTATGCCAAAGAACTGTGTAGACCTTTATCAGTCAATGCATTATGCCAAGGAACTGTGTAGACCTTTATCAGTCCATGCATTATGCCAAGGAACTGCATATACCTTTATCAGTCCATGCATTATGCCAAAGAACTGTGTAGACCTTTATCAGTCAATGCATTATGCCAAGGAACTGTGTAGACCTTTATCAGTCCATGTATTATGTCAAAGAAGGTCTAATTCTCTGTTTTTGAATATCTAAGTATTATCTTTCTCAACCAAAATATTGAAATAATTCAACAAGTTAATTAAATTTAATTTTACTGAATTTAAGATTCTGTTTAATATTACATGATGCAAAATATGAATTTTATGTTATGAAAGTGTAGACAATTGAGGTGAAATTACTTTGAAATGAATTGGGACACCTTGGGAATTTAGCCTATGGTTTCATATTTTGCGTAACATTGAAATTAAAAAGAAAAATATTTTCCGCATTTCTTCACTAGTTAAACTTGTTAGTTAAAAAGGACCTTGCATATCTAAGGTATTTTTCAAAGAACCTTTTAGCCTCTTTATTTTGGTGTATGATTGGTAGTGTAATATGGGTTATACAGTATACAGCTTGGCCTTTAAGCTCAAGATGTGCACCTTTAAAAAAACTGCTAGCACCACTATTTTTTGTGGTCGTTTTCACTTCCTGGACTTTTTATAACATTTTATGTATTTGGTAATTCATTCATTGCACTTCCAGAAGCTGGTATTGTCTAGTCTGGCAAAATTCATTTTCCCTATTTTATTAACTGCTAAAGATAATATACTTCAGACTACAGCAGTCATTTTAGTTAGCAGTGTGCTTAGATCATGTACATTTTTCACAAGTACAATATTCAAAGAAATGTCAGCCACATTACATCAAAGTAACATATAGGTATGCCAACATTCTATCCGCTGTACATGTTTCGAATGCAAACATCTTCACCTTACATACATCATTCTCAGAAGTACATAGTAAATGGTGAGCACCCCATACTCTTTACTGGTGGTCATGATGTTATTATACATCTTCAATGTAAAAACTTATGATAGGGTTGTATTAGTTTAATTAACACAGTAGCTATGTGATGGATTAGATAATATTACTGTTTATGTTACACTTTTTACCTTTAGGGTTTAAAAGCCAGAGGCAATGTTGAGGACTGGTTGGGAAAGGTTGAAGAGGCTATGTTTTCCAACCTCAGGAAGCTGGTCAAGTATGCGATTAGTGACTTTGAGCGTAGACCTAGGAGGGAATGGGTTGTTAGTCATGCATCCCAGGTAAATTAGTTTGATCTTGAAGGGGCAATTAAGATATCTTATTTCTTGGCTTTTATTCTGCCTAATCCGATTAAATTAAGATGATTGTAAATAATAAGACACAAAGTACAATTATAAATTATAAAAGGTGTGATGGACCAGGTCTGGATTTCGCAAACAGAACTTGCATATAGAATCTAGTTGACTGACTGGATAAAATCCAAGTACTACTCAAAATCAATCAATCAGATATCTTAATTGTAGGATTTCTGTTGGTGAAATTGAGGCAAGATTCATTTTATCAGTCACAGATTAGACCTTTGAAAATGTGTTGCATTTTCAAGTATCTGTGGTCATTTAGTTCACTTTAAGAGTATATTGTTTTGATAAATATTATGTATATATATATATATATATATATATATATATATATATATATATATATATATATATATATATATATATATATATATATATTTAGTTTTTTGGAATATATTTGGGAAATTGAAGTAAAGAATAGATTCATTTTAAAAACAGTTTTACAACATAGTATGCTCTCTATTCATCTCTAACCTGCGAACAAAACTAAATTCTATAGTGAATACACTTAGAGTTTCAAAAATGCAAATGCTGCTATAATATTACGATTTATCCTGTTGATAACACAAGTTAGATTTACAGGTTAATGTATGTAACATCTAGGATCATAAAATAGTTATTCATATGATATATACACATAGCTCATGACTTCAAATGCACGGCATAACATGAATTTTCCACTTATTGGACATTGTCAGTTACTTATTGGACATTGTCAGTCACTTATTGGACATTGTCAGCTACTTATTGGACATTGTCAGTCACTTATTGGACATTGTCAGTTACTTATTGGACATTATCAAGTACTTACTTGATACTGTTAGGCACTTAATGAACATTGTAAAGCACTTATTGGACATTGTCAGTTACTTATTGGACATTGTCAGTCACTTATTGGACATCATCAGTCACTTATTGGACATTATCAAGTACATACTTGACACTGTCAGGCACTTACCGAACATTGTAAAGCACTTATTGGATATTGCCAGGCACTTATTAGATCTTGTAAGGTACTTATTAGACATTATAAAGCACTTATTGGACATTGCCAGACACTTATTGGACACTGGAAAACACTTTTTGAAGATTGTCAAGCAGTTATTGAACATTGTCATGTATGTTTTGAACATTGTCAGGCACTTATTGGACATTGTAAAAGTGCTGATTGGACATTGTCAGACACTTATTAGTAATTGTAAAGTGCTTACTGGACATTGTCAAACTTATTTTGTACTCTGAGGAACACAAAGGAAAAGTTTGACTGAATCTGACCAGAGCTTGAGTTTGAACTTGAGATTTTGTATGGACCACATGCAAACAATGTTACATTTAAAATGTGATTTCTGATAAGCTGACAATGAAGACTCAATCTCAGATTCAAGCTGAGAGATTTAAGTTTTCCAGGCCTGATTTGTGATAGAAGATCCAAGCTACTGTCATTAGAATTACACAAAAGCCATTGCAATAATCCTTCTCTTTATAATAACCAGGAAACTGACCATTTTATTGATGAGGACACTTTATACTGGGATACATAATATTGCCAGTATAATGTTAACCATATTATAACAATGATAGTGTTATAATGAGCTACTGTATAGCAAGAGAATACTGTATATTGCAATATAGTGTTATAATGAGTTACTGTATAGCAAGAGAATACTGTATATTGCTATATAGTGTTATGAGTTACTGTATAGCAAGAGAATACTGTATATTGCTATATAGTGTTATAATGAGTTACTGTATAGCAAGAGAATACTGTATATTGCTATATAGTGTTATAATGAGTTACTGTATAGCAAGAGAATACTGTATATTGCTATATAGTGTTATAATGAGTTACTGTATAGCAAGAGAATACTGTATATTGCTATATAGTGTTATGAGTTACTGTATAGCAAGAGAATATTGTATATTGCTATATAGTGTTATAATGAGTTACTGTATAGCAAGAGAATACTGTATATTGCTATATAGTGTTATAATGAGTTACTGTATAGCAAGGGAATATTGTATATTGCTATACAGTGTTATAATGAGTTACTGTATGGCAAGAGACTACTGTATATTGCTATATAGTGTTATAATGAGTAACTATATAGCAAGAGAATACTTTATATTGCTATATAGTGTTATAATGAGTTACTGTATAGCAAAAGAATACTGTATATTACAATATAGTGTTATAATGAGTTACTGTATAGCAAAAGAATACTGTATATTGCTATATAGTGTTATAATGAGTTACTGTGTAGTAAGAGAATACTGTATATTGCTATATAGTGTTATAATGAGTTACTGTATAGCAAGGGAATATTGTATATTGCTATACAGTGTTATAATGAGTTACTGTATGGCAAGAGAATACTGTATATTGCAATATAGTGTTATAATGAGTTACTGTATAGCAAGAGAATACTGTATATTGCTATATAGTGTTATAATGAGTTACTGTATGGCAAGAGAATACTGTATATTGCTATATAGTGTTATAATGAGTTACTGTATAGCAAGAGAATACTGTATATTGCTATATAGTGTTATAATGAGTTACTGTATAGCAAGAGAATATTGTATATTGCTATATAGTGTTATAATGAGTTACTGTATAGCAAGAGAATACTGTATATTGCAATATAGTGTTATAATATAGTGTTAGCTCTCAAACTCGCACTATTCATTCAGGAGTCCCTCAAGGCTCAGTTTTAGGCCCTCTCCTTTTCCTTATCTATGTCAATGATCTACCATTAAATAATGAATCCACCAATACAGAATTGTTTGCAGATGATGCAACCTTGTATACATCTAGTTCTGATACTGAAGTTATCCAAACAAGATTAAACTCAGATCTTATTAGAGTCCAAAACTGGGCACAACAAAATAGGATGGTAATTAATGAAGGTAAAACAAAATGTATGATTCTGGGGATGACACAAAAGCTACACAAGTCAGGGAACCCAAAACTATCTCTTGCAATAAATAATCAGCCATTAGAAAATGTCGGTCATGAAAGGCTTGTAGGTGTGTCCATAGATAATAATTTATTATGGAATGACCATATTGATAAGCTTTGTAAAACACTGTCATCCAAAATTGCCCTTCTCAGTAGAATCAAGAAATATTTACCTATGGAAACTCGCAATCTATGCTACAAGACGTATATTCTTCCAACAATGGATTACTGTTCTAATGTATGGGGAAACTGTGCTAAATCTGAGCTTGACAGGATTTATAAACTCCAGAAACGAGCAGCACGTGTAATTTTAGATACATCTGTTGACCATCCCTCAAAAGCATTATTTACAGAACTCAAATGGTTCACAATATATGACAGGATAGATTTTCACAAGGCAGTTCTTTTATATAAATGTCTACATGGAACTGCACCAGAGTATCTTCAGGACTTATTCAGGCCTTTTTCAACACAATACCAGTTGAGATCAATCTCACATGGAAACCTTCTAGTACCAAAACCAAGAACAGAGCAATTCAAAAAGAGTTTTCAATACTCTGGTACAGTTCTGTGGAATAAGCTTCCACTACATGTAAAATCGGCTGAAAATATTAGAGTATTTAAGAAGAGATATCAGGAGCATGCATGTGTTTCTAACAGATAATGGAATTTAGTATTTTAATACGAAACATGCTAATTTAAGCTCTAATTATTGCTTCTTCACACAATGTGCATTTGTTATACTTTCATTAAGAGGGCCTCAAGGGAGAATAGTCCTTGGCTAATGAGTCACCCTCTATAAATAAAGTATTATTATTATTATTATTATTATTATTATTAATATTATTATTATTAATGAGTTACTGTATAGCAAGAGAATACTGTATGTTGCTATATAGTGTTATGAGTTACTGTGTAGCAAGAGAATACTGTATATTGCTATATAGTGTTATAATGAGTTACTGTATATATAGCAGTGTATATATTGCTATAAAGTGTTATAATGAGTTACTGTATAGCAAGAGAATAATGTATATTGCTATACAGTATTATAATGAGTTACTGTATAGCAAGAGAATACTGTATGTTGCAATATAGTGTTATAATGAGTTACTGTATGGCAAGAGAGTACTGTATATTGCTATACAGTGTTATAATGAGTTACTGTATAGCAAGAGAATACTGTATGTTGCAATATAGTGTTTGTATAACGTACCATATGTTAGTGCACGTTTTATACAGATTAAAGAAACTGTGCATCTGAAATGAAGGAATTATTTGTAAGTGCAAAATTTATATTGAAAATAATAAAGTTATTTATATATCTTGTCAAGTACTAGATGTTATAGCATGTGTATTGAGAGAGACTTTTATCAACTCCTTAATGCAATAAAAAAAAAAATTAAAGAAGAAATTTAGCATGTCCTACTTGCATTTAAATTTTCTTTTTATCAAAACAGAAATTTTTTAAATGTGTAACTTGATATTTAAATTACAGTAAAAATGATTTTGATATATGAAAATGGTGTCTTTTTGTTGATTTTGCATCCAGGTGGTGTTGACAGTGTCTCAGATGGTGTGGTGTCGAGAGGTTAATGAAGTTCTGGAAAGTGACTTTGATAGGCTTGTAGGAATGAAGGAGTATGAACGCAAATGTTTTGCAGTAAGTTTATCTTGAGTGATGCAGACAGTAATAAAAAGTTTCACAACTAAATAATTAATGCATTTCAAATTTATAATATTTACATTTTTATCAGATTACTCAAAACAAATTTTTACTCAATACTTTCTATATAGTATATAACAAAGTTACATAATTTGTTTTCATTGGAAGTATTTTCTTTTCAGTTATAGTCAAGGTAAACATGAAATCCTATTACATTGTCGTGATGTTGTTTATTACCATGCTGTTTGCCAGCATTCAAATTTTTGAAATCTTTATTCAAAATCTAATGTTACAAATTATTGATTTAACTTAAAGATATTGCTTAAATTTAAATATGAAAAAGAAAAAAGCGGTTTAAATTAATAGATTAAGTGGTTGGTGTAAATTACATTATTTGAAAGGGTTTATTGTTCTAAATTTATTTTGCTATTTTGTTTTTTTTAATTAGAGAATTTAATTTTTAACCAGTACAAAAAAAGCATCATTTTTCTGTCATGTCATTGAACTTTTGATAGACATACAAATTTTGACTCTGGATTTTATGGGTTTTATGGTTGTTTTTTTTTTAACCATTATATTATTGTATGTACTTTTAAGAATAGTAACATGCAACGTTTTTAATTTATCTTGTTGGATTTTATGTTTATGTTCATTTTTATCTTTCTAAATTATTTTTGCATTTTTTTTATCCTAACATTTGTTAGAATTTTAATTTTAACTGGCAATTTATAGCTCATATTTTGCACTGATGTGCTTAAATTCTATACATTCACACACACACACACACACACACACACACACACACATACAACCATACATACAACCATACATACAACCATACATACATACATACATACATACATACATACATACATACATACATACACATTGTTCATGTCTTAAAAGCTGTGTACAAATAGTTTAACACACAGTACCAGTGTCAGGAACACTATAATTAGTTCAACACACATTAGCAGTGTCAGGAACACTATAATTAGTTCAACACACATTACCAGTGTCATGAAGACTATTTATAAGTAGTTCAACACACATTACCAGTGTCATGAACACTATTTATAATTAGTTCAACACACATTACCAGTGTCAGGAACACTATTTATAATTAGTTCAACACACATTACCAGTGTTATGAACACTATTTATAATTAGTTTAACATACATTACCAGTGTCAGGAACACTATTTATAATTAGTTTAACACACATTAGCGGTGTTATGAAGACTATTTATAAGTAGTTTAACACACATTACCAGTGTTATGAACACTATTTATAAGTAGTTTAACACACATTACCAGTGTCATGAAGACTATTTATAATTAGTTCAACACACATTACCAGTGTCAGGAACACTATTTATAATTAGTTAAACACACATTACCAGTGTCAGGAACACTATTTATAATTAGTTCAACACACATTACCAGTGTCAGGAACACTATTTATAATTAGTTCAACACACATTACCAGTGTCAGGAACACTATTTATAAGTAGTTTAACACACATTACCAGTGTCAGGAACACTATTTATAAGTAGTTTAACACACATTAGCAGTGTTATGAACACTATTTATAATTAGTTTAACACACATTACCAGTGTTATGAACACTATTTATAATTAGTTTAACACACATTACCAGTGTTATGAACACTATTTATAATTAGTTTAACACACATTATCAGTGTCATGAAGACTATTTTTAGTTAGTTTAACACACATTACCAGTGTTATGAACACTATTTATAAGTAGTTTAACACACATTACCAGTGTCAAGAAAACTATTTATAAGTAGTTTAACACACATTTCCAGTGTCATGAAGACTATTTATAATTAGTTTAACACACATTACCAGTGTTATGAACACTATTTATAATTAGTTTAACACACATTACCAGTGTTATGAACACTATTTATAATTAGTTCAACACACATTACCAGTGTCAGGAACACTATTTATAATTAGTTTAACACACATTACCAGTGTCAGGAACACTATTTATAATTAGTTTAACACACATTACCAGTGTCAGGAACACTATAATTAGTTCAACACACATTAGCAGTGTCAGGAACACTATAATTAGTTCAACACACATTACCAGTGTCATGAAGACTATTTATAAGTAGTTCAACACACATTACCAGTGTCATGAAGACTATTTATAAGTAGTTCAACACACATTACCAGTGTCATGAACACTATTTATAATTAGTTCAACACACATTACCAGTGTCAGGAACACTATTTATAATTATTTTAACACACATTACCAGTGTTATGAACACTATTTATAATTAGCTCAACACACATTACCAGTGTCAGGAACACTATTTATAATTAGTTTAACACACATTACCAGTGTCATGAAGACTATTTATAATTAGTTTAACACATATTACCAGTGTCAGGAACACTATTTATAATTAGTTCAACACACATTACCAGTGTCATGAAGACTATTTATAATTAGTTTAACACATATTACCAGTGTCAGGAACACTATTTATAATTAGTTCAACACACATTAGCAGTGTCATGAAGACTATTTATAATTAGTTTAACACACATTAGCAGTGTTATGAACACTATTTATAATTAGTTCAACACACATTACCAGTGTCATGAACACTATTTATAATTAGTTTAACACACATTACCAGTGTCAGGAACACTATTTATAATTAGTTTAACACTGATTACCAGTGTCAGGAACACTATTTATAATTAGTTTAACACACATTACCAGTGTTATGAACACTATTTATAATTAGTTCAACACACATTAGCAGTGTCAGGAACACTATAATTAGTTCAACACACATTATCAGTGTCAGGAACACTATTTATATTTAGTTCAACACACATTAGCAGTGTCAGGAACACTATTTATAATTAGTTCAACACACATTAGCAGTGTCAGGAACACTATAATTAGTTCAACACACATTATCAGTGTCAGGAACACTATTTATAATTAGTTCAACACACATTACCAGTGTCATGAACACTATTTATAAGTAGTTCAACACACAGTACCAGTGTCAGGAACACTATAATTAGTTCAACACACATTAGCAGTGTCAGGAACACTATAATTAGTTCAACACACATTAGCAGTGTCAGGAACACTATTATGTTCCCTAGAATTATCAGAAGAGAGATGCTGAATTGGTACCATTTTTATCTCATGATGACATTGATATTAAATTAATTTCAATTTATTTTACTTCAGGACCTTAATGAGTTGGCAGCCATTGTAAGAGGAGAACTACCAAAGCTATCCAGAGCTATCCTTTGTGCCTTGATCACAATTGATGTACACGGCAGAGATATGATCACAGGGATGGTGGAGTCTAAGGTTAGAGAGACCCTTAATCTGTCAATTAACAGATAGTCTAAGCTTGGAGACCCATAATCTGTCATATAACAAATAGTCTAAGGTTGGAGACCCATAATCTGTAAATTAACAATTAGCATTACATTTTGTTTGTATCATAATTTCATGTTATACAAATTGTAATTTGATATTGTGGCATAGTTGAATGAAACACTGATGACATCAAGGAATGTAAGACTTTTTTAAAATTATAAATGTCATGAAATTTATGAAAGGATTTGAATTATGTAGTGTGCAAGTCGCTGACATATGCCACACACTGGAAGAAATATGTGACATGATATTAGTTAAATTGTGCTGGTAAAGATGATGTGTAAAGGATCACTTGTAATATTTTCAGTCTTTGTTTCATTTCATATGAGTTTACACAACATGGCTTATATTTGTAGTGCTTTTGTGCATCAAATAGCATGTAATGATGTTAAAATAAATTAGGTCAGCTCCTTAAAGAAAGTTCCTTCTCTGTGAAGTAAAGGTCTGTTGGATAATTATTGTCAAGATATTTGATGACAAAATCATACAGTCTTTAAGGAATTTCATCGATTTATTTAATGAGAAAGCTGAGCTAATTAAATTGAAGTGATGTTTCATTTCTCTTCTGTGACATCTGTTGCATGTGTGGAATGTTCCTATTCTATACAAGTGCATATGAGGATACAAAATGGATTTCTTGGATGGGTCTCAACAATTGTCCTTTACAGCTGTTCTTTCTGAATTGCAGTTTGTCCATCATTGTAATGAAAACCAATTAATTTGTTGCAAGAATGAGAGAAAAGATGTGTAGAGCAGGAAAATTCTATACTTGGCTTTGAGTGGAATCGCTTTAAGCTACCGAATGTATTGGTAGTTTATTGGGAAATCCAACCTGATGGATGATTGTTCATTGGAAGTAACAAGTCACTATCGAGTTCCTGCACATAAATTATGAGTCAGAGACTGGAAGCTTCCTAATACAATTCAACATACATGGTTTATTATAATTTTCTCACTCTCATGATTAAAAGAAATGTGGATTTGAAACAAAATGGCACTATATAGTTAAAACATTAAATAACAAGGTATCCATTGAGTATACTTTTGCATTGAAACCACTAAATAACATGGTATCCATTGAGTATACTGTTGCATTGAAACCACTAAATAACATGGTATCCATTGGTTATAATGTTAAAGCAATTAAAAAACATGATATCCCTTGAGAATATGTTTAAAGCATTCAAAGGACATGGTATCCAATGAGTAAATATGGTATCCATTGAATAAATATGGTATCCATTGAGTAAATATGGTATCCATTGAGTAAATATGGTATCCATTGAGTATGTAGTTAATGCTACAGAGTACACATTGGGTATACTAACAGTTGGGCATTATTAAGACAAAGTGTCCTTTGAAAGTTATTTTGTCTTCAGCATATACATGGATGTAAATATTGTTAAAATAAAGATAGGTTACTTTAGTTCTGAAATTAAGCAATCAGAAAAATATCAGATGTGATGAGATGCATGTAATAATGACCTAACATAGCAGATAACATGATGAGATGCATGTAATAATGACCTAACATAGCAGATAACATGATGAGATGCATGTATTAATGACCTAACATAGCAGATAACATGATGAGATGCATGTATTAATGACCTAGCATAGCAGATAACATGATGAGATGCATGTATTAATGACCTAACATAGCAGATAACATGATGAGATGCATGTATTAATGACCTAACATAGCAGATAACATGATGAGATGCATGTAATAATGACCTAACATAGCAGATAACATGATGAGATGCATGTATTAATGACCTAACATAGCAGATAACATGATGAGATGCATGTAATAATGACCTAACATAGCAGATAGTATGATGAGATGCATGTAATAATGACCTAACATAGCAGATTACATGGTTATATGTATTTAATGATGGCATAAAAAGTTGATGTTATCCGGATCCTGTAATGATGGCCTGAATTAGCAGATAACATGATGAGATGCATGAAGTGATGGCCCAAATGGCAGGTGACATGCTGGCCTAAATAGCAGATGACATGCTGGCCTAAATAGCAGATGATATGATGGCCTAAATAGTAGATGACATCATGATTTTGTACTGATGGCACAGATATGTAACATGATGAGATGTATTTAATGATGGCATATAAAGCTGGTGACAATGTGAGATGTATGTAAAGATGGCCTAAATAATGCCATCAAAACAAGCCTAGTCATACTGCATGACAAATATTAGAAAGATGATGGATCTTAAGCATCAATGAATATAGTCATGTGAAATAGATATGTGCCACATGCCTTTGGGCAGATTGTATCATATACTTATATGAGATAGATATGTACAACATGCTTTCGGGCAAACTGTATCATATACTCATGTCAGATAGATATATAGCAAATGCCTTTTGGCAGACTGTATCATATACTCATGTTAGATAGATATATAGCAAATGCCTTTTGGCAGACTGTATCATATACTCATGTCAGATAGATATATAGCAAATGCCTTTTGGCAGACTGTATCATATACTCATGTTAGATAGATATATAGCAAATGCCTTTTGGCAGACTGTATCATATACTCATGTCAGATAGATATATAGCAAATGCCTTTTGGCAGACTGTATCATATACTCATGTTAGATAGATATATAGCAAATGCCTTTTGGCAGACTGTATCATATACTCATGTCAGATAGATATATAGCAAATGCCTTTTGGCAGACTGTATCATATACTCATGTTAGATAGATATATAGCAAATGCCTTTTGGCAGACTGTATCATATACTCATGTCAGATAGATATATAGCAAATGCCTTTTGGCAGACTGTATCATATACTCATGTCAGATAGATATATAGCAAATGCCTTTTGGCAGACAGTATTACATACTCATACGAGAGAGATATATACCACATGCCTTTGGGCAGACTGTATCATATACTCATGTTAGATAGATATATAGCAAATGCCTTTGGGCAGACTGTATCACATACATATATGGAAGATTTTGTCATTTTGGATCTAGACATAGAAATATGAAGTATGTACTGAAAGGTTTTATATTTTTAGGTATATCATGAATAATTTTGCTTAAAACCCCCAAAATTGTTGCAAAATTAAATGTTGTCATGAGTATAATGATGCTATCAATAGTCTCACTGAGTGCATGGTAGTTCTCATATGGGCAGACTGTCTCACATATAAGCAATGAGAAAAAATGATGTTTAAATTGGCATTAAGCCTGGAAAATTACTCTGTACTGTTCAGGACATTGAAAATTTCAATATTCCACATCAATGCCCTTGACTGATTCTGTTTTTTTTAACCTGCATTAGCAGAATTGAGAAATGGTCATATAAAAGAGTGACATCATTGTATTCATCAATAATAATGCCAAGATTAGGTGTGAAAATCACATAATAGGAAACCATTTCATCTTCTTTAACAGTGTAAGTAGAAAATTGAGAGCCACTACATATTTTATCTTGTGCAATAGATGCCATGTTTGAAGGCTTGTGTCATCAGCAGTAATACGCAGTATGACATCATCATCATAATAGCCAATAGTTGAATAGTGCTTGTATGCTTTACTACTAGGTCAGCTGTAATTGAATAATAACTTGAAGTTATCAAAAATCCCCTAATGCTGGTGTTCTCTGGGATTATTTTAAATTGAAATTGATACGTTCTTTGCAAGTTATTATTTCTTAATAACATAGTCTTACCATATATGATCTTTGGCAACTTCTGTATTAATAATCAATACTAGTATGCATATGTAAAATTAGTGTTTGTCATTTTAAAACTGTTTCCATTCCAGGTTGATAATGTTTCTAGTTTTGAATGGCAGAAGCAGCTGCGATACTACTGGGACCAGGACCTGGATAATTGTGTAGTCCGAATGTCCAACTCTATGTACATTTATGGTTATGAGTACCTCGGAGCCTCACCCAGACTTGTCATCACACCTTTGACAGTAAGCATTAGTTTTCAGATGACGGTCTTACCAACATGGTGGGTCATAGGTATTACACCTTTGACAGTAAGCATTAGTTAACAGATGCCAGTCTGACCTACATGGTGGGTTATAGGTATCACACCTTTGACAGTAAGCATTAATTAACAGATGCATCTTACCTGCATAGTGGGTCATAGGCATCACACCTTTGACAGTAAGAATTAGTTGACAGATGTGTCATACCTGCATAGTGGGTCATAGGCATCACACCTTTGACAGTAAGCATTAGTTGACAGATGCCAGACTTACTGCATGGTGGGTCATAGGCATCACACCTTTGACAGTAAGCATTAGTTGACAGATGTGTCATACCTGTATGGTGGGTCATAGGCATCACATGTCTTCAGTGGTAGTATCATCAACAGTGTGAAAGTCTTATGTTCAAGTTTTGTTCAGCTTTTTTGTTCAAGTTTTCTTTTCAAATTGGACACAATCACTATGCATTGGTGCATAGCCACTGGTGAGACACCTGGCCTCTGCAGCAAAGACACATGTATGACATTTGTCTCCTGAAGACATCAGCACTACAGACAATTGAGACACCTTGCCACTCTACTATCAACTTTACTAAAAAAATTTGTACTGCATATTTGACTTGGAAATATTACTTTAAATTAACAGGTGCAGCATACTGTTTATTCAGAATATTTGTTATGAGTTTAATGTTTGTACCACAAGGGCAAGTTGATGTAGAATACTAGTTTTTAGTCTGGTATCTTTGGTGACAAGGAAAATTTTACAGCATACAAGTAAGTGGAGCATTTATCAATCATGTCTTCATTGTTTGCTATAAATAAATTGGTTATTTATGGTCATGTCAATTCCCAAATTTGATACCTTTGGATGCTGATACATTTATTAATGTAAGACATATCTCAAAATTGGACACTGTTGAATGCTGATACATAGATTTAACACATAGCTGGTATAGTTTTTGTATAGTATGTGCAGTTATATAGACCTTAAAATTATTGTGCAGCATTTGTTTTACTGATTGGCTGCTATTGTGAGAAAACGTTTTTAACCCTGCCTTCTGGGATGTTTTGTTTTGAAAAAGAATCTTGATTGCCATTTTTCGATTCAGGTCATGTTTCATTATGGCCAATTTATCCCTACAAAGGTTTGTTATGTTATGTATATGCTATGACTGGTAATATACTATTAAGAACCACCCCAGGAACCAGACTGGTAATATACTATTAAGAACCACCCCAGGAACCAGACTGGTAATATACTATTAAAAACCAATCCAGAAACCAGATTGGTAATATACTATTAAAAACCACTTCGGGAACCAGACTAATGAACAACACAAAAACAGTGAAGTAATGCTCAGATGTTTTCACATACACATGATGATTGTTGAAACAGTAGAAATGATCTTTGACATTTTGGTTATTTTGAAAAGAATTGTTACTTATACAGAATAACAAAAAAATAATTAGAAAAAGAGCATTATTAACAATTATTATCGATGTGATTGTAAAAAAGGGATTCAGTCATTAAACAGCCCAGTTACCTATCCCCCTTCCCCTACAATTTTCTCACTGTGGATTTTTAAATTTTTGTGTGTGGTCCATGTTTTGGATCCCATTATGTGTTAGTTAGCATGGGAGAGGTGTATGTACATTCTACTTATAATTTAGTGATGCCTATGAAACAATATGAAATCCTTAATGTAACATGGGATGTATAAATGGTATGAAATCCTTAATGTAACATGGGATGTATAAATGGTATTACAGCCTGAGTGTAACATGGGATGTATAAATGGTATTACATCCTTAATGTAACATGGGATGTATAAATGGTATTACATCCTTATTGTAAAATAAGGCTTGTAAATGGTGGTTTCTGATATTAATCTTTTTTAATTGTTCATCCAGCATTTCTTTCATGAATGTATTATCATCACAGAATTTTAGATGATTGAAATATTGTATAAAACAATGATTCGTTAGCTTGCTAAATTATAATGATTTACAGTTACTACAGCATTATCAAGGTTTTTGTTTTATTCAACAGTTAGCTAGCTACTGCTGTATCCAGGTGTTTGTTTTATTCAACAGTTAGCTAGCTACTGCTGTATCCAGGTGTTTGTTTTATTAAACAGTTAGCTAGCTACTACTGTATCCAGGTGTTTGTTTTATTCCACAGTTAGCTAGCTACTGCTGTATCCAGGTGTTTGTTTTATTAAACAGTTAGCTAGCTACTGCTGTATCCAGGTGTTTGTTTTATTCCACAGTTAGCTAGCTACTGCTGTATCCAGGTGTTTGTTTTATTAAACAGTTAGCTAGCTACTACTGTATCCAGGTGTTTGTTTTATTCCACAGTTAGCTAGCTACTGCTGTATCCAGGTGTTTGTTTTATTAAACAGTTAGCTAGCTACTGCTGTATCCAGGTGTTTGTTTTATTAAACAGTTAGCTAGCTACTGCTGTATCCAGGTGTTTGTTTTATTAAACAGTTAGCTAGCTACTGCTGTATCCAGGTGTTTGTTTTATTAAACAGTTAGCTAGCTACTGCTGTATCCAGGTATTTGTTTTATTCCACAGTTAGCTAGCTACTGCTGTATCCAGGTGTTTGTTTTATTCCACAGTTAGCTAGCTACTACTGTATCCAGGTGTTTGTGTTATTTCATAGTTATCTTGCTACAGCATTATCCAGGTGTTTTGTATGCCTTAGTGAGCCAAATTTGGCAATTTTTAGTTTATTTTATTATGCCAGAATTGGCTGCATATGTCAAATTTTCCGAGTCAATAATGATGTCCTAATTTTCCAAGTCAATAATGATGTCATAATTTTCCCGAACAATCTTAATATCTTATGTCTAAGTTTTGAAAAGTCATTTTGTTGCTGTTCACAGGAAATTTGTAATTTGCAGAGTTTGATTTTTTTTTAAAAACAAATTTGATTTATTTTTTTTTATTTTCAGGATCGCTGTTACCTCTGTTTGATGGGTGCACTTCAGTTAGATTTGGGTGGTGCTCCAGCTGGTCCTGCAGGAACTGGAAAAACAGAAACAACAAAAGACTTAGCAAAGTCTTTGGCAAAGCAGTGTGTTGTTTTCAACTGTTCTGATGGTCTAGACTTTAAGGTAAACAATAAGAAAAAGAAAATTACTTTTTTTTTTAAAATGTAAAATTATTATATCCAACATTGATGTATCCTTGTAATTTTTTTCTCAGTGTAGTAAGCAGTGAACTAATAAAAGAGAGCCCAGCAGACTGTGACAAAACTCATTTTCCAAGAATGTGAATTCCACTTTTAAATTATAAAGTTTATAAAGAATATTTATCATTTTCACAGATACAGTCACTATATAAGTCTTCAAGTCAAGTCCTAGTCACATGTGTCCCCAAAACATAGTTTATTATTCATGCTTGTTTGAACTGCTCTGGTGGCCTAGTGGTTAGAGTGTCCGCCCCAGAAGCGGGAGGTCGTCGGTTCGATCCCCGGCCAAGTCATACCAAAGACTTACAAAAATGGTACTAACAGCTGCCTCGCTTGATGCTCAGCATAAAGAGGTTAGTGTTAGGACTGGTCAGCCTGGTGTCAGGATAATGTGACTGGGTGAGACATCATGCTACATGTCTGCGGCATGATGTCTCAGTGCTAGACATCACTATAAACTGCCTCACTGCAGACATCGTAGCGATATGACTGAAAAATTGTTAAAGCTACGTTAAAAATTCTAATCAAACAAACAAACAACATGCTTGTTTGTATGCCAAAGCTACAATCATGTCATTTGAAATACTAACAATTTGCTAATTTTCATTTGCTACCTTTATTTGGGTGTGTGTGTGTACTATTTGTAATGGTTTTCATTGTTGCTTCAAAAGAATAAAATATAAAGATGCAGTAAACATTTATATTTTTGGAAGATGTCAGAGCCAGTGTTTAGTATGGAGACAATAGAACCTTTTTTATCTGTGAAGACAATAGGCCCTTATTTATGCAAATAATAAGACCTTATTTATTAGCGTAGACAGTAGGATCGTATTTGTCTATGTAAACAGTAGGACTCTAATTAACTATGAAGACAATAGGGCCCTATTTAACTAGAAATACAATAGGGCCTCGTTTCATTTATAAAGACAAATGTATCCTATTCTGCAATTCATTAGCAAGCCAGAAAGGTCATTACCATGAAAATAAGTGAAATCATAATATACTGAAATCAATTTTCAATCAAATTGTAATATTGCTGATTCTAAAATTCTATTTACAACTATGTATTTGTTTACTGTTTCATTTCATGAAGTTTTTTTTTGCCCCTAATTCAGGATTACAAATTGTCAGGTTTTACATTTTTGTTATTAATATTTCTTTTATTACTGTAGAACATATATTTAACAATCACCTTTTGTGATACAGATGATGGGTCGTTTCTTCTCTGGTCTGGCTCAGTCAGGAGCTTGGTGCTGTTTTGATGAATTCAACAGAATAGACATTGAGGTGCTGTCTGTCATTGCTCAGCAGCTTATTACCATCAGGAATGCTAAGGCAGCCAAGGTAATGTGTCAGAATAGACATAATAATAGACAGCCATGGTAATGTGTCAGAATAGACATAATAATAGACAGCCATGGTAATGTGTCAGAATAGACATAATAATAGACAGCCATGGTAATGTGTCCAAATATATGTAATAATAGACAGTCATGGTAATGTGTCCAAATATATGTAATAATAGACAGCCATGGTAATGTGTCCAAATATATGTAATAATAGACAGTCATGGTAATGTGTCCAAATAGACATAATAATAGACAGCCATGGTAATGTGTCCAAATATATGTAATAATAGACAGTCATGGTAATGTGTCCAAATAGACATAATAATAGACAGCCATGGTAATGTGTGAAAATAGACATAATAATTGTTAGCCATGGTAATGTGTGAAAATAGAGATAATATTAGACAGTCATGGTAATGTGTCAAAATAGACATAATAATAGACAGCAATGGTAATGTGTCCAAATATACCTAACAATAGACAGCCATGGTAATGCATCAAAATATATGTAATAATAGACAGCCAAGGTAATGTGTCCAAATATACCTAATAATAGACAGCCATGGTAATGTGTCCAAATATACGTAATAATAGACATACATGGTAATGTGTCCAAATATATGTAATAATAGACAGTCATGGTAATGTGTCCAAATAGACATAATAATAGACAGCCATGGTAATGTGTCCAAATATATGTAATAATAGACAGTCATGGTAATGTGTGAAAATAGACATAATAATTGTTAGCCATGGTAATGTGTGAAAATAGACATAATATTAGACAGTCATGGTAATGTGTCAAAATAGACATAATAATAGACAGCAATGGTAATATGTCCAAATATACCTAACAATAGACAGCCAGGGTAATGCATCAAAATATATGTATTAATAGACAGCCAAGGTAATGTGTCCAAATATACCTAATAATAGACAGCCATGGTAATGTGTCCAAATATACGTAATAATAGACATACAAGGTAATGTGTCGAAATAGATATAATAATAGACAGCCATGGTAATGTGTCCAAATAGAAATTATAATAGACAGCCATGGTAATGTTTCAAAATAGACATAATAATATACAGCCAAGGTAATGTGTCAAAATAGGTATAATCGTAGACAGCCATAGTAATGTGTCAAAATAGATATAATAATAGACAGCCATGATAATGTGTAAAAATAGATATAATAATAAACAGCCATGGTAATGTGTCAAAATAGATATAATAATAGACAGCCATGGTAATGTGTCAAAATAGATATAATAATAGACAGCCATGGTAATGTGTGAAAATAGACATAATAATATACAGCCAAGGTAATGTGTAAAAATAGACATAATAATATACAGCCAAGGTAATATGAAAAAAAAAACAATAATGCTAGACGACACACTCTGCAACTCATAGGCACCTTGTCATTATTTACCACATATTAACTTTTGTTGTGTAGTACAAACCCCTGATTTTATGGTTGTTGCAAACAACAAATTTAAAGAGCCAATGACGAAAGGACGAGACATATAATTTTTTGAGCTCATTTGTAGGCTGTGTATTGTACCATGTGACCATACAATACTGAGTCTGTGTGGCTTATGAAATACTTTGGATCATGTTCTAAGCCTACAGTTTAGTAATCAAGCATATTTAGTAAGTGGTAATTAATTATATTTTGATGTTAATTGATATTAATCTGCTACCTGCAATGAAATATTTAAATAACAGCTTGAAAGTTTAAGAATTTCATATATTTTAATTAGTGCATCTAATTAACAAACCAACACATTGTCCACTGCTCCTCAGGTAATAACCAAACCAACACATTGTCCACTTCATCTCAACTAATAACAAACCAACACATTGTCCACTGCATCTCAGCTAATAATTAAACCAACATATTTTCTACTGCATCTCAGCTAATAACCAAACCAACACATTGTCCACTTCATCTCAGCTAATAACCAAACCAACACATTGTCCACTGCATCTCAGCTAATAACCAAAACAACACATTGTCCAATGCATGTCAGCTAACTGAAATGAAACATTGTCCACTGCATCTCAGCAAAACGAACCAAAACATTGCCTACTGCATCTCAGCTAAACAAACCAAAACATTGTCCACTGCATCTCAGCTGACTTACACAAGCACTAGATTAACAAACTGAAAGTGAATTCCATATGATATGGATTCAATAATTCTGCTGATGATTAGAATTATATTTTATATATATGTGGTAAAATGTCACTTTCTAAATTTCAAAATGATGAGTGAGAGTTGTCTTTTATCCTTCCATAGGTTAAGATTATACCTTTACTTTTAAAACCAGTCAGTTTAATTGCAATAATCTAGTAAAACCAATCAGTTTAATTGCAATAATCTAGTAAAACCAGTCAGTTTAATTGCAGTAAACTAGGGAAACCAGTCAGTTTAATTGCAATAATCTAGAATGTAGCATTTTCCAATTTCAGGTCCAGCGTTTTATGTTTGAGGGTCGAGAGATCAAGCTTGTGCAGAGTTGTGCTGCCTTCATTACCATGAACCCAGGTTATGCAGGACGTACAGAGCTCCCTGATAATCTTAAGGCCCTTTTCAGGCCCTTTGCAATGATGGTACCAGACTATGGTTAGTAATCCCTAAGGCCCTCTTCAAGCCCCTCACACAAATGTTACCTGACTGGTTCATTTTTCTTAAGGCATTTTACAAGCCTTTGCAATGATAGTATGGTTAGTATTCCTTAAGGCCCTTTCCAATGATGGTACCAGACTATGCTTAGTATTTCACTGGCTACTTTGAGACCCTTTGTAATGATGGCACCTGACTATAGTTAGTATTTCACTTGTGACATTCAGGCCTATTGAAATGATGGTACCTGACTGTGTTTTGTATTTCATTGGCTTTTCAGAACCTTTGCGGTATTGGTAAATGACTATGGTTGGTATTTCATTGGTTATTCAGAACCTTTGCGGCATTGGTACCTGACTATTTTTGGTATTCATTGGCTCTTCAGAACCTTTGCGGCATTGGTACCTGACTATTTTTGGTATTCATGGGCTCTTCAGAACCTTTGCGGTATTGGTACCTGGCTATGGTTGGTATTTCATTGGCTCTTCAGAACCTTTGCGGTATTGGTACCTGACTATGGCTGGTATTTCATTGGTTCTTCAGAACCTTTGCGGCATTGGTACTTGACTATATTTGGTATTTCATTGGCTCTTCAGAACCTTTGCAGCATTGGTACCTGACTATGGTTGGTATTTCATTGGCTCTTCTGAACCTTTGCAGCATTGGTACCTGACTATGGATGGTGTTTTATTGGCTCTTCAGAACCTTTGAGGTATTGGTACCTGACTATTGTTGGTATTTCATTGGTTCTTCAGAACCTCTGTGGTATTGGTACCTGACTCTTTTTGGTATTTCATTGGTTCTTCAGAACCTTTGCGGTATTGGTACCTGACTATGGTTGGTATTTCATTGGTTCTTCAGAACCTTTGCAGCATTGGTACCTGACTATGGTTGGTATTTCATTGGCTCGTCAGAACCTTTGAGGTATTGGTACCTGACTATGGTTGGTATTTCATTGGCTACTTTCTTTCCCACCTGCAAAAGTAAAGTGAGACAGGAAATTCTTTATGCTTGTCACATTTTTTCATCAACCTTAAACAATGATGCTATGTTAGCTCTAGGCTTGACAGTAGAACAAAAGAGTGAAACACGACTGAGACTGCAGCTGAATGGTTTGGATGGGAAAGCTTACATGGTCACCATATTTATTACAGATTGAAAGTAAACTTAATTATATATTGACTCTTGCCATCTACCTGTTATGGATGTGCTGGAAATGTTGTACAATGGGTCTGCAATTCATTGCTGAAAATTTAATTTGGACTCTTGTTTGTTTCAGAATGTCAAATATTAGTGATCTAACTTGTAATATTAATATAATAAGTAACAAATTCTCTACAGCAGAAATATTACCTTTATAATTACCTTGATATTATCACCTAAATGGAACTGTGGACTACAGAAAAAGTTTCTTCAAATACATTACCTAGTTGAGTTACTTTAGGAGTACATCTACAACATTACAAACCCAACTCTTTTAAGTTAGACAAAAATGATCACCTCATCTTTAAACTTGTTTTAGAAGTCATTTGCTTTCTGAGATGGATCACAGATAATAGTGGTGTCCCTTAGAATAGAGAGATTGGCATGAAATCCACCAGTCACCATTTTCTAATTTCCATGCATGCATTGTCATGATGATTTGTACATGATCTTGAACATTCTGATCTGTTTCCCAGCTTCATGATTCCTTGGAAGTTTCTCACTACACAGTATATTCCATCTATATAACTAATTCTTGCTGTTTCCTCAGATGAGAGGTATACATCGAAGATTTATTTCATCTGTTATTTTGGTTTTAACAAAGCTTTATGGAAACAGTTAAGTTACTTCGTATTGACATGAAATTTCCAAACTGTGTTTCTTATCTGAATTTTTTAACAGAAAGTTAAGACAATTCCTTTATCACTTTACATAACTATATCCAACTAAAATAACACAAGACACAGATGAATGTCTTTTATGTATTAGGTCACAAGGTCATATCTATTACTGTTAGCTTAGGTCACAAGGTCATATCTGTTGCTGTTAGCATAGCATTGATGTGCATTTCCTGAGCAACACCACTCAAGGCCATGGGTTTGAGATCAGAGATAACCTTTTACATCTTTTATCTTTCTTCTTGAAAGGTTAAATTTGTGTGATCAATATCAGAAGTGTAACAGATCACTCATTAATTTTAAAATAATATGGATTCTTGTTCCAATGAATTTATGGGAGCAACTAATCAATCTAAATTGCATCCATAAACTGACCATGTTATAACTGTAGCCCAAATCACATATATGTTAAGAAAACAGAGGCAGGGCCAACTACATGGTAAAAGGAGGTAACTCCATTCTCTTAGCTATTGTTATGGGGAATTATAATTGTTTAATGTTTTTATATTTTTAAAAGAAATTGTAGTAAAATATGTTTCTTGAGAAAACTTATTCAGTCGTATATGGGAATAGGATATATTTGTCTTTATAAATGAAACAGAGCCCTTTTGTATTTCTAGTTAAATAAGGCCCTATTGTCTTCATAGTTAATTAGAGTCCTACTGTTTTCATAGACAAATATGATCCTACTGTCTACACTAATAAATAAGGTCTTGGAGTAAAATGTGTTTCTTGAGAATACTTATTCAGTTGTATATGGGTACATTCTTCTAAGCACTCAAGTTAAATTTGTGGAAAAATGAGTGCAACCAGTCTAGTAGTAACTGATAATTGATGGAATGACACCAGTGCCTGTCTCTAAGATGGGAGTACTTTCTTTTGACTTCTATCTCAAAATGCAGATAATTTGTTAGTGCTTTTGTTGCTGCGAAAACTTGGAAAACTTTATTGCCTTCACAAAGTTTGGGATAAATGTCACACTGTTCATTTCACTATAAAGAAATTTCCAGGGTGTCTCATATTAAATGTCTTTTACAACTCTAGCTCTGATTGCTGAGGTGATCCTGTATTCTGAGGGATTTGAGTCCTCAAAGAATCTGGCCCAGAAGATGACTCAGATGTACAAGTTGTGTAGTGAGCAGCTCTCTCAACAAGATCACTACGATTTTGGCATGAGAGCTGTCAAATCAGTGCTCGTCATGGCTGGACAACTCAAAAGACAAAACCCAGATAAAAATGAAGATGTGGTGCTGATCAGAGCTCTCAGAGACAGCAACCTGCCAAAATTCTTGAAGCAAGATGCAGTTCTTTTCCAGGTAAAAAATGTAGCATTTCATAGCTGGTAAAATGAAAATTTTGTATGACATATCTGTATATTGGCATCTCACTTTCATTTGTACGTGTCTATTCAAAATTGTTCTGTTAAGGTTATTATGTTGGTCCATTTTCAGACACTTGAATGGTTTATCTATGTGTCTATTCAAATTTGTCCTGCTAATGATTTACAAACTTCTAGTGTCTGTGTTTTGCATGCTAAGTGTGGAGTAGGTGTATAATTTTACATTCATAGTTGAGGTCCTTCACCTATTTTTGTTCTCAACACTACAGCATGAAATAGTTCTCACTTGTTATTTAAAATTCATTCCGTTTATTTGTTTCTAATCTATCCCTGTTTACAATCAGATGGTCTCAGCTCACTGAGCTTGTTTTAAATGCAGATTTATTTCCTATGAGCTGTTATGTTGTTATTTATGTGAGTGATATTTTAGTTGCCTTTTGTTGTTATTTATGTGAGTGATATTTTAGTTGCCTTATGTTGTTATTTATGTGAGTGATATTTTAGTTGCCTTATGTTGTTATTTATGTGAGTGATATTTTAGTTGCCTTAACTGAATTGTGTTTAATAAATCACACCAATCAGTGTTTTACAGCTTTTATGAGTTTGACAGCAATTCAAGCTATAATCCATTATGTCAGTTTATATGAGAAAATAATGAGAAAGCATTTCATACAGCCTAGTTTTGATTTCACTTGATTCTTTAATGAGTCATACCATTATATCACCAGTATATATGTTTGTGATATAGTTTGTATGTTGCTAATGACCCTAGCTATTACAAAAATGACTAGACTTATGATTCTATGGTCTTAAATTAAGTAACAGAAACAGCCAAAACAAACGATTTTGTAAAATTCAACAAATAATTTTTTTCCCTAGAATACAGAGTGAAAGGTAAAAAAAACTCGCAAATTTAATCCTAAAATTACTAACACAAATCTTAATGAATAAAGTTATGAAAAACTTCAGTCCTTTTCCAAAATATTTCCAATGCTTAAGGTGTTGATGTACCTGTTTTGACCTGTACAGTTGAGATGTGCCATAAACATTTTTTGAATCGCAGTAAGATAATGAAATGTTCCTTTGTTTGAATTCACTACAGTTCTCAGTCAATGTCTCTTTCCAATAATAATTTATAAAATAATTTGTATTTCCAGAGAAGATTAATTTAAATTAAATAATTCTAGCCCAAATAAAAAACTGAACACAACAATCATTCAGTGTCAGGATCTTTCAGCATGAATAAATGAACTTTTCAGTAAACAAGATTTTCTACCTGACCTACAGTAGCTCACAAGTAACATTTTTCTTGAAATTATTAAATTATGGAAAATTTCATTCTTGGGAATTCCAGATGTTTAGGAGATGAAATCTGTTACTAAAATTATAATATAGAATGTGGTAAACTCAATGTCTTAGACTCTGAACAAGATAAATATGTTTACTTCTTTTGATAATGATCCTAATATTAAACTCACAGAATATTACCTATGTATTAGTTATTTACAGAAAGAAATTCAATGTTTTCAATAAGATAAACAACTTGAGTTTGGACAAGGTCAGCTACAAGATAGAGTTTTACATAACCCACAGCATAGAGTAGAAATAATTGAAGAAAACCTAGATAACACACTATACAAATTAAATATGCATAATACTAAAATGAAAATTAACCAACATGATACATGACAAAAACATCAATCTCTTACAGAAATTATTAGAATAACACTGTTTCATGACAAAATCCCAGAGGAGAATTGCATTTAACTACATTTTTTCTTCTTCTTCTGTCAATAGGCCATTCTGCAGGATTTGTTCCCAGGAGTTATGATTCCTGAACATGATTATGGCATCCTACAAGAAGAAATAGAAGCAGTGCAGATAAATCGGGGACTTCAGTCTGTTGTAACACAGATGAAAAAGGTCATACAGTTGTATGAAACCATGCTGGTACGACATGGTGTAATGCTGGTGGGCCCAACAGGTGGAGGAAAAACGACCATCCTTAGGGTACATCCTCACACAATCTTTCTTTTTTCTGTCTCTTGGACTTATTAAAATTGTCTTGAAATATAACTCTAACTCACCACATTGATCCAGTTGCTGCTTGATTTGTATTTATTCTCTGTTCTAAGTAGTATTTTTGATGACAGCAAAGAAAAATGAACACTTGTATATCAGGAACTCTTGTCTCATCAATGATGGAATAAATCATTTTGATGGATAGGTATGATATCAGGAACTCTTGTCTCATCAATGATGGAATGAATCATTTTGATAGATATGTAATGATATCAGGAACTCTTGTCTCATCAATGATGGAATGAATCATTTTGATGGATATGTATGATATCAGGAACTCTTGTCTCATCAATGATGGAAATGAATCATTTTGATGGATATGTATGATATCAGGAACTCTTGTCTCATCAATGATGGAAATGAATCATTTTGATAGATATGTATGATATCAGGAACTCTTGTCTCATCAATGATGGAATGAATCATTTTGATGGATATGTATGATGATATCAGGAACTCTTTTCTCATCAATGATGGAATGAATCATTTTAATGGATACGTTTGCATCATATGGCAGCTTGTTTTGTGTGTTAACTGCCTCGGACTGTCTGGATGATGAGAGTCATTTTTTCTTCGTATTTTGAGTGAGAGACAGTCTATTCACCTAATTTTGTCTACTTTATGTTTTTCCATGTGAGGAATACATCTTGTCTTTAGATAGTGTACAGTTTATCTTCCTATCTTTAGCTAGAGAGCATTTGATATTGTTTGCAAACTACGTGTACTGTACCTAGAGATGTCACTCAATTATATCTTTTTTATCCAGATCCTGGCTGACACACTTGCCAATCTGCATACTAAAGGAGTTGACAATTATTTCTATCAACCTGTCCACACATACACTCTGAACCCAAAGTCCATCACAATGGAAGAGCTCTATGGAGGGGTCAATAAACTGACCTTAGAATGGCATGATGGCCTAATGGGGATCACAGTTAGACACTGTGTCCAGGTAAGATTTTCTTCCCTTTCTTATAGAATGAAAAATATTAGAGCATTTGGTTGTCCACATGAGCTATGGTCTGATCGTTTATTCTGCTTCCTACATAGCCATAAATTAAATGCTTTTTTTCAATTAATTGACTCAAGGCTTAGAGACAAACAAGAACAAATTTTACTAATGTTATTACTAACTTATAAGCCAACATTTTTAATTTTGTACTGAAAATTTGATTCATGCAGAGTAGGACTCATCTCATTAGAGTAAAATGCTAAAGATATTTGATACATCTTGAGGTAATGTTGAAATCTCATGATGTTTGCAGTATACAAAATGAATGTCAATTCAAATATTTTTTTTATTCTGTGAAACCATTCTCAATTAGAAATGTGTCTACAAGATGCACTGTGTTTATCCATTTCATTACACAGTACTTGTATCTATATTTAGTTAGATTTTATATGATAGATAGATAGATACTAGATGGATGGATGGATGCGGGCAGGTTGGCAGATAGATGGAAGGTTGGATGGATGGATGGATGGAGTGTAATTATATAGAAGGTTGACTCACAATGTGTGTACACCTTTTTTCTGGAGGTAAATCAAATTAATTTCTGGTCACTATCTACAGGATACATCAGAGGACCACCAGTGGGTGATTTGTGATGGACCAGTTGATGCATTATGGATTGAAAACATGAACACAGTTCTGGATGACAACAAAATGTTATGTCTGGCCAACAGTGAGCGAATTAAATTTACACCTTACATTCACATGCTGTTTGAGGTACAGGATCTGGCAGTGGCTTCACCTGCTACTGTCAGCAGGTAAGACAATACAAATATGAATGATCATTCTTACAGTAGCTAATCACATTTTAAGATTTAGGTTATTTTTGGTTTCAAAAGCAATTTAAAAGTGTACATTATAGTAGATCTTACATTATTACTCATTTTATAATGAAATTATGAAAAGGTTTGAGTGGTAATTTAATAATGAAATTATGAACTGGTTTGAGTGGTAATTTTGTAATGAAATTTATGAAATAGTTTAAGTGGTAATTTAATAATGAAATTATGAAATGGTTTGAATACTGTTACATAGCCTTCATTTAAGCCATTTGATCTCAAGCAGTAAAGTGGGTTTTCTTATATTTAATAAAGAATACAATAATTATTAGATATTTCTATAAAATTAAATTTTGCTATCATAAATATAGTTAGGAAAAAAATTTAAAATGTAAATTGTTGGTCTTGTTGTTTTTGTTGAGTTATTGATTTCTTGATACTTGTAGATGCTTAGTTTTTTACTCATAATTAGTACATGTTAATAACATGTATGTTAAGGTGTGGTATGGTGTTTGTGGACTCGGAAGAGCTAAGATGGATGCCTTATGTGCAAACCTGGATGACCCAGTTCAAAGACAAGATGAAGGAAGAAACATATGAATACATTCTTGAGCTGTACAAAAAATATGTGGATGAAGGTCTTCGATTTGCTATCAGGAAATGCACTCAGATGATTCCCCAGGTATGTTTGCTATCACTGTATTATTTGTCTTTTAGAATACTCCTATTCAGCTTTGTTATGATGTCATGGTATGATTAGCATACATTGGAACATATTATCGCATTACATCTGGCAATATTACATAGCAACGGGATCAATCTTTGTGGTAAAGGCAGTGTTCGCTTTAGTCCGTGTTTGGTGAATTAATTTATTTTCTCACTAGCTATAATTTTTGTTTGGTTTTATGGTGGATACAAACCTCAAACAAAAGGACCCAACAAATGGTGTATCTTTTAAGGAAACAATAGGACACCTGTCTATACCCATTAAGAAACAATTAACATAATATGTACTTACTTTTGAGTCAGGTCAACAATAGAGAACATTATCTAACATTGCATAATGGACTGGTAGATCTGGGTCTTCTGATTATTTATAATAAATTGCATTAACCCATATCGACCTGCACATTATCTGATGGCAGAACTGAGTCTATGCAGTTAACATTGGACCAGACTTATAAGGAAGTAGATACTGTATTAATGAAATCTGATTTCCAATAAATAATTTAGCAGTCACTGGTTTAAGTTTTGTTATATTATTGAAAAACAATGTATCAAAATTTAAAGTCCACCATAAAAATGTTACATATATTTATGCAGTGCCAAGTTAGGAATTTGAAGTTCTTATATTACTATATTGAATTGTAGTAGATTTTTGTCCATCATATTAAATACAAGATTATTAACTTTTATTGTTTGAATAATTTTATAGCCTGACATCTCAAAAGTGGTGACCCTTTGCAAGTTAATGGAGTCCCTTCTCTTCAGTCGAGGAGGACCAAATTTGCAACAAGATGTTCAGAAACTTCACCCCCTCATCTGTGCCACTTTTGTATTCTGCTACTTGTGGGCAATCGGTGGTAACATTAGAGACACAAACTGGGATGCCTTTGATAGCTTCATCCGTCAGATGTTTGAAGACAGTGGAGATGCTAAGGTATACATCAAAATGATATTTTATTTAAGATAGCGTGTTTTATTCCTCTTTCCTTCATTGTCATCTCATCAGGTTAGATATGGAATAGACTGGGTTAAATCTAATGGACTTGAGTTAAATTTAATATAATTTAGTTAGATAAAAATAGAATGTGTGAAATCTAATATCTCATCAGGTGAAACATTGAAAAGATATTTACTTTTTTTATTTTAGTCATGTGAAAAGTTATGTTTATTTCTATGGCTGAGATGTTTAGATTTCTTGTATCTCAGATTTATCTAGTGAGATAAGGAAAATATATTGGAATTGAATCTCATATTTAATTAGGTGAGATATTTAAAAGATATTGATATTGAATCTCTTTTATTTAAGTATTAAATACTGTTATATAGACCTTGAATTCTTTTGGTGTAAGTTACTCTATGCAGATATGATTAATTCAAATTTGGATCTGGTTAGCACTCAAAAGTGGTGTTAACTTCTGGGTTAGATTTTGAGAAACTGAGTTTAATTTGTGTTAAAAAAGTCGTCTAACCTCTAAATTTGATCTTGAGATGTGAAACCAATTTGGAACTTGTTTAGAAGTTGTGTAACCTGTTAGATTTTGAGATATGAAACCATGTCTAAGTAGTGCTCAGAAGCTGGTAACCTCCAAATTAGATCTTGAGATAGATATTTTGATTACAAACTCGACTTCAGGCTTAATAATCAACATTTTATAGAATCTATTAATTTCTTCAAACCTTGTCAAAAATGAAATAGATTTTGTATTAACATTTATTTTGCAAAATAATTTGGTATGAGAACAACCTCTTGCTCATAAATCAAGCATTCTGCCAGTAAGGTTATGTTTAATTATGTTTTGTAGACAGAAGAATTGATAATATTCCTTTTTTTGTCCTGTTTAAACCAATGCAAGAATGTTTCAATCCCATGTGTGACATAGTAAATGATGTCGTTATGTTTTTCATACATTTTCTTTTGATGTATCATATGAGATGAAGGTAAAAGGATTTATTATATCACACTCACTTTTATATTTGAGATGTCATCATCGCAGCTTCTAATCCTGTTTCATGGTCAATTTTTTAGAATTTTGTTTGTTTCATGTGAGATTGTATTGGCATCTATAATACTCTATATGAGATGGTCACATCTCACATACTGTATGTATATCAGCACATAAATATATTCATTATCCTTCGAATGCTATATGTTTATGTGACACATTCCATTTTTATTTACTCCAAATTTATTTTTTTCCCCCTCAGATTGCATCTTAACATTATTAATAAACTGCATGAAAGCCCCAGCATGATCAAAAGTGCATGCGGTGCATATTTTGAGTGAAAAAATTAATTTTAATTTGAATATCGTAAATCTTATTAGTCATTTGTATTCATTGTATTTCCATTCATTATTTTATGATTATATTCATCATGAATGTGATAACATTGTTACTTCATGGGTTTACATCATTTTGTGTAAGTAGCAGGTGAGAAGGAAGATGTAATGCAAGTATGACAGTTATGTTCATTATTTTAGATGCCCTAAATGTTTGGCATATTATATTATATACCCATTATTATACAACTTGTAATTAAGACTACTTATACTGATGCTGATCTGAAACTGTGTGTCAGATGTGCACCAGATACAGACTTTTTATTGCTTCTGTCAAGGTTGGCATCTTGGATGGCATGCTGTCAGAGATAGCATCTTGGATTGCATACTGTCAGGGATAGCATCTTGGATTGCATACTGTCAGAGATAGCATCTTGGATTGCATACTGTCAGGGATAGCATCTTGGATTGCATACTGTCAAGGATAGCATCTTGGATTGCATACTGTCAGAGATAGCATCTTGGATTGCATACTGTCAGGGATAGCATCTTGGATTGCATACTGTCAAGGATAGCATCTTGGATTGCATACTGTCAGAGATAGCATCTTGGATTGCATACTGTCAAGGATAGCATCTTGGATTGCATACTGTCAGGGATAGCATAATGAATTTCATGTTGTCAGAAATAGCATGAATGATGTCATGCTGTCATGGCTGGCCTCATGGATTTCATGCTGTCAGGGATAGCATAAAGGAATATATGTTGTCTGGAATGGCATCATGGATGTCCTACTGTTAGTGTGTCAGTGATAGCATCATGGATTATATGCTGTCATAGATATCATAATGGATTTATGCTGTCAGGAATAGCATCATGGATTTCATTCGGTCAGGAATAGCATAATTGATTTCATGCTGTCAGGGATGGCGATCTTGAGCTCATGCTGTCAAGTATGGTTTCATAGATTTCATGCTGTCATTGATGGCTTAATGGATTGTATGCTGTCAGGGAGGGCATTATGGATTCTATGCTATCAGGAATGGATCAGAGCCAAATAAAAGAAAAGAACACCAGCATAAAATATATCTTGTTATTATGAATAATTGCTGGGGTATATAATAAACTCATCATCAGCAGAGTGACTTGATCTGGCTGCTTGTATCATGGCTTACTTGATAGAGTAAGGAGATTGAATCATGCTCAATCCTTCAGCTCTCGCTAGGTCACATGTCCTTCCACTATCAAATTTTACATTATACCAGCACCCACAAAAAGTTACTGTACTGATAACGTGTGTTTTTTGGCAACTTCTTTTTTACTTTTGATCAAGGTTGCTTTCTTGTGTGGTAGGCTTTATATTTATATGTACAGGTAGTGATAGAAGTTTGATTCAAACAGTAGATTTAAGGTGTACATAGGTATTCTATTCTAGGTCATCTGCCTTGGTGCATCTTTGAGAAAGGCACTTAACTCCTGTTTCCTCAGAATGATGTAATCAATTTTATCTTACAAATGCCTTTAAAACCAACAGATTTTAGCAAAAAAAGAAATCCCTGATATAAAAGACACTTGTTTTGTCTCATTGACTAGCTGAAATAATAGAGAAAATCTGTGTATGTGTGTATGTCTTTTTTCTTGGCTAGTTTACATCTTCCTTGTATTGGAATTGAACAGCTTATTCTTGTTATCAGGCTTACATTTGATGCAGGCATAGCTTTGCTCAGACCATATATACATGCATTAAGTCCAACTGTAGGCAGCATAAGCCTTGATCTACCATCATAACATGTGCTGGCAGATCAACTTAGTATTCCTAACTAACTGAAAAGACCCCAATATGCTGGCACATTATGTGATGGTATATCTGGGTGTATGCAGTTGGTCCTTAGTTGAACATGAGTATTCATTATATATAAAGGTCAAAAGTTCAGATTCACCACCAAACTTATCTTTCTGTATGATGTCTTCAGTCATATTAAATTCATGCATTTGAAAGTTTCACTGCTAGTATAATTGGCTATGTTCATTAATAAGTGATATTGTTAACAAAAGAGCTTTAGAAAGAAAAAAAATGGTTTTGATTTATTTACATTTACCCTCCTAGGGAAAGAATCACAAAATGGTGACATTTAGTAATATGTTTGACCACCTCTTTTTAAAGTAATAATGGCCAACAGATTCTTTTGCTTTGAGTAATGTACCCATACTGAAAATTTGACATTAATATTGTTGTCACTGTATTTGGTTACTATGACAACATTGTATCCATGAGTACATTAATTCAATCCAATGAAAATGTCTCATGTCATAAAATTATATTCATGGATATATCTACTCTATGTTGGGAGATGTCTTATGTCAAAGTTTTATGTTGGAATATGTCTAATCTTACAGCTCTATGTTTGGAGATGTCTTGTGTCCCAGTTCTTTATTTGAAAGATGTCTTTTGTCACACCTCTATGTTTGGAGATGTCTTGTGTCACAGCTGTATGTTGGGGGATGTCATATGTCACAGGTCTATGTTTGGTGATGTCTTATGTCGTAGCTCATGTTGGAAGATGTTCTGTGTCACAGCTGTATATTTGGAGAAGTCTTTTGTCACAGCTTTATTTTCAAGATGTTTTATGTCACACCTGTATGTTGGGAGATATCTTATGTCACAGCTCTATGTTTTGAGATGTCTTGTGTCACAGCTGTATGTTGGGAGATGTCCTATGTCACAGCTGTATGTTGGGAGATGTCTTATATCACAGCTCATTGTTGTGAGATGTCTTATTTCACAGCTCATTGTTGGGAGATATTTTATTTCACAGCTCATTGTTGTGAGATGTCTTATGTCACAGCTCATTGTTGTGAGATATCTTATATCACTGCTCATTGTTGGGAGATATTTTATTTCACAGCTCATTGTTGGGAGATGTCTTATGTCACAGCACATTGTTGTGAGATATCTTATATCACAGCTTGTTGTTGTGAGATATCTTATAACACAGCTCATTGTTAGGAGATATCTTATATCACAGCTCATTGTTGGGAGATATCTTATTTCACAGCTCTTTGTTGTAAGATGTATCACAGGTGTGTCGTGAGATGTCTTATGTCACAGCTCTATATTCAAAGATGCATACTGTCATAATTAATAAAACAAGTGGTCATAGACATCCTTATAGGCTGGATATTCCCTACATACACATAAATATATTTATTTTAGAATAAATAATTCTTAATCTTGTCAGTTGAAGTTTAAGTTTGATAATTAACATATCATTTCTGCAAGCAGCTAAAATTGCATGCATTTAACATGGTTGGAAATGTGGCATCAAACATATAGAAATTCTGACCAGTACATTAGAAAAGTTTACTTCTGATTTTGAGGCAGGCAAATATTGCAGGCCAGTAGATTTCTGACATTTATGGACCTTTCCTTGAGCTTTTTCTTCATTTTCATTTTGAAATTTTTTCATAATTTTATTCTTTTTAACTTTTAAAAAAGTTGTGTGCTCTACTTTGAAATGCATTTTTACTTTTTTATTTTTATGTTTATATTAATAATTATGTCTTTCATTTAAAAATATTATTTTCAGATATTTTATTTGGTAAGCAGTACGCAAATTATTCCATGACACAACTATATATGTGCTCAGTTAAGTTGGGTTGGATCTTATGTAGATATTTGTAAATGTTATGCACAGAGGTATAGGTGGTATTGTCAAGGTGATTGGTTTCAAAGCAGGCATTCTCATATTTCACTATTTCAGTTAGGCATAGAGTAGGTTTTTTCACAGCATTGGGACAGGGTAAAGATTATATAAAGTGATTTTTTTTAGCCATTCTATGAAAGAAAACACAAATAATAAGCGATTAAATGAAAGTGAATATTTTAAGTACAATAGGTTTACCTGGTATTATAGGGTTACCTAGGTACAATAGGTTTACCTGGTTTTATAGGGTTACCTAGATACAGTAGGTTTACCTGGTATTATAGGGTTACCTAGGTACAATAGGTTTACATGGTTTTATAGGGTTACCTAGATACAGTAGGTTTACCTGGTATTATAGGGTTACCTAGGTACAATAGGTTTATCTGGTATTATAGGGCTATCTAGATACAATAGGTTTACCTGGTATTATAGGGTTACCTAGATACAATAGGTTTACCTGGTATTATAGGGTTACCTAGGTACAATAGGTTTATCTGGTATTATAGGGTTACCTAGGTACAATAGGTTTACCTGGTATTATAAGGTTACCTAGGTACAATAGGTTCCCTAGGCACAGTATACTTAGAGTTTTCAAGTTTATTAAGTTTTCAATCCAAATTAAATCATAAAAAACAAATTTTAATTGTTTGTCATTTTTCTGAAATAATATGCAGTACTGTAGATAACCTTTGCATGAAAGCAATCAAAGAAACAATTGATGCCTTTACATGACATGTAGCAGATAGGAATGCTTTACCATAACTGCAGCATGGGTGGGTATGTTTTACCATCACATGTAGCAGGGGGTACAAACGCTTTAAAATAACTGCAGCATGGGTGGGGGTGATTTACCATCACATGTAGCTGGGATAGGACTGTTTTATCACCACAGGCTGAAATGGGTAGGAGTGTTTAACCATCATATGTTGTAGGGGTAGAAATGTTTTAACATTGCATGCAACAGGGGTAGGGATGTTTAGCCATCACATGCAGCAGGGAGTAGGGTTGCTTTACCATTAAATGCAGTGGGTTGTAGAGGTGCTTTGGGTATTAGCATGGTTCATATTTTATTACCAACAACAAGACACAAAACTGCCACCCAACAATTGATAATGAATGTACAGTAATTGCTGTCAAAGTTTTAATTTTTTTATTTTTATATAAATACCAGAATAGACATATAAATGTAAGAGCTTGTGTGATTGTCTTTGTTTGGTGAAATAAGAGACATGTGCCTATCATCACCTGATCAATTCTGTTTTAGTCAGTCGTGGGGTTGCTCTTTTAAGCAGAACCTTTTACAATTATGAGAGTGATTATTTGCATGTCTACTGTTCTAAAGTAGATAGCATGCAAGATATCTTTACATCATTTGCATGAGCACAGTTATTATTGGTATGAAAGCTATTCTCACTTAGAAATAAACAAGTTAATAGATTTTAGAAAATAGTCAAAATGCACAACTGTATCAATAGATATTATGGTGTTAGTTTCATACATGTTGCATATGGTACATATATTACTTTTCATCGCAGCTCTTCCATGTGCATTCAAAATCACAAATAATTAAATATTCTTTAAATTTTGTTGCAAGAAAATTACAGATACATTAGAACCTTTCGTAACTCTATAACATACGTTTTGGCCAATTCACAGCTGCTTTAATTGCATGGAAGAGTATGTGATTTAATAGATTATTGATACTGTAAAACCTGTGAACAATCTACTAAGAACAAGCACCTGATATATGCTATGATAGGGTAATATGACCTAAGTCCCATTCATCCATGCCATCACATCGCTTCGTCATTCATCATGGAATTTATTTTGCACAAATGCTTTTTGGGTCAAATTTGTATGGGGATTTTTATTGTAATTACACAGGACAATACAGATTTAAAATATTTTGACAAAATTTTACAGAGTTGTTTTTACTGTGAAGTTTTCTCTTGTGTATTGTAAACCAAACTTTCTTCAGTTGTACCATATCTGCATCTGTGTCACATGTACATTATTTTTAGATAAATTCAGGTGTTTTAATTTTTCTGTACTCTAAGTAATTGTTCAAAATTTAGGACACAAAAATACAGGGCTTTTATTTATGCATATACACATTAAAAATGTCTTGTTATGTCAAGGGTTTATTTCATCACTGATTATTAATACCATATGCTTCCTATGATAGACCAATGGCCGCCTGCCTATTTGTAACTGACCAATGGTTGTCTTCCTGAATAATTGTGATAGTCCCATGGCTGCCTACTTTACTAATTTTGATAGTCCCGTGACTGCCTACTTGACTACTTGTGATAGTCCCATGGCTGCCTACCTGAATAATTTTGATAGTCCCATGGCTGTGTCCCATGATTGCCTACCTGATTAATTGTGATAGTCCCATGACTGCCTACCTGAATAATTTGATAGCCGCATAAATACCTTCCTGACTAATTGTGATAGTTCCATTGCTGCCTTCATGACTAATTGTGATAGTCCCATTGCTGCCTTAGTTACTAATTGTGATAATCCCATAACTACCTACCTGACTAATTGTGATAATCCAATTGCTGCCTTCATGACTAATTGTGATAATCCCATTGCTGCCTTCATAACTAATTGTGATAATCCCATTTCTGGCTTCATTACTAATTATGATAGTCCCATTTCTGGCTTCATTACTAATTGTGATAGTCCCATGGCTGCCTACCTGACTCATTGTGATAGTTTCATGGCTGCCTTCATGACTAATTGTGATAATCCCATTGCTGCTTTCATGACTAATTGTGATAGTCCCATGGCTGCCTACCTGACTAATTGTGATAGTCCCATGACTGCCTTAATTACTAATTGTGATAGTCCCATGGCTGTCTTTAGTACTAATTGTGATAGTCACATGGTGCCTACCTGACTAATTGTTTGGAAACTGGAGAGTGGTCATATTGTTAGACAGACCTTCCTATAACTGAATACTGCCTCCATTTGTTTAGAGTTTGGGCATTGGACATCATTCATAAAGCATGAATCATTGGAAGTTAATCTTGTCTATTTTAATCTCATACATCAGCTGGCATTTAAAGTTTTCAATGGAGATTTATGATTTAATTTCTTCATTTACATGGCCATATGGATGTTGGGAGGGACAATTATCTATTAATGTTACACATGGCCATATCAATGTTTGTAGGGACAATTATCTATTAATGTTACACATGGCCATATGGATATTGGTAGGGACAATTATCTATTATTGTTACACATGGCCATATCAATGTTGGTAGGGACAATTATCTATTATTGTTACACATGGGCATATTAATGTTGGTAGGGACAATTATCTATTATTGTTACACATGGCCATATCAATGTTGGTAAATACAATTATCTATCATTGTTACACATGGCCATATTAATGTTGGCAGGGACAATTATCTATTATTGTTACACATGGCCATATTAATGTTGGTAGGGACAATTATCTATTAATGTTACACATGGGCATATTAATGTTGGTAGGGACAATTATCTATTATTGTTACACATGGCCATATTAATGTTGGTAGGGCCAATTATCTATTATTGTTACGCATGACCATATCAATGTTGGTAGGGACAATTATCTATTATTGTTACACATGGCCATATCAATATTGGTAGGGACAATTATCTATTATTGTTACACATGGCCATATCAATGTTGGTAGGGACAATTATCTATTATTGTTACACATGACCATATTAATGTTGGTCTGGACAAGTTCTGGATTGGGGGGTGGGGTTTTGGCTCATCACTGAGCATGGTTCTGTCCAAAGAAATGTATAGCATAAGTTCATAGCTTGCTTGGCAATCAATCCAAAGAAATGTACAGTGTCTGTACTTTGTTCACATGATCATGCAGATTTTAACACAGGTTCTGCAGTATCCATGTATAATGCTATTACTTTCATAAAATTGTTCTAAATTCTGATCAGCACAATACATGCATGACAGTATTATAACATACTGGTTTCCTGACAGTAATATTAGTTCAGCAAAATGCATTGAGTTTGTTTAGAAATAGTTCAAAATTATGAAAGTAATAATGATGGGAATTTATATTGCCCATTACTTATAATACTTTATAGCTCTGTATATTGAACCAAAGTTAAGCTCATGTTTCTATTTTAAAGCAACAGTCAATGTTTACAACAGCTTGGAGATATTACATTTTATCATTATTTGTATTTTTCTTCTTCATGCTTTGTATCAGGGACAATATATTATGCATGTATTACAATATATACATATATATATATATATATATATCTATAGACGCCATATACTCTAGTAAACAGGATAAGCTAATAATCTACAGTTCCAAGGTCAATCTCAAATATGATCT
Organism: Unio delphinus; assembly: GCA_029339505.1. Lineage (NCBI taxonomy): Eukaryota > Metazoa > Mollusca > Bivalvia > Unionida > Unionidae > Unio > Unio delphinus. Next base: position 6,553,126 of record JAQISU010000011.1, read on the forward strand.
TATTTTATGGGATGTTACACTACTCAGTAACATATTATATAAATCATTCTTGCCCATGGTGTGTTATTGTATTCTATATAAATTACTTTAGTAAGATAGTAAATTGAGATATATTCTATATAAATTACTTTAGTAAGATAGTAAATTGAGATATATTTTATATAAATTACTTTAGTAAGATAGTAAATTGAGATATATTCTATATAAATTACTTTAGTAAGATAGTAAATTGAGATATATTCTATATAAATTACTTTAGTAACATAGTAAATTGAGATATGTTCTAATATTTAGTGTGGATTACCAATATTGTTCTGCAAAAAATATTGAAGAAACAAAATGGAGATAATTCAAGATTTGGTCTAGTGAAAAAAATTGAAGTTTAAGTTTAATAAGTACTGTCTAACACTAAAATTAAAAAATGATAAAGTTAAGAAAAACGGAACAGTAAGTTCACAAAGTACTTGAAATTTATATAAAACAATATATTGGTCCATTCTAAGCTATAAAAGCAATGAATTAGCCAACAAATCTCCATATTTTGTAAATTCACAAAAGTGAATATAGCAAATTGTAAATCAGATACAGTTACAGTGTTGGCTCTTTCATGTAACCAAAGTGCATGGCTTGACATCGATACATGAAATAAATTATGCAAGTGCATGAAAGCTAATTGTCTATAATGTATTACTATTTTGTCACTAACATTCACAGTAAAGTAGCATTTTAATCTCAGTTAATTATTTTCACACAATGTAGAAACTAAGTTTTAGTGATACACATCAATCAAACGTTTTAAAAAAATCTAACAACTATGTACTTTTTGTTTTGTTTAGAAACATATTTGCTACAATTATAAGATATAGCTTTATTTACCTAAATTATTCTAAATTTATGCTATTAATTTCTTATTTTTAAATAAATGTTTAGGTTTTATGTAAGCGCTTTTAATTTAGTTTTTTTTTATATAAAGAATAAAGCAAGTAATTGAATTAATTCATATTTAAGTTTATATTCAGTTAGTTTTTATGTTTGTTGGATGATTTAGAAAATATTTGTTGGATATTCTAATTAAAGGTTACATACATAATATGATTTTTAAATAGACTTTAATACTGCATTCTTGTAGACAGTATGAGGTTATTATATTTATGCTCTCTTGGCTTTTATAGGACACACGGTATTAATGATAAGGAAAAATAGGAACCAGCCTGGAAATGGGTGAACATAAAATAGATTATAATATGGGTTTGGCTGAACAGGATTGGTTAATAATGTATTTTATGTTTTAGGAAAAAGAATATTTTTAGAGCTTATTCTAGTTGTAAGTGAAAAAACTAGAGACATTGTTTTATGGATGGAATGTCAGTTCTTTAATAGTCTTGAGTTTGGAACATTCATTACTAAAATTAGCACCTGACCCTTTGGTGCGGAATTGAAATCACATGTTTCAAACACATGCAGGTCAAGATAATGCTGTGGCTCATATCCTTTACTCTACACAAAGCTGACATCCATATTTCGTCTATACTTATAACTAATGGCTTGAATTCTGAAAACCTTTAAGTTATTGAATTTTTAATATCATGGTGTTTGCATAGGTTTACTATGGAAACTGAATTAGTACCGTGAGTCCTATAAGGAATTACTTATAAATGTATTCTAGCAGGAGTTACTTCCCTTGGGATATCTTATAATAAAAGAGGAATACCTCAGTAACCCAGTAACATACTTATTTACAAACAGATTAAAGTCAACATTTTTGTCTTGTTGCTATAAAAGGTTTTTAAAATCATTTTCTTGAAATTTATGTATATTTTTTAATTCCTTTAAATTACATTTGCCATGGCATTTCCTTATGTAAAAAAAAGCATAGTGTATCATGTATTATGGGTATATGTATGCTGTATGGGTATCTGTATGATGTATAAGTACTTTTGTATGTATGGATATTTGTATGATGTATGAGTACTTTTGTATACTGTATGGATATTTGTATGATGTATGAGTACTTTTGTATACTGTATGGATATTTGTATGATGTATGAGTATTTTTGTATACTGTATGGATATTTGTATGATGTATGAGTACTTTTGTATACTGTATGGATATTTGTATGATGTATGAGTATTTTTGTATACTGTATGGATATTTGTATGATGTATGAATATTTTTGTATACTGTATGGATATTTGTATGATGTATGAGTATTTTTGTATACTGTATGGATATTTGTATGATGTATGAGTACTTTTGTATACTGTATGGATATTTGTATGATGTATGAGTACTTTTGTATACTGTATGGGCATATGTATGCTGTATGTATATCTGTATGCCATATGTATATCTGTATGCCATATGTATATCTGTATGTTGTATGTATATCTGTATGCTGTATGGGTATTTTTGTATGATGTATGGATATTTGTATGAAGTATGTGTATTTTTGTATGATGCATGGGCATTTGTATGCTGGATGGGTATCTGTATGCTGTATGGGTATTTTTGTATACTGTATGGGTATTTGTATGCTGGATGGGTATTTTTGTATATTGTATGGGTATTTGTATGATGTATGGGTATTTGTATGATGTATGGGTATTTGTATGATGTATGGGTATTTGTATGATGTATGGGTATTTTTGTACGATGTACAGGTATTATTGTATACTGTATGGGAATCTGTATGATGTATGGATATTTGTATGATTTATGGATATTTGTATGATGTATGGGTAAGCATTGTGTTATCACAGATGAAAACAGTTTTTGCATGTATCCAATCTGAGCAACATAAATACTTAACATATATACTAAATACAGACACACTGAAAAATCAAGTAGTTGTCCTTTATTTCATTGGCACCATGTGAATAATCTCCTAATCTCTAACAGTGTTTAATACACTGATTTGATTGCATATTATTTATGTTTGTTTAAGCTTTTAATATTTTATATTAAAACTAGACTAAATTTTTAAAGAACAATCATGTAGTTGATATTTTTGGACATGAAATATAAATTTATGTTTGCTACAACTCTATGTAAAATTTTTTATAAAAATGTCATGGTACATTTTTTAAGTGTTTTCCTTACAGTATGGCATTATTATTTGTCTGCATGTGACTGAAATCTTTAAGGAAATATTACATTGGCAAAGTTAAAAATGTTACACTTTTAAGTTCTTCAAAATAGGAATTCATGAGTATTGTAAATACTTTTTAGTTAATTTCCAAATCATGTGTCATTTATTAATTTACCTATTTAAATTCTGCATTAGCTACCACCAGGTGTAGATTTATGGGCTTGCTACATGGATTTTGAAACACGTCGCATGGACTCCTGGGAGAAAATTGTCCCAGCATTCAAGTACAACAAAGAGGTGCCATTTTTTGAGATGTTGGTACCAACAGTTGACACTGTTCGATATGGCTACCTCCTGGAAAAGCTTCTGGCAGTCCGTCATTCAGTGCTCTACACTGGAGAAACAGGCGTTGGAAAGGTAAGATTATGAAGAGGAGAAAATAGTAATGTATAAAGATGTTTATATGCTTGACCTGCTTTAGCAATATTATTCAGTCATACCAATGACCTACGTTAGTGACTATTCAGTAATACAAATGACCCACTTTGTGACAATATTCAGTCAAACCCATGACTTACTTTAGTCAAATTATTCAGTCATAACATTGACCTACTTTGTTGACATTATTCAGTCATTCAAAATGACCTACTTAAGTGACAATATTCAGTCATACCCATGACCTACTTTTATGACATCATTATTCAGTTATAACCTTGACCTACTTTGGTGACATACAAGCATTCATATAACCTACTTAAGTGACAATTTTGATACCAATGAGCTACTTTAGTGACATTTTTCAGTCATATACATGACTTACATTAGTGACAGTATTCAGTCATAACCTTGACCTACTTTGGTGACATTCAGTCATTCAAATGACCTACCTAAGTGACATTATTCAGTCATACCTATGACCTACTTTAGCGAAGTTTTTAATTACTTATGATCTACTTAAGTAACATTGTTCAGTAATACCCTTGACCTGTTTTATTGACTTTATTCAGTAATACCCTTGATCTAATTTAGTGACATTATTCAGTGTGCATATATACGTGCATTCAAATCTGATCCAGCTGCAAACAGCATAGACCCAAATTTGACATCTCATAATGCACAGGCAAATCTGTGTCTAAACAATTTGTTAGGAATAATCAGTTGTACAATGTAATAAGTGGAACAAAAACAAAGATCATGATTCAGCAAATTATGCAGAGATGGATCATGGTCTATCTTGATTGCAGTTGATCTGACTGAAATAAGAGTACATACATTTTTCCTTATTGACTGATAAGTGATATGAGTACATACATTTTTCCTTATTGACTGATAAGTGATATGAGTATATACAGTTTTCCTTATTGACTGATATGAGTTTATTATACAGTTTTCCTTATTGACTGATATGAGTATATACAGTTTTCCTTATTGACTGATATGAGAGTATAATACAGTTTTCCTTATTGACTGATATGAGAGTATAATACAGTTTTGCATATTGACCGATATGAGTATTGTTACTTATACTTGATTTAAGTCATTTATTTTTGTATTAATTGTTTGTTTGTCAGATTCAAATTTGACATTTTAAGTTTAAGATTCATTCAGAGGGAGATATTTTTTTTAGAAAGTGGGATGACCTCTACTCTACGAATAAACACCAGATGTTGACCTCATTTCTGACCTAGCTTCAGAGTTGTAAACAAGCTTTTAAAAATGACTAGTTGATTCCAAGGACATTATGGAGCTTTGTTATAAACATCTTTCTATTTTTAGTTGGGTCATATGGTGTGCACGAGATTTTTTGAACGTAAATTTGTTCTAAAGATTCTAGAAGATCATGTGACCCCTTCCTTGTTTACGTAAAAACAGGTATATAAATTATGTTTTGGAATGAACTATTTAGTAGAAGTTTGGCTGTTAGAATATTAAGTTTTATTGTTTTGAGTTATTTTAAATTACTGGAAATTATTTCAATTCGTTTGGATCAAGAGGATTTATTTTGTTATTTATCTGGAAAATAATTGTGCCCATTGAATTTCATAAGGCCAGAACTGACTTCATCACGTGACATCATCTTCCATCTTGGATGCTTCACCAAGATTCGAACTGGGAATTATTATGACATTTTATTACCAGGACTTTTGCAATTTCACTAGTTGATTATATTTTGAATTATTTTGAGATTGATTTTGGAATTGATTCTTAAAACCGTAAGTTTATTTTTCTTTTCTGGAAAAAAATTGTGCTCAATAAATTGTTTATTAAGTTTTTACAAGCTTGATATTTTCACTCTTTCTATGTTACTGTTTATTTGAGCCTAAGCACGTAACAGTATATAATACAGTTTTCCTTATTAACTGATATGAAAGTATATACAGTTTTCCTTATTGACTGATATGAGTATATCCAGTTTTCCTTATTGACTGATATGAGTATATACAGTTTTCCTTTTTTTATGATATGAGTATATACAGTTTTCCTTATTGACTGATATGAAAGTATATACAGTTTTCCTTATTGACTGATATGAGAGTATAATACAGTTTTCCTTATTGACTGATATGAAAGTATATACAGTTTTCCTTATTGACTGATATGAGTATATAGTTTTCCTTTTTTTATGAAATGAGTATATACAGTTTTCCTTATTGACCAACATAAAAGTATATACAGTTTTCCTTATTGACTGATATGAGTATATACAGTTTTCCTTATTTTATGATATGAGTATATACAGTTTTCCTTATTGACCGATATGAAAGTATATACAGTTTTCCTTATTGACTGATATGAGTATATACAGTTTTCCTTATTGAATGATATAAGTATATACAGTTTTCCATATTGACCAATATGAAAGTATATACAGTTTTCCTTATTGACCGATATGAAAGTATATACAGTTTTCCTTATTGACCAATATGAAAGTATGAGTATATACAGTTTTCCTTTTTTTATGATATGAGTATATACAGTTTTCCTAATTGACCAATATGAAAGTATATACAGTTTTCCTTATTGACTGATATGAGTATATACAGTTTTCCTTTTTTTATGAGATGAGTATATACAGTTTTCCTTATTGACTGATATGAGTATATACAGTTTTACTTATTGAATGATATGAGTATATACAGTTTTCCTTTTTTATGATATGAGTATATACAGTTTTCCTTATTGACCGATATGAAAGTATATACAGTTTTCCTTATTGACTGATTCGAGTATATACAGTTTTCCTTATTGACTGATATGAGTATAATACAGTTTTACTTATTGAATGATATGAGAGTATATACAGTTTTATTTATTGAATGATATGAGATTATATACAGTTTTACTTATTGACCGATATGAGAGTACATACAGTTTTCCTTATTGACTGATATGAGTATATACAGTTTTCCTTATTGAATGACATGAGTATATACAGTTTTCCTTATTGACTGATATGAAAGTATATACAGTTTTCCTTATTGACTGATATGAGTATATACAGTTTCCCTTATTGACTGATATGAAAGTATATACAGTTTTCCTTATTGACCAATATGAGTTTATTATACAGTTTTCCTTATTGACTGATATGAGTATATATAGTTTTCCTTATTGACTGATATGAGTATATACAGTTTTCCTTATTGACTGATATGAGTATAATACAGTTTTACTTATTGAATGATATGAGAGTATATACAGTTTTACTTATTGAATGATATGAGAGTATATACAGTTTTACTTATTGACCGATATTAGAGTACATACAGTTTTCCTTATTGACTGATATGAGTATATACAGTTTTCCTTATTGAATGACATGAGTATATACAGTTTTCCTTATTGACTGATATGAAAGTATATACAGTTTTCCTTATTGACTGATATGAGTATATACAGTTTCCCTTATTGACTGATATGAAAGTATATACAGTTTTCCTTATTGACCAATATGAGTTTATTATACAGTTTTCCTTATTGACTGATATGAGTATATACAGTTTTCCTTATTGACTGATATGAGAGTATAATACAGTTTTCCTTATTGACTGATAAGTGATATAAGTTTATACAGTTTTCCTTATTGACTGATATGAGTATATTATAGTTTTCCTTATTGAATGATATGAGTATATACAGTTTTCCTTATTGACTGATAAGTGATATGAGTATATACAGTTTTCCTTATTGACTGATATGAGTATATTATAGTTTTCCTTATTGACTGATATGAGTATATACAGTTTTCCTTATTGACTGATAAGTGATATGAGTATATACAGTTTTCCTTATTGACTGATATGAGTATATTATAGTTTTCCTTATTGAATGATATGAGAGTACATACAGTTTTACTTATTGAATGATATGAGGGTATATACAGTTTTTCTTATTCTTCAAAATAATTAAGGTGAAATCATACTTTAAAACAATTTCTTGATGTTCCAACCTTGATTAACAAGATGAAATCAAAGATCAGTAGATTGCATTTTATTAGTTATATTTAGGAATAGCAAGTAAGCAAAGTAGGTCAAATTTTAGCTTTAAAGGAAAGACCTCACCTGCATGGGTAAACTTAAGCCAATATCCTTGTTTAATTATTTTTAAAAATAAGTCTTACATTGAGGGGGTGGGCTTTTAAAACCTATCAGATTGAAAAGATAGATTTAACAAAAGTACAAGTTAAATTGAGAAAAGCACAAATTAAATCCAGAAAAGTACCCTGTAAATACAGTAATCATGGTCAAATTAAATCCAGAAAAGTACCATGCTAATACAATAATCATATTCAAATTAAATCCAGAAAAGTACCCTGTGAATACAGTAATCATAGTCAAATTAAATCCAGAAAAGTACCCTGTAAATACAGTAATCATGGTCAAATTAAATCCAGAAAAGTACCCTGTATATACAGGAATCATGGTCAAATTAAATCCAGAAAAGTACCCAGTAAATACAGTAATCATAGTCAAATTTAATCCAGAAAAGTACCCCATAATTACAGTAATCATAGTCAAATTAAATCCAGAAAAGTACCCTGTAAATACAGTAATCATGGTCAAATTAAATCCAGAAATATACCCTGTAAATACAGTAACCATGGTTATTTATAGAATACTGTGCTGTCTATTTTCAGTCTGTAATTGCCAAAGGTCTCCTAAATAGTATAGCTGACCGTACCAATTATGTTCCTATCTTCATCAACTTCTCCGCTCAGACCAGCAGCAAGAGAACACAGGAGATGATTGAATCCAAGCTTGAGAAGAAGAGAAAGACTGTGTTAGGTTTGTGTACATTATGTATCTATACAGTAGACATTATCTATACAGTAGACATTACTTATCTATACAGTGTACATTACTTATCTATACAGTGTACATTACATATCTATACAATAGACATTATCTATACAGTAGACATTACTTATCGATACAGTGTACATTACAAATCTATACAGTAGACATTATCTATACAGTAGACATTACTTATCTATACAGTGTACATTACTTATCTATATAGTGGACATTACTTATCTATACAGTGTACATTACATATCTATACAGTGGACATTACATATCTATACAGTGTAAATTACTTATCTAGACAGTGTACATTACATATCTATACAGTAGACATTATCTATCTATACAGTGTACATTACCTATCTATATAGTGTACATTACATATCTATACAGTGGACAACATATATATACAGTGGACATTACTTATCTATACAGTGTATATTACATATCTATACAGTGGACATTACATATCTATACAATGTAAATTACTTACCTAGACAGTGTACATTACATATCTATACAGTGGACATTATTTATCTTATACAGTGGACATTACCTATCTATACAGTGGACATTACATATCTATACAGTGTAAATTACTTATCTAGACAGTGTACATTACATATCTATAAAGTGGACAACACATCTATACAGGAGACATTACCTATGTATACAGTGGACATTACCTATGTATACAGTGGACATTACATATCTATACAATGGAAATGACCTATCTATACAGTGGACAACATATCTGTTTAGAGGATATTGCTTATCTATACAGTGGACATTACATATCTATACATCACTACATCATAAAATTCTGATAATTCAGTCAGTTACATCCTTTAGGCAATACATGTGAAATGTAAAAAGAATTTTCTTGTTCTAAGTGAATAACATTTCATCTTATGGATGAAAAACTGAAATATATCCATCTTTACCTAAATACATGTAAATATCATACATGTTTTCTTTTATAAAAATTGAGACATAGATGTCAAATATCGGGTGATGATTTAAGATTTAAAAATTCATATGACAGACATTGTGGCATCATAAACTGATGAGAAAATAATTAATCCATTATGCATCAATGGAAGATACATAAATACCACATGGGATAATATTTAGTGGCAGGAATGATGTTTTGCTTGCATGTAGGTATTGAAAACCCTGATATTTGTGGATCATCAGAGATGTAGATAATGATAGGTCTTGTATTGGTGGATCATCAGGTTAGATATAGATAATGATAGGCCTTATATTGGTGGATCATTAGGTTCGATATAGATAATGATAGGTCTTGTATTGGTGGATCATTAGGTTAGATATAGATAATGATAGGCCTTATATTGGCAGATCATCAGGTTAGATATAGATAATGATAGGCCTTATATTGGTGGATCATTAGGTTAGATATAGATAATGATAGGCCTTATATTGGCAGATCATCAGGTTAGATATAGATAATGATAGGCCTTATATTGGCAGATCATCAGGTTAGATATAGATAATGATAGGCCTTATATTGGTGGATCATTAGGTTAGATATAGATAATGATAGGCCTTATATTGGCAGATCATCAGGTTAGATATAGATAATGATAGGTCTTGTATTGGTGGATCATTAGGTTAGATATAGATAATGATAGGCCTTATATTGGTGGATCATCAGGTTAGATATAGATAATGATAGGTCTTATATTGGCAGATCATCAGGTTAGATATAGATAATGATAGGTCTTGTATTGGTGGATCATTAGGTTAGATATAGATAATGATAGGCCTTATATTGGTGGATCATTAGGTTAGATATAGATAATGATAGGCCTTATATTGGCAGATCATCAGGTTAGATATAGATAATGATAGGCCTTATATTGGTGGATCATCAGGTTAGATATAGATAATGATAGGCCTTATATTGGTGGATCATTAGGTTAGATATAGATAATGATAGGCCTTATATTGGCAGATCATCAGGTTAGATATAGATAATGATAGGCCTTATATTGGCAGATCATCAGGTTAGATATAGATAATGATAGGTCTTGTATTGGTGGATCATCAGGTTAGATATAGATAATGATAGGCCTTATATTGGCAGATCATCAGGTTAGATATAGATAATGATAGGTCTTATATTGGCAGATCATCAGGTTAGATATAGATAATGATAGGTCTTATATTGGCAGATCATCAGGTTAGATATAGATAATGATAGGTCTTGTATTGGTGGATCATTAGGTTAGATATAGATAATGATAGGCCTTATATTGGTGGATCATTAGGTTAGATATAGATAATGATAGGCCTTATATTGGCAGATCATCAGGTTAGATATAGATAATGATAGGCCTTATACTGGTGGATCATCAGGTTAGATATAGATAATGATAGGCCTTATATTGGTGGATCATCAGGTTAGAAGTAGATAATGATAGGCCTTGTGTTGGTGTATCATCAGATTGGATATAGATAATGATAGGCCTTACATTGGTGGATCATCAGGTTGGATGTAGATATAGAAATGCCTGGTATAGTTTTAATGCCATTGCATCATAAGAAAGATGATCAAAACTTTCTCATACAAACTATTTTTTTTATAAGCCAGAAGAAAATTTGTTATTTTACTATTTAGAACACTAGAAACATTTTTGGATGTGCTTGCTGCCATAAGAATGATATGATTTAATTGGTCTTTAAGTTCTAGAATATTTGATTTGCTTACACACACGGCATTTTCACATAAGTAAAATGGGTCTTACATAAATAGGAATGAGACAAACAGCATTTCGTAGAACCAAGATTTTCATAATTGAAGATGGCAAAAGCGGTAAATAAAGTTCTTATGGTTCCAGGTGCCCCTAGGGACAAGAGGGTTGTCATCTTTGTTGATGACCTCAATATGCCTAAACTAGACACATATGGCTCACAGCCACCAATAGAACTTCTGAGACAGTTCCAGGACTTTGGTGGATTTTATGATAGAGATGACCTCTTTTGGAGAGAGATACAAGTGAGTATAACTTGAAAAAATTATAGGGAGTGTTTAATTTTCTGATCATGTTATTAGTAGAGTTCTGCATCATGTCATTACAGAGTAAGATTATATGGTGTGTAATTATTATTTATTGTTAGAATTAGAATTAATCTGTTGCTTGACAAATTTTAGTCACTAGACCATGGAGATTCATTAGTACCATGGTACCATGGTGATTCATTAGACACCATATGGATATTCATTAGTACCATGGAGATTTGTTTAAACCATGGTAATTAATTAAAACCATGAAGATTTGTTAGACCATGAATATTTATTAGATTCCATATGAAGATTTTTTAGTACCATGGAGATTCATTAAAACCATGGATATTCATTAATACCATGGAAATTAATGAAACCATGGAGATTCATTATACCATGGAGATTCATTTAACCACATAGGGAGATTTATTAGTACCATGGAGATCAATTAAAAACATTGAGATTCATTAAAACCATGGAGATTCATTAATATCACAGATATTTATTAAATCCTTGGATATTCATTAGACATAGAAATTCATTAGAACATTGGAGATTCATTATAACCATAGAGATTTATTAGTTCTATAGTGCCATGGAGATTCATTAGAACCATAGAGATTTATTAGTTCTGTGGTGCCATGGAGATTCATTATTATCATGGAGATTCATTAGTTCCATGGAGATTCATTAGTTCCATGGTGCCATGAAGATTCATTAGAACCATGGAGATTAATTAGACCATGGAGGTTAATTATTACCATGGAGTTTAATTATTACCATGGAGATTAATTAGACCATGGAGGTTAATTATTACCATGGAGATTAATTAGACCATGGAGGTTAATTATTACCATGGAGATTAATTAGACCATGGAGGTTAATTATTACCATGGAGATTAATTAGACCATGGAGGTTAATTATTACCATGGAGTTTAATTATTACCATGGAGATTAATAAGATCATGGAGGTTAATTATTACCATGAATATTCATTAGACCATGGAAATTCATTGGCAATGGAGGTTCCTTAGAGCCTTGAAGATTCATCAATACCATGGAGATTCATTAATATTGTTTCTTTGTATTATGGTCATTTTATCCACTTACAGGATGTAACTCTAGCAGCAGCTTGTGCTCCACCAGGTGGAGGTAGAAATAATGTGAGCCCACGATTTATCCGTCACTTCAGCATGTTTGCTATCCCACCAGCTACTGAACACAACTTGAAACATATGTTTATGGTAAGTGCACCCTTCAGGATCTCTTTTTGGCCTCAGAAACAGTTTAAAGTGTTCCAGATGAATAACTCATGCCAAATATTTGTTATCTGATGCCACTCAAATACAGAACCAATTTTGGATCTTATATGCCTTGCTGAGTTAAGCTTACTTCAGTATGAAGACTTTTGAAGTGAATAATTTAGTTTTCCTGACATTTCTTATATATGTAGTTGTAAAGTCAAATCAAAAATATATTTGGAATCACCATGAATTAAATCATTTCTTATTGTTCTAATAGATAATACTGCTGAATAGGTTACATGGCAGCAGTACATGTGTACTATTGAAGCTATTATTACTGAGTTGTCCATATTTCTGTGTTTTGTTGCCTTCTTTGCTGGGACTCATCTTCTTTTGGTTCTGTACAACCAGATTTCTGCTCATATGTCCATTCCAGGAAGCTGTTTAACACAATTATGTAAAAACTACTTGATGTAGGCAATGGAAATTTGATATGCAACAGTGTATGCATATGTAGTTGACTTGATTAGATTCTTTGCTCTTTAAAATTAATGTTTTATATTTTGCACTTATTGAACCTTTTGGACCTTAGTCTGGGTGAGAAACACAAAAACTGCTAGATATAAACAAATGGAATTCAGCAGACGTTTTGTGTGCAAATGTTGATGATCTACTTACATTTTTATGTCTGAGTAGTTGGTCCACCTTTTTTGAAATTTTTTATTTAACATTTGGGCACAAACTTTTCTGATGTTATTGGAGAATGTACATATTTTAACAAAGACAGCTTCATCCAGTCATTATTGATGTAAATGTTTCTGATGTTATTGGAGAATGTGCATATTTTAACAAAGTTTCTTCCAGCCATTATTGATGTAAATGTTTCTGATTCCAAAATTTAAATGGCATGACACATGTGATGTTTGCAGATTAGACTAACATATACTTTTGGTGTTTGGTCAGAAAGAAATTTTAAGATGACAAATGTTGAATGAAATAAAATATCTCTGATATAATTTTCATCTGATATGATTACATATAAACTATTTTTAAATAATTTGCAAAAACTACAATCTTCAATTTTCAGCAAATCCTAAATGGGTTCTTTATGGATTTCCCAACTGCAGTGCGTCAATGTACAGAACCTATTGTTATGGCTGCAGTAGAAATTTACGGAAGAATGAGTACAGATCTTCTACCTACTCCTGCCAAATCCCATTATGTCTTCAACCTCAGAGATCTCTCCAAATGCATTCAAGGTAATCTTATATTATAGCACACAAAAACTCTTCAAGGGAACTACCACTTTTTCCTTGGCTTGTTCCTGCAGTAGAGTGCTTTTCCATTTCTACACACATCACAGTGGTGGCACCTGTTCGTCTCTGTGCTTGTTCTTTGAAAAATATTTAATGGTGTAAATACCTACAAATCACTATCATACCTCATTATACATAACTTTAGCAACTCCACTGTGGAGAGGGCTGGTCACCATTACTAATTGACATTGGAATAGTTAATGCATGATGTCTACTCACAAAAACCTGAAACATCGGAAGTCATTTACAGTTTGATACCATGTGTGTTTAGAAAAAGTGAATCCAAGAGTCATTATACAGTTGGATACCAGATGTGTGTAGAAAAAAGTTATTTGGGTTCTGCTGCAATACTTCTGTTAGCAGTTATTGTCCATGCAAAATCTCATATGAATTCCGAATTAAGTTTAAATAATGTAGCCAAACAATTTTATGTCATATTTTGTGGAAAGTAGATCACTGACACTTCAGGCCATCAAGATACTTAAACAATAGGACCTAGTGCTGATATGTGGTAAGGAACTGACCTTATAATCTGGAGGGAAGTACTGTAGTGGACTATTTTACATCTGGGTTTTTGTTTTTCTTTCATTGCAAGATAAACAAAATGCTAAGAATTGAATCAAATATAAAGTTCTTTTTCTCCACACAAATCAGAGGAAGACGGTTGTTTTCAAGAATCACTATACAAAATTATTACCTCCCCTTAAAGGAAATCCAATGGTCTGTCTCTAAAAGAGGTTTGACTTGGATGTTCCACAGAAATGAAAGCAGTAGTAATTATCAATGCTGTTATCAAGCGTGGACAGTAATTAGCATCTAAAAATTATGTCCTTTTCACTTCAGGAGGTGTCATTCATATTATTAGACCTTGAGCATTTTTTTTAACAGCCATATTTATAATCTAGGAGTCAACAGCCACTGTTATAACCTAGCAGTCAACAACCACAGTTATAATATTGTACAGTGTAGTCAACAACCAGTTATAATATTGTACAGTGTAGTCAACAACCACAGTTATAATGTAGTCAACAGTCACAGTTCTTACCTAGCAGTCAACAACCACAGTTATAACCTAGCAGTCAACAACCACAGTTATAATCTATCAGTCAACAGTCACAGTTATAATCTAGTAGTCAACAGCCACAATTATAACCTAAGAGTCAACAGCCACAGTTATAACCTAAGAGTCAACAGCCACAGTTATAACCTAGCAGTCAACAACCACTGTTATAATCTATCAGTCAACAGCCACAGTTATAATCTTGTACAGTATAGTCAACAACCACAGTTATAATGTAGTCAACAGTCACAGTTCTTACCTAGCAGTCAACAACCACTGTTATAACCTAGCAGTCAACAGTCACGGTTATAATATAGTACAGTGTAGTCAACAACCACAGTTATAATGTAGTCGACAGTCACAGTTCTTACCTAGCAGTCAACAACCACAGTTATAACCTAGTAGTCAACAGCCACAGTTCTAACCTAGTAGTCAACAGCCACAGTTTTAATCTAGCAGTCAACAGCCACAGTTATAATCTTGTACAGTGTGGTCAACAACCACAGTTATAATGTAGTCAACAGTCACAGTTATAATATAGTACAGTGTAGTCAACAACCACAGTTATAATGTAGTCAACAGTCACAGTTCTTACCTAGCAGTCAACAGTCACAGTTATAATATAGTACAGTATAGTCAACAACCACAGTTATAATCTAGTAGTCAACAGCCACAGTTATAATCTAGCAGTCAACAGCCACAGTTATAATATAGTACAGTATAGTCAACAACCACAGTTATAATGTAGTCAACAGTCACAGTTCTTACTTAGCAGTCAACAGTCACAGTTATAATCTAGTAGTCAACAGCCACAGTTATAATCTAGCAGTCAACAGCCACAGTAACTGTTATAATCTAGGAGTCAAGTTATTTATTTTAATGTGTTCTCTTGATTGATCATTGTGTATGATTTGATTACTTGGTGGCATATGTGTCGTAAAACTTTTGACCTTGTTTTTTTTGCAATTATATTGCATGAACAGAAAGTTTAAACTGTATTATTAAATGGTAAGTTATGCATTTATATTGCATGAACAGAAAGTTTAAACTGTATTATTAAATGGTAAGTTATTTGCCGATCTTATCTCAGTGTTTGTCAGATTCATCTTTGTCCAAAAATGTTATTATTTAGTTATATGAGGAAGAATATAAACATGTTTGTGCAAATATGAATGAAGGGCCCGAGTGGTCTAAAGCGCTCTACATTATGAATCACTGTCATTTCATCTCTGTCTGCATGGGTTTATATCTCATGCTCAGCCAATGTGGGTATGTGAGAAAGCATTCCAGTAGCTTCTCATGAGTTTCTTTCTGGTTTTTTTTCCCAGGTTCTTCCTATATATATATATATATATATATATATATATATATATTTATAGCCTATCGTGTGCTGAAAAATAATGTTAAACACTACAACAACAACAAAAATGAATAAATTTGATGGATTTATCGGGCAAATATGAATAAAGATTAGATGGATTTATCAGGCAGGTTGTTGCATGATACAAGATTATATCAGAATGTCACAAAACTTAAATTAAGCAAAAAGAACAATATTGAGATTCAAGGCTTTTTGTCTGAAGTGTGATCATACAATTAACTGTCATTCCTCATTATAACACTGTGAACACAAATCTAAGCTACTAGTATATAAGTAATAGTCAGATAGGTTATAAACAAAGCTTTGATGTAATGGTGTCAATAATATTAAAAAGCCATATTATTTGTGAATCCACTATGAAATATATAATCATCAATCCCAAAATAAAAAATCAAGGTGAATAAGTGTGGTAACAGTTTTAAATTTAAATTCAGTTTTGAATCCACTATGAAATATGTAATCATCAATCCCAAAATAAAAAATCAAGGTGAATAAGTGTGGTAACAGTTTTAAATTTAAATTCAGTTTTGAATCCACTATGAAATATGTAATCATCAGTCCAAAAATAAAAAAATAAAGGTGAATAAGTGCCGTAGCAGTTTTAAAATTAAATTATATCCAGATATTTGGTTTAATTGAGAACCTTCATCAATTTTCATTTTATGTTTGTTTTTTTTATCACATGATTGCAGTAAACTATTTTTATCCTATAGCCTTGTACTTTGGCAGTATCTTGCTTTACAATATAGTTTGCTATAAAAGCCATAATCAACCAAGCAAATCAAGATTAGTTGTCAATGAGCAAAGTCATTTATTTTTGCTATGCATAGTTATTTTAAAGTAATTACATTTTTTGTTAATGATTCTTTTTATTTCTAATAGGAATTCTCCAGGCTGATACAGGAGTAATTCGTGACAACAAGCAGGTTTTCCGTTTATTCTGTCACGAATCTCAGAGAGTGTTTCATGATCGTCTGATCAATAATGAAGACAAGACATATTTCTACGGTATTCTGGCAGAGATGGCCAGCAAACATTTTGGAGAGGTAAGAAATATATATGTAGTGCAGTCCACATTTTTACCTAAACATCATAATTTTACTATCAATAATTCATTTGCCTTTCTCATATCCATAGTGGGGCATATGGTGTTGTGCATCTTTACTGTCCCATCTTATGACATGTCTTGCTGTCCCATCTTATGACATGTCTTGCTGTCTCATCTTATGACATGTCTTGCTGTCCCACTAAGTCAGATCATGTCCAAGTGAGATGTGTTCATCTTTGATGTATACTCACGTCACAGCATTTTATGTCAATCTTCCCTGTTCTATCATGTCCCATTAGGTCATATCAATCTTTACTGTCCCATAATCCTGTTCCTTCAGTGTCTATCATTTTTGTGTCATCCTACCTCATTGTGTCATGATCATTATGCACAATTCCATCATCTAGTCCTCATGCCATTTCATTATGTATCATCCCTTCCAGTTCCAACATGCTATGTCTATTTGTACTATCCCATCCTGCCCCATCTTGTCATGCCCATTGGTACTATCCCATCCTACCGCATCTTTTCATGCCCATCTGTACTATCCCATCCTGTCCCATCTTGTCATGCCCATCTGTACTGTCCCATCCTGCCTCATCTTGTCATGCATATTTGTACTATCCCATCCTACTGCATCTTTTCATGCCCATCTGTACTATCCCAACTTGCCCCATCTTGTCATATACTGTCCCATCTTGCCCCATCTTTTCATGCCCATCTGTACTATCCCATCCTGCAACATTTTGTCATGCCCAACTGTACTATCCCATCCTGCAAAATTTTATCATGCCCAACTGTACTATCCCATCCTGCTGCATCTTGTCATGCCCATCTGTACTATCCCATCCTGCCCCATCTTGACATGCCCATCTGTACTATCCCATCCTGTCCCATCTTGTCATGCTCATCTGTACTATCCCATCCTGTCCCATCTTGTCATGCCCAACTGTACTATCCCATCCTGCAACATCTTGTCATGCCCATCTGCTACTATCTACTATCCCATCCTGCAACATCTTGTCATGCCCATCTGTACTATCCCATCCTGCAACATCTTGTCCTATACTATCCCATCCTGCCCCATCTTGTCATGCCCATCGGTACTATCCCATCCTGCCCCATCTTGTCATGTTGACCTGAACTGTCCCATTCTGCCCCATCTTGTCATGCCCATCTGTACTATCCCATCCTGTCCCATCTTGTCATGCCCATCTGTACTATCCCATCCTGCCCCATCTTGTCATGCCCATCTGTACTATCCCATCCTGTCCCATCTTGTCATGCCCAACTGTACTATCCCATCCTGCCCCATCTTGTCATGCCCATCTGTACTATCCCATCCTGCAACATCTTGTCATGCCCATCGGTACTATCCCATCCTGCCCCATCTTGTCATGTTGACCTGAACTGTCCCATTCTGCCCCATCTTGTCATGCCCATCTGTACTAGCCCATCCTGTCCCATCTTGTCATGCCCATCTGTGCTATCCCATCCTGCCCCATCTTTTCATGCCCATCTGTACTATCCCATCCTGCTGCATCTTGTAATGCCCATCTGTACTATCCCATCCCGCCCAATCTTTTCATGCCCATCTGTACTAGCCCATCCTGTCCCATCTTGTCATGCCCATCTGTACTGTCCCATCCTGCCCCATCTTGTCATGTTGACCTGAACTGTCCCATCTTGCAACATCTTGTTATATACTATCCCATCCTGCACCATCTTGTCAAATACTGTCCCATCCTGCACCATCTTGTCATGCCCATCTGTACTATCCCAACCTGCACCATCTTGTCTTAAACAGTCCTACCCTGTTCCATCATGTCATGTACATTTGTACCATCTCATCCTGCACCATCCTGAATTCATTTCTGCTCAGTAGATTTTGGAGGAATATCAATTAAAACTAAATTTTATATGCTTTATGTTAAGAAGACCTAGATCAGGTTTCATATTTATAATGAAATTAGGCAGTCATAGGTATAGTTTGAACTTTGCCTTACATTTCTTTCAGAATTTTCTTTCTACACAATAACTAACTTTTTCTCAGCTTCTTGGCAGTGGCATTTCTGTGCCCTTTACGTTTGCCTGTCATATTGGCAGGTACATCTCTGTGAAAATTAACTTACCAAAATGTCACTGACCCATATAAGTCTCAAGTGTTAATATATGGTCAGTATGAAAAGGTAGGTAGGGTAGGGAAGAGCCAGCTAGGAAACTTTCACTGGTTTATTTAAACCTCGTACATTATTCATTATGTTCACCAGACTGTAGAACCAGATAGCTTTGCAACCAATCCCATAATATTTGGAGACTTCATGAAGATGGGAGTCGACAGAAAGGACCGAATCTATGAGGAGCTCTCTGATACCAAAAAACTTTACAATGTCCTGCAAGATGTAAGTACAGTCTAGATCTGATTATCCCTATCTTAAAATCTTAGTTACTGATTACTTCCATATGCCTTGATTTCTGTCTGAGAAATCCAGGTTGATTATCTATTTACAGGAGAGTTAATTACTAGGTCAAAAGATGATTACATCTTATTTTCACAATTACCTATATTCATGACTATGTTCCAGCCTTTCTCAGGAGATAATTAGTATTTGGAATGCAGCTGAAATACATTATTGTTGATTGACCCAGCACACCATTTCAATTCATTTTGTAAAATAACAAAATCATCATATAAATGGGTAACGTTTTGAATGGTTTTCTATAATATGTATTGGAACTTTAATATCAATTTGCTCAATTATTTTGTACGGTAAGATTTTTAGTCCCTTCCTCCTCTGAATTCTTTAAAAAATATTTAGTAATCCATTGGATATAATTGATATAAGCAAATTGTTGACATTTTGTAAGGTGTATTGACATGCATATGTCTGTATTTCAGTATCTTGATGATTACATCATGTCTGTATTTCAGTATCTTGATGATTACATCATGTTTGTATTTCAGTATCTTGATGATTACATGTCTGTATTTCATTATCTTGATTTTAAAACATGATTGTATTTCAGTATCTTGATATTAAAATATGTCTGTATTTCAGTATCTTGATAATGATTACAACATGTCTGTATTTTAGTATCTTGATGTTTACAACATGTCTGTATTTCATTATCTTGATGATTACAACATGTCTATATTTCAGTATCTTGATGATTACATGTCTGTATTTCAATATCTTGATATTTAAATATGTCTGTATTTCAGTATCTTGATGATTACAACATGCCTGTATTTCAGAATTTTGATGATTACAACTTGTCTGTATTTCAGTATCTTGATGATTAGAACATGTCTGTATTTCAGTATTTTGATGATTAGAACATGTCTGTATTTCAGTATCTTGATGATTACATGTCTGTATTTCAGTATCTTGATATTAAAATATGTCTGTATTTCAGTATCTTGATGATTACAACATGCCTGTATTTCAGAATTTTGATGATTACAACTTGTCTGTATTTCAGTATCTTGATGATTAGAACATGTCTGTATTTCAGTATTTTGATGATTAGAACATGTCTGTATTTCAGTATCTTGATGATTACATGTCTGTATTTCAGTATCTTGATATTAAAATATGTCTGTATTTCAGTATCTTGATGATTACAACATGCCTGTATTTCAGAATTTTGATGATTACAACTTGTCTGTATTTCAGTATCTTGATGATTACATGTCTGTATTTCAGTATCTTGATATTAAAATATGTCTGTATTTCAGTATCTTGATGATTACAACATGCAGTCTTCAAAGGAAATGAAACTTGTATTTTTTATGGATGCCATAGAGCATGTTTCTCGTATTGCTCGTATGATTCGACAAGAAAGAGGCAATGCCCTTCTTGTTGGAGTTGGTGGAACAGGAAAGCAATCTTTGACAAGGTAGAATAAATAAATACATTAAATCACTGTCCTTTAGCAATTTTTAAAAAAAATATTACTATGATGAATCCAATACATTTACATGGATTTTACATAAACTTGTTCATAATATAAGATAAAAAATGTAGGATATGGTAAGATTTTAGTCCCATATAAAATATGGTAAGATTTTAGTCCCATATAAAATATAGTAAGATTTTAGTCCCATATAAAATATAGTACGATTTTAGTCCCATATAAAATATGGTAAGATTTTAGTCCCATATAAAATATGGTAAGATTTTAGTCCCATATAAAATTCGGTAAGATTTTAGTCCCATATAAAATATAGTAAGATTTTAGTCCCATATAAAATATGGTAAGATTTTCGTCCCATATAAAATATGGTAAGATTTTAGTCCCATATAAAATATAGTAAGATTTTAGTCCCATATAAAATATGGTAAGATTTTAGTCCCATATAAAATATGATAAGATTTTAGTCCCATATAAAATATGGTAAGGTTTTAGTCCCATATAAAATATGGTAAGGTTTTAGTCCCATATAAAAATAGGGTAATAGGTAACAAAATTTGGTCATGTCCGTTTGCACTCTAGTATTGTACCTTTTCCTCCACACCTCACCCACAGATTTTGTAATTGGAATCCAATGTGAGTGGATATCATTTGCACTATAGTTTTGCCCCAGTTGTTATGTGAGTGGATATCATTTATACTCTAGTTTTGCCCCAGTCATTATGTGAGTGGATACCGTTTGCACTCTAGTATTGTCCCAGTTGTTATACAAATTAGATTTATTGCCCTTAGTGAAACAAAACGTGACAGTTATGATCCATTCAGTTTGAAAAATTGCCATATTCTGTCATAAAATTTAATTGCTTTATATTCCCAGGTTGAGTGCCCACATCTGTAGCTATCGCTGCTTTCAGATTGAACTCAGTCGAGGTTATGACTATTCTGCATTCCATCAAGATATCAAGAAATTGTATGATTTTGCCGGAGTCAAAAATGAACACACAGTCTTCTTATTTACTGACACACAGGTATGTCTGAAAAATATTACAGTTATTTACTTATTTGCTGACAAACAGGTAACTCTGAAAAATATTACAGTTATTTACTTTTTCACTGGCACATAGGTATGTTTGAAAAATATTAGTTTTTTACTTATTTACTGACACAAGTATGTCTGAAAAATATTACAGTTTATTACTTATTTACTGACACACAGGTAAGTCTGAAATATACTACAGTTATTTACTTATTTAGTTACACACAGGTAATCTGAAATATACTACAGTTATTTACTTATTTAGTTACACACAGGTAATCTGAAATATACTACAGTTATTTACTTATTTAGTTACACACAGGTAATCTGAAATATACTACAGTTATTTACTTATTTAGTTACACACAGGTAAATCTGAAAAATATTACAGTTTATTACTTATTTACTGACACACAGGTAAGTCTGAAATATACTACAGTTATTTACCTATTTACTGACACAGGTATTGTCAGCTACATAAATGAAACAGTTTTTGAACTCATTGGTAATATCATCATTTGATTTGATGCATACATCATCTTTTCTTTAAGTAAAACAGTTTGTAGAATATTCATAATTGAATCACCACCTTTTAGATGTTGATATGTAGAAAGTACACAGCGCTTCTTTTATGCTTGTGTCTATTACCAACTGATGCTTTTAATCGCTTCCCTTACATCATTTGACAGAGCTTAACTTAAAATACCTTTTTGTATGGTGATGCAACACTTATAAAGTAAACATTCATATTTTTATAAATGCTACCATTTACT
The DNA here is from genome assembly GCA_029339505.1 of Unio delphinus. NCBI lineage: Eukaryota > Metazoa > Mollusca > Bivalvia > Unionida > Unionidae > Unio > Unio delphinus. The sequence continues at coordinate 6,576,323 of JAQISU010000011.1, forward strand.
TAGGCATGCCAGCACTTCCATGGGTCATCAGCAGGTTCAAACAGACAATTTCCCCAATCTTTCCAAACAATTTCGCCAATCTTTCCAAACAATTTCCCTAGAATGATCTGGATTTACATGAGTAAATCATTATTGAGTAGAATTTTGCTTTATTAGTATTGTCATTACTGCTTTCATTGACAATTCCATTATATCCACAGTTATTGCCTTGCAAATCTTAGTGTCTCATTTGCAAGAGTCATTTGACATCATTCATCATGGAAATATTAATTGTCCTATGTTTTAATAAGGACAGAATATTTTGTTAATATAGTAATGGAAATGTTTTTCTTTATCCATAAACATAATCCCAGAACACTTAGACTGCTTGCAGGCAAAAAATCCACATTAATGACCCTTAAGTTGATCTTTAAGATGGTACATTTAAGAAAGAGTTGCGTCTGTCATTAAACACAACAAGTAATACATTCTCTTTGTCTTTGATACATCTTTCTTGTAAAAAATATATAAATTCAAAGAAATATCCACCATCTTCATGTTTGGGCAGCTTTTGATAGTATAAATAAATCAGTTTGCTCCTACAGGTGATATTTTGCTTTTTGGCTTGTATGTTGCTTGCTGGCTTGTATGTTGCTTGTTGGCTTGTATGCTGCTTGTTGGCTTGTATGCAGCTTGTTCTGCATCTTTCAGGTTTAAGAGTGGAAGCTTTGTTATTTTTTTCTGTTTGAAGCCCAGGTGAAGTATGAACTAAAATTCGAACCATGATGGGTGATTGATGGATTTTTATCACTTTGCCCAGAACACAGTGAAACAGGCATACAGTACTACATATTAACACAGTGAAACAGGCATACAGTAATACATATTAACACAGCAGATGTTAGATATGCATTGTCTACTATGTTCATAGACCTATCATTGTTGCAGATTGTTGTGGAGGAATTTTTGGAGGACATAAACAATATCCTAAACTCTGGTGAAGTGCCAAACTTGTTTGAGCCTGAAGAATATGAACAGTTGATCATTGGATGTCGACCAGCTGCTAAGGAAGTTGGGATTCCAGAGGGCAACCGAGAGCTCATCTATGACTTCTGTATCAACAGGGTTAGGTGAGAAAAGACAGAAAATTATAACTTCCCAAATGAATCCTTTATATTTGTATTCTTTGGATACTTTTCAATGACTGAAATCAAAATTCATAAATTGTAACTTCGCTAAAGTTTTGGCAATCAATGCAGTAAATCGATCATTTTTTGCTTGTTTTTCTTGCTCATTTAAGAAAAGTTAACTTTATACTTTAAAAACTGTTGTGATTTACATTGCATTGTAGAATTTCTGCTCTCTGCAAAAGAGAATTTCCTCTACTTTTGTTTTTCAACTCAGTTGAAAATGTTTTGCTTCTTACTTTTAATGCTATTGAATTTTAGAAACAACCTACATATTGTCCTATGCATGAGCCCAGTAGGAAGTGCCTTCCGATCTCGTTGCCGAATGTTTCCATCTCTGGTCAACTGCTGCACTATTGACTGGTTTACAGAGTGGCCACGGGAAGCCTTAATGAGTGTGTCTCAGTCATTCTTTGAAAATGTGGAGCTTGGAGATGATAAAATGAAGGTAATAGTACCTAACCTTTTAAAGGATCCCATATTTGACTGCTCTGGTAGCCTAGCTGAAACAAAAAAAAAAAAAAAGGATGCCATCAGCTTATACTGTAAATGAAGGTATTAGGACCTAACCTTTTAAAGGATGCCATCAGCTCACACTGTAAATGAAGGTATAATTGTACCTAACCTTTTAAAGGATGCCATCAGCTCATACTGTAAATGAAGGTATAATTGTACCTAACCTTTTAAAGGATGCCATCAGCTCATACTGTAAATGAAGGTAATATTACCTAACCTTTTAAAGGATGCCATCAGCTCATACTGTAAATGAACGTATTAGGACCTAACCTTTTAAAGGATGCCATCAGCTCATACTGTAAATGAAGGTATAATTGTACCTAACCTTTTAAAGGATGCCATCAGCTCATACTGTAGCTGTCCAGGAATCAGAATAAAAATTCCGCATATACAGTGTTTTCACTCTTCTGTAGAACCTTGTGATAGGAAGTTTCTGTTTGATGCTATAACAAATTCTGTCTTATTTGCACTGTCATCAACCTATTGCAGATCAAATTAAATGTCATGAATTTCTTATTTTCAGTATGCATATTTGTATTTCTAGTTTTTGAATTTTCAAAATCTCTTTGTGTTCTCACAACTTCACTATTCTGGTTAATATATATAGTTTGTCATTTAAGTGATGCATATTCTCAAAAAATCAAGTTTCCAGTTTTCCAATCTCCAGTTTATTTGTGATTAGGATGTGGCTAGATTAAATAACCATATTGATTTGTGTGTCTATATTATGATCATCCAATTCAGGTTAATATTAATTTGTGTGTCTATATTATCAGGATCATCCGATTCAGGTCCATATTAATTTGTGTGTCTATATTATGATGATCATCCAATTCAGGTTAATATTAATTTGTGTGTCTATATTATCATGATCATCCAATTCAGGTCCATATTAATTTGTGTGTCTATATTATCATGATCATCCAATTCAGGTTAATATTAATTTGTGTGTCTATATTATCAGGATCATCCGATTCAGGTCCATATTAATTTGTGTGTCTATATTATCAGGATCATCTGATTCAGGTCCATATTAATTTGTGTGTCTATATTATCAGGATCATCCGATTCAGGTCCATATTAATTTGTGTGTCTATATTATGATGATCATCCAATTCAGGTGAAAATTAATTTGTGTGTCTATATTATGATGATCATCCAATTCAGGTCCATATTAATTTGTGTGTCTATATTATGATGATCATCCAATTCATGTGAAAATTAATTTGTGTGTCTACATTACGATAATTTTCCAATTCAGGTGAAAATTAATTTGTGTGTCTATATTATGATGATCATCCAATTCAGGTGCATATTAATTTGTGTGTCTATTTTATCATGATTCAGGTGAAAATATCAGAGATGTGTGTGGAGATTCATACCAGTGTCAGCACAATGGCAGATCGATTTTATGCCGAGCTAAAGAGAAAGTATTACACGACTCCAACCAGCTACCTGGAACTTATCAATCTCTACCTTGCCATGTTACATGAAAAGACAAAGTAAGTGGATATGTGGCTTTGAATCATGAAATAATTGTGCTGGAAATATATTTCATAACTAGTTGCCTTGAATATAGAAACCCAAACTGTTTCGAACCAGAAATATCAGTCAGTTGATGTTTAATTCAGGCTGCTAGCTAATTTGTTAATGCATGTTTAACTTTACATATGGACATCTTGTGCTTAATATTTTGCATGAATGGTACATATAAGGTGGTTCACACTTGTATGATTGGAATATATACAGGTGGTAGGAGACTTGTATTATTGGAACATACATAGGTGGTTAGACTCTTGTATGATTGGAATATATACAGGTGGTAAGTGACTTGTATTATTGGAACATACACAAGTGGTTAGACTCTTGTATGATTGGAACATATACAGGTGGTAAGAGACTTATATTATTGGAATATACACATGTGGTTAGACTTTTGTTTGATTGGAATATAAACAGGTGGTAAGTGACTTGTATTATTGGAACATACACAAGTGGTTAAACTCTTGTATAACTGGAATATATAAAGGTGGTAAGAGACTTGTTTGACTGGAACATACACAGGTAATACTACTACTACTACTACTACTACTACTACTACTACTACTACTACTACTACTGACTTTATTTAAAGAGGTTAACACAGTTAGCTAAGAACTAACATGGCTCCCGAAATTTCAGGTAATAACAGGTATTTTTCTCAAACCCCCCCCCCCCCAAAAAAAAACCTTTTAAGTATGAAAAATAAAATACGTTAAGAATTTAATTATCATTCTCATACTCGTCTAAAAAGTGCGAAAAAGAACGTGTAGAAAATGTATTATCATTTTGGGGAGGAAATTACCCACAAATCGAATGTAAAATAATCATTGTATGCCTCCTAAAATTTCAAAAATTAACAAATTTCTTCTAGTTTTGAGCCAAAATAAACATCGGAAATACGAACTAAATGCTGGGCCTACTGAGAACTTTGATCTTTGTTTATTGTTGAAAAATGACAGCTCATAAGTGTCAATATTGTTATTACTGATCCCTGAGCAATGAAGCCATTGTGTCTACTTTGTGTTTGTCTTGAATGCATTCTGAATACAATCGTTGCTCTAATAATCTCCGATATATGTTCTCTTAATTTCATACACAACTAAGCAACAGCCAATGCGGTGGTTGATAAAAGATTCTCACCAGAATGTATAAATCAAGTAATTTAAGTACATTGTTTATCATCAAAGTGAACTGCCAAGCTAAACATGTTCAAATCAGGGGGCAACAATTTATACAGCATCAAAGAAACAAAAGCCACTAACATGTGCGCATGGCTTGGCAGTGTTGTTTTATGCAATCTGTTGGATCGTAAATTTGAATTCTGCAGAGCTGAGAACTATAATTGATTTTGCCAAGAGCAAATGTGACATTAGCAGAAAGCAGCTAGAAATCACAGAGTTTTTTAAAAATAATAACTATTGACAGATGAGAAATGTAGTGGTATAAAATGTATACAGACATCGTTCATTAATCTTTGGACATCATTCATTACGTACACCCGTTATGTAATTTTTGTTATTTTCTTTTCATTGAATTCAGTCACATAATGATCTGTGACAAAATTTTTTAATATTTTACATCCGTGTGTGGATATTTTCGATGGAAATATTTGTATTATGTATTCAATGTATGTTACAAGATTCACTGGTGAGTACACGGTGTTGATACTTCTTTTCATGCAATAGATTATACATGTATAAAAAAAATTAGACTCGTGTATGTACCAATGCATGATTCTCTGAATAAAGTAATATATTATATCTGCAATTTCTGTTACCAAAGCAAATGTTTTTCTCATTTAATATATATTGATCAAAAATGGTAATTGTGCCATGCATTTTCGCACCTGTCTTTATTTACCCCCCCTCCCCAATTAAATCCCAAAATGTGTTGGTATTGTACATGGTTACTTATAACATGGTTCGGTTCATAACACGGTCAGATTCTATGGCTCCCAACTACCATGTTATAGTGGGGTCCCACTGTATTATTATTATTATTATTAATATTAATATTATTATTATTATTATTATTAATATTATTATTATTATTATTATTATTATTATATAACGCTTAGGGAAAGACATGTGTATAATAGAACGCTTGGGGAAAGACAGATTTATAATAAAGCACTTACGTAAAGACAGATGTATAAAAGAACTCTTTGAAAAGATATATGTATAATAGAACACTTGGGGAAAGACTAAACTCCACTGCCCTCCATCATACAATATTATTGGATTTCACAGATGTTACTCAGAATTATTTTGACCAGAAATGATAAGTTTTTGCATGTTAAATTTTTTCCCAATCAGGAGTAATTTATCTAACTTGAAATGTTGATTATATAAACTGTGTGTAGTAATTTTAAGCTGGCAGTCTACCAGTCTGAGGGGTAATCATATTATATAAACTGTGTGTAGTAATTTTAAGCTGGCAGTCTACCAGTCTGAGGGGTAATCATATTATATAAACTGTGTGTAGTAATTTTAAGCTGGCAGTCTACCAGTCTGAGGGGTAATCATATTATATAAACTGTGTGTAGTAATTTTAAGCTGGCAGTCTACCAGTCTGAGGGGTAATCATATTATATAAACTGTGTGTAGTAATTTTAAGCTGGCAGTCTACCAGTCTGAGGGGTAATCATATTATATAAACTGTGTGTAGTAATTTTAAGCTGGCAGTCTACCAGTCTGAGGGGTAATCATATTATATAAACTGTGTGTAGTAATTTTAAGCTGGCAGTCTACCAGTCTGAGGGGTAATCATATTAAGAAAATTATTGATAAGGTTGTTTTAGCTTTATTCTAATTACTGGATTTGATTGTCAAAATTTTGGAACTTTCAGTTTCACCTTGAATTTTCTGTTAAAAGACCGATAAGAATATTAGGGCCTTGGCCCCTAAGGCCTTACAAAAACTTTTAAGAATATTGGAGCATGGACCCTTAAGGCCTTACAAAAACTTCTAAGAACATTATGGCTTGGACCCTCAAGGTCATAAAAAAACTTCTAAGAAGATTATGGCATGGACCCTCAAGGCCTTACAAAAACTTCTAAGAATATTAGAGCCTGGACCCTTAAGGCCTTACAAAAACTTCTAAGAATATTAGGGCTTGGACCCTTAAGGCATTACAAAAACTTCTAAGAAGATTATGGCCTGGACCCTCAAGGCCTTACAAAAACTTATAAGAATATTAGGGCCTGGGCCCTTAGGGACTTACAAAATCTTTTAAGAATATTAGGGCCTGGGTCCTTAAGATCTTATGAATTTATTTTGACATTATGTGGCCTCAACCCATACTGTTCCCTCCAGCAGATGTCAGGAGGTCTAAATAAACAAAGAATGATTCTTATGGGCTGAGTGTGTTAAAATGTAGCACTGATAGAATCCATAATTGTTTGATAGGGCCAGAATATTGCATCAGACACAATGCTGATACAAAAAATATTAAACCAGAAGTCATAATTTTGCAATAGATATCTTATAAACTGATGCAAATGTGAACAGATTAAAAAGTTTCATCTTATCCTTAACATTAAACTTGACAGCAAAAGATTAATGATCTACAGTGGTTTGGGTTATACATGACAGCAAAAAAAGTTGATTTACAATGGTTCTGTATTAAACATGACAGCCCACAAATAATGATCTACAGTGGTTTAGGTTATATGTGACAGCCCACAAATAATGATCTACAGTGGTTTAGGTTATATGTGACAGCCCACAAATAATGATCTACAGTGGTTTTTGTTAAACATGACTGCCCCAAAATAATGATCTACAGTGGTTTTGGTTAAACTTGACCGCACACAAATATTGACCTACAGTGGTTCTGGATTAAACATGACAGCCCAAAACTACTGATTGTTACATTGGTTTTGGTTAAACATGACATCCCAAAAATACTGAGCTACAGTTGTTCTGGATTAAACATCACAGCCCAAAACTAATGATCTACAATGGTTCTGTATTAAACATGACAGCCAAAAAATAATGATTTACAGTGGTTCTGGATTAAACGTGACAGACAAAAATAATGATCTGCAGTGGTTCTGCATTAAACATTACAACCAAAAAAGTAAGGATCTACAGTGGTTTTGGATTAAACTTGACAGACAAAAATTATTATTTAAAGTGGTTTTGGATTAAACTTGACAGCCAAAAGGTAATGATCTACAGTGGTTTTGGATAAAAATTGATATCCAAAAGGTAATGATCTACAGTGGTTCTGGATTAAATGTGAATCTAGAATTGATTTTCGTTTTATGAAAAATAATAAGAAAATAACACTACCAACAACAGCTTTTCTATTAACCAGACTGTTTCACATGCAATGTAATGGCAAATGAATTCCCACCAGAAGTTCAGAAATTGTTTGCAGGAATGAGGATTTTCTGAGTTCCTCTGAACTAATTCTGATCTTTTACTTTAGATGGAGTTTCTCTATACCATAACAACATATGTGATAGATTAATTTTCTCTCATTTTCACCAAAAAAAAGTATTGTAAATGGATTGATTTATCAATTGTATAGTTTTTTAAAATTGTTTTGAATATCATTAGAAAGTAAATGTATATATTAACAGATATAGATTTACTTACTATTTAGTACAGACTGAAAGAAACACCATGCCTTGATGGTAAGAATGTGTTTATGTTGGTACTTATTGCTATTTTAGGATGCCAGCAATGTGTGTTGCAATGTATATTATGTCAATGCAGATCACTGAAGAATGCTCGTGACCGTGTCAAGAATGGTCTAATGAAACTGCTGGAGACCAATGAGTTGGTTGACAAAATGAAGAAGGAACTTATAGCGTTGGAACCAGAGCTTAAGAAGAGGTCAGAGGACACAAATGCCCTCATGGAGCGATTAGTGGTGGATCAAGAACAAGCAGATAAAGTGAGTAAAGATAATGTTGTGAGAAAGTAAATCAACAAATTACTGATTGCAATAACATTTTTTGCAAATTGTAAAAGACATTAGTCAACTTTACAGGGGATATTATGAAGTACTTTATTAATTCTATGAAGTATTCAATTAACTCCATGAATTATTCAATTAACCTCATGAAGCATTTAGTTAACTCCAGGAAGTATTTAATTAACTCCATGCATATTTAATTAACACCATGAAGTATTTAATTAACTCCATGAAATATTTAATTAACTCCATGAAGTATTTAATTAACCTTTGGAATTAATTAATTAACCTTATGAACTATTTAATTAATTTTTTTTTTATTATGATGTATTTAATTAACCCCATGAAGTAATTTATTAACCTCATGAAGTAATAAATTAACTCCATGAAGTAATTTATTAACCTCATGAAGTATTTAATTAACTCCATGAAGTATTTAATTAACCTTATAAAGTATTTAATTATTAACCTCATGAAGTAATTAATTAACCTCATAATTTAATCAATTAACCTCATGAAGTAATTAATTAACCTCATGAAGTATTTAACTCCATGAAGTAATTAATTAACCTCATGAAGTAATTAATTAACCTCATGAAGTAATTAATTAACCTCATGAAGTATTTAACTCCACGAAGTAATTAATTAACCTTATGAACTATTTAATTAATTTTTTTTTTATTATGATGTATTTAATTAACCCCATGAAGTAATTTATTAACCTCATGAAGTAATAAATTAACTCCATGAAGTAATTTATTAACCTCATGAAGTATTTAATTAACTCCATGAAGTATTTAATTAACCTTATAAAGTATTTAATTATTAACCTCATGAAGTAATTAATTAACCTCATAATTTAATCAATTAACCTCATGAAGTAATTAATTAACCTCATGAAGTATTTAACTCCATGAAGTAATTAATTAACCTCATGAAGTAATTAATTAACCTTATGAAGTATTTAATTAACCTCATGAAGTAATTAATTAACCTCATGAAGTAATTAATTAACCTCATGAAAATTGGGTAAATTCTTTAGGATTAAAATAGCTTACAGCTCTCAGTGGTTTTGCAAAACCATGGTGACATTCTCACCAAGCTCGATGAAAATGAATAATTAAATGTTCTGTTTTTAAAATATGTTTAATTATTTATCTTGAATTTGAATTAACTTCCATGTTAAAGAATGCACTGAATAAATATCCACATTATTTGTAAATAAATGGCCTCTTTACATGCCACAACTGTTACAGTATTACTTTAACAAGAATTGTAATTTCTGATTAGTTCAACATGTCGCATGGACTAAAAGTATTTAATATACATTGTATTGGTTTTCTCACAATGATTTCAACTCCACAAATCAACATGTATGCTTGCATAGGGTATATATTTGGATTACAGTATGAAAAACAGTTACAGATGTTTAGTTCACTTAATACATTTATTCAGCTGTGATAAACCAATATCTGGATATTGGTCCCCATTTAGAGTCAAGCAATGTATCTGGATATTTGTCCCCACTTAGAGTCAAGCAATATATCTGGATATTTGTCCCCACTTAGAGTCAAGCAATATATCTGGATATTTGTCCCCACTTAGAGTCAAGTAATATATCTGGATATTTGTCCCCACTTAGAGTCAAGCAATATATCTGGATATTTGTCCCCACTTAGAGTCAAGTAATATATCTGGATATTTGTCCTCACATTACATCAAGCACTATCATATTTCACACCTCAATAAAGCAACATGTTGAACTCCACAAAAACTGATAAATATAGAACACTTACCTATATCAAATTAAATCTCACTTGCTAACAATACACACCATGATCTGCCATTACTTATTGAGCAAGCAGATTAGGGTCTGTGTTGTTTATGTTTCATCATATCTAGGGAATTGGGATAGATTGCGATCTATTGGCATGGAGGCAAATACAGTACTTTCTTGTAGTTGGTCAATATAAAGATGTTTAAATATTTAGGTGAGAAAAGTAGTTATGGAGGATGAGGCAATGGCTAAATCCAAAGCCGAGGAGACCCAGGCAATCGCTGATGATGCACAGAGAGACCTTGATGAGGCCCTGCCTGCCCTTGAAGCCGCTGTCAAGGTATGTATAAATTTGATATGCTGTCAAGGTATGTATAAATTTGATATGCTGTCAAGGTATGTATAAATTTGATATGCTGCCAAGGTATGTATAAATTTGATATGCTGTCAAGATATGTATAAATTTGATATGCTGTCAAGGTATGTATAAATTTGATATGCTGTCAAGGTATGTATAAATTTGATTTGCTGTCAAGGTATGTATAAATTTGATATGCTGTTAAGGTATGTATAAATTTGATATGCTGTCAAGGTATGTATAAATTTGATATGCTGTCAAGGTATGTATAAATTTGATATGCTGTCAAGGTATGTATAAATTTGATATGCTCAATAACTTTTATTACAATAGCATTCTGTTTCTAAAATCAAATAATGAATTATATAAATAGTCAAAAACATCATATATATATATAGGATATTCACTGGTTAGATGTCATATGAAAAGTTTCAGTTTGTGTTTCTGTCTGAACATAGTTAAATATGTAATGCATTAGTCAAAGAAAGAATAATACTTAGATATGAAATTCGCTTGAGATAAACCCACTGAATAAGTAAAATAATAATAATAATAATAATAATAATAATAATAATAATAATAATAATAATTCATTAATAAATGAAGTTAACTCATTACCAAGTAATCTCTCCTGAGACCATATATACTATGTATAATTCAAAATAAGATCTTATAACTGATATGTTATACATCTGGCACTTATAATTGAGAGCACAGATTTATATTATTAGTCACATGGTTTACATGCTATAGAGATTCATAAGCAATTTAAGCTTTCTCACAGTGAAACATACAGTGCGTTTATGTAAAAGTAATAATGTTTAAATTTTATGACATTTATCTGTGAACATCCCTTAAACGTTTATAGTAAATATGCAAAATATAATTGGAACTTTCATTATTATATCTCAGAAATCAATAGTAAATATGCATAATCATTGAAACTTTCATTATTATAACTCAGAAATCAATAGTAAATATGCATAATCATTGAAACTTTCATTATTATATCTCAGAAATCAATAGCAAATATGCATAATCATTATTTCATTATTATATCTCAGAAATCAATAGTGAATATGCATAATTGTTGAAACTTTCATTATTATATCTCAGAAATCAATAGTAAATATGCATAAAAATCATTGGAACTTTCATTATTATATCTCAGAAATCAATAGTAAATATGCATAAAAATCATTGGAACTTTCATTATTATATCTCAGAAATCAATAGTAAATATGCATAAAAATCATTGGAACTTTCATTATTATATCTCAGAAATCAATAGTAAATATGCATAATCATTATTTCATTATTATATCTCAGAAATCAATAGTGAATATGCATAATTGTTGAAACTTTCATTATTATATCTCAGAAATCAATAGTAAATATGCATAAAAATCATTGGAACTTTCATTATTATATCTCAGAAATCAATAGTAAATATGCATAAAAATCATTGGAACTTTCATTATTATATCTCAGAAATCAATAGTAAATATGCATAAAAATCATTGGAACTTTCATTATTATATCTCAGAAATCAATAGTAAATATGCATAATCATTATTTCATTATTATATCTCAGAAATCAATAGTAAATATTGAAGACCCACTAGTACAAAATTTTGTCAGGATGCTGTCCACTTTAAAGATGGCTTCCTGAACAAGACAAAAATCTCAAAGTGGTCTCAAGTGATCACCATTACAGATCATTTCCATCCCACCTCTGTCTGCATGGGAATGGATCTCTGACTTGGCCAATGTGGGTGTGTGAGGAAGCATGCTTGTAGCTTCTCCTGTGTTGGTGATTCTTTCTAGGGATTTTCCCAGGTTCTTTCGCCACCATTTATTCTGGCCGCCATATATAGCTTATCTTGTGCTGAAAAATGGCCTTAAATCCTACAACAACAACTATAATAAAAAGCCTTTAAGGCAAAATATATTACTGTTTTCTCTACCCAACTAATCCAAGTGTTTAAAAGATACATACACCTAGTAACAAAGAGTAATTTACAGAAATTGAATTGCTTGTAACGCTTCTTATACCTACACTACTTTGTGAATATTACAGGCTTTGGATTCCCTGGACAAAAACGATATTGCTGAGATCCGTGTATTTACTAAGCCCCCAGAGCTGGTGCAGACTGTGATGGAAGCAGTATGCATCCTCATGAACCAGAAGTGAGTATTGCATAATATGAATTTTACAGATCTTGCTTTTGCATAGAAGTCAGTCAAATGCATGCCTTATAGACCCAGATAATGGCATAATTTATAAACCCAGATAATGGCATTATTGACCAAGATAATGGCATTATAGACCCAGATAATGGCATTTTAAACCCAGATAATGGCATTATAAACCCAGATAATGGCATTATAGACCCAGATAATGGCATTATAAAGATAATGGCATTATAGACCCAGATAATGACATTATAGACCCAGTGAAAGGCATTATGGAGATAATGACATTATAGATCCAGATAATGGCATTATAGATTCAGATAATGGCAGATTGTGATCTAATCTGTTTAACTTACAGTTTCAAGACATTCACTCGGACCTGCTGGCATTTTATTTCACTTGTTAATTACCCAAAGTGTCACAAATGTATTTCACCAGTGAGACTCAAGAATTAAGTAGTCCTTCTCATAACATTTATCCAAATAGTAAATGCAGAGTGTGCACAACATCATAGCCTCTCCTGGGTCATACGTCATCAATTTGTTTTCATTTTCCCAGTATTACTGGTACTTCTTTAGTCTCTGTGGATTGAATTTGGTTTCTTTGAGATGCATTTAGTCTCTTTGGATTATATTTTAAAATTGCGTTCTCTCTTGTCATCTATAACTTCTGCATTTTTGATGGCAGCTATGCACCTTGCAAAAACTTCCACATGTTTGCAATTGTCACCACACAGTCAATTAAATGTTTGTCAACAACCATATAATATTAAAGCACATTGTTGGCCAGTACTAGCTGGAGACACCTTACCTTGTTTAATATCATCCTCAATGAACTCCATGCTTGAGGACAGTATACCAGGTTAGTTCCACATGCAAGAAGTCAGAGGTGTAAAACATGTTTATTTGCACTACAAATATGCAGTTTTAATAACCATCACACTAAGTTACTTGATTAGTGGTGTAAAACATGTTTATTTGCACTATGAATATGTAGTCAGTTTTGATAACCATCACTCTAAGTTACTTGATTAGTGGTGTAAAACATGTTTATTTGCACTATGAATATGTAGTCAGTTTTGATAACCATCACACTAAGTTACTTGATTAGTGGTGTAAAACATGTTTATTTGCACTATGAATATGTAGTCAGTTTTGATAACCATCACACTAACTTACTTAATGAGTGGTTTAAAGTCTGTTTATTTGCACAACACGCATTAATTTTACCCCATCATGTGAAGGATATTATTTTACCCCATCATGTGAAGGATATTATTTTACCCCATCATGTGAAGGATATTATTTTACCCCATCATGTGAAGTATATTATTTTACCCCATCATGTGAAGGATATTATTTTACCCCATCATGTGAAGGATATTATTTTACCCCATCATGTGAAGGATATTATTTTACCCCATCATGTGGATGATATTATTTTACCCCATCATGTGAAGGATATTATTTTACCCCATCATGTGAAGGATATTATTTTACCCCATCATATGGAGGATATTGTTAGGTACTTAGTCAACACATTAAACACATTAACTTAACTGAGTCCTGGGGACAGCCTAACTGTCCTGATAGTGACCAGCGGTAGTTTTCACCGTTCCAACAGATTAATGAAGGCTGGGTTTTAGTGATTTGTCTGCAAAATCTCTAAAAGAGAGCACAATATTGTTAATTTTGAACTATGTTACATGATTGCTACTTTCAATAGAGGATCTGGTATTGCTTATTTCATTAGAAAGTCTTAGAATATTGCTAATTTCAATACAAGGTTCTACATTATATATTGCTAATTTCAATAGAAAGTCTTCCATTATTGCTAATTTTAATAGAAAGTCTTCCATTATTGCTTATTTCAATAGAAAGTCAGAATATTGTCACCAATGTTAATATAAAGTCTTACATTATTGCTACTTTCAATAAAAGGTCTTACATTATCACAAATTTTTCATAGAATGTCTGACAATTTTTCTAATTTCAATAGAAAGTCTTACATTATTGCTAATTTTAATAGAAAGTCTTCCATTATTGCTTATTTCAATAGAAAGTCAGATATTGTCACCAATGTTAATATAAAGTCTTACATTATTGCTACTTTCAATAAAAGGTCTTACATGATCACTAATTTCAATAGTAGGTCTTACATTATTGCTTATTTCAATAGAATGTCTTACATCCCTAATTTCAATGGAAGGTCTGACATTATTGCTAATTTCAACAGAAATTTGGACATTATTGCTATTTTCAGTAGAAGATCTGACCTTATTGCTGATTCAAAAGGTCATACGTTATTGCTAATATTCAATAGAAGGTCTTACATTATTAATACATGAGTCAAATAATATATTTTGTGAACTTGAATGAATAAAAGAGTGAAATAATTAACAAGTTTGAGAAATTTCCTTTGAAATGACAGGATTTGCTTTGGGGCTTTATGTTTATCAACACGGAAGGTTATTTAGTATTGAGACAATAGAAGTAAAGAATTTTGCCATTGACACACCATGGTAGCTGACCTGGTTTGATTTGATGGTAGGATTCGAACCTACACCTTTTCAGTTCTGTGTCAAGCAATGTTAACCACTAACCCCACTGATAATCCTTTCATTTAAAATGAACACAAATGTAAAATTCTGTTAATCACTTGCCAAAATATACTTTAAAAATAACACAGAAAATTATTGATTACATCCATGTGATAGAATGACTGTGAAGAACATTTGGATGATTTGGACATTTATGTCATTGCCTAATAATACATTGATGCCATCTGTTACACGAAGTATTGTTAAATGTGTGTAATATGGGACAATATGACATTGGTTTAATAAACTTCATAAGTCATGAGATAAATATGAATAAGGCAATACTTTAATTATTTCTTCTTTCCTTTATTAGAACTGACTGGGCTGCAGCAAAAATAATGCTGGGAGACAATAACTTCCTGAAAAAACTAATTGAGTATGATAAAGACAATATTTCAGACAAAACTTTGAAAACCCTGAAAAAATACATAGAGAACCCAAAATTTGTTCCTGAAGCTGTGGAGAAAGTTTCAAAGGTATACAATACTACCTTTCTCTTGCATTCTGTCTCTAACTTATTTTCATTGTCAGTCCTCAAAAGTGTAATTATATGGAGGTACTGAGATTGCATTGTCAGTCCTCAACAGTGTAATTATATGGAGGTACTGAGATTGCATTGTCAGTCCTCAAAAGTGTGATTATATGGAGATACTGAGATTGCATTGTCAGTCCTCAAAAGTGTGATTATATGGAGATACTGAGATTGCATTTTCAGACCTCAAAAGTGTAATTATATGGAGATACTGAGGTTGCATTGTCAGACCTCAAAAGTGTAATTATATGGAGATACTGAGATTGCATTTTCAGACCTCAAAAGTGTAATTATATGGAGATACTGAGATTGCATTTTCAGACCTCAAAAGTGTAATTATATGGAGATACTGAGGTTGCATTGTCAGACCTCAGAAGTGTAATTATATGGAGATACAGAGGTTGCATTGTCAGACCTCAGAAGTGTAATTATATGGAGATACTGAGATTGCATTGTCAGACCTTAAAATTGTAATTATATGGAGATACTGAGAAATTGTATTGGAGCATACTTCTGTGAGAATTGATGTAGTTGTTAAAAGCAAATCACAGCCTCGCTGTGGCATTATGTTTCTTTCAAAATAACAACTTTACCAAGAAATTACACCTATAGAAAATAAAATAATTTACAAAGTTAACATGAAAGAAAGAGTTGTTATAGTTGTAGGGTTTCCTGGGTTCTTCCTCCACCATTAATACTGGCCACCATGTATAGCCTATCTTGTGCTGAAAATGGCATTAAGCCGTACAAGAACAATGACAACAACAACAACATATAAGCATATTAGGTATGCTACAATATTGTTTTATGAACTCATTAAAGCAGATTCATAGATGGCAGAATAGAATGGAAAAGGCTATCCAAACAAAACATTTTTACATTTTTGTTATCTATATATATCTACACATATCTGACATTGTAATTTGGTCATGAAGATTTATCTTTGCCATTAGCTATTGAGTCCATCAATTTGTCAATGTGTCCATATTTATATTCATGTATCCATCTGTCTGTCCATGTGTCAGTCTATGTGCTCATCAATCTGTTCATATGTTCATCTGTTTGTCCATGTGTTAGTCTATCTGTTTATGTGCCTATCTGTTATATATATATATATATATATATATATATATATATATATATATATATATATATATATATATATATATATATATAGTGTATTTTGCTTTGCTTCCACTTTTCCCTTTTCAGCTCTCACTTCACTCCATTCTTTTCAGAAAGAGAAGTCACTTTTCACTTGACTTCAAGTCTAGCTTGACCCTAAGTGTCAATAATTGTGATGTATTCTAGCCCTTGTTACCCATCAAATAATACTCTTTGATTTTTTTGCAGGCCTGTAAGTCCATGTGTATGTGGGTGCGGGCCATGGACCTTTATGCTCAGGTGTACAAAACTGTTGAGCCAAAGAGACAGAGGTACAGTAATGATCTCAGCTTTGTATAAGCAGAATTTTATGGTCCTTTGAACACCCTCTGTATATGAGTATGTTAAGTAGTATATGCTTGTCTATATACTGGTATGACTATTCTAAGTAGTATCTGCATGACTATATACTGGTATGACTATTCTAAGTAGTATCTGCATGACTATATACTGATATGACTGTTATAAGTGGCTTCTGCTTGACTATATAATGATATGACTGTTATAAGTGGTTTCTGCTTGACTATATACTGGTATGACTGTTTACAGTAAAGAAGGTATCTAAACAGATGTCAAGTCTTGAAAATGTTGAAATAATGATACTATTTCCATGAGATTCATAACCTCTATTCATTGGAGATTAAAATAACAAGATTGTAGAATAACTGTTATAGAAGAACTTGTATAGAAGCACTGGAATTGGATTTTATTGTCTCTGATTTAAGGACTAGGTGAGAAAACGTTTAGGACCAGTCTATTTGTTATCATAGGCAGGGACTAGGTGAGAAAACGTTTAGGACCAGTCTATTTGTTATCATAGGCAGGGACTAGGTGAGAAAACGTTTAGGACCAGTCTATTTGTCATAAGACAGATCAGGGTTTGTAATGTTTGTATGAAATCACAGGGTGGATAAAGTAGAGAGTGATCTTCTGGTGCATTATATAGTGACATTACAATGTTTGTAGCCAGGCATACATTTTACACAAGAACATATTCTTTTCTACAGACTGGCTGCAGCAGAGACAGAGCTTAGTACAGTTATGTCAGTATTGAAAGAGAAACAGCGAAAGCTGGCTGAGGTTGAGGCCAAGATTGCTGAACTACAGAAACAATATGATGACAGTGTGTCTGAGAAACAGAAGCTGGAGAGAAACATTGCCACAACAGCAGCAAGATTAAAACGAGCTGCTAAGCTGACAACAGCTTTGGGTGATGAACAGATCCGATGGTCAGAAACTGTCGAGGTACATAGTTTTAAGTCTCTCCAAGTCCCAATGTTACCAATATGGCTGATAATTTAAGTCCAGACTTAGACTCTTGCTTGGTCAAACATAACCCTTAAAGTTGTAAAGCAAGTGTTTGGACATCCAGGTACTTAAGTAAATTTGATTAGTACATTTGGCCCTGGAACAAGCACTGTGTCATAGTTCAACCTTGCATTGAGCAAGTAAATTTCACAAATTCTTGGTTAAAATATCAGTTTTTCATAGTAGTGGATTTCATAATCACATGGATATCTAGTATGATCTACTCATCACAATTTTAACAATTATACAATTTTGTGTAAAAAAATATTGCTAGATCACCTCCAGCTGACTGCTTTCTAACAGAAAAATAATCAAGGTATTCCTGCCTTTGGTACTTTTTCAGAACTTCAACAGACAGATTGGAAATGTTATTGGTGATGTTTTTGTGTCAGCAGCATGTGTGGCATATTTTGGTGCCTTTACAAGTACCTACAGACAAGAACTCATATCAAACTGGACCAGTCGTTGCCAGGAGCTTGAGATCCCAGTAACCCAAGGGATGACAATCGTCAATGTTCTTGCTGACCCATTTGAGATTCGCCAGTGGAATTCAGATGGTCTACCACGAGATCAGGTTTCCACTGAAAATGCTGTTTTGGTGACACGAGGTCGTCGCTGGCCTTTGATGATTGACCCACAAGAGCAGGCAAATCGTTGGATTCGAAATAAAGAAAACAAAAATGGACTGAAAATCATCAAGCTCACAGATGCTAGTTTCTTGAGGACACTGGAGAATTGTATCCGTATTGGAATGCCAGTCCTGTGCGAAGATGTCGGAGAAAACTTAGACCCTGCCCTGGAACCTGTTCTTTTAAAACAAACTTTTATGTCAGTAAGTAATTGAAATAATTTTTAATCATTTTCGTTCATTTTCTTTTTGCCTAAAGACAATTTACCCACAAACTTATAAATAACCCATAGTTTTTAATAAGAAGGGCAGAAGACTTTTGCTTTCCTCTTTTCTACTGCTCAGAATCTGTTTAGTATTCTTACATATTTTACTCACATGTCATTGAAAATGTTACATACATTGTACTCACATGTCAGTGAAATGTTACACACTTTATACTCACATGTCATTGAAAATGATACAACATTGTACTTACATGTCAGTGAAATGTTACACACTTTGTACTCACATATCAGTGTAATTTTACACACATTGTACTCACATGTCATTGAAAATGATACATACATTGTACTCACATGTCAGTGAAATGTTACACACTTTGTACTCACATATTAGTGAAATTATGTTACATACATTGTACTCACATGTCATTGAAATGTTATACATTGTACTCACTTATCAGTGAAATGTTACACACACTGTACTCACATGTCAGTGAATATATTATGCACATTGTACTCACATGTCAGTGAAATGTTACACTGTACTCACATGTCATTGAAATGTTACATTGTACTCACATGTCATTGAAATGTTACATTGTACTCACATGTCAGTGAAATGTTACACACACTGTGATGATTATCAGATATTTACATTGTACTACAGTGTACCAATTTTCATTCCACTAATGATCTTTGTTTGAATAAGACTTTTGTATTTTAAAATTACTTTATTTTAACTTAACTGCTTTTTTGAATTGTTACATAGTACCATATTCATTGTAACAACCAGACTATGTAATTATAAAATTATTGTGTAAATTTCATGAGGTTGAAACATGGTAATAATCACACATGTTCAATTTCATAAACAGTGTCATTTTACATGTATCTACACACCTGAACCGCTAAGTCACTCTGGCTATGCTTGAGAGCACTCTACTTGGAAGGTTAATTCCTACTACCAATATGGTCATATCCACTAATGAAACATATTCAGCATTGAGAGCACACTTCTCGTAAGGTTAATTCCTGCTACCAGTATGGTCATGTCTATTAATGAAACATATTCAACATTGAAAGCACTCTACTTGGAAGGGTAATTCCTACTACAGTGGTCATGTCTATTAATGAAACATATTCAACATCAATTTTAGACTGATTTAACTAATAAATATGCTTTATGGATGGTTGCAAAGACATATGAAACTTAAAAATGAATACTTTGTGGACATTTGGAATTAACAGAGAGGTGTTCACTTCATAAAGAATATGAAAGCTATTAGGTTGAATGCCGTATCTTTTTATATTTTCACTAAAGCACACCAGCAATACTTGTCTAAATATTCTTTTCAAATAAATATAAACTATGTCTGAGTATAAGATATACATCAGTTATTATAATACAAAGGCACTTATGTTTCTTGTTTGTATTCTATTATCCAGCTTTTTAACATCGTTCTTTTATTCTGATTCATATCACTTATTATAAGTATTTTTACAAACTATGAACTGATACCTTTTTTTACTTTGTATCGCTTGTTATAGGTACTTTTACAAAATATGAAATAAAACCTTATTTTACTTTGTAGGGTGGTCGTCTCTTAATACGTCTTGGTGACACAGATGTGGATTATGACAAAAACTTCAGATTTTTCATGACATCTAAGATGTCCAACCCTCACTACCTTCCTGAAATCTGTATCAAGGTCACCATCATCAATTTTACTGTTACCAAATCTGGACTGGAGGACCAGCTGCTTGGGTAAGATTTGAGACAGACAGAGTTTCAGTTGTGGTATTTCAGTGACATGTAGTCTGTCCATCTTCATAGCTTGTAATTCTAATAATTTTTTTAGCTCTTTGTGGCCATGATAGGCAAGTTAAGTTGATGGCAAGGGACATACTTTTGTATGACTTTTAAGTTGATGGCAAGGGGCATACTTGTGTATAAGTTTTAAGTTGATGGCAAGGGACATAATTTTATATGACTTTTCAAATACATAAGCCAAAGATCTAACCATTTCTTCTTATAATTCATGCCATGAATATAAGTTCTTACATTAAGGAGTTACCTCCCTTTATTCAGTACGACATCTGATACAATATTGCAACATAATTATTAGGGTTATGTATGAAGATATAGGAGAGCTTTAGTAATTTACTTTTTACATCTCTCTCTTCATTCACACTTCTTTTAACCAGTATAACTCTGTAATCTATGTACATAATTGATGCCGTTTTGTCTATTACATATACACATAAATGTTCAAATTTTGGCAGAGTTATTGATCTTTTATTATCAATGTTGAATCTCCATGTAACCAACATAATTATGGAACTTTTCAAAATATTCTGTTATATGTTTGTTATTTAGACTAGTGCTAGAAATGCATGATTTTATCTTGTATGTGCAAAGGGATGATTCTACTGTAGAAATACATTTGTGAGCAACAAGTAGTTTATTTGTCAAGCAAAAGGTAGTTTATATGTCAAGTAACAAGTAGTTTATTTGTCAAGCAACAAGTAGTTTATTTGTCAAGCAAAAGGTAGTTTATTTGTCAAGCAACAAGTAGTTTATTTGTCAAGCAACAAGTAGTTTATTTGTCAAGCAAAAGGTAGTTTATTTGTCATGCAACAAGTAGTTTATTTGCCAAGCAACAAGTAGTTCATTTGTCAAGCAGCAAATAGTTTTTTTGTCAAGTGACAAGTAGTTTTTTTGTCAAGTGACAAGTAGTTTATTTGTCAAGCAAAAGGTAGTTTATTTGTCAAGCAGCAAGTAGTTTATTTGTCAAGCAACAAGTAGTTTATTTGTCAAGCAACAAGTAGTTTTTTTGTTAAGCAAAAGGTAGTTTATATGTCAAGCAACAAGTAGTTTATTTGTCAAGCAAAAGGTAGTTTATTTGTCAAGCAACAAGTAATTTATTTGTCAAGCAACAAGTAGTTTATTTGTCAAGCAAAAGGTAGTTTATTTGTCAAGCATCAAGTAGTTTATTTGTCAAGTAACAAGTAGTTTATTTGTCAAGCAACAAGTAGTTTATTTGTCAAGCAGCAAGTAGTTTATTTGTCAAGTAACAAGTAGTTTATTTGTCAAGAAACAAGTAGTTTATTTGTCAAGTAACAAGTAGTTTATTTGTCAAGCAACAAGTAGTTTATTTGTCAAGCAACAAGTAGTTTATTTGTCAAGTAACAAGTAGTTTATTTGTCAAGCAACAAGTAGTTTATTTGTCAAGCAACAAGTAGTTTATTTGTCAAGTAACAAGTAGTTTATTTGTCAAGTAACAAGTAGTTTATTTGTCAAGCAACAAGTAGTTTATTTGTCAAACAACAAGTAGTTTATTTGTCAAGCAAAAGGTAGTTTATATGTCAAGCAACAAGTAGTTTATTTGTCAAGCAAAAGGTAGTTTATTTGTCCAGCAACAAGTAGTTTATTTGTCAAGCAACAAGTAGTTTATTTGTTAAGCAAAAGGTAGTTTATTTGTCAAGCACCAAGTAGTTTATTTGTCAAGCAAAAGGTAGTTTATTTGTCAAGCAACAAGTAGTTTATTTGTCAAGCACCAAGTAGTTTATTTGTCAAGTAACAAGTAGTTTATTTGTCAAGCAACAAGTAGTTTATTTGTCAAGCAGCAAGTAGTTTATATGTCAGGCAACAAGTAGTTTATTTGTCAAGCAAAAGGTAGTTTATTTGTCAAGCAACAAGTAGTTTATTTGTCAAGCAACAAGTAGTTCATTTGTCAAGCAACAAGTAGTTTATTTGTCAAGCAACAAGTAGTTTATTTGTCAAGCAACAAGTAGTTCATTTGTCAAGCAGCAAGTAGTTTATTTGTCAAGCAACAAGTAGTTTATTTGTCAAGTAACAAGTAGTTTATTTGTCAAGCAACAAGTAGTTTATTTGTCAAGCAAAAGGTAGTTTATTTGTCAAGCAACAAGTAGTTTATTTGTCAAGCAACAAGTAGTTTATTTGTCAAGCTACAAGTAGTTTATTTGTCAAGCACCAAGTAGTTTATTTGTCAAGTAACAAGTAGTTTATTTGTCAAGCAACAAGTAGTTTATTTGTCAAGCAGCAAGTAGTTTATATGTCAGGCAACAAGTAGTTTATTTGTCAAGCAAAAGGTAGTTTATTTGTCAAGCAACAAGTATTTTATTTGTCAAGCAACAAGTAGTTCATTTGTCAAGCAACAAGTAGTTTATTTGTCAAGCAACAAGTAGTTTATTTGTCAAGCAACAAGTAGTTCATTTGTCAAGCAGCAAGTAGTTTATTTGTCAAGCAACAAGTAGTTTATTTGTCAAGCAGCAAGTAGTTTATTTGCCAAGCAACAAGTAGTTCATTTGTCAAGCAGCAAATAGTTTTTTTGTCAAGTGACAAGTAGTTTATTTGTCAAGTGACAAGTGGTTTCTGTAAAGTACTCATCTTTTGAATAATTGGCCTTAACACAATTGTACCAATCAGGTCACTGTGCTAGATACAAAAAAACACAAGTCATGTTGATTAATTGTGACAAACAGAATTTGAACTAAGAAAATCACCAAGTTTGATGTAAAGATTATTTGGTATATGCTAGGTAACATATTAGAAACCAACATGACAGCAATGGATAAGGACAGTATTAATTCCTGCCAATTGTTTTATTTGATTGAAAAATAGGCATGATATATAGGTAACTTTTCCATTTGTTATTGTTGTTGTTAGCATCCTTATCATCTTTTGCATAACTCTGGTTCTTTGATGAAGTTGTATATACATTTATTAAACTTGGTTGTATTGTTCTTACCATTTTTACTCACCATGGGAAAGTAGGCTACAGTCAAATTTCTTTTAAACTAAAGTGATTTTTGCATTTGGCTCAGTTTCGCAGACAATGTTATATATTATGGTCATGTTGTTATATTGGTATATGATCATGGAACATGGTTGGTTTATTGCATTGTCATGGAACATGGTTGATGTATTGTATTGTAATGTCATGGAACATGGTTGGTGTATTACATTGTAATGTCATGGAACATGGTTGGTTTATTGCATTGTAATGTGTATTGCATTGTAATGCCATGAAACATGGTTGGTGTATTGCATTGTAATGTCATGTAACATGGTTGGTGTATTGTATTGTAATGTCATGGAACATGGTTGGTGTATAACATTGTAATGTCATGAAACATGGTTGATGTATTGTATTGTAATGTGTGTTGCATTGTAATGCCATGAAACATGGTTGATGTATTGTAATGTAATGTGTATTGCATTGTAATGTCATGGAACATGGTTGATGTATTGTATTGTAATGTCATGGAACATGGTTGGTGTATTACATTGTAATGTCATGAAACATGGTTGATGTATTGTATTGTAATGTCATGGAACATGGTTGATGTATTGTATTGTAATGTGTATTGCATTGTAATGCCATGAAACATGGTTGGTGTATTGCATTGTAATTCATGAAACATGGTTGATGTATTGTATTGTAATATCATGTCATAGAACATGGTTGGTGTATTGTATTGTAATGTCATGGAACATGGTTGATGTATTGTATTGTAATGTGTATTGCATTGTAATGCCATGGAACATGGTTGGTTTATTGCATTGTAATGTCATGGAACATGGTTGATGTATTGTATTGTAATGTGTATTGCATTGTCATGTCATGGAACATGGTTGATGTATTGCATTGTAATGCCATGGAACATGGTTGATGTATTGTATTGTAATGTCATGTCATGGAACATGGTTGGTGTATTGCATTGTAATGTCATGGAACATGGTTGATGTATTGTATTGTAATGTGTATTGCATTGTAATGTCATGGAACATGGTTGATGTATTGTATTGTAATGTCATGTGATAGAACATGGTTGGTGTATTGCATTGTAATGCCATGAAACATGGTTGGTAAATATTTATATGGTATGTCATTTTTTTCTGTTTGCAGTGATGTGGTAAGTTTGGAGCGCCCTGAGCTAGAGGAACAGAGAAATCAACTAATCATCAGGATTAACACTGATAAAAATCAGTTGAAAGCTATTGAGGACAGAATTCTTAAGCTTCTCTTTGAATCAGAGGGAAACATCCTGGACAATGAGGAGCTAATAAACACCCTGAATGAATCAAAGGTAATGTTTTACATGTGTGTATGTTTGTGTTGTCTTTTTAATGACAAAAGTCATAGCAAATTTATTCTCAAGTTTTCTTTTGCAACTAAGTTCAGAAAGAGAAAGTAAACAAACAAATTAAAACACAACAAAAATAAGGGATTAATAGAAAGAGAACACAACAAATAAAGAGATTGGTATGGGGAATTCCATAAATATGAATCAAGTTATAATTTGACTTTTTATATGTTTGTGTGTGTTTGATTAAACTCAGTGCATGATCATATGCAGTGAACTATTCTGGTCTGTATTTAGGAAGTAGAGAAAGTGATTTTATGTCATTGATTCATACTGTATTTACGGTATGTTGCATATGTTACATATACTGTCATGCTTGTTACATACTCTTTACATTGTATGTATTTTATATACAGGTCACCTCTGGTGTGATCAAGCAAAGACTTGCTGAGGCAGAGACAACAGAAGAGAAAATCTCTTTAGCCCGCAGTAAATACATTCCTGTTGCAGCCCGGGGCTCAGTTATGTATTTTGTTGTGGCCGATATGGGAGAGGTAGACCCCATGTACCAGTTCTCCCTCAAATATTTTAAAGCTGTAAGTAATTTAGCTTTCTAAAATATATATATCAAGCTGAATGAAATGGACTGTATTTAGTAGATCTTGTTAGATTGACTTAGTCTGTGCTAAAATACAAATACTGTTGTACCTCACTAACACAAACTTCACCAGAAAAAAAATACATGTATTTTGCAATATTACATTGCTTTATATAGTTAGAGCTTTAGTTGGCTTCATTTCTGAGATTTTGTCTTGCTTGAATAATTTTTATTTCAAATATGGAATGAGTTTTAAAGAATGTGCTTTATATTTGAAAATAATAAACTCTTTGAGATATCTGCCAAATGTTTAGTTATTTTCAGTCTCAGCTTTTGTTTTTGTTGGGTGGAGAGCAGTTAATACATATGATGTAAGTAATTGACATTTCATAATGAAATAATTGCAGTTGCAAAAGTTAATAAATGAAGGGAAGATTTTCATTGGCCAGAACATAATCATGTGATCAGACAAAATTGTATTTATTTCTGTACAAACTACTTTATACTAACTTCTATAAATAGAGTCACATACAAAGTAACTAAAACACTGAACTGGAAAGCATACACACCACATGCTTTTTTAAAACAAAAAAAAAATGGTGGGTTTATATTTTATTTAGAAAATTGAATAAATTGATTTGGCAGAATAAAATAACACATCAGTGCTGTTTTTATGAATATAAAATATTCTTTCTTTGACTAGATTTGAATAAGAAAATCTGCCAAGAACATTGTGGCTACACTATCCTTTCACTGTAGATTATTACAAATGAATTTAAAACTATATAGATATAGGAATTGGGAAGAGTTTTTTTTCCAAAACTAACAGTTTAACACTTGCATTCACAGTACTATATTGTAGACACTGACCTAAATAGTTATGATTTTGGGGTGGGTGTTAGATCTGTGTCACCCCACCTGCCATTATAGCAATTGTCAGTGTTGATGGCTTGAACTCCCCATCACTAACACCAATTACCGATAGTCTTAATTCCATTTGTAAGTATCGCCTAATATGTTAAAATCAGCTAACTCCCCATCACTATAACCAATTACCGATAGTCTTAATTCCATTTGTAAGTATCCCCTAATATGTTAAAATCAGCTAACTCCCTATCACTATAACCAATTACCGATAGTCTTAATTCCATTTGTAAGTATCCCCTAATATGTTAAAATCAGCTAACTCCCCATCACTATAACCAATTACCGATAGTCTTAATTCCATTTGTAAGTATCCCCTAATATGTTAAAATCAGCTAACTCCCTATCACTATAACCAATTACCGATAGTCTTAATTCCATTTGTAAGTATCCCCTAATATGTTAAAATCAGCTAACTCCCCATCACTATAACCAATTACCGATAGTCTTAATTCCATTTGTAAGTATCCCCTAATATGTTAAAATCAGCTAACTCCCCATCACTATAACCAATTACCGATAGTCTTAATTCCATTTGTAAGTATCCCCTAATATGTTAAAATCAGCTAACTCCCTATCACTATAACCAATTACCAATAGTCTTAATTCCATTTGTAAGTATCCCCTAATATGTTAAAATCAGCTAACTCCCCATCACTATAACCAATTACCGATAGTCTTAATTCCATTTGTAAGTATCCCCTAATATGTTAAAATCAGCTAACTCCCCATCACTATAACTAATTACCGATAGTCTTAATTCCATTTGTAAGTATCCCCTAATATGTTAAAATCAGCTAACTCCCTATCACTATAACTAATTACCGATAGTCTTAATTCCATTTGTAAGTATCCCCTAATATGTTAAAATCAGCTAACTCCCCATCACTATAACCAATTACCGATAGTCTTAATTCCATTTGTAAGTATCCCCTAATATGTTAAAATCAGCTAACTCCCTATCACTATAACCAATTACCGATAGTCTTAATTCCATTTGTAAGTATCCCCTAATATGTTAAAATCAGCTAACTCCCCATCACTATAACTAATTACCGATAGTCTTAATTCCATTTGTAAGTATCCCCTAATATGTTAAAATCAGCTCAAAAATAGATTTAAAGATGTGAAAATTGGTTACTCACATGTCTGGACAATGATTATTGGCCAAGTGACAATGAATTCATGATAGAATCAAGTCACAATGAATTCATGATAGAATCAAATCCAAGAGTCATTTGTATATGTCAAACAAAAACAACATATCTTCTGCTTTGAATACTGAAATTTTTACTATGATCACATATGCCAATTTAGATAAAAGATCAAGATCATGCTGTGGATTGTTCAGAGCCTTAGATGACCTACCATTGGTAGAATTGTTTGTTTCATATTGACATAGCTATTATATTGCAGATGGAGAATCCCTTGTTCTATAAATAGCTATGTATTAGATGCCTCAACAAGAATTCATACACTTAAACATGATCTAACACTGATAGAAAATAGCTTTAAACAAAGTAAAAAATAAATAAAATTATCATTAATGACAATTCTATTAGTATAACAATTTTTTCTTAGTTTATTGTTGTATAATCTGTCAGTTGCTGACTCACACAGCTTGAATTTTGGGCATTATTTGCTGTGTGATTTGGTCATTTGCAGTTTATACAACAATTAGCTAATAAAAAAACAACATTAAACTCTTAAAGTTAATATGTAGTGTATAAAGGTAATTATTCCTAATATATTGTTCATTTTTCAAGAAACTTAAATTAAAAAGTATATATTTATTTTCAATGAATGGGCTGAAACAAAAAAACCATGCTGCAAAAAGAAATGTCACAACAAGCTTACTATTATATCATTTTTTTTCTGTTATTGTCATTTTAATTTTAATATTTATTTTATTTTATTGTATGTGAAGAGAAAGACACCAGTTCCAGTGTTTGTATTATTTCTAATTGTGTCTGTCATGCATCTTTTTCCTGGTTTTCTTGTTCCAGACTATAAGTAGATATCTCTACAGGTTCTTTTTAAATGGCTGTATATATCAACAGTAGCTTCATTGTATTTTGCTGGATATAGTTTGCAATAAAAGTCTGTCATCGCTAAAGGTTAAAGAAATCTCCAAAAACTGTTAAAAGGTATATATATATATATATATATATATATATATATATATATATATATATATATATTCGTAGTATATTAGGTATCATTTCATACTATATAAATCTTGACTAAAGAGCACATATTTAAATGGACTGATTTGAGTGGTTCACATGGTTGTCTGCTAAAAAGATCTATAACTAGAATTTTTTATTTTTTATTTTCAAATAAAGAAGATTGTGTGTGAAATTTACAGGGGAAAATTCCCCAGAATTTATGTCTGATTTTCTGTTTTATTCAAAATGATGTCTCGCTATCATCTTATAAGATTTCAACAGAAGGTCACTAGAAGATGTATAATATATAATTTCACTTCTTGACCGATTTATTAATCTGGTTATTCAAAATGTATACAATGGACTCTTGATTTCAGCTTTTTAATGCTACCATTGAATCAAGTGAGAAGTCGGATGACCTGCAGAAACGGCTTCAGATTTGTTTGGATGAAACTACAATGGCAATCTACAATAATGTCGCCAGGTAAGAAGAAAAACATGACATAATTTAGAGCCATTTTTTCCCCCAGATATATGCATAATTTTAGCAACAATTAAGAAGAAACATTTGTTTTAGCCAGTAAATTTTCTAACACACTAGTCTTTTTCCCCATTTTGGTATCTGACCAGAATGTTACTTTGCCTTATGTTCATTTCATTTTATTTTGTCATTGTTTTACACCTGTATCATAACCTACAAAATGCAAATATTTACAACTTATATTCAATAAAATAAATAATTGAATTTCCTAAAATATTATATTTCCAGGGGTCTGTTTGAGAAAGACAAGCTTGTATTTAGCTTCATGATGTGTGTGGAGATAATGAAACAAAACCATAAGATTGGCTTGGATGAGTGGAACTTCTTCCTCCGTGGTGCTGCTGGAATGGACAAAGAACGGCCACCCAAACCGAATGTAAGCTGGATTGATCAAACGTTGTGGAATGCTGTTTGTGATATAAATGACACAGTTCCTGCCTTCAAAGGAATCCAAAATGATCTGATGAAAACACCATGTTGGGTTAAACTTGGAGAACAGGAGGTAACAAACTGGATAATACTATATGAATGCTTAGTTTTTAAAATTGAATGAAATACCAAATAGTTTAAGATTCTGTGGATCTCATGTAACACTTGTGGATGTTTTCTAAACTAAACCTTGTTTAAAAATAGAATTGACTAACTGAAATACTTTCAGTCTCCTGGCAAGAATGGCACATTCCAGGTACCTTGGAAATATTAGTATTCCCATGGTGACCTAATTGAAAATTTAGTAGCCATATAGTGACCTAATTGAAAATTTAGTAGCCAGTGACCTAACTGAAAATTTAGTAGCCATATAGTGACCTAATTGAAAATTTAGTAGCCATATAGTGACCTAATTGAAATTTTAGTCACCATATAGTGACCTAATTGAAAATTTAGTAGCCATATAGTGACCTAATTGAAAATTTAGTAGCTATATAGTGACCTAATTGAAAAGTTAGTAGCTATAGTGACCTAATTGAAAAGTTAGTAGCTATATAGTGACCTAATTGAAAAGTTAGTAGCTATATAGTGACCTAATTGAAAATTTAGTCACCATATAGTGACCTTATTGAATATTTAGTAGCCATATAGTGACCTAATTGAAAATTTAGTAGCTATATAGTGACCTAATTGAAAATTTAGTAGCTATATAGTGACCTAATTGAAAATTTAGTCGCCATATAGTGACCTAATTGAAAATTTAGTAGCTATATAGTGACCTAATTGAAAATGTAGTAGCCATATAGTGACCAAATTAAAAAGTTAGTGGCATTTTGACTTGTAAAGCCCTAATGATGCAGTTGTCTTAGACACTGAAAGCAGAAATCACTTCAGTGGTGGGATTAATGGTACAACATGACAGCAAATCAATGTTATAGTTAAAGCAAATTAAAGAGAATTATTCAAAGGTTATTTTTAAAAGAATACCTAGCGCTATGACAAAAATATCAACAGTCACTATGTGTTTTAACCTCAGGCAACCCATTACAATTCATTATTTGCATTATTTGGAGTTCTCTAAACCATCTCTCTGCTACTGTCTTACATTTGATTCATGCACAGGGGACCTTGACCTTTATTTTCTTCTGATGATAATTTTTGTAAAATGGTCTTTGCCATATCTGAATTATCGTAGTTATACAAATTAAATTGTCCCTCTTTGTTTCCTTGTCCATATATTTCCTGATTTGTACCTTTAGCAGAGGTTGATAGCATAGGTCGTATATTAGACTGCTCACTTATAGAATGTAAACAATGAAAATAATGGTTAAAATCTTTTTAACTATATTGCAATAGACACAATGGTCACAATCTTTTTAACTATATTGCAATAGACACAATGGTCACAATCTTTTTAACTATATTGCAATAGGCACAATGGTCACAATCTTTTTAACTATATTGCAATAGACACAATGGTCACAATCTTTTTAACTATATTGCAGTAGACACAATGGTCACAATCTTTTTAACTATATTGCAGTAGACACAATGGTCACAATCTTTTTAACTATATTGCAGTAGACACAATGGTCACAATCTTTTTAACTATATTGCAATAGACACAATGGTCACAATCTTTTTAACTATATTGCAATAGACACAATGGTCACAATCTTTTTAACTATATTGCAATAGACACAATGGTCACAATCTTTTTAACTATATTGCAGTAGACACAATGGTCACAATCTTTTTAACTATATTGCAGTAGACACAATGGTCACAATCTTTTTAACTATATTGCAGTAGCCACAATGGTCACAATCTTTTTAACTATATTGCAATAGCCACAATGGTCACAATCTTTTTAACTATATTGCAATAGACACAATGGTCACAATCTTTTTAACTATATAGCAATAGACACAATGGTCACAATCTTTTTAACTATATTGCAATAGACACAATGGTCACAATCTTTTTAACTATATTGCAGTAGACACAATGGTCACAATCTTTTTAACTATATTGCAATAGACACAATGGTCACAATCTTTTTAACTATATTGCAATAGACACAATGGTCACAATCTTTTTAACTATATTGCAATAGACTTTTAACTATA
This sequence comes from Unio delphinus, assembly GCA_029339505.1. Taxonomy (NCBI): domain Eukaryota; kingdom Metazoa; phylum Mollusca; class Bivalvia; order Unionida; family Unionidae; genus Unio; species Unio delphinus. The sequence goes on from JAQISU010000011.1 coordinate 6,608,159, forward strand.
TTGCAATAGACACAATGGTCACAATCTTTTAACTATATTGCAATAGACACAATGGTCACAATCTTTTCATAATGATCTGCAAGACTGTGTCATTTTATTGCAAGTAAAACTGAACATATTTTCAATGTTGTACATTATCAAAATCTATGGGCAAAACTCTGCTATGGTCACCCCCCACCCACTGAATGAATATTCATAAGCTTGATATGTACTCTTTTCACTTGTACTTCTCATGAATATGCATAAGCTGATATGTACTGATTTCCCTTGTACTTTTCATGAATATGCATGAGCTGCTATGTATTTTTTCTTCTTCTTGTACTTCTCATGAATATGCATAAGGCATAAGCTGCTAGACCAGTTGTTGGAAATCTGAGTCAAAAGTTTCTTAAAAATTGACCCAGCATGACCTTTTCTGCTGATTGGGTGAGCTAATCAAATTTTCCCTTGAAAACATTTGTTGACTGATAAGAGATCACTTTCATTGATGAATAACAGCTTATTTTGTTGACTTGTTGATGACATGACTTTGTTTATGCAGATTCATGAGAAACAAAAATGTCTTAGCGCAGGCAGCCATGGGTACAAAGAAATCATAATGAATACTCATGGCTTGCTACAGTGGGTATATCAATAAATTGATTTCAGCTTTAATCTTTTACTAACATAAAAAAAAATTGTTGAAGCCACATCAGAAGTTTTTAATTTGAAAAGATATTGAAGATAATATTGATGGCAAGAACTAAATTAATAAAAGGTAAAGGTTTTCAAAATTATCAGAACTCTACATGTAAAAGATAGATAATTAAATAACAAGATGTAAGAACATATGTGTACTAAATGCAATTACATATGTGTACTAAATGCAATTACATATGTTTACTAAATGCAATTACATATGTGTACTAAATGCAATTACATATGTGTACTAAATGCAATTACATATGTGTACTAAATGCAATTACATATGTGTACTAAATGCAATTCAAAATTACAGTTGTAAACATTTGTTTTTATTCCAAACCTGATACTGTTCTGTTTGATTTAGTTGCCATGTCTGTGTATCTTATATAATTATTGATACTGTTCTGTTTGATTTAGTTGCCATGTCTGTGTATCTTATATAATTATTGGCTTTCAAAAATGAAATTAAAGCCATAGCTTCATCATCTCACTTAGTCTGCTTAAGTTGATGAATTTTTTTTATTGCCGTATTGCAGCTCCATTTATGATTATTTTTCTTAGCTCTTCTGATATTTGGCCAGGGTCACAGAAAATATGAGAAAATGGTATATAATATAATTTGTTAGTTTTTTAAATTGCCAGAGTTTCAGTCTAATCTATATATATTCCATGCTTTATTTTTATTTCTAACTCAATTTTGCCTGCTGAAAAGGAGAGAGGCATTTCAGGAACAATGAAGTTTGCAAATTTACCTGTTATATATGCATTGGGATTGTGTAGATTAAATATGAAGTAAATAGACATCCTTTTGAATTGGAATTATAGGGTTATTTTTTGGTCCCCAAAATATCCTGGGAACCCCCCTGTTTTGGGGAACAATCTATAAAACAAAAAATGGAATGTTTGCAGATTTCAAACTGACTATTAATCATAAAAGGGACAACACTTTGTATTGTAAGTTACTCACACTTTTAGTGATTGTGGGCAATATAGTTTTAAGTTTGAGATTTATCCTGATTGGTTACAGCCAGAGAATTGCTGGGTTTTTTATTGGTCAGTATTGTGAGTTGTGACAATCTTTCAGTTGTGACATTGTTCAGCTGAAGTTACAATTGTTTATTGTGACTTAGGTAAAATTCTTTATATTGGAACAGTTTACCAGATTTCATGGAATATTTAGGAAAAATTCAGATTGAACTGTTTATCTGATGGCCAGGTTAATTTAACAGTTGTAAGAGTTTGCATCAGATTGTCAAGACAAGACACTGTCCTTCACACAAGGCATGACATTTTTTAAAAATGTATGATTTTCAAAAATTCGATATGTTTAAATTTTGCAATTAATTTTTTTTATTGGCATGAATTTTGTAATTTCCTGAATTTCTGCAAGATTAACTTTATGGGATTTTGAACTTATGTTGTGAGTTGTCAAACAAAACCATGTAGAAATTTAGCCCAGATCTGGTAATAGACATACAGCTAGCTATTCATTTATTTATCCATCTGTCTAAGCTCACAGTCATTTTCTTATTTATTTCATCCAAAATATATCTTTCATCAGGCCTTGTCTGTATGCTTGCTAAGCATTGTGAAAGATTCCTTTGAGCCAGATTATTATAGGTCAGGTTCATGGAAAAATATCCCTGGTTAGGGTCAAGTAAATGATCTTTACTAGTGTTAATACTGACCTTATCTCATCACAGATTCATGCCAATCCTTTAGTAGTGTTAATACTGACCTTATCTCATCACAGATTCATGCCAATCCTTTAGTAGTGTTAATACTAACCTTATCTCATCACAGATTCATGCCAATCCTTTAGTAGTGTTAATACTAACCTTATCTCATCACAGATTCATGCCAATCCTTTATTAGTGTTAATATTGACCTTATCTCATCACAGATTCATGCCAATCCTTTATTAGTGTTAATACTAACCTTATCTCATCACAGATTCATGCCAATCCTTTAGTAGTGTTAATACTAACCTTATCTCATCACAGATTCATGCCAATCCTTTAGTAGTGTTAATACTGATCTTATCTCATCACAGATTCATGCCAATCCTTTATTAGTGTTAATACTAACCTTATCTCATCACAGATTCATGCCAATCCTTCATCTTTGGATATTTATGGTCCTGAGCCCCCAGAACCCCAGCCTCCTAAAGGAGGTGAGGAAAAGCAGGAAGAGGATGATGGAAAGGTCAAAGGTCACTGGGATAAGCGTCTAAACAGCTTCCAGAAACTCATGTTCATCAAAGTCTTCAAGGAAGAAAAGGTATGTTTTCCTAAAGTTTTTACCATATGTTTTTTTTTAAATTACCATGGCTGGCAGAGACCCTACTCCAGCAGTCAAACTACAAAGAAGAAAATGAGGATTGTTACTCTCACACTTGGCACATGGAATGTGTACACCATACTGGACAGAGACGATGTGAAAGACTCCAGTGGAGAACCACCATAATAAAGAAAGGAACTTATCAGATACAATGAGGACATTGCTGCCTTGAGTGAGACTGGCTTTCAGGAGAAAATGAACTCTTTGAAAGGGGCTCCAGATACACTTTCTTTTGGAGCGACCGAAGAAGTGAAGAGAGCAGTGAGGCTGCTGTCGGCTTTGCAGTAAAGAAGCACTGATTGGCAAATTGGCTGGAGTAAATGACAGGCTCATAACCATGAAACTCCTCATCTTGTCTGGAAGAAAGCACGTTACCATCATCAGTTGCTTTGCTCCAAAGATGACCAACCGAGATGAAGTGAAGACCAAGTTCTATGAGGATCTTCACTTTGTCATTGCTGATACATAGCTGAGCAACAAAGCTGATGAGATCCAGTGCTACGCAGACCAGCATGACATGAAGAACTTCTACAATGCCCTAAAAGAAGTGTATGGACCGACATCCTTTGGGTCATCAGCCCTTCTCAGCACAGATGGGAACACACTATTTACTGACAAAGAGAAGATTTTTCAATTATGGGCTGAACACATTGATAGTGTTCTGAGTCACCTTTCATCTATCAACAATGACGTCATCAGTCATCTCCTCCAATTACCTATCAATGAAGCACTGGATAACCCTCCAACCCTACCCAAGACTTAGAAAGCGATATGTCTGTTTCCCAGGGGCAAAGAACATGGTTCAGACTCAATGCCAGCTGAAGTCTACAAGTAAGGGGGCACATCCCTGATAGAAAGGCTCAAATAACTGTGTTTACTGATGTGGCAGCAAGAGACAATTTCCCAAAAATTTAAAGAGGCTTCCATAATTCACCTAAAAATTAAACTATAAATGACATGGAATTGGATACTGTTGGATACAGTGACAGAATGTATAACAGTGTAAATACCATCTGATACAGTGACAGAATTTATAACAGTGTAAATATCATCTGATTCAGTGACAGAAATAATAACAGTGTGAATGTCACCATATATTGTGACAGAATTTATAACAGTGTGAATACCATCTGATACAGTGACAGAATTTACAACAGAGTGAATACCATATAATACAGTGACAGAAATAATAACAGTGTGAATAGCATATGATACAGTGACAGACTTTATAACACTGTAAATACCATCTGATACAGTGAAATAATTTATAACATTGTAAATACCATCTGATACAGTGACAGAAATAATAACAGTGTGAATAACATATGATACAGTGACAGAAATAATAACAGTGTGAATAACATATGATACAGTGACAGAAATAATAACAGTGTGAATACCATCTGAATCAGTGACAGAATTTACAACATTGTGAATAGCATCTGATACAGTGACAGAAATAATAACAGTGTGAATAGCATCTGATACAGTGACAGAAATAATAACAGTGTGAATAGCATCTGATACAGTGACAGAAATAATAACAGTGTGAATAGCATATGATACAGTGACAGACTTTATAACAGTGTAAATACCATCTGATACAGTGACAGAATTTTTAACAGTGTAAATACCATCTGATACAGTGACATAATCTATAACAGTATGGATACCAACTGACACACTGAAAGAATTTAATAACAGTAACATATGATTTGCATCACACAAGCTGGCCAGATGAAAATCCAAACAAATTTAATTTTTCTATCTTACATACCATACCAGAAGAAGAAGTAAATATTTCTTCTTTACATTAACCGGTGAAGGTTGCCATGTCAGATTGATGGTTTTGTGGAATAACTTTTGTAGTGTTAAGTCTTTGGAAGCCATAGAATAATAAATGCTATATATCATGATGTGGTTTACATTCAAGATATACCACTTCACAGTTTGTTGTGTACATATCACCATTTATTGAGTGTATATCCTTAGATGAACTATACATTGTTTGTCCTTTCAGACTGTATTTGCTGCCCAAGATTTTGTAAGAGAGAACCTTGGCCAAGCCTTTGTGGAGAGTCCTCCAGTAAGTTTACAGACCCTGTATGATGATATGAATAAAGTCACGCCACTAGTCTTTGTTCTGAGCACTGGATCTGATCCCATGGGAGCCTTCCTTAGGTTTGCAAGAGAGAGAGGATATTCCGACAGGTGAGAACATTTTGTTTCTTTCTTTCCTAAATCACATGCACAGAGAGAGAGAGACGCACACACACACACACACACACACACACACACACCATTTGCAATCAGGTGAAGTTAAAATGACCTCCATGCACAGCATCAGCTGCTGAGTGAAAAATTCTAAATTTTAATGGACAATTAAGTAATTCATGTCAGTATGCATGGTATCAATAATTTTAACATGACTAGACTTCAGAAGATTTAAAATTGTTTTGGTAAGGAATTACCATATTGATTGGGATGGGAAGTCCAAGGTTAGGGTTTCTGACTAAAAGAAGAAAAATGGATTGCTTGGGGTTGGGAAAAAACCTATTGATTGGGGTTGAAGGATCAAATATCAAGATCTATGATTGAGAAAAGAAAGATGGTTTCTGCGCAAAATATCAGTTCTTGAGCATTTACTTTCACCAAAGTTTATAGTGGACTTGCACATCATTTAAAGAAGCTTTTTAATTTTAGAGCTGAAAGTTCCAAGGTCATGGTTACTGGCAGCAAGAAGAAAATATTTTTTTTTATAATATCTTTAGTTCTAGACCATGTATCATAGTCAAAAATTGTGAAGGGCTTGCATTTAAGATATGGCTCTTGCCTGCTGATATGGCTCTTGCCTGCTGATTTTGAGGTCCAAGGTTGTGGTCATTGTTGCTCAAATGCAAAGTATTTTGCAGAATAATTTTTGTTTTTGTAGTCCGTTCCTTGACCAACCTTTGTGCATTCTTGCATTTTGGGAAATAAAGACTTTAAATTCTGTAGTTTTAAGGCCAGAGCTCAAGGTCATGAGTCAGATAAAAATGTATGCTTTCTGCTGAGTAAATTTAGTTGAAGACTACTACTTTGACAAAAGGTCAAAGTCATTTAAACCCAAGGTCAATAGTTTCCTTGGTCAACTGTGCCCTGCTAGTGTTTACATAGAGAACTGTTGAAAATGCAGTGAGCATTCACAGCAGTCAATAGTATTTTATTTACATAGAGAACTGTTGAAAATGCAGTGAGCATTCACATCAGTCATTAGTATTTTATTTACATACAGAACTGTTGAAAATGCAGTGAGCATTCACATCAGTCATTAGTATTTTATTTACATAGAGAACTGCTGAAAATGGAATGAGCATTCACAGCAGTCTTTTGTATTTTAATTACATAGAGAACTGCTAAAAATGGAATGAACATTCACAGCAGTCTTTAGTATTTTATTTACATAGAGAACTGTTGAAAATGCAGTGAGCATTCACAGCAGTCATTTGTATTTTATTTACATAGAGAACTGTTGAAAATGCAGTGAGCATTCATAGCAGTCATTAGGATTTTATTTACATAGAGAACTGTTAAAAATGCAGTGAGCATTCACAGCAGTCATTAGTATTTTATTTACATTTTCTTAGAGAACTGTTGAAAATGCAGTGAGCATTCACAGCAGTCATTTATATTTTATTTATATAGAGAACTGTTGAAAATGCAGTGAGCATTCATAGCAGTCATTAGTATTTTATTTACATAGAGAACTGTTAAAAATGCAGTGAGCATTCACAGCAGTCATTAGTATTTTATTTACATTTACATAGAGAACTGTTGAAAATGCAGTGAGCATTCACAGCAGTCATTAGTATTTTATTTACATAGAGAACTGTTGAAAATGCAGTGAGCATTCACAGCAGTCATTTGTATTTTATTTACATAGAGAACTGTTGAAAATGCAGTGAGCATTCATAGCAGTCATTAGGATTTTATTTACATAGAGAACTGTTAAAAATGCAGTGAGCATTCACAGCAGTCATTAGTATTTTATTTACATTTTCTTAGAGAACTGTTGAAAATGCAGTGAGCATTCACAGCAGTCATTTATATTTTATTTATATAGAGAACTGTTGAAAATGCAGTGAGCATTCATAGCAGTCATTAGTATTTTATTTACATAGAGAACTGTTAAAAATGCAGTGAGCATTCACAGCAGTCATTAGTATTTTATTTACATTTACATTGAGAACTGTTGAAAATGCAGTGAGCATTCACAGCAGTCATTAGTATTTTATTTACATAGAGAACTGTTGAAAATGCAGTGAGCATTCACAGCAGTCATTTGTACTTTATTTACATAGAGAACTGTTGAAAATGCAGTGAGCATTCACAGCAGTCATTTATATTTTATTTACATAGAGAACTGTCAGTTTGTTTTTACCTTTATTTAGCATCTACAGTTTTTATTCAAAAGACGATTCCATCTTAATTTCATGTTGATTTTATAATAATTAGTGTTAAGATTATAAGGCATCCTCTTTTGTAAGCCTTCTTTGAAATTAAGCTTTCAACTGCTAAAATATTTTTGTATATTTAATAATTTTGTAGAATTAAATGTTGTGAAAATGTCATAATTTACAGCCTGCTTGTTCTTTTGTAGAATCCTGTCAATTTCACTTGGCCAAGGTCAGGGTCCTGTTGCTGAAAAACTAATACATAGTGCAGTCAAATCAGGAGACTGGGTCTTCCTTCAGGTAGGTTGTTACATTTGATAGATATGCTATACTGCAGTCCAGTCAGGAGACTGGGTCATCCTTCAGGTAGGTTGTTACATTTGATAGATATGCTATACTGCAGTCCAGTCAGAAGACTGGGTCTTCCTTCAGGTAGGTTGTTACATTTGATAGATACGCTATACTGCATTCCAATCAGGAGACTGGGTCTTCCTTCAGGTAGGTTGTTACATTTGATAGATATGCTATACTGCAGTCCAATCAGGAGACTGGGTCTTCCTTCAGGTAGGTTGTTACATTTGATAGATACACTATACTGTGGTGAATCATGTTGTTTTCCTTTTGTCTTTGTTTCTGTGCCTTGGTTTATCTGCCTATCCTGTACATTAGCTGTTGCTCCAAGCAACCTCTCAATTTATCTTGATTGAGATAGAGAGAGGATGATCATGTTTTATATGATGTTTTCAAAATGGCAACTAGATGAAAAAGAAAGATTTTGAATCCTGCATGCAGAATATGTTTGCAGATGTGGTGCAAATTGGTAAGTCACATTTAAAATGTAGTTATCTGAGATGACTTCCCTGTCTAATTTTCAATAATAATGTACTAAACAGTTTTTTAATTGGATCACTATTGTATCACAATCTTCTATTGTTTATTGACTTTGTTTATCATACTGTTTTGGGACCCCGGGTAACCAAGTGGTAAAAGAAGCTTGCCGTTATTAATCACTGCCATTTCACTTCTGTCTGCAAGTCTCTGGCTCAGCCAATGTGTGTGTGTGAGAAAGCTTGCCAGTAGTTTCCTGTGGGTCAGTTGTTCTAAAACCCACAAACAAACCAAGCAGCCATCTTGCAGTTTCTTAAAAAGGATTGCATAAATGAAACGATTTGTTGAAGGTTGTGTATTCCTGTTTGTTAGAGAAAAATCTGCAATGTATTTTTTTGGTACCTCATTGCAAAATATTGATACTTAAAATATTAAATAAAACAAGTTAAATTCGGAAAGACTTTTACATGCATATAATTTTTATAATATTGACTTGACTTGACTTTACTGTATTCCCATGTTGAAAATTACCATTGGTAGCTGCATTTCTGTATAAAGAAAGTAAAAGAAGTTTATACTAAAGCTGTTATTTACCAAAAAGGAATACAAATCTGATAACCAAACTTTATACAAATATTCTTCAGAACTGCCACCTGGCTGCCTCCTGGATGTTGGCCATGGAGAATCTTGTGAAGAATCTTGCAGAAAAACCTGATGAAATCAATGATGATTATCGTCTCTTCCTGAGCTCTATGCCAGCAAAACACTTCCCTGTCAGTGTGTTACAGAATAGTGTCAAGGTCACTAACGAGCCACCTAAAGGATTAAGAGCCAATATCCGCCGAGCGTTTACAGACCTAACATCAAACTTCTTTGAGGAGCATGGTAAGGCAGTGTCACCAGCAATAATGAAATCTAAAGTGTTTAGGAGTAATCAGATTTTCAACCGTTGGAAAAACTATATAAAACTCAGGCTATACAGTTTTAAAATGATCAGCTACATTCTAGTTCTTGCCCAGTCCTATTATTTCATTACAGTTTTAAAATGATCAGCTACATTCTAGTTCTTGCCCAGTCCTATTATCTCATTACTGTTTATAAAATAATCAACTTTTAAGATTTGATTTGAAATTTTACTCTAACATTTAGATACTTTATTTAAGCATGGTTTGTACAAGGAAGGTGTTACCTGTAGTTCTGTCTCATGTATTATCTCACTTTGAAGCAAACCATATCAAACATATTTTGGCTATCAAGTGTCAACAATAGATGTTACTGAAATTCATTGTACAGTCGTTGTGAAATGAATTAAATTTCAACTCGTCTTTTGGTTTTGATCCAAAATTTATATTTTCATCTAAAGTTCTCTTAAATCATTGAAAAATATAGTTATCAAAAGTTAAAAACATATATGAAGCAGAATCAATTCCAAAGTTAAATTTATCTCAAGGGGAGGTAACTCTACACAGAGAGTATGGGTGCAGATTGATAATAGATAGTTTGAAACTGTTTTTTATATTCATTAAATTAACAGAAAACTTAACTTGTTTTATATGTTTTCAATAAATTGAATCAGTTGATTTCTGTATTGATCAGAATAATAGACATCAAAAGTTCATCAATTTAAAATGTCATTTCAGTACTTGGATTAGATTGGAAGAGAATGATATTTGGCATCTGTCTTTTCCATGCCATTATCCAGGAGAGGAAGAAGTTTGGTCCTTTGGGATGGAACATCAAGGTTAGCTGTCACATTATGTTGTCAGTCTGCTTACATGCCAGTATTGCTTTGAAGGAAAACTCCAGGGTTTAAAATGTTAAAAAACACTACTTTTTGTGTACATTTGGGGAAAGAGTATTAATGGTAAGATAATTTGCTATAAAATATTAAAAGCTTCATTTGATTTCTTTTGGGACACTTTTTTGCGCAGAATCATGACTTTATGTAAATTGTTAAATATATTTGACTCTAAATGCCAATTTCTGAAGCTAGAATCCTAAGTTGAATGGTAATATCCAGAAGGTATGGCCTGAAGCTAGAATGCTAAGTTGAATGGTAATATCCATATGGTAGAGGATGAATCCATAGCATTGGCAAGTAAGTTTGAATAATTCTGCAATATTTTGCATGATTGATTAGTTTTAATAGGAACAAGCTGTTGTCAACATATGATCCATATAATTATATGTGAAAGGTCAAAGAAAGAGATTAATTAGTATTGTGCTGAATACCTATTATCATTCCATTTCAAATTATCAGGGATCATTTTATTTTCTATTTTAGAAAAAGTCATATAAATACTATTTTTTTCTATCCTTGATAAAGGTTTTAAACCTGACAGTACACCCTCCCATGTACATTACTGTACAATGACATACCCTAGGTTATACAGTATAGTAATTTCTTTGTATACTTGTTACAATTCAGACTTTCTCAATCAGATTGTTACTGGTTAAATATCAATCATAGATGGGATGGGAGTGGTTAAATATCAATCATAGATGGGATGGGAGTGGTTAAATATCAATCATAGATGGGATGGGAGTGGTTAAATATCAATCATAGCTGGGATGGGAGTGGTTAAATATCAATCATAGATGGGATGGGAGTGGTTAGGGGAAAGAATGATGCAATGGCAAATTTCTTGCATGCTGTTTACTCTGCCATCGTTTGATGGATCTTAAGAGGCAGCATATGCAAAATTAGTGTTTGTGCATTGGAGATTGGTGGCTTCCTCTTGGTTTTCAGTTACCTTCCATTCAGTGGTCACTTCTTATCAACACATGGGTCATCAAGTGTATTTTTAATACAGATTACTTTCACATTTATTGTGCAATTGACTCAAAATAAATAAAGTTTTATTTTTTGTCTTTTTCAGTATGAGTTTAATGACAGTGATAGAGAGTGTGCCCTTTTGAATTTGCAAATGTTCTGTGCAGAAGGAACTATTCCATGGGATGCTCTGGTCTACATCACAGGAGAGGTATATTTTAAAATCTATATCCCTTGCAGAGTTTCATTCTATGTCTAATTTTGGCTGGGCTATTTATATCTCTAAATGGGGTCACACAAATTTGACATTGGCCACTACCTTTTCTTTTTAACTGTCTTAGTGGTTACATGCAGATTAAAAATATCTAATGTAACCCTAAAAACATATTTTTGAATAGCAGTGCAGTATTATTTTGTACACAGAGTGAGAATAAATCAGAATGATAGTAAATTACACATTTATTATTGATGACATAGTTCTGAATTGTAATTTATTTTAAAATATAAATACATTTTCATTGTTTTAATTTCTTTCAGATAATGAAGTATTGGTACATTTTTCATTCTTGTCAAGTATAATCATTTAACAAATCATGACATTGTAATGATTTTGTATTCATGTGAATTTTTTCACATTCTCCTATTTATTCTCTCTCACACTAAGAACTGACTGGTCTCCATGGTGACAGTTTTGTTGAGAATTGTGCTAGATGATCTTGATGACTTCGGACTGAAATTAATTTAGCCGTACATAGTTTCTGTCTCCATTACAATGGATTAGAGACCCTGTATATACATTGTACTGGTCATTTCACCACCTTTCAGCTTCCTGGTATTTTGATAAGGCCTAACTGATATATGGATTCATTGTTTTCACATCCAAGTACCAAGAGGACTTTTGGAGTTTTTTATGCTCCACCATGTCACAGTACTATTTTTAGCTTTTCTGGTAATAGGTTAGAAGGGTTGATGGGATGGCCTGTCATCAGTTTTTTTTTAGTCCATCATAAGATGTTATCACTATGTTTCCTAAACTACTTGATACACACACATAAATTCATCCTAACTACATGGTCTGTTTTTAATCTGCCACTACAATTCCTAAACTACTTGGATCATTGCCATGAAAATTTACACACACACACACACACACACACACACAAATTCATTCTAAGTGTTGGTTTGGCCTAAGTTAAAATGGTTCTATTTGATATCCAATATGGCTCTCATAGTACAATTTTGAAAATCTTGTTATCACCTATTCTCTTGAATGGAGGGTCATATCAATGTGAAAATCTTGTTATCGCCTATTCTCTTGAATGGAGGGTCATATCAATGTGAAAATCTTGTTATCACCTATTCTCTTGAATGGAAGGTCATATCAATGTGAAAATCTTGTTATCACCTATTCTCTTGAATGGAGGGTCATATCAATGTGAAAATCTTGTTATCACCTATTCTCTTGAATGGAGTGTCATATCAATGTGAAAATCTTGTTATCACCTATTCTCTTGAATGGAAGGTCATATCAATGTGAAAATCTTGTTATCACCAATTCTCTTGAATGGAGGGTCATATCAATGTGAAAATCTTGTTATCACCTATTCTCATGAATGGAAGGTCATATCAATGTAAAAATCTTGTTATCACCTATTCTCTTGAATGGAAGGTCATATCAATGTGAAAATCTTGTTATCACCTATTCTCTTGAATGGAAGGTCATATCAATGTGAAAATCTTGTTATCACCTATTCTCTTGAATGGAAGGTCATATCAATGTGAAAATCTTGTTATCACCTATTCTCTTGAATGGAAGGTCATATCAATGTGAAAATCTTGTTATCACCTATTCTCTTGAATGGAAGGTCATATCAATGTTAAAATCTTGTTATCACCTATTCTCTTGAATGGAAGGTCATATCAATGTGAAATTCTTGTTATCACCTATTCTCTTCAATGGAGGGTCATATCAATGTGCAAATCTTGTTATTACCTATTCTCTTGAATGGAGGGTCATATCAATGTGGGTATTTAAGTAAAACTATCTCATTATGTTTAGTTTGTCATATATTAAAATGGTGCTGGTCTGACTTAATTATGGCTGCCATGGTGGGTAGCTTGAAAATCATATTAACACTACTACTTCTGATTACAAAGTCATATTGACACGGAGAATCAGTCGCAGATGTTTTATGGCATCTAGTTTAACTCAATGTATCGTCCAATATAGACACAATGTTGGCCATCTAGAAAGTTTGCTGTTGCTATTCCTTCAGAATGGACGACCACCTTAATGTTAGTAATATTTAGTTTTGGCAAAAAGACATATTGTCTTGTTTATAATGTGAGTCTTATTAGATCTTGTTTATAATGTGAGTCTTATTAGATCTTGTTTAACATGTGAGTGTTATTAGATCTTGTTTATAATGTGAGTCTTATTAGATCTTGTTTATAATGTGAGTCTTATTAGATCTTGTTTAACATGTGAGTGTTATTAGATCTTGTTTGTAATGTGAGTCTTATTAGATCTTGAATTGCTGCTGTATTTACCATCATGAAAATCTTTTATTGCTACTACTTCTGGATAACATTGGGTTTTCACCAAAAGATTTCAATGATGTCTTTCTTGCTGGTCCTAAGTGAAAATGGTATTGATTTTACCCCCAGGATGGACAATTTGAAAATCCACTTATTGCTGATTAATATTAGAGATGGTTAAACACTGAGCAGTTAAAAGCAGAATGCATATCTTGGATAATTAAAGGAAATTCTTTTTAGCAGCAGTGTCAGTCCCCTCATTGGACTCTTGTACTAAATGACCAGTCACATTTTATTGCTCAGTGTGCTCTTGATTAAACTTTATATTTTTCTTTTTTTTTCCTTTGTTGTGACACTTGTGTTTCAGGTAATCCTTTTTGTTATGTCACTTACATTTTTTAAAATCCATATTGTAAAATTAACCTTTTGAGTGATCAGACATTACCAAAAATAACATGAAGCAAATGTGTACTAGGAAAGTTAGGTCTAAATAGCATGTTATAATGCAGTCACTTTGCACTTCAGTTCAGTTTCTGATGCAAGCCTTGGTACTGGCGTGTGGTAGAATAAATAGTGTTCAGGATAACCAGTATTTTTGTGCCTGTCAAATTATTTCATTAGAGATGGCCCAGTTCCCATAACTCTATCAATTCCCATAACCCTATCAATTCCCATAACCCTGTCAATTCACATAATGACACATAATACAATACATGCAAATTGTATATTAATCACATTCAGAATAAAGCTATGATTTTCAAAATTCTTGATCAACGCACAAAATTAACCTTCAATCAAAAATGAGCAACAATCAAATTTGTCTTAATTGTCTCATTTTTGCATCTTTAACATTTTGTTTCACCAATTGGCATGATACTAATATAAAAAAGTTTGAACCATTCTTATGTGACTACATAAATATAACAACTTTTTCTGGAGCTACACCATCGTCTCCCATAGAAGGATGAATGCCAAAGATATATATATATATATATATATATATATATATACACACACTCACACACACACACACACACACACACAAAGACAACTGTCCTTTTAGATTTAACCACTTTATGGTTCATTCAGGTTGTATCAATGTCTATACATGTATTCTGATTTTGTCTTTCTTTCAGTCTAATGCAGACTGTTATTAACATATTTAAACTAATAATATCTTAACATTGTCTGTGTTGATGCTTTTAATTGCAACATTTCTGACTTTTACTTGAGTGTTTTATCCAGGATGAAAATGTTTCAAGTGATATGCCTAAAAAAGCGATTCTTAGGTCGTTGTATTATCAATTTTTAAGACTGTTTTTGACCAAGAAGATGGAAGCACTTTCAATTTGATGCAAGATTAATTGAAACTTGAATAAAGCTTTTATTAATTTACTTCTGCAGAATATGCAGTCATGTATATTGATTGATATTGTTGTGGTTTACAGCAACATAATGTATATTTACTGCTATTGTGTTGTAATTCAGTAACATAATGTATATTTACTGCTATTGTGTTGTAATTCAGTAACATAATGTATATTTACTGCTATTGTGTTGTAATTCAGTAACATAATGTATATTTACTGCTATTGTATTGGTTTACTGGCTCCCTCTGATAAGAAATCCTGGATGGAGCACTGTAACAGGTTGCTTATCCAAGCCAGGAGATCACAAGGAAACAAGCTTCAGTTTGATGTTGGGTTTTCATATTAGTCAATTTGCATTGGGTTTTCATTTTAACCAATCAAACATAGCATCACAAATGTATAGTTCTATTTGATTGGTTGACATGAAATATCAAGCTTAAGCTTTTATGATTTTCTACTTGTTCTATAGTTTTCTCCACACATTCCCAACAGGGTTTTCAAGGAACACCAAACACCACAACCTTGGTTGTCAAGGCACACTGCATGCATCACCAAGGCACACTCCATGCATCACCAAAACCTTGGTTGTCAAGGCACACTGCATGCATCACCACAACCTTGGTTGTCAAGGCACACTGCATGCATTATCACAACCTTGGTTGTCAAGACACACTGCATACATCACCATAATCTTGGTTGTCAAGGCACACTGCATGCAGTCACCACAATCTTGGTTGTCAAGGCACACTGCATGCAGTCACCACAATCTTGGTTGTCAAGGCAGACTGCATGCTGTAACCACAATCTTGGTTGTCAAGGCACACTGCATGCAGTCATCACAATCTTGGTTGTCAAGGCACACTGCATGCAGTCACCATGGGTATCTAGAGTAGTTGACATGAATTTGTGGAACTTTCTGTACAGTTACATTACAATAATTAGAATTTTAAAATTGTGATTAACTTTTATTTTAGATTACCTATGGCGGTCGTGTAACAGATTCTCTTGATCAGAGATGCCTGAGGACAGTTCTAAAGACGTTCTTCAGTCCTCTAACGCTAAAGCCAGGCTATAAATATTCTCAATCAGGTACAGACATAAATGTTGGAAGTCTTCCTATCTTTGAAGTTATTTTCAGCCCGGCTGTGATGTCCAGATGCAATTAATTCCAGGAACATAATTGAGCAAGTTATTAAATTGTACGCCTGTTTCAATTTGCCATTATAATTAATGTACATGTATGTAACCAACATGTCTACATACAGTGTATACACACAGTTGGATATACAGTATTAATGGGGTCTTTTCTAGATTGTTTTGTTTTTGTAGGTTTTAATGGCACTTAAAAGAACATAAAAATAAACTTGATTATTTCACAGCAAGGAAATTGAAGATAGCTGCCTTTCCTAAGGACACGCCATGGTGGTTAACCCAGGCTGGCTGGGGCAGTTATTGAACTCAGGACCCTTGGATTATTAGTTCACTGCTCCACCAACTTAGATACAGGCTCTTCCTAGTAAAAGTAGAATTTTATTTCTATGCAGATGCTATAAATAAAAATCATAGGTCAGAATATATTTGGGGCTGTATTTTGATGCCACCTGCCTGAAGCATGGACATCTTGATTGGATCCAGTCAGTATTTATATACATCTATCCATCCATCATTCCATCTTGAGAAGTTTGTTAATAAGAGGTTTGCTGAATGTATGCTAACGAAATCTAGCTAGCATATTTGTATGTAGGACTAAATGACCTGATTAGACTTTTCAGCCATTACAGTAACTTTTCAATTTTTTTGTAAGCCTGCCAACTCTGTCTATCCATATGTATGTACACCTTTCCATATGTCTGTCTCTCTGTTACCTTTTTTATTTTTGGATGATGATTTTAGTCTATCCATATGTATGTACACCGTTCCATATGTCTGTCTCTCTGTTACCTTTTTATTTTTGGATGATGATTTTAGTCTATCCATATGTATGTACACCTTTCCATATGTCTGTCTCTCTGTTACCTTTTTATTTTTGGATGATGATTTTAGTTTTGAACTATGTACCATTGTGGATTGCTTATGCTTGGGGTAAGAAAGAAATCTGTTGAGTTGGAGGTTAAAGGACATTAGTGATGGTCACTGTAAGTGTGGGAAGAAAAATGGTTTCTACATAGTAACACTAGTTCTAAATCACTTTTATTGGACAACAAATTGTAAATGGTTTGCACTTGAAATTTTAAAGAGACCTATAGATTTTGGGTTTAAAAGGTCAAAGATCAAGGTTTCTGGCTGAAACTAAGATATGTTTACTGTAAAAACTGCCATTCACCTTCATGAAAGTTTGTGGATTGCTTATACTTTCAGTAGGAAAAAGACCTAACGAATTTGGGGTCAAAGGTCAAGAACACTGACTAAAAGAAGAATAAGATCATTATTGGTTTGGGTATTTTGTGATTTTTAACATATCGTATTTTCCCACATATATCCCGTGAGTTATACTAGATTTTACAAACCCCACGGGGGGGGGGGGGGGGGGGGGTGCGGGTTATATAAGGGTGCGGGCTATATCACAAATTTTTTACACATAATAATATTTCAATATATTGTTTGAAAAACATAACTACATAACTTATATATTATACTTCATCCATATTAATAATGTCAGAATGGGGAAGGTCAAGCTCCTGAATTTCCTTGGCGATGAATTCACAAAAATCATCCATCTTCTTCTCCCAATGCTCGGGTAGACGTTGGCTGATGATCATTTGTGTTCTGACTGACAATTGGTTCCTCTTCATAAATTTATATACCCAATGCACTCCTCCTTTGAAATCATCAATGTGCTTCTCTGCCGCCATGAGTTTGGCCTTCAGTTTGATGGCAACTGTCGAGACTGGTCGGTTGTTGTCCCACTGGGCCACGATCACTGCTTCAGGTCAGCTTCACGGTGAGGCCACTTTGCTTTAGGTCTGCGACGAGCACGTTTTCTTGGATTCATCTTCTCTCTAATGTAACTTTTTCTTTTCTCCAACCTCGGATTACACTCTCATCAATATCAAATTTTTTGCCTGTGGCTCTATTGTAATGAACTTCAACATACGCAATGGCAGTTAGTTTAAAGTCGGCTGTGTAAGACTTTCGTTTCGTCATTTTTTAAATTAACAGAAAGAAATTATTTAAACTCGAATCTACACTTCACAAGAATAAAAGATTATTTAGAAATGTCCGTGTTTATGTAGCCTGTAGTTGAGGCACAGCTTCTATAGACAGCCTACGCGCACAAGCACTGTGTACCGAGCCTGAATAGTTAATTGACGTCATGCGAGCTACATTCGAAATTGACAATTGTGGCATTCAGCCTCAGGACCTCACACCATTGCATATCCGGCTCACAAGTACCTGGCTTCAAAATTCAAATCTGCCGGCTGCCAGCCGGAATATAGTGGAGGCAGGGTGACTAACTTGAACTGATGAAGAGGGATGAATATGGACCGGGACTGACTGACTTGATAGCGTAAATGCAAATTTGCATGTTGGGCGGGTGAGTGAAAATGTAGTAGTTGTAGTATCGTTCGTCATCCATGTGTGAGCATTGACGAATTCGGTCCTTCTAAAAACAGTAATGGTAGACAATGTGAACATACTCAAAAAAGTTCATCAATCTATGGTTGCAGGTTATACAAAGGTGCAGGGTATGCCAACGATTTTTTACACAAAACCCCCAAAACCCGCGGGCTATATGAGGGTGCGGATTATCTGCTTTTGCGGGATATATGCGGGAAAATACGGTATTATTGGCTATATCTTTCTGAGGAACTATGGGAGATAAATGTCTTTCACATGGACACACTGAGGCAGCTTATCTAGATTAGCCTGTGTATATATCAAATCCATGACTTTTGCTTTATGAGTCTGATGCACTACTGACTGCTTATTGATTTTGGGGGCAAAAGGTTAAAGTTCAAAGTTTCTGTGATTGAAAAATAAAAAATGTTTTTTGCATAATAACTGTAGACCATTTACCTTTACCAAATATTGTGGAGGGTTTATGCTAAATTTAAGGCATTATTGAACTTGGGATCATATGGTCAGGAGTCAAGGTCACTGTGACTAAAATGATTTCAGCAAGAAGCAAAAATGAAAAAATTTCAATCATGAACCATTACAAAAGATTGTGGATATCTTACAAATTTGTAGACATGAGGTGTCTTGATTTTAGAATCACAGTTCAAAGGTTAAAGTCAGTGGGAAAGAAGAAAATGTTTTTTGTGATATACATGTATATATATATATATATATATATATATATATATATATATATATATATATATATATATATATATATATATATATATATATATATAATTTGTGATATATACAATCTGATTTTCAAGCTATTATAACTATTATAGTAATTTTTGACCATTTAACTTTGTTTTGATTTTATGGATTTGCTTTGCACAGTTAAGCAAATTTTACTCAAGGAAGACTGAAGAAATTAGGTAACCCAATTAGTAGTCATTCACAGATGATCTGCTTAGAGGCCACTGCCATAATTATTCAATAATAATCATACACACTCTCATATGATCTGCTTAGAGGCCATTGCCACAATTGCTCAGTAATAGTCATACACACTGTCAGATGATCTGCTTAGAGGCCATTGTCACAAATATTCATTAGTAGTCATACACAGATGATCTGCACATTTGTATGCAGATATGAATGACCAGCCTAAATATTTTTGTTGCCATTGTTGCAATATTTCACATTCTTCTTAGCTTTTGATTTTGTTTTCTTTGTGTTCCATATTATTGTTGAGTGTTACATATGGGAATTTGCTAAATCTAAGGTTTTGTTGTGCATTGTTGTAAAATGTCAGAATGAATATTTTAATGTTTACCTCTTTTCCAGGCATTTACTATGCTCCTGAGTTTGAGACACTGACTGACTACAGACAGTACATTGAAAGCCTACCACTAATTGATGAACCAGAAATATTTGGCATGCATGAAAATGCCAGTATTGCCTTCCAGGTATAGTATAATATTTCTTATGTAGCAAAGACTATTTTCAATATATACTGTATCTTATCTTTAAAATGGAAAAAAATCAAAGTTACCTCTCTTTTATGCCCTAGCAAATATTTGGTTTCGGATCATGCCTTGTCCAAGAAGGCAAAACATAGTCTAAGAATCTTGCATGCATGTGAGGTATTCTTTTAGGCGTGTAATTTATTGTTATTATCGACTGTATTTAGAATTATTTTCATAGCAATTGTACGGTTAACAGTACTTGTAATCAGTACCTTCTCAATTTCTTTGTGAAATTTCACCAAAGATGTTCTTCAATAAATAATGGTAATGAAAGCATGTATGACAGGCTGCAAGGCAAAGCTTTAATATGGCAATAATGTCATAACATCATTAGTGCAAAATATTGGAACCACAAGGTTAACATCACCTGTTATGTAGTAATGTTAGAACATCATTAGTGCAAAATATTGGAACTACAAAGTTAACATCATCTGTTATGTAGTAATGTTATAACATCATTAGTGCAAAAATATTGGAACTACAAAGTTAACATCACCTGTTATGTAGTAATGTTATAACATCATTAGTGCAAAATATTGGAACTACAAAGTTAACATCACCTGTTATGTAGTAATGTTATAACATCATTAGTGCAAAATATTGGAACTACAAAGTTAACATCACCTGTTATGTAGTAATGTTATAACATCATTAGTGCACAAATATTGGAACCACAAAGTTAATATAACCTGTTATGTAGTGATTTTTGTTCAAATGCAAAGAGGCATTACATTTTGTTCTACATGGTGGAAGTTTTGAGAATTTCTTTTCTGCGTGTTTTCAAAATCAATCTTTTAATAAGTTCATATCAGACTTGCTTGAGTTTTCTTGGTCACAATTATCTTAACTGCTGAGGGTATGGTAAATGTAAATGTAGGTAAATGTCACCAAAAATGTTCTTCAATAAATTATCTTACATTCTTACAGTTATCAGTTTGAATAAGGTATTCGAGTTATTCTTTTTTTTTCTTTGGAATCAGTTGAAAATAATGCAATGTCTCTACATTTCTTACAAGGAGTAAAACCTTGTGTGAAGGTTTCAAGAGTAAGAAGTGTATCTGTTCATATTTGTCACCCTGCCCTGGCACACACTAAACATAAGAACCTCTTTGCAATCTGTGTGCCTGTCCATCTTTATGTCTGTCAACATCCTGGATTAAAGTCAATGTTAAACAGTTTTACATTCTTACCAAATAAAAAGGATGCTTGATAGAAATGGGGGCTTTTGCTTTTTTAAACATGTTGATTTATAAAAGTGTATTTTTTTGTATAGGAAATATAACTTACACATGATTTTCAATTCCTATGAATTAGACACCATTCTTAATATTGGCTGAAATTTCCAACATTTACTTTAAAAACTAAGTTTGCAGAATTTTAAATTGTTTGACTATTTGAGTTATAAATCCTAAATATGTTGATTTTTTTATATATATAGAGACAGGAAACCAATGCCCTGATTTTCACCATCCTGGATGTACAGCCACGACTCTCTAGTGGTGGAGGTGGGAAATCAAATGACGAGATTGTATATGAGCTTGCAGAGAGTATTCTGGGCAAGGTCATGGATAAACTCGATATTGAACAAGCGAATCAGGAAATGTTCCAGCCTGATGCAAAGGGACGGCTAAATTCACTCACCACTGTCCTAACACAGGAAGTTGATCGATTTAACAAACTGTTGAAAGTAATCAAGGTTAGTAATTAAGAACAGTATCTTATTTACTTCACAGCATGTTGATACTAGTATAGACAAAAGTCTATTAACATGTTGATACTAGTATAGACAAAAGTCTATTAACATGTTGATACTAGTATAGACAAAAGTCTATTCACATGTTGATACTAGTGACTATTCAGTACATTAGTTCTTTCCTGTACTAAGTCTTACTGCTAGGAGATTTGTATGATGTTAATCATATGACTATAAAAATAATAACAGACTGTCACACTAAACGCCTTGCTATTAATGACCCAAATAATCGACATATATAAACATAGCTTTTAAACCTTTCATGTATATACAGTTTAACTATCATTTCATTCTTATCATAATATTGAAGTTCACTTACACCAGTGATAAAATTAAATTGCTGTTTCATTATTTGTATGTAGAGTCCCCATATTAAGTGATAAAATTAAATTGCTGTTTCATTATTTGTATGTAGAGTCCCCATATTAAGTGATAAAATTAAATTGCTGTTTCATTATTTGTATGTAGAGTCCCCATATTAAGTGATAAAATTAAATTGCTGTTTCATTATTTGTATGTAGAGTCCCCATATTAAGGAGAAAAGTGGGCTTACATCATGTCTGTAGTTAAACTTCCATTCCATCATTAGCCTATCCAGTCCTGCTCTATAAAGGAAAAAGTGGTGTCAAAAAAAAAAAGAAGAAAATAAACTGAGATCAAACACTAAAGTAATTTACAAAACTGTTATTTTCATTAAACATATTGAGAATCATATATCATTTATATAAAATGTGTGAAATTAGATGAATTTTGACGTCTTCGGAAACAAGAAAGATGAACTTTTAAGTAACTTGCATCAAGTTGAAACTGATTTCATTCACTAACATTACAGAACAGTGAAATAACTTTTAAAATAAACTTGGGTCCCATAAGCATGTAGCCTTTCTCTTATATGACATCATGTCTTCATCAGCTATTACATGTGTGTAATATAAATAAAAATATTTAAACAGTATTAAGTAAAGATGAAAGTACTACTATGAAAGATATCACACTAGAAGTTATTATTTGATATCACACTAGAACAGGTATTATTTGATATCACACTAAAACAGGTATTATTTGAAATCACACCAGAAGAGTTATTATTTGATATCACACTAAAACAGGTAATATTTGATATCACACTAAAACAGGTATTATTTGATATCACACTAGAACATGTATTATTTGATATCACACTAGAACAGGTATTATTTGATATCACACTAGAACAGGTAATATTTGATATCACACTAGAACAGGTAATATTTGATATCACACTAGAACAGGTATTATTTGATATCACACTAGAACAGGTATTATTTGATATCACACTAGAACAGGTATTATTTGATATCACACTAGAACAGGTAATATTTGATATCACACTAGAACAGGTATTATTTGATATCACACTAGAACAGGTAATATTTGATATCACACTAGAACAGGTATTATTTGATATCACACTAGAACAGGTATTATTTGATATCACACTAGAACAGGTAATATTTGATATCACACTAGAACAGGTAGTATTTGATATCACACTAAAACAGGTAATATTTGATATCACACTAGAACAGATAATATTTGATATCACACTAGAACAGGTATTATTTGATATCACACTAGAACAGGTATTATTTGATATCACACTAGAACAGGTAATATTTGATATCACACTAGAACAGGTATTATTTGATATCACACTAGAACAGGTAATATTTGATATCACACTAAAACAGGTATTATTTCATAGAATTCACCTGGGAGTTGAGAAGTTTGAATGACACATAAACATAAAATGCCCCAATTCTTCAAGAGAACAACTCAATCTTTGTAGAACAACCGAAGGATTTGAATATATAAAAAAAGAAAATTAAAATTAAAGTTTAAAAAAATGAGTAAAATCCATGAATTCATTTTTTTATATGAGGTTCTTAAAATTTGTGAGGTCTTAGGAAAAAAGATGCTTTCATTATGATATAAATTTGTGAGGTCTTAGGAAAAAAGATGCTTTCATTATGATATAAATTTGTGAGGTCTTAGGAAAAAAGATGCTTTCATTATGATATAAATTTGTGAGGTCTTAGGAAAAAAGATGCTTTCATTATGATATAAATTTGTGAGGTCTTAGGAAAAAAGATGCTTTCATTATGATATAAATTTGTGAGGTCTTAGGAAAAAAGATGCTTTCATTATGATATAAATTTGTGTGGTCTTAGGAAAAAAGATGCTTTCATTATGATATAAATTTGTGAGGTCTTAGGAAAAAAGATGCTTTCATTATGATATAAATTTGTGAGGTCTTAGGAAAAAAGATGCTTTCATTATGATATAAATTTGTGAGGTCTTAGGAAAAAAGATGCTTTCATTATGATATAAATTTGTGAGGTCTTAGGAAAAAAGATGCTTTCATTATGATATAAATTTGTGAGGTCTTAGGAAAAAAGATGCTTTCATTATGATATAAATTTGTGAGGTCTTAGGAAAAAAGATGCTTTCATTATGATATAAATTTGTGTGGTCTTATGTAAAAAGATGCTTTCATTATGATATAAATTTGTGAGGTCTTAGGAAAAAAGATGCTTTCATTATGATATAAAATTATAGATTGGGGAAATGGCCTTTGTGGTATTTTAAATTTATGGATGGGGAATGACTTTTTCTTAGTAGTTCTTAAATTCATGGAATGGCATATGGGTCATTTTTGGTGCATAATTTCATGGATTGGGGAATGAGTCTATTTTGGCATATAAATTTGTAGATTGGGGAATCGGTCTATTTTGGTATATAAATTCATGGATTGGGGAATCAGTCTCTTTTGGTGCACAAATTCATGGATTGGGGAATCGGTCTCTTTTGGTGCACAAATTCATGGATTGGGGAATGGGTCTATTTTGGCATATAAATTTGTAGATTGGGGAATCAGTCTATTTTGGTATATAAATTCATGGAGTGGGGAATCGGTCTCTTTTGGTGCACAAATTCATGGATTGGGGAATCGGTCTATTTTGGTACATAAATTCATGGAGTGGGGAATGAGTCTATTTTGGTATATAAATTCATGGATTGGGGAATCGGTCTCTTTTGGTGCACAAATTCATGGAGTGGGGAATGGGTCTATTTTGGTGCATAAATTCATGTGGTGGGGAATGAGTATATTTTGGTATATAAATTTGTGGATTGGGGAATAAGTCTATTTAGGTATATAAATTTGTGGATTGGGAATAGGTCTTTTTGTAACTTTAAATAATGGATTGGGGAATGGGTCTTTTGCTTTCAAAATGATCTTTATTCATTATGTTTTTAAATGTGAGGTTTGTATCAACCATTAAATCCACAAATATTGATACCCATTAAAACATGAAGTAATAAACTTCTAACAACTTTCCACAATCTCTAATCTTTGAAAGTGATTATTATTAATATCCGGTATATGATCAAAGTCAAATTTGTAACTATATTTATATTTGCTTGGAGTCACTATTGTCCTTTTTCTCTTTCAGAACTCCCTCGAGCAACTCAAGAAAGCCATTAAAGGATTTGTCGTAATGAGTGAGCAACTGGAGAAAGTCTACTATGCTTTTCTCAATAATCAGGTTAGAGTGCACTAGATTTTTCACCTTATGTTTATATATATATATATATATATATATATATATATATATATATATATATATATATATACACACACACACACACACACACACATATATATATATCTTGGTGAGTATGGAAGAGATTGGTAGACAATGTGAAGGTGCAGGAACTCCAGTAATGACAAAAATTTAATTCATTTTTACCATGTATGTTCATGCATAGCACACAGACCAATGTCAGTTCAAAAATTTCATTCATTTTTACCATGTATGCTCATGCATAGCACACAGACCAATGTCAGTTCAGATCTGCCATTGTAAGATCAAGGTTTAAATTCTTGATATAATAAGGATGAAGAAACAGAGAGGAGGACAGTCTACAAGCACTTTTAATGTATGTAATTGACCAATCAGGGTGACATTTATGTTTTGGCAGATCAGCATGACATGTATGTTTTGGCCGATCAGGGTGACATTTATGTTTTGGTAGACCAGGGTTTTCACTTATGCAAATGCTTTACACCAGAAAGTAATAAAATTTCAATCCTCAGGTGCCTGGCATGTGGGCCAATGCAGCATACCCGTCCCTGAAGCCTTTGGCTAGTTGGGTTCAGGATTTGATCCTGAGGTGTGCTTTCATCAACAACTGGATCATGCAGGGACAGCCAAAATCCTACTGGCTTTCTGGATTTTTCTTTCCACAAGGTTAGTACCTCTTCACAACCTTCCTATAGTAAAATCTGTTTATAGCGGACACAGAGTGTACCACAAAAAATGTCCCTTATGGACTGGTGTCCTTTATATAAAAATGAAAGTTCTTATTAAATTAAGGAAAGGGGTTCTTAAATGTCCTTGAGGAACAGGTTCTGTTTATATATGGGTATCTGTTAAAGAAGTTTTCATTGTATTTAGATTAAGTAAATATATATAAGGGGTTAATACTTTATCCAGAGGTGTGTGCTATAAGGAATTAGTACTAATTGGCCTTCATTAGTAGTCATCCTTTATACTGAGGATTATGCATTAAGGAGTTAATACATCTTTGTGATTATCAGTAGTTGTCCTTTATACAGAGGCTTGTGTTAAAAGGTGTTAATACATGTTGGTTGATATTAGTAGTTATCCTTTATACAGAGGTTCTGCTAAAAGGCATTAATACATGTTGGTCAATATTAATTGTCATCCTTTATACAGAGGTTTCTGCTAAAAGGAGTTAATACATGATGGTCAATATTAATAGTCATCCTTTATACAGAGGTTTCTGCTAAAAGGAGTTAATACATGTTGGTCTTTATTAATATTTATCCTTTATACAGAGGTGTGAGCAGATTAAGTCAGTGTTAACTGTACCTTGAATTTATATTTAATGTGTATTTTCTTTCAAGTGACTTTCATTAAGCATTGTGGGCAGTTATATGAGTTAAGCCTAACCTGGGTATTAAATACATTATACCAAATTCACTTATGTTTCCATGGTAACTCATTGTATATTGAAAAAGTCATAGTAAAACATGCTAGTTATTATCCTCTCTGCATGAATAGATGTGTATTTTTATTAAATCGTTTTTTTTCCCTCCAACATTTGCTCTGATGTTTCTTTAATGAGAAGCAGTTTGCAGCTATTCAGTTTGCTTGCTGCCTCTTCTTTTATATAATTTCTGAACAAAATATACACTTCACAAGTGTATCTTCATATGAACATTATGAAACTTAATAAAATGACAATCAATTTAAATTTAAGTTTTGTTAGAGATTGGAATACCAGTAATGCATTCTATTTACAGGCTTCCTGACTGGTTCCCTTCAGAACTATGCCCGGAAGTATGATCTTCCTATCGACCACCTCAGGTTCAAATTCATTCCGTTGCCTAAATTCCGTGATCAGAAGGAAGTAACACGACAGATGGCAGAACTTAAGTTTGGAGAAGAAATGGAAATAGATAAAGAGGTAAAGCCTTAGTCTTCCTTTGGCCATTTATCATTATAGAGAGACTTTTGGGTGATAATTGATTAAAAGTTATTTTTGCATTGAGAAGCTAGTTTATATGAAATTGGTCATCCTTAGGCTGATGTTAAATTTTAAAATAAGAATATGTCAAACATAGCGTGAGAAAGTTATGTTTTATATATATGCATCATATATAATACACAGATCCAACTGATCATTTTTCAACAGTCTGAGATTTATATATTACCTACTGTACTTACATGCATTGTCTATCACAACATTCTAGTACATGTATATAGAAATACTTTGTGACATAGCATGAGTGAACTCTACCCCGCCCCCCCCCCCCCCCTGCCCAATTCTCTAACAACTAATCTTACAAAGATAATTGAAAAGTGAATTTTTTTAATTGATTGGTTTCCTGCTTTAAGGCCCAGCAATAGAAGTAGGTTAATCAGTGATTATTTAGTCTTGACAATTTTTTTAATGTGTCTTGCACAGCAATACACCACTGCAGCTGCCCAGTGTATATTAAGGCACATCAGTACAAGTTAGTTATTTAGTACTGACATAACTGGAGTAAAGTGTTTTGCCTGAGGACAAGGACAGCATTAGTAGCAATCAGGCACTGTGTCCGAAGAGCTGAGCTGCTACAGTTCTTTAGTGATATAAATGCTCTGTAAATGTCAATGTTGTGTATATTTTTGCTGATTTTATTTTCTGACAGGTTCATAAGCCAGAAGATGGTGTACTTGTGCATGGTTTGTTCATGGACAGTTGTCGATGGGACATAGAAAGAATGATGTTAACTGATGCTGTTCCTGGTGTTATGAACTCTGTGCTACCAATGTTGCATATGGAACCACAAATGGACTTTGTTCCTGACCCTGCAGATTATAATGCCCCCCTGTACAAGACATCAGCCAGAGCTGGTGTGCTATCCACCACAGGTAAATACATGTACTAAAATTGCTAATTCTTAATCTGTACTTTGTGCAGAGCTGGTATGCTATCCATCACAGGTAAATACATGTACTAAATTCGCTAATTCCTAATCTGTACTCTGTGCAGAGCTGGTGTGCTATCCAGCACAAGTTTATGCATGGATCCAAATCCCAAATTTCTTTTTGTGTTGAGCTGGTGTGCTGTCCACCAAAGGTTATGTATGGATTTAAATTCTTAATTTCTTTTTGTGTACAACTGTTCTGCTGTCCACTACATGTAGATACATGTGCTCAAATACCAAATGTATTCTTGTCTTGCCTACATTGTAAGAATATAGATTGTTTTTATATTTGTTTTTATATTTGATGATTACAATGTGGTTTATAACGTCAGTTATAAGATTTGGATTGAGCTGATGTGCTGTCCATCATGTGTAAATTTGTGTTCCAGAATTACTGAAATCCTTCATGTTCCTGTCTAACTACATTATAAGAAAGTTAAGACATGCAGACCTGTTTGTGATGATGACAGTTGGGTTTTTGGCAACAAGCATACAATTTTGAGGATTGTATTGAAGTTTTACAAAATGAGGGCACTTAGATCATAGCAGACTATGAAGACATGAATTGAGATAAAGATAGTGTTACATTGGTAGAAAACATAATCAGAACAGACTATGAAGACATGAATTGAGATAAAGATAGTGTTACATTGGTAGAAAACATAATCACAGCAGACTATGAAGACATGAATTGAGAAAAAGATAGTGTTACATTGGTAGAATACATGATCATAGCAGACTATGAAGACATGAATTGAGAAAAAGATAGTGTTACATTGGTAGAATACATGCTTTGAAAACACATATCAAAAACCACTAAATGTCAAGAAATTTAATTGGATCCGGATAATTGTATCTTTTTTATGATGACCAGAGCAGATTTTACAGCTTTTTAAAACTATTTTTGAATTATTTGTTATATTTTTATAAATCCTTTTTAGCATGACTAAGCAAAAATGAACAGAGTGAGAAAAGTCAAATGTTGTGGGCATATATGTTACTATATATAGATTGTGTAATTAGATGTCTAAACTCTCATACTAACTTTAAAATTTTTTAATTTCATTTTAAATTATTTTTGTTATAAAACCTTGTTAGCTCGGTGAAGCAAAAACAGTTTGAGGTGAAATTTGTTGTACATGTGTATTAACTGATTATCATGCAGTTTATAAAAAAAATTACAAATTTGTTACATATTTGTCAATTTTTGTATATTTAGATTGTTTGGCTGCAGTGTGAGCATATATATGTATACATAAAGTAATAGTCACTTTAATATGTTGGCTAGATGTGTTTTTAATATGCATATATATATAGTAGTCCGCCTTTTAATGCCCCCCCTCCTCCGACCAGAATCCATCTTTCCAAACATATCTAGCCAAAATATTAAAGTGATCATTACTTTTGTATGCATTGTCTTTTTTATGATATGATCACTACTTTTATTGTTGCATCGGTTAAAAACTCATCTTATCCTTCTTGCAGAATGTTGTCCCATTTAAGCCTCATTGCAGATAAATTTATTTTCATCCATGAATCATTTTGAATTGGTATTAAATGTTTGTTGACTTTGGCAAATAAGAATGGAGATAGACTTTTACATAATATATTTCTATCTATGACTTACCTTTCAACAACAGAGGCATATTGTAAACTTCTTTGCCTGTTGCCATGTGTCCAGTTTTTAAAACTGATCTTGTTTTGCATTTGTAGTCATGACAATATTTTTTAAATGTATTTCAGGTCACTCCACAAACTTTGTGGTAGCTGTCCATCTCCCTTCTTCAGAGTCACAAGACTATTGGATAGCAAAGGGAGCTGCCCTATTGTGTCAGCTGGATGAGTAAACAGGGGAACTCACTCTTAAAGACTAGTTGAAAAAAGACTTGCAGTTATAAAAGAAGAGCAGTGATGTGTTATTTCCATTTCATTTCTTGAGCTGTGTTGTAAATTCTAAGGAGGAAATTGGATATATCTTGTGCTATCTGTTTTAAGAGTTCCTTATTTTTTAATTTTTATCAGATCTACCATTAAAGACTTACATTATTTGAAAAAAGTATCAGTGTTGAATAAAATCAGTATTTGTTGATACTATTGTGATTAGAACCAAGCGATTATCACAAGTTTAATAAGAGATATTTTTATATTACAAATGCATTTAAAAATACATGTAGGTAATTTGCAAATTAAAAAGGTTCTACACTTTTTATTGAATCATAATGTATACAGGATCTTTTTGACCACTTGATGACCCTGTGTCTAAATAAATTTCGTCTCTTTTAGTTTTGTTCCCATTAGAGAGTTATATTTTCATATAATTATTTTTAAGTCGCTAATGTACACAATATTTGTATAAATGGACGGTAAGGTAAATTGACCTGTCCATCTATTCTTTCTTTTGTTTATCCATCACACTTTAATTTCTTCACAACAACTCTCTTAGCTAATATAGGATTCAACCAATTAGTTTGATATTGATGTTACTGTGATGGAAGATTTTGACCCTTGACCTTTGTTTTTGTACAGTAATTTTCTACTTTTATGCAGCTTGCTGTTGGTGAGACCTTGGTTGAATTTGATTGTCAACCTTTCATGTCTTCAGTTAGCAGAGTTATATCCTTTTATTGTCAGATTTTTCCCAGAATAAATTTGTTGATTATTATTTGCTTTTTTTCAACCCGATTTAGTATGCTGCTTGATATTGATGATAACCTTCTTGATGTTTTATTCTCAGAAATTCTGCATTTAGCCAAGATATAGTCCCCAACTTTTAGACCAATCCCTATCCACTTTTAATTTAGAACAATAACGCTGTTAATTGTCGATGAATTTTAACCAAACATAATATGCAACTTAAATTTTTATGAGCCCTTGACAGAATTTGTGTTCTGCATTATTTGCCAGAGTTATAGTCTTATATTGTCAGACCCATCCACTTTGGGATCTGCAAATTAGGTACCCAAATTATTTTTTTGAATTTAAACCAAATAAATTTAGGCTGAGTTTAACTGTTAGCACTATGGTCATTTGGTAGTAATCCCTGATTAACAGACCTACCCACTTTAATTTCAGTACAATTGCTTCATTATCATTGGATTTCAACCAAATTTAGTAGACAGTTTCCTACAGGGTTCATTTGTTAAGATTCTTTGCTAGTTAGCAGAGGTATGGCCCTGTATTGTCAAACACAACTACTTTCATATCTGCACATGAATGACTTATTTTTTATATATTAATTTAACAGGCATTTTATTATTCTTGATATCTGCCAAGTTTGATTGCAAGTGTTGCTTAGGTACATATTTGGCATGCCACATTAATCTGTTGGCATAGTTATCTTTTAGTGTCAGACTCTCCAACTTTCCTATCTGCATAATAACTTAAATTTTTATGTTTATGTTTATGTTGATGACATTTGGCTTAATCTGATTTTTCATTGCAGTCTGATTCATCATTTATCAAATCTAAAAGCTGGACCCACCCTTTTGTGTGTCCAAACAATTCCCTTAATTATTATTGTTTGATTTCAAGACTTTTTTATGCTTACTGGCATAACTTCATCAGAAATTGATTGTTGGCTTGAAATTTCATTGTTTAATGGTATTATTTGCCAGTAAAACTTAGACCAAAATATTCTGTATCCAACTTTATTTTGGTGAGACCTCATTTGTTTCCATTATCAGTCATTAACATCAGTAGTCTCCCCCTTTTCATATGTACCATAACTCACTTAGCTGATTCCTTTGATTCTTCTACTCCCAACTTAAAGCAAGAGTAATCAATCCCTAGAATTTGCTTGATAATTTCTCATTGAAGCAATTGATTTGATAAATTATTTTTACAAGTATTCCGTCCAGTTACTTTGTTTAAAAGGGGATTTCACAAGTTTGCTACATCATTTCAGTTTATACTCATTGACATGATTTATAAAACTTTTTTGTAATAAAATATATATTATAGTTGCACAGATTTGGTTTTTTTGTAGTCTGATGATAATGTATGTATTAAATAATAGTCATAATTTACCTTCAGTTTAACTATATAAATTCTGGAGCATGGACGTAATACATGCACAATGCACCTTTTCCCAGGAATAAGTATATAGAGAAATGTATGTAAATGTGTTAAAAGATTTGCATTTCTTTAGTTGCTAATATTACAGGTTCTTATTTAACATGAACTATTTGCATGTCTAGTTTCACAATGTCTGTGATAATAATATATGAAAGTTTGATAAATAAAATTTAAGAATAAAATATGTTCATGCTTTATTTACTGAGCATTTCACTCACTATAAAACCCTTCACATTGTTCCTGTTAAATGGCATGTATGGTTGGATTTATTTTGGAATCTATTTCATTATAATGTGATCTCACTATAAAGTTCTATCCTCCAGTGCTACATTGGATTGTGTTATTATTGAGAGAGTTGTGTAAATCTGTGAATCATATCTGTTATAAGAACAGAATTTAATTGATTCCCATCAGAATTTCAAGGTTTCCATCAAAGCCTATCAGATCAGAAATAACTGAATGATTGTAGCATCATGTTCATTGAGAGGAACTTTATTTACCTTGAATGATGAAAGATGTAAATAACACATACACTTGTACCTTTGAATATCATGACAATCACATTCAATTTCATTTCAAAAACTAAAACCAAGTTTCCAATTATGTTGTGAAGTAATTTAGTATTTAAAACATCACATATCATAATAGTAAAAATAAACCAGCTTGATTTAGATGGTATAAAATTGTGTTGAGCTTTTAGTCTGATTGGGTTTCTTTTGATAAGGGCTATCTTACAGTCATTTGTTTGGAAAATGCATACAGAATTCATCACAGCATGATATTAATGTTCTGATTACTGAATAAAATAGTTTTAATAAAATTTGATATCCATCAGTTGAGAAGCAATTGACTATTTTGGAAAAATTGATTTTATTCTTATGTTTTGAATACATGCATGAAGACCAGTCTACAATACATGTGTATGCATAACTTTTGTTCTGCCTGTCATTTTTTCTATTTCTTCTTAAATGCATACACACAATGTACTGGGGCAATATATTACTAAAGTATATCAGGATTCAAGTTTTTGAAGCAGTGTCCACTTTAATTGAATGTATATTTTATTTCTGAGAACCAAAATGAAAGCTAGCACAGGTTGAAACTATCAAGCATAATTGACACAGTTTCCATAGCAGTTAAGTAAACAATACAAACATAATTGTTTTAGCACCAGGAAAAATTTGTTTTCTTGAGACTTTTCCACATTTGGCCAATATGTGTAGCATTTTTAGCGCCATGGTAAGCCTGTTTCTAGGCACTTCTTCACTTTAGCCCAGTACACATCTGTACTGTTTTTCCTAGTCGTACATCCATTGGGTCCGCCATTGTGTAACCTGGCCTGAAATTCACAATCCCTGGAACAAGAGCCAATACGGTTCTGGTATCGAATACGGTACTGTCTCATGCAGTACTCGGCACATGTCTTATTACCGGCACATTCTTTCCAGCCTGGAAAAGAACACAATTATGCAATAATTCTAGGAATCAGGATAGACATTGACATACCACGACTTTTCAAGAGAGATCACGACAAAGAGGAATTTGAGGGATTTGAAGCAATAGATGGAACACCATGAATGAAGAAAATTTTAAATGGTCTTTTAATTAAAGGGCGATCCATAAATCAGAAAGATAATAATAATAATAATAATAATAATGAGGACTTTGTATAGTGCCTAATCTTTAGAAGTTCTAAGCGCTTTACAACATCTATAATGATATGAATACAAAAAAACCCCACAAAAATAAACAAACACCATAAAATTGGATAACATAAAAAATCTGCTAAAAAATATCCAAGGTAGGAAACACTCCTAGGTCTCTAAGTCTGCCCCAGCAGTCAAAAAAGGCGAGTCCCAAGAGCACCCCCAAAAGGGAAAACTGTGTCCCTGCATCCAACTAAAATGGGCAATTCATTTCGCATTGCATATACTTTAAAGATATTCTTCAAACATTGTCGCTTTTTTCATTCACAATCCAAAATGACCAGCTGTTGTTGCATTTGTGAAAAGGAGCAAAATTATCAAGACTTTCAGATGTATTATATATCCTTTCCTACAGGGTCAAAATTAGGCATGGATTGGGTGTTTTACACTCCAAAATATAGTAGTTTATGCTTTATACATTATAATACTTCATAATTTCTTATATGTAAGCAAAAAAAAAAAAACAGGAATAGGAGAGGATTCCTCTTGCAAATATCACTTATTCTGGGCTCAGTCAAGAAAAATTTAATATTTCAAGTCAAACATCTGGCATATTCCGCTGAATTTGTTTATCTAAGCACTGCATGGTGTTGTGTGTCTATGTGTGTGTCTATGTGGTGGATTTTTCCCTTCCTTGGTGTCCAGAAACAATGAAATAAACCTATTTTATATAACAATCTGAAGAGGACACTTTCAAAGAATCAATCTACCGGTACTCACTTGGACCTGGTTTTCCACAGTCATTCCAGTAGGGGTCTTTTATCTGGTAGGGGCCACATGAGAGTGACCCCAAGTCCATCACACATTTTGGGTCTTTACAATCAGACTCCACCTGAAGAATAATATTCTTTTTGAAACATTGGTTAAAACCCATGTTTGGCCATGCAGATTAAGTTTAATTCATGTAAAGAAAATGTGGTTTAAAGGTTTCTCAAATTCATTTAGAAAAATGGTGTCATTAATTTTCTATTCAGCATTTTTTTACTGCTTTTAATGTACACAAGTTTTAGACTTTGTATTCCAATTAATGTGGACATATGTCTAACCATTCAAATCACATCACCGTACAATTATTATTTCATTTGGGTATTAACTTTGACATATGAAGATTGTCTATTTGGTAAGGTGTTTCAAAAAGAAGACTTCTTGAACAATGGCATCATGTTTGTGTGTGTGGACAGTGCAAGAAAACATGTAAATATTAATCAGAACTATCTTGTGTGGGGTGAGAGAACATTGTGAGACCACTTGTTAATTGTAATTACAACCATCTTACTGAAGAGTGAAATGGATGTGCAGACTACCAGAAGGTGCTGCAGAGGGGCATCAACCAAATGCACTGCATGAAACAATTTTTAACTTTTAATCAAAAGAAACACATGCATACATCTATATGGTGAATAATTCAACAAATTTAGGAGTGGTAATAGTAAGAGTAAATGAGTTTCTCATGAAAGAAACAACTTTGATATCAAGAGCCCTTGTGTTAAGGTCAATCATTTTACAAAAAAACATACAAGAGACAATATGTTAAAATCAGTTGTCTTACAAAATAACATACAAGAGATATTGTGTCAAAACCAGTTGTTTTAGAAAATAACATACAAGAGACAATATGTTAAAAGCAGTTGTGCTGCAAAATAACATACAAGAGACAATGTGTCAAAACCAGTTGTTTTAGAAAATAACATACAAGAGACAATATGTTAAAAGCAGTTGTGTTACAAAATAACATACAAGAGACAATGTGTCAAAACCAGTTGTTTTAGAAAATAACATACAAGAGACAATATAAAAGCAGTTGTGTTGCAAAATAATATACAAGAGACAATATGTTAAAAGCAGGTGTGTTACAAAATAACATTAAAGAGACAATGTGTCAAAACCAGTTTCTTTACGGAATAACACACAAGAGACAATGTGTTAAAGCCAGTTTCTTTACGGAATAACATACAAGAGACAATGTGTCAAAACCAGTTTCTTTACGGAATAACACACAAGAGACAATGTGTTAAAGCCAGTTTCTTTACGGAATAACATACAAGAGACAATGTGTCAAAACCAGTTTCTTTATGGAATAACATACAAGAGACAACGTGTTAAAGCCAGTTGTTTCCATGTACAAAGCCAGTTATTTCCATGTATTTAAAAGTGATTGTTTTATTGATCTAATCTGTTGATCTGATGTTAGAAAAGAAGTAAATTGGAATTGTAAGGATTTAAAAATGATCATGGTTGGGTATTTATCTATGTTTTGATATAAATACCATGCAATAGACAATGTGTTAAGCTAGCTGTGTTGCAAAATAACAGCAATAGACAATGTGTTAAGCTAGCTGTGTTGCAAAATAACATTCAAGATTTAATGTGTTAAAGCCAGTTATGTTATAATATATTATAGAAGTGTTAATGTGTTAATGCCATTTGTGTTGCAAAATAATACATAAGAGATAATGTGTTAATGCCAGTTGTGTACAAAATAACATGCAAGGGACAATGTATTAAAGATGGTTCTGTTTACAAAAAACATGCAAGATTTAATGTGTTAAAACTAGTTTGTGACAAAGAAAGATTCAAGATATAATGTGTTATTGTATTACAAAATAATATAGAAGATTTCAATGTGTTTAAAGCCAATTCTGTTACAATATACTATAGAAGTGGCAATGTGTAAATGGCATTTGTGTTGCAAAATAATACACTAGAGATAATATGTTAATGCCCATTGTGTACAAAATGGCATAACAAGAGGGCGTTAAAGCAGGTTGTGATAAAAATAACAAGCACAAGGCAAACTATATTAAAGCCAGTTGTGTTAGAAATCAACCTGCAAGAGATATGCAAGAGTTAAAGCCAGTTATGTTACAAAATGGCATGCATGCAACAATGTGTTAACGGTATTTGCATTATAAAATATACAAAGAAAATGTGTCAAGCCAGTCTTGTCAAAACATAATATGAAAGAGACAATACCTTAATGCTGCTTGGGTTACAAAATAATAGAGACAATGAGTTAAAGCTAGTTGTGTTACAAAATAATTGAGACAATGGGTTAAAGCCAGTTGTATTACATTATAATAGAGACAATGGGTTAAAGCCAGTTGTATTACATTAAAATAGAGACAATGAGTTAAAGCTACCGGTAGTTGTGTTACACAATAATAGAGACAATGGGTTAAAGCTAGTTGTGTTACAAAATAATAGAGACAATGAGTTAAAGCCAGTTGTGTTACAAAATAATAGAGACAATGAGTTAAAGCCAGTTGTGTTACACAATAATAGAGACAAT
The DNA here is from genome assembly GCA_029339505.1 of Unio delphinus. Lineage (NCBI taxonomy): Eukaryota > Metazoa > Mollusca > Bivalvia > Unionida > Unionidae > Unio > Unio delphinus. The sequence goes on from JAQISU010000011.1 coordinate 6,645,578, forward strand.
GAGTTAAAGCCAGTTGTGTTACAAAATAATTGAGACAATGGGTTAAAGCCAGTTGTATTACATTAAAATAGAGACAATGAGTTAAAGCTACCGGTAGTTGTGTTACACAATAATAGAGACAGTGGGTTAAAGCTAGTTGTGTTACAAAATAATAGAGACAATGAGTTAAAGCCAGTTGTATTACACAATAATAGTGACAATGAGTTAAAGCCAGTTGTGTTACACAATAATAGAGACAATGAGTTAAAGCCAGTTGTATTACACAATAATTGAGACAATGGGTTAAAGCCAGTTGTGTTACAAAATAATAGAGACAATGGGTTAAAGTCAGTTGTATTACAAAATAATAGAGACAATGACTTAAAGCCAGTTGTGTTACAAGCCAGTTGTGTTACAAAATGATAGAGACAATGAGTTAAAGCCAGTTGTGTTACACAATAATAGAGACAATGAGTTAAAGCCAGTTGTGTTACAAAATAATTGAGACAATGGGTTAAAGCCAGTTGTATTACATTATAATAGAGACAATGAGTTAAAGCTAGTTGTGCTACACAATAATAGAGACAATGGGTTAAAGCTAGTTGTGTTGCAAAATAATCAAGACAATGAGTTAAAGCCAGTTGTGTTATACAATAATAGAGACAATGGGTTAAAGCCAGTTGTGTGTTACAAAATAATAGAGACAATGGGTTAAAGCCAGTTGTATTACATTATAATAGAGACAATGAGTTAGAGCTAGTTGTGTTACACAATAATAGAGACAATGATTTAAAGCCAGTTGTGTTACACAATAATAGAGACAATGGGTTAAAGCCAGTTGTATTACATTATAATAGAGACAATGAGTTAAAGCTAGTTATGTTACACAATAATAGAGACAATGGGTTAAAGCTAGTTGTGTTACAAAATAATAGAGACAATGAGTTAAAGCCAGTTGTATTACACAATAATAGAGACAATGAGTTAAAGCCAGTTGTGTTACACAATAATAGAGACAATGGATTAAAGCCAGTTGTATTACATTATAATAGAGACAATGAGTTAAAGCTAGTTGTGTTACACAATAATAGAGACAAGGGGTTAAAGCCAGTTGTATTACATTATAATAGAGACAATGAGTTAGAGCTAGTTGTATTACACAATAATATAGACAATGAGTTAAAGCCAGTTGTATTACAAAATAATAGAGACAATGAGTTAAAGCCAGTTGTATTACATTATAATAGAGACAATGAGTTAAAGCCAGTTGTATTACACAATAATTGAGACAATGAGTTAAAGCCAGTTGTATTACACAATAATAGAGACAATGAGTTAAAGCCAGTTGTATTACACAATAATAGAGACAATGAGTTAAAGCCAGTTGTATTACACAATAATAGAGACAATGAGTTAAAGCCAGTTGTATTACAAAATAATAGAGACAATGAGTTAAAGCCAGTTGTATTACACAATAATAGAGACAATGGGTTAAACCAGTTGTGTTACAAAATAATAGAGACAATGGGTTAAAGCCAGTTGTATTACACAATAATAGAGACAATGAGTTAAAGCCAGTTGTATTACACAATAATTGAGACAATGGGTTAAAGCCAGTTGTGTTACAAAATAATAGAGACAATGGGTTAAAGTCAGTTGTATTACAAAATAATAGAGACAGTGACTTAAAGCCAGTTGTGTTACAAGCCAGTTGTGTTACAAAAAAATAGAGGCAATGAGTTAAAGTCAGTTGTGTTACACAATAATAAAGACAATGAGTTAAAGCCAGTTGTGTTACAAAATAATAGAGACAATGGGTTAAAGTCAGTTGTGTTACAAAATAATAGAGACAATGAGTTAAAGCCAGTTGTGTTACAAGCCAGTTATGTTACAAATTAATAGAGACAATGAGTTAAAGCCAGTTGTGTTACACAATAATAGAGACAATGAGTTAAAGCCAGTTGTATTACAAAAAAATCAGTAAATTTTGATATTTACATTTTAGAACGTTTACTCGTCGAAATGTAGCTATTACAGTGCTGGCATTCCATGATACATACATACATACATACATACATACATACATACATACATACAAATTTATCGGCGTTTGTGTTGTTTTTTTATCCCAAATTATATATATATATATATATATATATATATATATATATATATATATATATATATATATATATATATATATATATATATATATCAACACTAACCTGCCTATTTATCTACTGACATACCTAACTAGGTTACCAACTCGTTTCCTTCTTACTCCTCCGTTGTGGATTTAATAAATTGTGCAATTGTACATACCGCCAACACCGTATTATTGTTTCTTCCAACATGCTCTGTATGAAATCAACATTTAACAACCATATAGTGTTTAGTTTTGAGAACTTATGTATATCTGTGTATGCTGTGTGTGTGTGTGTGTGTGTGCGTGTGTGTGTGCGTGTGTACGTGTACGTGTGTGCAAATATACTTGCCATGCAAATACAATTTAAACATTCGTCCGAAATGTCTGCAGGTGACTTCCTGATTGCACCTGAAAATTGCGATAATAAATTAAATAGTTTCAATAGAACGTGGCTTGTATCAAAGTGTAATAATTTTCCACAGACTCTAAGATTACATTTAATGCAATGTTTATCATCATGTCCCTCTCCACGTGTTAAACACAGTAAATGCGCTCGCCAGTATGTATTCAAGTGTGTGACATGACAAACCGTGCCGTTAAATGGACAGTGATAAAAAAAAATTATACTGAAAACATGAAAACAAATATTTAATAGAGAAATAATAAAATACGGATTAACATTGAAAGCAATATGAAGTATTGCCACTTCGATGGCTTTCGATCGCAAATCCCGTACAGACCTCTAGCCCTAACTGGGCCTCTTTGTGGTGGCGGGAAACGGACGTTCATAAAGTGTGGATGCTAATGTGCAGTGGTGTATAGTAGCATCTGTGTGTGTCTGTGTGTGTGTTTACCTGTCGGCATCTGTACCATAAACAGTACAACAACATACGCCAGATCAGACATCTTTAAAATGAGATCCAACACCGTTACATTCGTCTGTCTTGGAGTTTATGTTGCAGGGTTTAACTAATTATTATGTGTCCCGTATATCATTGTTAACCTGTAGCATATGGACCGTATATTAGTGTCATCTGCGTACTTGTTAAACAGAGTTGACAGCATTCTGTCTCTCAGTCCTTCAGGTAAATATCTTTATGTCAGGTAGCAATCATTGGCAGCTTGTTTTATTACCTACCAACTGGAGAGGTTATATATATATATATATATATATATATATATATATATATATATATATATATATATATGAACATTTGCAAAAGAACCTACAGTGTCAATGTATGAAGTGCCAGTTGATTTTAAACGGTGTTCTAAATAAATTCTTATAGTGAAAGTCTTGAATCTCTTGATGTGCCTGTAGTCTTGAATGTTCTAATGTGCAAATGGATTGGAATGAGACGATGTGTTAACAGTCTTTTGATGTCTCACAATAATATAATGCAAACAAGGTCTAGACTGAATTCAATATAATTCCAAGTTAATAATTTAGTTCACGAAGCAGTAATGAGCACGTTGTAATTCCTGTAAATAATTTAAATTAATAAATCCGTCCAAATTAATTACTGAACACAGTAAATCTGATTTTACTTCTAATGTAAAGGTAATCCGTATGTAAACATCTTTATTGACCCCACTACTTGTGTGTGCGTGTGTGTGTGTGTGTGTGTGTGTGTGTGTGTGTGTGTGTAATAAATTTGGAGTATGTGCATTCGATAGCGGCCCGTTTTAAGGAATGTGTAGATTTGTGTGATTACTTGTTTGAATAATGGGAATATCCTTAGCCCGAAATAATTAGCAATTACTTGGAAGAAACGTCACTCAATAATGTGTTAGTGAGTTCCCATAATGCCATCGTTGACTAGTATTGAAGTCAGGCTCCTTCTTCCTTGGCATCCGTCCGTCTACGTGAGACGATGGCGTAGCTTCAGAGTCAGCTGTTCTTTCTTTCTGGCTCTCTTTTGAGCATTGCTTTCTATTCCTGTCATCCTCAGCTTTGCTAACTCCCTACCTGATAGCTACGCGCCAGATGGGACGGTCATCAGCAATGCTCTCCCAGTTGTTGACATCGACGTTGGCAGTCTTCATGTCCCTCTTGCAAACATCTCTGTAGCGAAGGCGTGGGCCTCCAGTCGGTCGTGTACCTTCTGATACTTCCCCATGTAACAGGTCCTTAGGAATGTAGTCTGGGTCCATTCTCTTGACATGGCCGAGCCAGCGAAGGCGCCTCTCGCTGACAATGGCGAACATGCTGTTGATGTTGGCGCGTTCTAGAACCTGTGTGTTGGGTACTTTGTCCTGCCACTTGATGTGCATAACGCTCCGCAGACTTCTGAGGTGGAAGCTGTTGAGTTTTATCTCGTGACTTCCATCACGGACTCCATCTCCTCCCAGTTTGCCTCATACCAGTCGGCATTTTTCCGTTCCCTTTGCCCGTAAGCTATGATGGCTGAGTTGTACACAAAGTCACGGAGATGAACCCACTTGGAGTCAATGGTGTCATCAGGTGTCACTTTGTTGAGAGCTTCCTGCACTTTGCTGATGAACTGTGTTTTCTCTAAGCTACTTGCACAGCAGGAGTTGATGAGAGGACGACCCTTCTTCTTGGCACGGTGCAGCTTCCTGGGTAATATTCGCACCTTACTGACCACAAGGGAATGGTCCGTGTCACAGCCGGCACTGTGGTAGCTGCGGATGAGGAGGACGCTGGCCAGTTTTGCACGCCTGGTGATGTCAAGGTCTAGCTTGTGGCAGTGGCGTGAACGTGAGTGTCTCCAAGACACCTGGTGGATCTCCTTGCATTGGAAGAAAGTGTTGGTAACACATAGGCTGTGGGCGCAGCATATCTCCAGAAGTCGCTGACCGTTCTCGTTGATCTTGCCCCTTCCGTAAAGGCCGAGACAGGCGGACCAGGCCTCATGGTCAGCTCCCACTCTAGCATTGAAGTCTCCAAGTAAGTAGGGTCCTCGTTGTTTGGAATATTGGGTATTGCCTGATCCAGAGCCTCATAAAACTTGTCTTTCTCCTCGTGGGTGGAGCGGAGGGTTGGAGCATACACGCTGAAGATACTGACTGGGCCTAAGGATGTTGACAGCCGGAGGGCAATGATTATCTCAGTACCTGATGACGGAGGTTCAATGAAGGCGACTAGCGTGTTCTTTACGGCAAAGCCTACGCCGTGCTGCCTAGGTTCATTCGAGGGCTTCCTCTGCCAAAAGAATGTGTAATTGGCTTCCCTGATGGTGCCGCTGTCAGCCAATCGGGTCTCCTGGAGACAGGCAATGTTGATGTTCAGTCGGGAGAGTTCTTTGTCAATGATGGCAGTCTTCCGTGCATCGTCGATCTGCTGTAGGTCGTTGGTCAATTCCAGGACACATGGTCCTAACGTTCCTGGTCGCAAAACGAAAAGCTGGAGTTTTCTTACTTCTTCTTTGAGTCTTTCCTGGTGCGGAGTTTTCTGGCCCACTTGTCGAGATGGTTCTCTAAGCCAGTTCTCTAAGTCGCCAGTGGCCCGCCTTCACCCCTTCTCCTGTTGGTGGATAACGCGGTCCCCCGGACTTCAAATATAAGCCACTCGTGAAGACCAGGAGCTGGATTTTATTTGACAGAGGCGATCAGAGACGCAATCCGTATGGGGGATTTTTGGAGTGGGGCGCTTGTCTCCCACTCCCTCCCCGGCAATGTCAACCTTAGACCACAAGTCAGGCTAAAACCGAATAAATGTCTCTGTAGAACGTAGTCTGTATTAAAATCTAATGGTGTACATTGGTGGTGTGACTGCAGTGGCAGGATATACGTTTGGAAACTGGCAAATTACTTGTAGGAATAAATAAGAAGGGACTTAGCAGATACCGTTTATGTCGCCATGGTGCATGGTGGCAAATGTGGTGCAGTTATATAGCGAAATAAGCCTGGAAAGAAAACGTTGACTGACAGCTTATTTTATTACCTACCAACTGGAGAGGCTCTCTCTCTCTCTCTCTCTCTCTCTCTCTCTCTCTCTCTCTCTCTCTCTCTCTCTCTCTCTCTCTCTCTGTGTTCAATTTGTTTTCGAGTGATATATAACAAATTGAACATTGACAAAAGGGGGCGGAGTTAAAATAGTTCCTTGTTAAGGGGAGAGTTGTATAGTTTATACGGCCTAAACTTCTGGCGGTACGGAAACCTGATGAAGAGAACGATGCAGATGTGTGATTTTTATAAATTGGGCAGGCTTGAGATCCGTAGTCTTGCATACATTAGAGTCGGGTTTTCTAATTTACAACTTAATGTGTATGGCAGTCTTCAAACATTTTGGGTAAAGGTATGATATCTAGCGGGAATCATGCCAGGGCTTGACAACTGTTCAGTCGTGTAAAGACCCCTGGCTTGTAACAAGATATATATAATTACATTCTAGAAATACATCTACAGAAATTAGTATATATAAAATACAAGAAAAACAAAAAATTATGATTTTCCCTCCCGCTTACCAACTTAATACATTATTGGTTTCTGAGTTTTAGAATATAATAGAGATAATTAAATATCGACTAAATTCGCGACAGCCACAGATTGTAAATATTTGCGATAGATGCAACAATCATTTTGAAGAAATGTATTTTACTAATTGAAAGCTGAATACTAATTTGGAATAGATACTAAAACATTTGTTTATTTTATTTATTTATTTCTAAATTAAATTTTGCGAAACAAAGGTGGTAGCGAATCCTTTTATATTGCATTAATCAATACTATAAATGCAATGATTATATTTTTATTACATTAATCAATACTATGAATGCAAATGATTATATATTTGTATTACATTAATCAATACTATTAAAGCAAATGATTATATTTTTTATTACATTATTCAATACTATAAATGCAAATGATTATATTTTTTATTACATTAATCAATACTATAAATGCAAATGATTATATTTTAAAAAAAACAATTCAACTTTCCAGTATATTATAATATAAATAGAAAAGAGCACCCAAAAATGTTGTGAAAATATCGAACCTAGAGGGTTTATTTTACCGCTATAATCTTGAACATTAAAAAGTCGCAATACTTTAAAGAAATCTGCGAACACATATAATGCGTAGCTGTAAAGAGAACCTGAATGAAATGATTTGCGCAAAGCTTGTTACGCGATTTGGACGTATCATCAAGGTCAAATACGGACATTCGTCTAGCTTCGTTTTGTCTTTATTCATCTCGAATCAGAACGAGGCTCCTGTTTCCCAAACTTATATTCATTCTGTTTGTGTGCGTTACAATACAGACAATCTGATGCAACAGCTTAGGTTTTAGCACTTGTAATGTTTGCTATACTCGGCAAAAAGGAACTTACTTGCTCATCACAAACTTGGCTGGCTTTTCATAGAAAATAACTTATTTGGTGTAGAGGCCGACCGAAACTAAATTTCTGGTTTCGGCCGAAAACGAAACCATATCGAAAGTTATAAATTAACTTTCTGCCGAACAGAAAGTTTAACTACACCTTCGGCCGAAACCGAAACCGAAAGATAAAAGTTGCCGATCACAAGATTTATTAAATAGGCCTGGGTCATGAGGCAATGCTACACTAATTAAAAAACGAACATAGTAATCATTCAGAGCCTGCAGTAAGAGGACTTCGCTAAATGTCAAATTGCCTAGTGCCGACTGACCGGCCATCAAGCAGAGTAATAGATGCAGCACTAGTGTTGCATTCTGGATGTTAAAATATATTTCGGCAGATGACCGAAAGTCAATATCAGTTTTGGCCGAAATCGAAAGCAAACCTTAAGCTAACTTTTTGGCTTCGGCCGAAACAGAAACTATGCCAAAAGAGGTCATTTGCCAACTTTCGGCATCGAAACCGAAACCGAATTTCAGTGGGCGTCTAATTTAGTGCAGGATATTTTTTCACGATAAAGCACAATCTTATTAAAATATATACAGACATGTAGTCCAAGAATAAATGAAATGTTAATATAAGCAAATGAACAATTACTGTTAATACAATTTAGGGAAAAATTCAATCATAATTGTATTGAAAAATTCTATCATAAAAATACCAATATTTGTACATGACCGAAGCACAGATGGTTGAAACAGTTCATGCAGTACTAAATGCATCTCTAATTGAGTGTGTATCATGTATGTGTAATTTGGGTTTTTAACGTATCTTGAATAATTTTTCAGTCATATCGTTTCGATGTCTGCACTGTTAGGGTATAGTGATGTCTAGCATTGGGACATCATGACGCACACATTTAGCATGATGTCCCTGTAACAAGTTAACTGGGTGGGATTTCGAATTTACAACACAACACAATTTATGGTGACACTAATACAATGCTTAATGAAAAATTATTTGAATCAAAAAATTGATTATGATTAATATATGCGTGTGCACGATCAAAATATTGGATCAATTAACATAAAACGCACGAACTTAATAAAAATACAAATAAAAGTCTGTACACGGTACAAGAAGAAGGGGTGAATGATTCAGTGATTTCGCCTCAAAACAGTAAAAATGTATTTCACTGACAATAAAACTGTAAAATGTATTCACTCGAACAGTGAAATTATGCAAACAAAAAGGAAGCAGCAGAAGGGGCGAATCGGACATCCCTAATTGGGGTAGATTTTAAGCAAAACATTTTAAGTCTCCATTTGCCAAATGGAGCCTTAACGATTTTAAAGCCCTATTTGTCAAATTAGGGGTTTCTCAAAACCTCTTGGGTTTAAGTACCTTGCCAATGGAGCCTAAAAAAAGGCAAATTCCTCGAAGAACGCCATTGTCGCCGCATCTGCTGCTATGGTGTTAACCAAATATTTTATCAAGTCCGACACGATATCGCATCCGAGGGTCTGATAAATTTATCGTCACAAATCCGTGTGGGATTGACTGAGCGTAACTAAAGAAATTTCTAAATCGATTATGATCCATATCAACGCAGCACCAAGTTTGCCAAATATTTCGTAGCGTATGAGTATCAACTCCGTTAAACACACACAATAAATTACAGTTATCTCTGATCACTTTTGGTATTTGAGTGTACCGTCGAGTGACATATATCACGTCAGTGCTTTTATGCCTACCTCTGGAAAATATCCTAGCGGGATTCTTTTGATTATCTAACATCACATCGTCATATAGGACCAAATTGTTAATACCTCCATTAATATCATCAATGCTCGGTGCTTCTTCGATATCGGTTATAAACTCAATAATACCCTCGCCGGATTCTTCTACCGCTTTGTCATTAAAATCTTTTAACACATTGTAACATCGCTGATCGTCTACACTCGGAGCTATCAAATACATCTTGTCCCATTTCATCCATCTCGTTATCAAATTAAGTAACAATTGTGTCTTGCCACTTCCAGATGGTCCGATTATAATCATTCTAATTGAATTCGGCAACATCGCGTGGTGTTTAATAGGTTCCCGTCGTCGGTTAGCTGAATAATCAATTACATTCATGTTGTTATAAATAAATTATGGATCTATATTGTGTGAAGTGTTAGGGGCGTACTGGCACAGATGACTTGACGATGATTACAACTAAAAATAACCGATCGGCACTTTCTGGTAGGTGTGTACAATGTAGTACAAAGAAATTTAGACTTGTTTCTATGAGATCTGCAGGAAATGCTAGCATTTCTCATGATTTAAGAAAAAACGAGGAGGTGATATTGCAGCCAATCTAACTAAACTCCCGGGAACACCATGGGGGAAGTATCCAGGAGAAAAACACTTTCCAGGGTATAGTTATTGTGGACCCGGGACAAGACTCGATATCAGACTTGATGATCAAAACCAACCCCGACGTGGTGAAGAACCAATAAATGCTATTGATAAGGCGTGTCATGCTTATGATGCTGCTTGTAAAGGCAGCAATCTGCAACACAGACATATCGCAGATGTGAAATTGATTCACGCGTTGAATTCTATCACTGATAAATCCTTCAAAGAAAAATTGGCTTCATGGTTAATAAAATCCGCCATGAAAGGTAAATTGATGTAAGGTGCCGGTAATTAATAACAACATGGAATCTATTTACTATTCTCCAAAAGGATACTGGAGGGGTAAAGCAGCAATCAATAAATTCGCTAGTGCAGCATCGGTGAAATAAACCACCGCGGCTAATTGGTTATCCAAACAGGCGATATTGCAAATTTATCTACCACCGCCTAAACAAATTAACTACTCGGTTTTTAATGTGACCGTTCCTAATGAAGTTAATCAAGCTGATATATTATTTCTGCCGCATGATGGTGGTTACAAATACGCGTTAACTGTAGTTGATGTTGCGAGTCGATACAAACAAGCAGAACCGCTAAAGACAAAGTCGGCCACTGAAGTAGCTTCTGCATTTGAAAGGATTTATAGAAGGGGCCCTCTGCGCTGGCCAAATCTGTTACAAGTTGATCCTGGCAAGGAATTTCAGGGTGTGGTTCTATCAACAATGAAACATCACAATGTCACCATCAGACGAGGGCATACTGCACTACATCGCGATCAGGCAATTGTTGAACGGTTTAATCGTACACTTGCTGAGCGGTTATTTGGATATCAATACGCAAAGGAATTCATTCAGGATAAACGATCCCGTGAATGGGTCAAGAGATTAACAGCTGTGATTACCGCTCTCAATAATGAGATTACTCGAACAATCAACATGAAACCTAACAACGCGATTAAAAAGAAGTATATACCAGTAAAACAGCAAAAAGATTTTTAAAAATAACCAATACTCGGTAATGTCACTGTTTGGTATTTATACGAACCAGGAGAGCTTGAAGGTGGCACAAAAAGGGCTACTGATCCTATTTGGAGTGTTACCGCGCATAAAATATCCGACATAACACGATCTACGGGTAGACCAGCAATTTATAAACTGGATCCAACTGCTCCTCAGCGAGGATTTACTCGACAACAATTACAAGTGATACCCGACGATACTCAATTACCACCGCGTGGTCTTAACTAGCACCTCTGCGTCTTCTCCTGACTCTGTCAGGACAACTCTTCGAAGTTGATTTATTCGCCGTACTCTGGATACTGCAAGATAGACAAAATTTGACCACTCGATGTGATTATCCACTATCCAAACAATTGTATCGGATACAGTTAATCCCTGTGAAGAATGTATCGTCGCTGCGTATCCTAGCGTCCATGGGGATTTATTGGCACGCAATGCATCTTCGACGACGCTGATATCAACCAGCACAATATCATTTAGCACTAAATTTTGCTTTTCACTCTGTCCTGGAATATCAACTTCAATATTCTGTTTTCGTGTATCCGAAGGCCTATAACATACGGTACTAGAAGTGTTGTAAATTTTTCTTTATGCATTTCAAATAACTTCATCTGAAGTGTGTCTCTGACTATTTTTCTACTTGCTATTATCAAATCGTTTGGTCTCCATGTTTCCCAAAATTCCTCCATGGGTGTTTCCGAAATTATTTCACGCGCTATCTCACATTGGATTCTATCAGGTTGTAATCTGATTAGTTGTTTGAACTCGCGTAATTGTTCGTCAAGTGCTCTATGATCGGTGTTAATTTCTTCATAATAGTCTACAAAATTTTTTAGCCAATCATATGGGGATAAACCGACAAATGGTGGTTGGCTATGATCGCCGCACATGACGACCTTTGTGTTCGCGTGCAATAACCGATCAAGAAATTTTTGTAATACATCTAACGACACCGTACATATCTCATCCCAAATTATGACTTTAGGAATAAATTTCCTATTCGTTCAGGAGTCCATTCATCGCCTTTCCATCGAAAGAAGCTGTGATAAGTGCTTGAATTTACCCCTCGTTGTTTCATCCCTCTGGCACGTCTGTGTGTTGGTGTTAGCACAGTCATGTTTGTGAAATCCATAGGATTTTTCCCACGAAATAACTCAATTGCGCGAGTCGTCTTTCCTGACCCGCCACAACCGTTTAAATAAACTGTTTTATATCTACATATTGAATCTGATATCTCCGGTGCATTAGAACGCTCTGATATTTTATCGCCGCTCAAATATTTATCATCAATCGTAACATCTGCTGATTCGGAATAGTCACACGGTATTTCCCACTTAATTCTCCATGATCCCCAACTCTCGTCACCAGTAGCTTTGCTACCGCTAATAAATCCAGCACTGCGTTGCTGTGTTTCACGTTGATATAAAATGAATTAGTGGCGACTCTAACTGCGGTGTCAGGAAATCTATTTATCGTCGAAAATAAATTGATAGAAGCATAAGCTAGCATAGATGCTATCAAATGTGTATACTGAAGATTTTCTCCGTCTGCGTAAGACGGAGAATTGTACCAAATTTTGTTCCATCGGACAAGAAAGCGTCTTTACGGTCGATATATATATATATATAAATATATATATATACCCTTATATATATATATATATATATATATATATATATATATATATATATATATATATATATATATATATATATATATATATACCCTTAGATGTTGTATCCGTGATTATAAAATTGTATTCGACGTTATCTATAATCAATCGTGAAGAATATCTGTTATTGTCGTATTTTCCACCTTGAGTGAATTTACCGATTATTCTTCTACCGAGATCTTTTGCGTCTTTGTTTCTGATTTCATATAACAGTTTGGACCAATTCATGATATATTCTTCGTCGAGATCAGGAAACTGTTTTCGTTGTTCGCTGATTATACTATCTATATAAGGTTGTGGTAACCATACTTCAGTTTGAGCCCGATAGGGTATAATCGCTTCACTGACAATCAGCGATTTTAATATTCTACAATCGATCATATACCGTAATAGCACTATTGGCATCCAATGTTTTTCAGACATGTGTCTACCAATCCAAACATAACAGCACGGATGTAACCCTGTAGCCAATTCAAATGATACCACACGAGCGAATCCGGTTAAATCAAAATCAGGCTGTGGTCCATTAATAGCAACACGGGTCATCTTGTGTGTGGGATGTCCAAATCGTTTAAAATATCTAGCGCATTCTCCGTACCCGAGAAAACTCGCCGGATAACACGCGACTATATCAACTGTAATAATACTTTCACGGTCGTATTTTGTATTCCATAATCCGCCGTGGTTATATTCTATACAACTTGATTTGATGTCTGTGAGAAATTCAGCTCGCGTTCGTTTCCACGAGTTTCTCTTTCTCGCAAAATGAGCTGCAACCGACGGAATTGTAAAACAATTTGTTAGTAATTGTTCGTCGTCGAAACTCTCCGAGAAACTACATGCTAGTTTTTTCATCTTATCATGGAGGGCTTCAGTGCGGTATAATTCTCCATTGGGTCTTACAAACTGATCGAATCCGCCCTCGGGGTTTTCAGCGCTGTGAAGTAACCACACTGATACAGGATCGTTTTTACTCAACTGGTAAATAAAATCGAACATTTTTTTCTCAGAGAATTCCACGGAAAATTCCTCGGGTATATATTTTATGGTTCTATCCCGCGGGAATATTGTTACCGCAGGTGTCCATGCGTGTTCGTTATGATCAATAATTTTGATTGGCGCTCCTTTTGATTTATATTTCGATTCATGTAATATCTCGCCGGTTATCGTCGTTACTGATATTGGGAATCTTAATGATGTTTCTAATTCAGCTATATCCTGAATCGATGCTCCGTTTTTCCTAATTGTTAATTCCCACTCGGTCATTTTTTAGCGTCTTAGATCAGTCAATTTGTTCCCCCGGGATGCATTTGTGAAGTGTTATATTATTCGTTCTGCTACACAATTGACCCTTGACGAAATCAATGACGAAGTCATCAACGACAGTTTCATTCATGGTTTTTAGTTTTTTAATACTCGGTTTATCATTTAACGGATATACCCCGTAAACAACTTCTGTTACAGGATAAGATCTCTTGTAATACGGTTTGTCAATTCCAGTTAAAATTCCTGGTTTGGAATCTTGACTCACAGTGACAGTTTTTTTATCCTTCAAGATGGGTTCAAATTTATCACGAATAATCCAATCTCCTGTGTCTGAACGAATAATGAATTTTATTCTGAAAGAATACCTTTTTCGAAGATGTGAATTTATCACTGCTGCTTTTTTATCGTTCACGGTAGCGTCAACGATACCATCAATTCGAAATGTTGACCAACAATGAGATGCTCCATCACGCTTGAATTCATTACAACAATCACGAATTTTAGTTATTATGGTTCTATCACGAATTTTACTCTTTGATGTATCAGAGACTCTATCGAGATTGAATTTAGCATTTTTCCAAGGCGTAATTTTAGATAATCTCTCAAAATTCTTCATGCTATAATTAAAACAAGTATTTAAATAGAAGCATTATGTATAATGAATCATTGCAAATGGCTTATGATTGGATTAACAACCCAGTGTAACAAATCATGCAGAAAGGAGTTCTGTGGATATCATATGCAAAGTGTTCGCAACGGGAGTTATGGGCCTTTACCCTGCATACGATGTGGGGAAGGGGTGCGTGGTAAATCACAGTTGTGTCTCGGTTGTGGTGGCAAACGATACAGAGAGTTGAAGCGTTCTTATGACAATAGAGTTAAAAACTCCACTAAGAATTCCATCAAAGATTCCACTAAGAATTGCATCAACGACAAAATCATAAGAACTCCTCAAGACTACATCGAAAGATTTCCAAATGTAATCATTCGAACAAACAATGAATTAGACAAATAGTATAGTATATAAATGAGCCAAGAATTTCGACCACACCCTATTATTGTAAACTATGAGGCATCCAGTAATGGTATTATCAGAAACCGTAGATTTAAAAAACCAGTTGGTTTTGTGACTAATCAAAAGTATTTGAGGTTTCGCGCTGGGAAGAAGAATTATTACTGCCATCGTTTCGTGTATGAATGTTTCCAGGGATTGATCGAAGATGGTTCTGTTATCGATCACATTGATTCCAATGTTAAGAACAATTCTTTATCAGATCTGCAAGTTGTTACACAAAGCGAAAATTTGAAACGAGGAAAGACTGGACAATGTTCGAAAAAGCGAGACCTGTAAGATCTTTTAATACAACAAATAACGAGGAAATAGTATTTCAATAAATAGGTAAGGCTGGTAAGTATTTCGATATTTGTCAACCTTCTGTTCAACGCGTTGCAGAGGGAATTTGTCGATCTGCGATTTCAAAAAAGACCGGACAAAAAATTAAATTCGTTTATGCATAGACGTCCATTTTTCATATTAGAAGTATATAATTATTAGTAATATGAATTTTCAAAATATCAATGATGTAATAACCGAAATTTTAGTTTTGAAATCTCAGGGGATTTACATATAGGATAATTTAGACTGCGATCAAATTATGTCCGACTTCCAGGATATTGAATACGGCGCTAACAATAACAAATATTTACTACCCAAACAATATGCACTAATCAAACGAATTCAGAATTCTATCCGTGATTCCCTGTTATGCTGTGACGACATCAGTAAGTTTGTCCCGTTATTTACTATCGTGGAAAAAATAAGAAAAAAATTAGGGAAACAGTATGAAGTACAAAGAACAATTAATTCAAAAATCAGAAATGTAAGTTGTTAATTGAACGCAATGAAAAGCCCCCTTCGGATAATTGTTAGTAAAATCCATGGATGGTATCATAAGTGTTTTACCAGGAAGTTGTAAATTTTCATAGTAAAATATTTTTTTATTACTGAAATTTTCATAGTAAAATATTTTATTACCGAAATTTTCATAGTAAATATTTTTTTTTAGTCGTTATTGACTGATTTTGTCTATTTTCTGACTGATTTTGGTTATTTTTTGACTGGTTCAGTTGAAAATCTCTTTGAGATTTTACGGTCAAATGGTCGATTTTGCATGGGATGTCTAGTAGACTTTTTCACCTAAAATTATTTTTATGATGTTTTAGGTCAAAAACTGACAAAAATCGATCAAAAATGAACAAAAAACGACAAAAACGACCAAAAATGACCAAAAATGACTGTTGTTTTCAGTTGTAAATCTCAAAGAGATTTTACGGTCAAATGGTCGATTTCGCATGGGATTTCTCGTAGACTTTTTCACTGAAATCTTTGATTTCA
Source organism: Unio delphinus (assembly GCA_029339505.1). Classification (NCBI taxonomy): domain Eukaryota; kingdom Metazoa; phylum Mollusca; class Bivalvia; order Unionida; family Unionidae; genus Unio; species Unio delphinus. The sequence continues at coordinate 6,661,746 of JAQISU010000011.1, forward strand.
AGAATGACTTTGAGTAAAAAATCATAAAAAAATCACAAAAACTGACTGAAAACGACTAAAAAACGACTAAAAACGACTAAAAAACGATAAAAGCGACCAAAAATGACCAAAAATGACTGTTGTTTTCAGTTGAAAATCTCAGAGATTTTACGGTCAAATTGTCGATTTTGCATGGGATTTCTCGTAGACTTTTACCCGAAAATCGAAGATTTTCACTTGAAATCTCTGGAAAATCTCTTCGAGATTCAAATTGGAAAATTGTTTACGATTTGAATAATGGCAAATGAAGCATTAACGACCCGATTGGCTCGTGAGAGCCTTGTCGCGATCAAAAAATTTATACCAATCCGCGACTCTGTAAGGAATAAATTGCAAGCTAGACAGAGTTTACAAACGGATTTTGCTGTGGGATCTGAAGAATTCTTTAAACCGATAACCACAGCAACGAAGGGGGTAGAGCGTGCTATTTACGGAGATATTCCCGAAACTACGAGAAAACTTCTTATTGTTGAACTTGAAAAAATAGCAACAGGAACTGAACAAACAAAACAAGCTGTACAAAATCTCCACGGTGATATATCAGCTCAGCAGGAAATTGAACGATTAGGTGATATTGATGTTACTGAATTATGTAAACCACTTGAATCAAAAAGAATAGTAGATGATTTACGCGCGAGATTTAACGAGGGAGGGTTAGCAGCAATTGATAAGGCCGATCCAGCAAAAATTCCTGCGCTTGCTGTTACGACTTATGAAAACAGAAAAATATGTTGAAACCAGAACATCATAAATATGTTAGAAGTATAACTCATTGGGCTGATATATTCTACAAAATCAAAACTAACAAAAGTCAAGTTGACACAACAAGTGCATCATACATTGAATATATCAAGATGGTGGGTACAGTGCATAAACAATATGAAGAGTTTAAACAACAACAAAATCAGCAAAAATTGCAAAGAAAGCGACAGCAACCTTCAAAGAAAATATCTTTTTCACCTAAAAAACAAAAAGAACCTTCGCTTGGACCATCTGATCGAGATGATGATGATACTCTTGATTACTTACAAAGCACGGATTCAGAAAAACTGGATGCAGCAACTGGTTATAGTATCGGGAAGGGACTAAGAGATCCCAGTGGAATTTCAATTCAATGTTCTGGTAATGTTCTTCGTGATATAGCACGATTAGAAGTTCTCATCGGAGGGAAACGAGCTGGAAATAACTCACCGGAAATAATCAACGAAGCAGCTGATATCTGCAGGCGGTTATTTGCCGGCGGTATCATGAACATTGCAACATATCGAGATTTCATTGATGAGTTAGTGGAGGATTATCACAGCGACTAAGTCATCGGCGATGAATCACTGATTAGATAAATAGTATTTCGAAATTGCTAGCAATTGAAAACACTAGTGTTTTAATAATAAGAATGATCATACACTACAACCATGACAAACCAGGCAGCGTCTATGTAGTAAACTCGCGGTTTCCAGTTTATAGAACATACTATAGTGATGGTCTCGGTAATACAATTGCAGGGTTATTTGCAAGAATGCAAGAATGGCTCCAAAAGTGGCGCCGCTAGTAAAACAATTATCGATGAAAGCCATTGATGTTATTTGTGATAAAGGTATTAGTGCTGTTGGAGATCTTGCCGGGAAAGCGTTTTCAGCCGTGAAGGATAAATTAACAGCGCTAGTTCGGCGGCGAAAAACCGTTACAGCAGAGATGCCTGCGAGTGTTAGTAAAATTATAAATAACGCAGTAGATCAAAAACTAGCGTCGCTGGTGACTCCGTCATACACCAACGACCAAAGCAACATCGCAGATATGATAGCGGGAAGTGGCTTACACCCACGACGAAAACGCTAGCGTGAAAATCCGTAGGATTTTACGATTTAGACTTTGATAAATAGAATAAAATGTTTAAACGGTCACCTGATCCAGCGTTTGATATAGACGCCCCAGTTCGCAAGGATGATTCTGTACGCGATTATCAATATTACGCCTATCATGCAATAGACTCAAATAGTCGATCAAGAATTGAACTTCAAGTTCAAGATACCAGTAAATACTTTTTACCCGCTGAAGCGTTTATCGAAGTAGAAGGAGAACTTGTAACAGCTGCTGATACTCCTGCTGTACCATCACCGTATCCAGTTGGTACTCAAGTCGGGTTTGTCAATAATGGTATCATGGCGCTATTTGAGAGTGCAAGATACCTCATCGATGGAAAAGAAATTGAGTCGATAGAACGTGATGTTGATGTGGCCACAACAATAAAAGGGCTAGCAAGATATTCCGATGATTACACAAGATCTGCAGGTCCTTCTATGATGTTTGCAAAGGATGTTAAAAATACCGCTGGAGGAAATCAATTTGTTGTAAGACAACCAAGAAATCAGGCTAATACTGCCAATGTTGATGCTGAGAATATGATCATAAATGCTGATCCTAATTTCAATCTAGGAGCTGCAACACATATTAATGTTGGGAGGGGCGCGTAGATCATTTTCATGCGCGATTCCACTACATCATATATTTGGATTCTGTAGAAATGTTCGAAAAGTTATCTACGGGGCGAGCCATGCAGTAGCACTCGTGTGAAAGAGTGATGACAATGACGCAATTTGGAGGATTCCAGCAGATGCTGCAAATCCAGATGCTGATGCTGGTAAAGTTATTTTAACAAAACTATCATTGTGGATGCCAGTGTTGACTCCATCAATTACCGCAGAAGAACGATTACTATCATTTATGGACCAAGGAGGAAAATCATTACTAAGTTGGCTAATGGTAAGTACAGATGTTAAACAATCAAAAAAATTAACGGGTTATTTACGTGGAACCTAGCATCAAAATAAGGTGTTGATGCGCCATCTCATATATTTATTGCGTTACTGGATAACACACGAGTTGGCGATCAACGTTTCAGCCATATGATATTTGATCAATTAGGTGTTAAAGACGTCTCACTGAGAATAAACGGCCAGCAGGAACCATCTGAAGATGTACAACTTGATTACGGTCAAAATCAATTTGCTCGCGTGTATCATCGGTTGTTGTCGATTATGGCACGCGATCACAATGTCGATAATGGTCTGCAAATATCACAATTCGATTTTAAGAATTTATACCCGGTCTATTATTTTTCGTTGGAACATCTTGATTTAACAAGACAATCCGTCGTTGATATACATTTTAGAGCTAATGTGCTTCGTGGTGTTATTGCTAATTATAGAGCAGTTTCCGTCATTCTCAGCGACAAATCAATGCTACTTGAAGGTGTTGGCGGAAGAATGAGAGTGGTAGATGCACCAGTGGAAAATCTTTGATTGAAATCTCTTCGAGATTCAGAAAATCCTTATTGAAATCGTAAACGATTTTCTCGATATTTCCATTGAATCGCTTTGCGATTTAGAATTAATCTGTTATTGTATAATGCCATACAGTCATATCGGTGTTACATTGACCTCAGGTCAACTAAAGAAATTGCAATCAGAATCGGCTAAGCGATGTGGAACCACAATCACGTTGAAACACAATCAGATGACTGGCGGGGCGAATAAATTGTTGCTGACAACTCCTCAAGTGAAACACTTCAATGATGCTTTCAAAGATAAAAAGGCGTTCAGATCACTCACTCTGCGGCTGCTATCAAAAATATGATTAAAACCGGCGGCATATTCCCGTTGTTAGCTGCGATTCCGGCTTTGAATGCAGCTGCAGTCCCAGCGGCGGCGCTAGGAACCGTTGGGGCCGCGGAAATGATGGCACTAAAAAAGGCAACTGGGCAGGGTTATAAAAAAAGGGAAAGGGTTTAAGACTACCAGGAACTCCGTATTCATGGTACAGCAGGAGATCCGTTCCCGGATCAGGTCTGAGAATCCCAGGAACGGTTTACTAACTCGGGAGCCTATGGTTGTGGAATCTTCGATTCCTTTGTCCAATTTTGATTTACTCGATGCTGCTAAAAAATTGGCCATAAAAAACTTCAAGCAGCAGAGAGTCTGAACAGACCACACTTTTCAGACAAAAAATAGATTGAATCTTTAAAACAAAAAATAGAGCCTTCCAACGAAATCTCATGTTTTAACCCAAAAAAAATATGTCTCCATTTTAGCAAACGGACACTTTGCAATTTTTCAATTAATTTAGGTCGCAACGATGTGGTCATCAGACTCTCTGCTGCTACAAGTTAACAAAAATAAAAAAATAATTTCAACCAAATATTTGATCGAGTCTTTAGGACTTTACAAACAAAGTAATCGCTAACACCTCCTCTTGTAGATCAATTAATTTATTTGACTGGTCGGTGAGTCGGAAATTAATTCTCGTTAACGAATTATTATGGCATCGCATGTAGACAGGATTAATTGGGTTTTCAATAATTAGGAATCCTGGAGGAGCTGTTGATGCAAACGAATAAAGAATATATCCCTGCTGAGCTTGATTTGATTGCTCTAGATTAATTTGATAGCTTCCTTCAATTGCATCACATACTAAATTGAGCGCAATCACCGTTGAAATATTCACATTATGCGGGGCAATATGCCTACCGCCACCATCTGGATCATTATTATACCTGAGGAGGATAGCTGAATCTGGTTTTTTCAGCGCCTTGATATCGGTTTAACAATTCTTGCTAGTTCATCAGCGTTGTATTTGGGAGACTTTAAATTACGCAGATTGTCTTCTGTGATATTGTAATCGGTTAGGAATCGTTGTTTACTGTCACTGTTGTCATTAATTATTGTTTGAATAATTAGTTCATAGATATATTTCATGTCAGATATAAGTTGATTTATTATTTCAACGTGTTTTTGCGATTTTGTTTTCCGTAGTTGTTCTAGTTGTGTTTCATCTAATTGTTTAATTTCATTAAAATAACCACGGATGTCAGTTAGCGTAAATGAAATAGTAACAGATGAGTCGGCTGTTCTTTTAATGATAAAATCCCATTACAATGTGTCTTTGTTGGTAAATATAAATCTATCGGCGATTTTTCCTTTTCTTATATCAGATAAATTATCTCGATAACTGGGATTGATTTCATGATATGATTGTACGTCCGTGGTTAAGTCGGTGGCGGATTTTTCCGGTGGTTTTTCAGGCCATCCTAACACTGTTCTTAACGAGCTGTTATATATATCTACAATGTATCCCTCTGTGCTTATTTCGATCGACGACGAGAGCGTCGGTTCATGAAGATTAATAGCTATTTTTGATTCTTTTCCAGTGATTGATTTTATTCTACGCTGAATTTCAGCATCGATTTGCTCAATTTTGTACGACCCAGTTGGTAACGAAACAGTTTCCCACGCTGGAGTACCATCGGATTTATTCTTATACGAGAACGCCAGTGCGTTATTGGGTTGCTGACCGCCAAATGCAACAGATCTGATATTAGGCCAGCTATGATATACTCATAATTTTGCCAGCGCGATCTCATGCACTGGAATCGGATAAGGGAAGTTCACACTAAATTCAGGGTTTGTTGATGTTATTGATATCATGCTTGTTCGTATCGGGGTGGTATTCTCCGCGATTCGTTGAAGCAGTTCGAATAACATTATTGTTAACGCTGTCTTCAATTTCCAATTTCAACATCGTGGAGTTATACAACTGGGTAATCGCGGCAAATTCAATATCGGATATGAACGAATTATCTATCGACAGCGAGATCAACTCGGATAATTTCGAGTACGCGTAAAATACCACCCGGTACAGAGCTGTATAATCACTGAGATTTTTCTGAGAACACGATGATAACTTTTTAGTTATCGCAGTGGCGACTGCCGCAATTGTTGTTGCCGCGGAGATAGCGATTGGATCTGCAATCGGAGCCATCATGGTCACCGTTGACAAAATAACCCCGGCACTGGCCATCACACCGGACACCGAGTACACAGTTACATCGATGATTGTAATTCTTCTGCGGTACTTTTTTTATTTTTTCGCGATAACGCTCAGAAAGTGATTTCAATTTCGCGGAAAACTCTTTCACGGTATCATATCGATGCGATTGTGATACCGCTGACTCCGTCAACATGACTATTATCGGTTCAATTGATTTCATTGACATTGTTATTTTAAACCCGCTAGTGTTTTCAATTATTTATCATCTTCCGGATAGTAGACCAGGGATATGTCTACTTCACCTACAAATTCTAAACACCATGTTATTTCTTTTCTAATGGTGTTATCAGCCCCGACAATCTCAAATTCTTCTTCACCCCCGATAATTACTGTCGCGGTGCCACCAAAGTAGGTTTTACCGCTCACGATGATATCAAATTGCTTGTTAGAGATTAACGTCATCCTGTAGATACCATAGGGCCACTCCCCGATATTGACTTTCAATTTAGCATTAGAGTTTTTTTATCCAATCAAAGGTCCCATGATCGACCATATACACGATATTTTTAATGCTTCCGTGTGGATGCGGAATCTTTACTTTTTTAAAATCTTCTTTTAGTTTAAGAATATCATTGTAAATATTGAGATAACTTGTCTTGATTTCGTTAGTATTTATTGTCCTCACCGCCTCCTTGTTAAAAAAGAACGATATCAGAAGGTATTTAAATTCATTGAGAGTTTTTAGGTGAAGAATATCATTGTACATTTCGAGATAATTTGCCCCGACTTCGGTAGAAACCATCATCCTCCCATCCCTCTTGCTAAAAAGAATGAAATCAGAAGGCCTGTGATTCCAAGCCGTGCTTCGTTTTCAATATACCGGTTGATGTTAGAAAAATTTGTTGTGATATCTTGGAGGCTACTGCCCTCAAAGAACTTATTAACAATTTCGCTCACAATTTCGCTGGTGAGCTTTTGTTCGTCAATAGTTTTTTTAACTTCAGCGAGGGTTGGGCCTGTCAACGATGTGGTTTCAGACACAGGTGTTCTCCCCCAAAATTTATCCACGATGGTATTAAGTGTTGTTTGTTTCACAATAAACATATTAATATCTTTGAGAGTCATTGTAGATGTAGCTGGGACACCAAAGAAACTATTAGCGATGTAAGATTTTCTATTAGTTTAGAAATATCTGTATAAATATCGAGATAATTTGCCTTGATTTCATCTTCATTCATCATCCTCCCCGCGTTCTTGTTAAAAAAGAATAGCGATAGATAGTTTTTAATTTCAGCGAGAGTCATGCCAACCACAAGCGGGGTTCCAAAGAATTTATGTATGACATTTTTGCGAAAACTATTATAACCTCGTATATAATCATCCAGCTCACGGCCGCGGGTGGCAATCATGCTGTCGTGGGCGGTAGTCATGCTGTCGTGTGCGATAATCCTGTCGGTGATCGTAGACACAAGTTCACCTGGTTTAAGTTGTCCATTGTTGGAATACAGCGCAATAGAGTTTTCAGCGGCGTTGCGCTGCCGTATCAAAATGTCATTCACGCATATATTACTGCTTTTCAATTTACCCTGGCGATCTTGAAATACAACTATTTCGTTTGGGTCAACACTTGTTAAATTTAACGTCTCGGCGATTTCATCTTCAATTATTTTTTTTACATCCTTGATAGAATCCGCAGATGTTCTCGCGGTGGGTTTCGACATTGACAGAGATCGTCCCCAAATGTTAATCATTATTGTAAAGACTCTAGCATTTTTAATTTATTGATTCTCTAAAATTACCTTGTAATTTCCCACTCGTGTATTTATTTACAACCAGATCAGGTGGTTTCTGTGACGATGAAATCTCCGCGAGGACATTTAATACTTCACGGCCGCATATCGGTGGATCATTTAATTGTTGTGTTGGCAGCGTGGAATAAAAAATCGGAAACTCTTTGAGTTTCATCGAAGAATTTATATACCGCATAAACTCGCTTGGCGGAGCTAACCCATATGAATCAAAATAGACAATCCCACGCGGATCAATCGCGTATGCAACCCAGTGAGCTCCCGATCCGCTGCTGTTATCAAGATTGATGATACCGGTTTCAACGCGTTTAGGTTTTCTCGGTAATTGATCTCTCATAAACACCCCTCTGAAGTTTTTTATCGCTAGTTTTTTTAACAGCATCAATTAAATCAAAATTGGACATAGGGAGAATTGGGCTTTCAACTAATAAACCGTCCCTGGTAATCTCAGGCCGGATTCGTTCACGGATCTCCCGCTGTACCATGAATATGGTGTTCCTGGTAGTCTTAGACCCTTTCCCTTCTTTTATATCCTTTCCCAGTTGCCTTTTCCAACGCCATCCCTGCCGCGGTCCCAACGGCTCCCAACGCTGCCACCTTCGCCACTGCTGGGGCAGCCGCTGAAATCAATGCTGGTATTGCATCTAACAATGGAAATATACCACCTGATTTTATCATGTTGGCGACTGCGGCTTTTGAAAATACAATTTGAACCCCTCGCCGTTTCTTTAACGCATCATTGAAATGTTTTATTTGACGATCCGTCAGTGATATTTTATGTGTACCGCCGGACATCTGCGCTGGTTTCAACGTTATTGTTGTTCCACATTCTTTAGCGGATTTTGATCGCAATTTCTTGACTTGACCATCAGTCAGCTTGACACTAACAACACTATATGTCATTTTATTGTAAAACACATTTATGCTTTCAATTGATCTAATTGGAAACTCTTCAAGTTTCATTTACATATTTTCCACTGGTGCATCAACGATTCTCATTCGTCCACCAACACCTTCAAGTAGCATTGATTTGTCGCTGAGAATAACAACAACCGCTCTATAATCAACACCACCAGGGGCTATACGAGCTCGAAAATGTATGTCAACACCGGATTGCCTTATTAAATCAAGATGTTCCAGCTAAAAGTAATAAATCGGATATAGTTTTTTAAAATCAAGTTGCGATATTTGTAAACCAGTAGCAACATTTTGATCACGACCCATATATGACAGCATCCGATGATACACACGTGCTATATGGTTGTTTTCGTAATTAAGCTGTATATCCTCAGATGGTTCTTGTTGTCCGTTTATTCTCAGTGAAACCTCACTTACCCTTAACCGATCAAATATCATATGACTGTGTTCTTGGGAGCGTAATCGATTCCGATTCTGCAGCGCTATAAATATATGACGTGGAGCTGAAACGCCTTGTTTTGATGCCAAATGCCATGTAAATGTACCATTAACATTATCCTCTTTGGGATCAGTCGTTGTTGTTAGCCAACTTAGCAATGATTTACCGCCTGTGTCCATAAATGAGAGTAGTCGCTCTTCTGTGGTAATTGATGGGGTCATTACTGGCATCCACAATGCTAATTTAGTTAAAACAACTTTACCTTCAGCGGCACCAGTACGCCAAATTGCATCATTGTCATTGCCTTTTCGCACTAACGCGATTGTGTGTTTGGCTCCATAGATGACTTTTCTGACATTTCTGCAGAATCCAAATATGTGATGGAGTGGAATCGCACATGAAAAATATCGCTGCTGTTCGTGCAATGCTAATTTTCGTGTTTCAAATCCTAAATTGAAATTACCATTGACGCCTCCGAGAATGTCAAAATCAGCGCCTGGTCTGGCTCGACGTTCTGGATTAGCCATTTCTTGTTGATTAGCAACTGAAGTGTCTTGCGGTGTTAACACTTTAATGTATTGAAGGTGGTCAGCGTTATCAGTAGTATCCTTTGCAAACATCATAGACGGACCTGCCGATCTTGTATAATCATCGGAGTATCTTGCTAGCCCGATTATTGTTGTTGCAATATCAACTTCACGGTCTATTGATTCAATTTCTTTTCCATCAATGAGATATCTTGCACTTTCAAATAACGCCATTATGCCATTATTAACAAAACCAACTCGGATATTTGGATCATTTGCATATGGGGTATCAGATGCAACATTTGTTACGAGTTTTCCTTCAACTTCGATAAATGCTTCACATGGCAAAAAGTATTTACTGGTATCTTGAACTTGAAGTTCAATTCGCGAACGTAGGTCGGGTTGTATTGCATGATAGGAATAGTATTGATAATCGCGGACGGAATCATCTTTGCCCACTTGGGCTTCCATATCAAGTGCGGGATCAGCTCTTCGTTTAAACATTTATAACATTACTAGCGTTTTCAATTGTGAAACTCTTTGTAATCATCGTCGTTTTCGTTTTCGTTTCAAACCACTTCCTGCTATCGCGTTCATGATAGCGCTATCTGTTACCTGTGAAGCTGTCAATGGCGACGGAGTCACCGAAGCAGCCAACGACGCTAGTTTTTCTTCCACTGCGCTATTTATTGCTTTGCTGATTTTTGCAGGCATCACTGTAGTTGATGGCAGCACCGTTGGTTTCTTTCGCACCAATGATGCTATTTTATATTTCGCGGCAGAAAATGCCTTTCCGGCAAGGTTTCCAACAGCGCTGATTCCCTTATCACGAATAATATCAATGGCCTTCATTGATAATTGTTTAGCTAACGGCGCCACTTTTGGGGCCATTCTTGTAAATAACCCCGCAATGGTATTGCCGAAACCATCTCCGTAATATGCTCTATAAACAGGCAATCGTGAGTTCACCACGTAGACACTTACGGGTTTATCATGGTTGTAATGTATAATCATCTTGTTATAAAACTAGTAGTTTTTTAATTAGTGATCAATCGCTGTAATAACCATGGGCGTCTCTGTGATTTTCAACTAATTCAGCAATGAGTTCTCGATATACATTAATGTCCATGATATCGCCGGCAAATAATCGTCTACAGATATCAGCTGCTTCATTAATTATCTCGACGAAGTTGTTTCCGGCTCGCTTCCCTCCGATGAGAACCTCTAACCGTGATATATCACTGAGGATGTTACCAGGACAAGTAACGCTAGTGTTTTCAACTATGCCGCTGCCTAAATACCAATCTCCAGTTGACTCCTCTTTACCAAAAAATCCAGTTGGATACTCTTTATTTACTCTACTCAATACTTCGTCTTTAAAACTCTCAAAATCATTGCGGTTACTTTCTGTGATTCTAAATCTATCACTGTTTGCCAGGTATACTTTTTTTTTTATCCAATTCTCGTTGTTTTCTATATACCCTTTATACCCTTCGTTTACAGCTATTCCTCTTTGATCGAGTGAAAAATTCCGCACGGTAAAGTTAATTAAATTATTGTCATCTTTAAAATTTTTAATTTTATTTTATGCATCGTATGTAAATATTCTTTGCGGTGAATACATTTTTTCTATAGTAACGTCTCCTTCCTCTTCTTCCGGTTTTCTTGCAGTAGCACCTAGTTCTTCTAGTACGCGCTCTTTTTTTTTGTTGTTGCCGTGAAGTAGTTACTATATCTACTGGAAGTGTTTCTAAAGACTTTTTTGTTTGTTCGGTCTCTGCTGCAATTTTTTCAAGCACACCAAGAACAGACACTTCTCGTCGCTTGTCTTCCTCAGGAATATCCCCAAATATTGCTCGTTCAGTTCCTGTTTTCACATCGCTGGTCGCCTTAGTTACCGGGGCGAACAGTTGTTCACTTGACACAGAAAAGTCAGTCTGCGCTTGTTGTCGTTGTTGAAGTTTCTCACGAAGTCTTTCTCGAACCGGTATAAACTTTTTAATTGCTGCTAGCCGCTCTCGGACTAATTTAGTTGTAAGAGATTCACCTACCATATAGTGTTTGTGAACTGAGTTTTCAAATGTGAAACTATCACAATTAAAAGCTGAGTTATTAAATAATGTACCATCAAGCTAACGTATCCATCTCCGACAAGGTTAAACTGTACGACGCTATCCGCGAGTGTTTCAGAAACAACCAGATCATCCAGTACGCACATAACTGCATGAGCAAGCACAAACTGCTGAGTATCCTTTCTGGAGAAAATCCTATGTGAGTGTTACAAAAAACGCAAAAAAATTACTGAAGGTTTATTTTTTTTTTAGTAACGCTCACGTGGTTAGGATACTGGTTTTTCCTCGTTTAATATTTTCCTAATATTACGAACCTTAGAACTAATTTCAGCTCGTTTTTGATACTCTTGGCCGAGCTTTTGACGTATTGCTTCAACGGTGCTAAATAGCGTTATAAATACATCAATATCGTTACCGTACAAACAAGCATAGATGGACTTTTGAATTCTTTTCACGAGTCTGTACATCTTAGGTAAAACATAACGACCCTTACTAGACTGATACTCAATGTCTTCATATTCCGAGGCAATCCTGTCACAGTCGAGATCTTTAGATAATATTATCCCTCGTTTCAGATGTATACGAATTTTACTTTATGACCATTTTTTTCGACAGAGTTAATTTAGTAATATTTTCTGCAACAAATCGTATTGAAGACCTACAAATGTCAAAGTATCTACTAGCTTTATTTATTGATTAAAATATTTTCTCCTCTTTGGTTTCTAAATCAAACGATTTGACCCCCCTAGGGCGTTTTGAGTGCCTACCAGCGTTGCTTTTTAAAAGGTTATCGCGCTGCGAGATGGATTGAAGATTCCCAAGACAATTATCAGTCTTCACACCATTTATGTGATCAATCACAAATCCGTCTTCGATTAATCCGTAAAATGCTTCATAGATGGCTCTGTGACAGAGATATTTCTTCTTCCCGGCTGTAAACATCAAGTATCCCATATTATTTACCCATCCAACCGTTTTTCTTAGTCTGCGGTGCCTGACAACACCATCACTGGAGGCTTCGTAATTAACAAGCACTGGATGAGGTCTGAAATCTTGGCTCGTTTGTATAATAATACTATTTGTCTAATTTATATCTGCTTTAATTATAAATCTCTGGATATAATCTTGAGGGGTTTTGATGATTTTGTCATCGTTGGGGTCAATGACTGCATTTTTTATTCGTTTGTCATAATAGCATTTTAGTTCCCTGTATCGTTTGCCGCCGCAACTGAGACATAATTGTGATTTTCCCCTTACCCCAGACCCACATTGGTGGCATGGGAGTGGACGGAAAGAACCGTTGCGAATGCTTTGTAAATGATACCCACAGAATTCGCTTCTGCATGGTTTTTTACACGGGGTTGTTGATCCAATCATTAGCCACTTGCAGTGATTCATTATACTATATTTTTCTATTTAAATGCTTGTTTTAATTATAACATGGAGGAGTTCAAGAGATTATCGAAAATTAAGCCTTGGAAAAATGCTAAATTCAATCTCGATAAGGAGTTTAAGAGATTATCGAAAATTACTCCTTGGAAAAATGCTAACTTCAATCTCGAAAGAGTCTCTGATACACCAAAATGTCTAATCGGTGATAGAACTATAGTGGGTAAAATCAGGGAGTGTTTTAATGAATTCTACCGAGACGGTGCAGCATACTGTTTGTCGACATTTTGAATTATTGATGAAGATGTCAATGTACCCAACATCGATGCTACTATGAACGATGAAAGAGCAGCTGAGATAATTTCACACCTTGGCTGGAAATCCAAGGGTAAATTGCAAATCAATTCCCAACAGAAGTATTTTTTCAGAATAAAATTCATTATCGAAGTTGAAGGCAAATGGATTGTCAGGGATAAATTTGAACCAATCCTCAAGGATAAAAAACTGTCATTGTAAGTAGAGATTCCAAACCAGTAATTGTAACTGGAATTGACAAACCATACTACGAAAGATCTTATCCCGTAACAGCAATTGTTTATGGGATATATCCGTTAAATGATAAACCCGATATTGCAAAACTAGCTCCTATGACATATTCTAGTTCACTGAATTGTGTAGCAACACGGGTAATGGAACACTTCACAAATGCATCCCGAGGAAATTAACTAACTGATCTGCGACGTAGGAAAATAACCGAATGGGAACTGACAGTGAAACAGCACGGTGCAAAGATTTCTGATATAGCTAAATTAGAAGCATCATTAAAATTCCCAATATCAGTAACGACAATAACCGGAGAAGTATTATACGAACCGAAATATCAATCGCGAGGAGCTCCAATTAAAGTTATTGATCATAACAAACACGTGTGGACGGCTGCAGTAACAATATTTCCACGAGATAGAACCGTGAGATATATCCCCAAGGAGTTCGTCGGGGATGTTTTTTATAATGAGAAATTATTCGATGCTATTCACACGCTGTGTAAGGATGATCCTGTGTCAGTGTGGTTACTTAGAAGTGATGAAGATCCTGAAATAGGATTTGATCAATTTGTAAGACCAAATGGTGAATTATATCGCGTTGAAGAATTAAATAACAGAATGAGAAAAATCGCTAATGATTTTTCACCAGAGAGTTCCCATGAAAAACTATTAACGGATAGTTTTACTATTCCATCAGTGGTAGCTCACTTTGCAAGAGAAAAAAACTCATGGCGTCCAACACAAAGTGATTTTCTCGAGGACTTTAAATTGAGTTGCATCGAATTTGGTCATGGACGACTGTGGAATACAAAATACCATCGTGGCGGTATGATTTCAATTGATATATCCGCGTGTTATCCTGGAAGTTTCCTCGGGTATGGAGAATGTAGTAAGTATTTTAAACGATTTGGACACTCCACGCATGAAATGACTCGTGTTGCAATTAATGGTCCATTGCCTGATTTTGATTTAACTGGATTCGCTCGTGTGATATCATTCGAATTCGCTACAGGGTTACATCCGTGTAGTTATGTTTGGCTTGGTAGACATATATCTGAAAAGGCCTGGATGCCAATAGTGTTACTACGATATATGATTGATTGTGGTATGCTAATATCACTGATTGTTTCCGAAGCTATTATATGCTATCTAGTTCAGAAAGAAGTTTGGCTACCACAACCCGATCTAAATCGTATAATTAACGAACAGCGAAAACAGTTTCCAGTTTCAATGAAGAACAAATCATGAATTGGTCTAAGAAGTTATTTGAAATTAAAAAAAAACAAGCAAAAGATTTTGGACGAAGAATAATCGGTAAATTTACCCAGGGTGGAAGATACGACAATGCAAAATATTCTTCGCGGTTGATCATAGACATCGCTGAATACGATTTTATTGTAACGGATTTAACGAAACAGGGAAAACTTGTAAATCGTAAAGACGCTTTCCTATCCGATGGAAGACGATTAGGTACAATTGTTACCTATTGTGATGGATATATTAAACAATATACGCATTTGAGAAGTTCTATGCTAGCTTATGCTTCTATCAATTTATTTTCGATGATAAAGAGATTTCCTAATACCGCAGTTAGAGTAGCCACTTATTCTATGTATATCCACGAGAAATACAGATCAGCAGTGGCTGAATTCACATCCCCGGAGGAAGCGTGGGGGTGTTGGAGATTTAAAAAGGAGACGCTACACGAGTATTGTGAATCGGCAGATGTTACCATGGACGATAAATACTTGAAAAGCAACCAATTATCAGAATTTTCTAATGCACCACCGATATCTGATCCAATATGTAGATACAAGACAGTTTATTTAAACGGTTGTGGTGGGTCAGGAAAGACAACACGAGTAATTAATTTATTTAATAATAAAATCAACATGAATGTGTTAACGCCAACTCACAAACTTGCCAGAGACATAAAACAACGAGATGTAAAAAATTCTGGTACTTATCACAGCTTCTTCCGATGGAGAGGTGATAAATGGACCCCTGAAAGAATGGGACAGAAATTTATTCCACCGGTGATATTATGGGATGAAATATGCACGGTACCGTTATAAGTATTAAAAACATTTCTTGAATGGTTGTCAACGAAAAATACAAAAATTATAATGTGCGGCGATCAAGGCCAACCACCACCATTTGTCGGTGAACCTCCTCATGAATGGATAAAATCATACGTTGATTATTACGAAGAGATGAATGATGACATTAAATGATTAGATGAAATATTACGCGAGTTTAAACAACTAATCAGATTACAACCGGATAGAATCCAATGTGAAATAATGCGTGAAATAATTTCAGAAACTCCCATGAATGATTTTTGGGAAACGTGGAGACCAAACGATTTGATAATCGCAAGTAGAAAAATAGTCAGAGATAAACTTCAGATGAAATTATTTGAATTGCATAAAGAAAAATTTCCAACACTTCCAGTACCGCTCTGTTATAGACCTTCGGATACACGAAAGCAGAATATCGACGTTGACATTCCTGGACGACGTGAAAAGCAGAATTTAGTGTTAAATGATATTGTGCTGGTTGATATCAGCGTCGTAGAAGATGCATTGCATGCTGATAAATCCCCATGGACGTTAGGTTATGCAGCAACAATACACTCTTCACAGGGATTAACTATCACAGACACAATTATTTTGATAGTAGATAATCGCATTGAGTGGTCAAATTTAGTTTATCTCGCAGTATCCAGAGTACGAAGTATAAATCAACTCCAAAGAATCGTTTTAGATGATGATGACACTACAATAAGTGATATTGTCAGCGTTGATAGAGTCAAGGACATAATCAGAAAAAAACTCTCTGGTTATAAACAACAGGATAAAAAAAATAATAGAAAATTTGACATTGATGCTGAATTAATAATTTCGCTGAAGCAACAACAGAATAATCACTGCGCGAGTTGCAATTGTATAATGCGTTGGAGTTGGTCGGATAAAGATCCTCGCCAATTTACCGTAGACAGAAGGAATAGCAGCATTGGTCATACTAGAGATAACGTTATGCTGACTTGTCTTGAGTGCAACAGACTAAGAGGTGCTAGTTAAGACCACGCGGTGGTAATTGAGTATCCTCGGGAATTACCTGTAGTTGTTGTCGAGTAAATCCTCGCTGAGGGGCAGTTGAATCTAGTTTATAGATAGCTGGTCTACCAGTTGATCGTGTTATACTAGATATTTTATGTACGGTGACACTCCAAATAGGATCAGTAGCTCTTTTTTTTGCCACCCTCAAGCTCTCCTGGTTCGAATAAAGACCTTACAGTGACATTACTACCAAGAATTTGTTCTCGGAAATCTTTTTGTGGTTGTACGGGTATATACTTCTTTTTAATAGCGTTGCTAAGTTTCATGTTGATTGTTCTAGTAATCTCATTATTGATTGCGGTAACTACACCTGGTAATCTCTTAACCCATTCACGGGATCTTTTATCCTGAATAACCTCCCTCGCGTATTGATATCCAAATAACCGCTCAGCAAGTGTCCGATTAAATCGTTCAACAATTGCCTGATCGCGATGTAACGCAGTATGTCCTCGTCGTAACGTGGTATTATGATGTTTCATCGTTGTTAAAACAGCACCTTGAAATTCCTTGCCAGGATCGACTTGTAACAGATTTGGCCAGCGTAGTGGGCCTCGTCGATAAATCTTTTCAAATGCAGAAGCAACTTCAGGTGATGATTTTGTTTTGATCGGTTCTGCTTATTTGTATCGACTCGCAACGTCAACTACGGTTAGCGCGTATTTGTAACCGTTGTCATGTGGTAAAAACAATAAATCAGCTTGATGAACTTCATTGGGTACAATAACATCAAAATGCGAGAAATTGATTTGTTTAGGCGGTGGTAGATAAATTTGCCATAGTGCCTGTTTGGATAACCAATTAGCCGCAGTAGCCTTTTTCACTTTTGCGCAGCTCGCGAATTTATTGATTGCTGCCTTGCCTCTCCAGTATCCTCTTGGGGAATAATAAATTGATTCCATATTATTAATTACCGGCACCTAACATCAATTTACCTTTCATAGCCGATTTTATCAAAAATGAAGCTAATTTTTCTTTGAAGGATTTATCATGAATAGCATTTAACGCATGAATTAATTTCACATCTGCTAGATGCCTGTGTTGCAGATTATTGCTTTTATAAGCAACATCATGAAGGTGACAGCCTTATCAATGGCGTTTATTGGTTCTTCACCACATCGAGGTTGGTTTTGATCATCAAGTCTGATATCAAGTCTGGTTCCCGGTCCACAGTAGCTATACCTTGGAAGGTGCTTATCTCCGGGGTATTTTGCCCATGGGGTTCCAGGGAGTTTTGCCAATTTGGCTGTGATATCACCCCCTCGTTTTTTTTAAAATCTTCATTTCCTGCAGATCTCATAGACACAAATCTAAATTTCTTTGTACCACATTGCACGCATTTGCCAGAAAGCGCTGATCGGTTATTTTTAGTTGTAATCTTCGTCAAGTCATCTGTGCCAGTACGCGTTTTACACTTCACACAATATAGATCCATAATATATGTATAGAAATATGGATATAATTGATTTTTCAGCGACTAAAGCAAGAGAACCGGTTAAGCATCATGCAGCGCTACCAAACTCTATCCGGATGATTATAATCGGGCCATCTGGATCCGGTAAAACGCAAATGTTGCTCAATTTAATAATGAGATGGATGAAGTGGGATAAGTTGTATTTAATTGCCCCTAGCGTAGATGATCAACGATGTTATGAAGTGTTAAAGGATTTTAACGAGAATGCATCAGAAATTAAAGGTGAGAACGCCATTGATTTTATAACCGATATTGACGAGGCACCATCCGTGAATGACCTTGATGGGAGCATTAACAATTTAGTCGTATACGATGATGTAATGTTGGATAAACAAACAAACCCAGCTAGAATATTTTCCCGAGGCAGGCATAAAAACACCGACGTGATATATGTCACTCGACGATACACTCAGATTCCAAAAGTGATCAGAGATAACTGCAATATTCTTGCTGTATTCAACGGAGTTGATACTCATACTCTTAGAAATATTTGGCAGACATGGTGTTCCGATATGGACTTCAATCAATTAAAAAATTTCTTTAGTAACGCTCAGTCAACCCCGTACGGATTTGCAACAATAAATTTACATGATCCTCGGACACGATATCGTATCGGACTGGATCAAATATTCGGTTAAAATCATTTATTATTTTTGCTAACCAGAACTGAAAGTTTTAGCAGCAGAGAGGGTGAACGACAACAAGTTGCGACGTTTTATGGTTAAGCAACGAAAACGCGAATAGAGTATCACACGCGCAAATTCATGTTTTGAGCAAGAAATCAAGGAAGGCTCTATTTGCCAAATGGAGACTTTATTTTTTTTTTTGGTTAAAACATGAGATTTCGCAGGAAGGCTCTATTTGCCGTTTTGACGGTTTAAATCGATTTTGTCACAAAAATTGTAGGGTTCGCCCTCTCTGCTGCTTTTCAGAGGTATCTTTATGAAATATCAGTTACCGGCACAACCAAACAGCGTTGAAACCGGTATTATTAATCTCGATAACAGCACCGGACCTGGAACTCACTGGGGTGCATACGCGATTGATCCACGTGGGATTGTTTTTTTCGATTCATATGGATTAGCACCGCCGAAGGAATTTATGCGTTATATAAACCGCTTAAAGACTTTTCCAAAAATCAAAGATTTTCCAATGAAGACTTGTTATTCTACGCTACCAACACAACAAATGAATGACCCACCAATATGCGGCAGCCAAGTATTAAATGTCCTTGATGCTATTTCAACATCTGGAAAACCACCGCATGTTGTCGTAAATGAATACACTAGTAATCACTGGAAATCGAATAGATTTTAGAGAGAGATGTATAAAATAACATGATTGATATTTGGGGGAAATCTTTATCAACGCTGAATAAACTCGAACCCGATGGTACTGCAACCGGTGATATAAAGAGAATAATCGAAGATGAAATAGCTGAGACCTAGAACTTAACAAGTGTAGACCCCGGGGAAATAGTTGTATTTCAAGATAGTCAGGGTAAATTGAAAACTATTAATGTGTCGTTGGATGATATTTTAGTTAAACAACGAAACGCAATCGAGGATACTATCTCGTTATTTTCCGATCAGGGTAAACTCAAACCGGGTGTACTTATTTCGACGATTACAGATAGATTAAAAACTCTCAACGATGAGTTAAAAAATTCTATGTTGGAACTAGCAACACTTCAATCTAGAATTGAAGATAACGGAAAACAGTTTTCAAATTTTCGTAGAAACATCGTAGATAAATTTATTGGAACCACGTTGGATAAAATTGAAGTAAAACTCCCTGATATTAAAAATCCCATCGATGAGACGAAAAACTTCATCGAAGCAATCAAAGATGATTTTCCGAGGATGATAACAATCATTGAAAAAACAAAAATTCCTCATAAGAAAACCAACAACGTAGTATACACGATCCAACACGGATCATTTGCGTGGACTCCTACAGACAACAAATTAGATATCACTGCAACCATTAAAGGTATTTATCGATTAACACTAGTAACACCTACTCAATTTATTATATCATCGTTGAGTTCATCTGGGGCCAACAATACGATATCAACGATCATCGACAAGGATACAACCGAACAAATCACAATAAGACCCACTGATGATAATTTGATTCGGGCTCCAGTAACATGGTATGTGGAATTCGTAGCGGATTTGAGTAAATAACAGTTTCAATTGAAATCTTTTATAATAAATAAAATTTCATCACTGTTGACTTCGTCATCAACGGTACCTTCGGTATCTCAATATCGCTATGATCAGGCTAGAAAGTTTCAGACTAAGCTCAAAGCGTTCACTGAAGAGTATGCAATGAAAATTAAAAAATACCAACGAAGAATCAACGCAGTTTACGTTACCGTGTACTCTGTGAGTGGTGTAATCACCTGAGCCGGAATTATACTCTCCTCGATGACAATGATTGCTCCGATAGCTGTTCCAATTTGTATATCAGCGGCAACAACAATCGCGGGAATAATTTCGATAATAACAACAAAATATCATCATGCAGCCAACGCAAACTGCAAGACTACATAATTAAATTTCATGTTGTATCAACCGCGTACTCGCAATTGTCCTCGTTGATATCGTCGTCGCTCGATGATACATTTATATCAGATAGTGTGTTCTCAGCGATGCTAGATATTTATGATTCCGCGATGTCAAAATTAGAAATACAACATGAATATAATAACAATGACAACACCGCAGGAATTACTTCAACGAATAGTGGAGAACACAAACCCGAAAACCAGCATGATCTCAATAACATCAACGATATCAGATAGTGAGTTCTCAGTGATGGTAAGTATTTATGATTCCGCGATGTCAAAATAAGAAATACATCATGAGTATAATAACAATGACAACACCGCAGGAATTACTTCAACGAATAGTGGAGAACACAAACCCAGTACAAACAAGCATGATCTCAATAACATCAACGAATCCAGAATTCAGTGTGAATTTCCCTATTCCGATTCCCGTGAAGGAGATAGCGCTAGCAAAACTACGAGTGTATCACAGTTGACCTAATAATAGGTCGGTAGCATTTGTCGGTCAACAACCGAATAACAGCTTAGTATTTACGAGTAAGAATCGCGAAGACGGGACTCCAGACTTGAACTTTGTTTCAATACCAACCGGATCATACCAAATCGAACAAATCAATGCTGAATTCCAGCGTAGAATAAAATCAATTACTGGAACAGAATCAAAAATCGCTATAACGGTTCATGAGCCGACGCTATCATCCGCGATTGAGATAAACTCGCCAAGTTATGTCGTAGATATTTATCAGAGTTCTATTAGAACCGTACTAGGATGGCCTGAATTACCACCTCGGGGACAAACCGTTAATTGTCCACCTGAACCACAAAAATCTGATTATATCACCGACAGGATAAAACCTGATAATCCAGTAATCCAGCTATAGCGGTTACACCAAATTGAATTTTTTTTTACTGGAATAATAGAAAATCGCGGTATTAGATATTACAGAACTCGACAGGATAAAATCACTGAAAATTGCACAGCGTTAAATAACGATTTTTCACTGTTGTTAATATCTCTTAAATCCGGTACTCTCACCCGAGATGAATTTATCAGCGTCATAGAAACATATAACAAAATCATCAATGGCATGGATATATTTCATTTGCAAATCATTCAAGAGTTATTAGGTGACGATAATCTTAAAACAAGAACAGAATTTGCAACGAAGTATAGCATACGCGTAGAAGATATTCCAACATTCAAACTACACGGATATAATATATCAGAACTACAAAATCTCTCAATGATGCCATCGATGAAGGTTTCAAAAAAATCCATGACGCATGGAAAAAAATTAACAAAACCACAACCACAAACAACTATCCTGACACATAATAATGACCCAGACGGCGGTGGTAGGCATATCGCGCCGCTCAACGTGAATATATCCTCGGTGATTGCGCTCAATTCAGTATGTGATGTTATCGAACGAAGCTATCAAATAAATCTCAAACGATCAAATCAAGCTCAACAAGGATATATTCTATATTCATTTGCACCAACAACTCCTCCAAGATTTCTAATTATTGAGTCTCCGGTTAATCCAGTCTATATGCGATGTCATAATAAATCAACTTCAATCTCACTGACCAGTCTAATAATCTGATTGATCTACAAGGTGAGGTTCTACAAATTAGTATGTTTGTGAAGTCGTGAAAATTCTTCGAATTTCAACAATGATTTTCATTGTGAAAATCGTTTACGATTTCAAGAATTGTTAACCCATAGCAGCAGATGCGGCGACAATGGCGTCTTTGAGGAATTTGCCTCGTCGACGCTTTTTTTTAGGCTCCATTGGCAAGGTACTTAAACCCAAGAGGTTTTGAGAATCCCCTAATTTGACAAATAGGGCTTTAAAATCGTTAAGGCTCTATTTGGCAAATGGAGACTTAAAAAATGTTTCGCTTAAAATCTACCCCAATTAGAGAAGTCCGATTTGCCCCCTCTGCTGATAAGGAATATATACAAATTATCTCTACAGTCCTAACGCTTTAACGAACCCGAAAAGTTAGCCTACGGCTAAATGATTACGTGCATTGAGTTTGTACTCTCCGTCATCAGTATACTCGGCTACCAGTAACACTGGCCAAACAAGCCGTCAGTATTGGTTAAATCAACCAATCAGCGCCCACCAATCTCGGTCAGCAACGCCAAACTCTATGACTGCTATGGATCTGCCTTACAGCACATATGGTAAACTTCTATTATTAGCTCGGCAACTGATAACCACGTCGACTCTGATCACTATCTTCACTGTTCTCTCTGGTCAGCTGAAAATATATCTAACGGCGTGTTCTGTGCATGACACGGGCATTTATGATGGAACGTAATGACGTTACATACGGTAAGCTATACAGATGATATTATCGGTACAATACTTACAAAACAATAAACAAGTTCAGAAGTGAACTGAACCGTGCCCGATAAGAATCCTACAGTACTAAACGAGCAGCAGAGAGGGTGAACAGACTAAATCGAAACGTTACCCGTTTTAATTACCAAATCGACTAATGGTGACTAACATAGAAATCAGTTCAATGACTACACCTAGATTGACCCAAACCAATGTTGTAGTCGACCCCCTCTGCTGCTCTCTCCATGTGTTAAATTGTCAATCTGAGGATAAAAAAAATCTTGTATATAAATCAAACAAAATGAATCATTCAGACGAACGATCAATCTGAGACCTTTTTGAATTTGAGTAATATTCTTCGTCGGTTGTAGGGGTTTCTTTTCTAGGTATCAATACCCCTTCCTCGATCCTACGACGGTAATATGCCATCAAAGTTCTGTATTTATCTCCACCACATTCATTACAAATCCGATATTTTCCTCGAACGCCAGCATTGCATCCAACACAATGTTGAAGACCAGCATGTGGATTTTTTGATAGGATATATTTGTTTCTTGCAGTATTCTCCACGACATCTTTTATCACATTTATCTGTGCTTCCTTGACGCAGCCATGTACAATTTTTCATATATCAAATAGTATCTATTTAATTTAGTTAGAGGATATCGTTATTTTGTCAATCTGCTGGTACAAATTAGCCAAATATTTGATCGATACCTACACGATATCTTGTCCTGGGATCATGCAAATTTATTGTTATAAAACCATACGGTGTTGCTTGCGCACGTGAAAAGAAATTTCTGAATCTATTTATATCCATATCCCCGCTACACCAGGTCTGATGAATATTTCTTAGCGTATTTGTATCAATTCCATTAAATACAGCTAAAATATTACAATTATCTTTGATTACTTTCGGAATTTGTGTATACCGCTGAGATACGTAAATAACATCATTATTTTTATGTCTTCCTCCAGAAAATATTCTTGCCGGTTTTTAATTATTTTTCTAGCATTACATCATCATACACAACTAAATTATTAAGGAATCCATCAAGATCACCGACAGATGTTGCTTCATCAATATCGGTTATAAAATCAATAATATCATCACCGCTCAGCAATCGTGTGTTTTCATTAAATTTCTTAAGTACTTCGTAGCATCTCTGATCATCTACAGATGGTGCAGCTAAATACAATTTATTCCATTTCAACCATCTCACTATCAAATTAAGTAATAATTGTGTTTTACCAGATCCAGACGGGCCTATTAGTATCATTCTGAACGAATTTGGTAACGCTGAATGATGATTTACCTGCTCTCGTGTTCTTGTCGCTGAAAAATCAATTACATCCATGGTATAATATTATATCATGGATTTATATTGTTTACGCTGTAAAGCTAAAACTCCAACTACTGATTTATCTACGGTTACAACAAAAACTAAATAATAGCATACAGTGGAAAATGTTCCGTATGTGGAAGAAAGAAATTTTCCTTTTTAACCGGTGGTGACATTGCAACATTAATGTCAAAATTTCCAAGAACTCCGTGGGCTAAATATCTCGGAGAAATACATCTTCCAGGATATAATTACTGCGGTCCTGGCACTCGACTTGATATCAGACTTGATGAACAAAATCAACCAAAATCCGGTGAATATCCGGTAAATGCAATCGATAAAGCGTGTCACGTTCATGATGTAGCTTATAAAAGTAAAGACCTAGAACAACGACATATCGCAGATGTGAAATTGATTCATGCATTGAATTCCATAAAAAAATAAAAATCTCAAGGAAGGATTAGCCAATTGGTTAGTACAATCTGCGATGAAAACCAAATTAGCAATAGGTGCTGGGTAAATAATTATAATGGAAAAATGTATCATAGCCCAAGAGGATAATGGAAAGGTAGAGCAGCAATCGATAAACTCGCTTCTCGAGGATACACAATTATCACCACATTCACTTAACTAGCACCTCTACGCCCATTACATTCAGGACAAGTTAACATCATATTATCACGTGTATGACTAAGACTGTTATCTTTTCTATCTACGGTAAATTGTCTAGGATTTTTACTCGAGTATTGCCACAGCATTATACAATTACAGCTTCCACAGTGATTATCCTGTTGTTGTTTCAATGTTATGGTAAATTGCACGTCAAGGTCGAAGTCGCGTTTATTCTTTTTTCTATCACACTGTTTATAGCTATCTAATTTTATTTCTTACAATATCATTGTCAACATTGCCAGTGTTTCTGACACATCCACGACAATGCTACGTAGCTGAGATATTTTCCAGACGCGAGACACCGCAAGATAAACTAAATTCGACCACTCGATATGATCGTCCACAATCCAGACAACTGTATCAGAAATAGTTAATCCTTGAGACGAATGTATTGACATTGCGTTTCCTAGCGTCCAATCCGATAAAGCGCTATCAACAACAATCACATCGACTAAAACAATATCATTCAACACGAGATTTTTTTTCTCCGTCTGTCCTGGTATGTCTACGAGAATATTCTCTTGTCGCGTATCTGCTGGGCGAAAACATAATGGTACCGGCAACTCTGCGAATCTTTCTTTATGTAGCAGAAATAATGTTTGTTGAAGTGTGTCACGAACTAGCTTTCTGCTTGCAACTATCAGATCATTTGGTCTCACGTATCCCAAAAATCGTTCAAAGAGGTTTCTGAAATTATATTACCCATAACTTCACATTGAATTTTATTCGGCTATAATCTGATTATTTTTTTAAAATTCGCTCAATGTTGAATCAAGTGCTCTATGATCGTCAGTTATCTTTTCGTAATAGTCAACGGATCTTTTTAGCCATTCGTGTGGAGACGGTCCAACAAAAGGTGGTGGTTGACCATGATCGCCACACATTATTACGGCAGTGTTTTTCGTCAACAACCAATCTAGAAATCTTTTTAGATTTTCCAGCGATACAGTACATATTTCATCCCAAACTATGTTCTTCGGAATATATTTATATCCCATTCGCTCAGGAGTCCATGCGTCTCCGCTCCATCGGAAAAAAGCTGTGATAAGTACATGACTGTGTTCCTCGTTGGGTCATTTCTCGCGCAAGTCTGTGTGTAGGTGTCAAAACGATCGGATTCATCTTCAGAACTAAACAACCATGCGGATACAGAATCGTTTTTACTTATTTCGTTAAGATAGTCAAACATATCACCGTTATAGAATTAACCGTCCTCGGGCGTGGAAATACTGTTACTGCATGAGTCCACGCATGCGCATTATGATCAACACTTTCGATTGAAGCTCCCTTTGATTTATATTTCGATTCGTATAAGATCTCTCCTGTTATCATTTTTACTGTTATAGGAAATTTTAATTTCTTTCCTAGTTCAGCAACATCTTTAATAGATGCACCGGTGTCTTTGACTATTTATGCCCACGTATTTATTATATTACGTCGGTTATCCGTTAACCCCTTCCCACGAGTCGAGACGTTGAAATGTGATGTTATTCGTTCGGCCACACAATTTATCTTAGAGAATTTTATCGGCTTCAGATTATCAATGTTAAGTTTCTGAAGCGGATATATCCCATAAATAACCGCTGTTACAGGATAAGATCTTTCATACTATAGTTATCAATACCGGTCAACATCCCTGGATTGGAACCTTTACTCAGTATGGCAGTTTTTTCGTTATGAAGGACAGGATCACGTTTATCACGAATAATCCAATTGTTTGTATCTGATAGTACGATAAATTTGATTTTTAAAATATATTTTCTATCGACAAGGTAGTTAATGATCATCGCTGCTCGTTTGTCGCTCATCGCAGTATCTATATTTTTAGTGTCTCTTATAATCGTAAACGTCAACCACTCATGAGATGCTTATTTTTTTCTGAAATTCTTTTTTGGCGTCATGTATTTTATTGATCAAGATAATATCTGTCGGATCAACCAAATCTCTCATCGGCACAGGGAAAAATCTGTCAAGATTAAATTTTTTATTTTTAGCAAGCTCGATCTTAGATAATCTCTCGAATTCCCCCATCATTATAATTAAAACAAAAAGTATTTAAGTTAAAATTATTACATTTATATAGGGATTACAACAAGGAATCTCTGCAAGTGGTTGATGATCGGCTCTGTTACTCCTTGTAACTGATCTTGCGTAAACGAATTCTGCGGAATCCACTCGCAACGTGTCCGAGATGGAAGTTTAGGACCAAAACCGTGTTTACAATGTGGTGTCGGAGTACGATGAGAAACACGCTTGTGTTTGCAATGTGGTGGTAAAAGATACAGAGAACTGAATCGATATTATGATTTAAAAAATAATGAATGCGACAGGATTATAAAAACACCGGAAGATTCTCTGATTAGATTTCAAAATAAAGATCAAGGCAAATAAACGACCTCAAAATCGAAATTCAACATAATTATGTACACACATCTCACCATGATTCGAATCATGATGACCGATTGTTTTACTCACCCGGGTTTGATTTCCGGGGGAAGGTGTGTGTGTGTGTGTGTGTACATAATCTGTAGAGAGGTCATCGTAATACGTAATACGCATTATATTATTGCTGTGTTTTTCATGTGCCTTAAGCCTGCTAGGACACGGTGGTGACCTTGGGTTTCTAAAGGTTGTGCTGTCTTTAACTAATATTATATGTTTCATGTGCCTTAAACCTGCTAGGACGTGGTGGTGAACTATGTGTTAAAGGTTGTGCTGTCCACAATATGCATTAAACCTGCTAGGACACGGTGGAGAACTAGGGGTTAAAGGTCCCAAAAAATATTTTTTTAAAATTTAAATATGTTATATATATGAATATCGAAAATATTAATGCTATAATATCTGCAGTAAAAAATGAAAAAATCAAAATATAAATATACAACTGGATACAGAGAAAATAATTTGTGATTTCAAGTCAATCCAACAACAAAATCTTGCAGGTGGTTATACACTATCAACTGAGTATAGGCACAAAGAACATACAGTCTATAATGTTCCAGTCCTTATCAATGGTAAAATATACAGATGTAGATAAGTTCTTACCACTTTATATCGCATTAGCAAATATTAAATCAAAACTGTCTCACGAATATGAAACAAACAAAATTATCAACACACGCGTGAGACAACTAAAAAAAATTATAAATGAAAACGCTGTTACCGATGACAGCTTGGATAAATTCCTGTACAGTTCTGTTGTTTGATTCTGTTATAAACTTTTTAATTCAGATTTGTAAATTTTGATGAATTTTCAACTTCTATTGTTTAATTCTGTTATAATATATTTTTTATTTTGTTATAATATTTTTTTATTCATATTTGTATTTTTTGATGAAATTTCATCTTTCTTTTACCTATTTAGTCGAAATATCATAGAAAAATCTATCAAAATTGTAATAGTTGTAGGGCGAAACCCTGAGCGATTCTAAATAATTTAAATGATTTGCTCATAAATCAACTAAGATCGGATATATTTCTACGAAAATATACAAAAACAGATTTAGAAAATGAAATTAACGATAAATCGCTAAATTTACCATGTTTTATTCCTAAATTAACTACAATCGGATATATTTCTACGAGAATATACAAAAAAAGATGAAATGAACGATGAATCGCTAAATCAGGTAATTGCTCGGGTTTTTACCTTAAAAAGATCAGAAATCTGACAGATTTTCTACGATAAAATATTGACTAAAATGGATAAAAGAGATGAAATTTCATCAAATCTGTAAAGAAGTATTCAGTTTTACTGAAATCAGATTTTTATTCAGAACTATATAATATTTGTTTAAGTTCGTCAAGTTTAATGCAGGAATGCGCGTAGTTTATAATCTGATCTCTACCGCAATCTATCTAACTGTTCTTGCGTCAGTAAAAAATCTTCGTCACCGAACTCATCAATGACTATATCAACGATACTGAATGAAGACTGTGTAAATATTAATTTGACTGCATTTCCAAGTGCTTCCATGTCGTGTATAAAAACCTTAACGTGCTGGTACATATCTAATATTTATCTGATTAAATCGTGAATCAAAATAAAATAAATCGTTTACGATAAAAATCTTTTACGATTTCACGTTGAGGTTTATCAGTAAAACCTCCCCACGTAAATCAATCAAGTGTTCACTCTGGTCGGTGAGTTTAAAATTAATTCTTGACAAGTATTGATTATGCGTGCGTAGATAAACTAGATTGATTGGTTCTTGCACAATCAAGGATCCAGGAGGAACCATTGGAGTAAATGTGAAAAGAACGTACCCCTGTTGAGCTTGATTCGATATCCCAAAATCTGTTTGATAACTACCATCGATTACATCACATACAAGATTGACTGCAATCGTTGATGTTATATTTTCAATCTCTGGTGAAATATGCCTGCCTTCAGCATCTGGATTATTGTTAAATTTAAGAACATCATCAGGATGTGGTGGAGTTTCATCAGGTCATCCCTAGAACAGTTTTTATTGATGATCGATAAATATTTACGACGTAATCGGGAGATTTTACTTCAATCACAGATGATAATGTTGGTTCGTGAACAGTAATAGTTATTTTTGATTCTTTGTTGTTGATTTTTTTCTGCGCTGGAATTCATCGTTGATTTTTTCAATCTGATAACTACCTGTGGGGATAGAAACAACACAGAAATATGGGGTTGCAGTTGGAAAATTAATACTAAATTCAGGATTGGTTGTGCTCGCTGATATCATAGTTGTTTTCACCGGTGTTGTGTTCGTGGCAATCTGTTGCAATAGTTCTTGTGCTGACATTTATCTCTTTATCTGTAACTTTAATAGGTGTAGATTCTATTACAGTCAGTGCTTCGGAGAATATTTTAGTCATTAATGCGAACACAGATTCGGATATTGAAGCATCGTTGAGGCTTTCAGATATTAACTGAGACAGTTTAGAATACGTCGCCGTTGATGCGTGTAACTTCACCGCATAATCGGACAATTTTTCATTCGTGCACGTCGATATTTTTTTTTGGCGATTATATTAAAAATGCAGCGATCGCAATTGACGCTGAAACACAGATCGTTATGACCGCAGGTGATATCATTGTTACCGCAGATAATAAAAGACCGGCTCCAGCAACAACCGCGGAGACTGAATATACAATTATGTCAATGACAATTACACGTCTGTGATATATTTTTACTTTTATGGTGTAAGTATCAACGATAGATTGTAATTTATCTTGCCACTCACGCGTTTGATTGTATCTGTAGTCCATATTATTTACGCTGTAATCAATTGAGGTGTTTTGGCAACAAATTATAGACACCACCAGATCGTTGCTGTAGTTAATTTCGTGTCGGATGGAACCAGGATAAATGTTTCCTCGTCTCCACGGTTTAATATAAGAGATACGATTCCAGAAAACTTGTCTGTTGAGTGACGCCATGGATACGTGGTAAATATCTCGAATTTTGCACTACTAAACACAGACAATCTGTACACGCCAGTAACTTCCGCGGTATGTTTGACAGTATTATTTTGTTGAGACCATGTTGTCGATCCTGATGATATTGTGTATACGACGTTGTTGATCAGCCTATGGAGACTTTTACCTTGAAATTTTTTAAGGGGTTCAATTTTATTACTTACAATATCTTCCTGTGTTTTCTTAATCGTATCGATTGATGTTTTAATATCAGAAAGTTTCGTATCAACAATTAATGGTTTTCCGAAGAATTCATCTGCAATTTCATCGATCTTTCTGAAATTTCTACGGAGATTTGTAAACGCACCTATGTGAACGTCATACTCTGCTCTCAGCGTAAATAATTTTCCGTCTACGGTATTGTGATCGTTTATGTAAGTTTCGTTTTCGGTTTTTAAAGTGGATAATGTACCACTAACGTCATCATGTTCGGTTTTTTAACGTAGATAATTTACCATCAACAGTGTTAACGTATTTTTTGTTGCCGCATCTTCATCTGATGTTGGATCTCTTAGAACGGTTATTTTATTTCCGTTCATGGGAAGTTCTCCTGTTAATACACCACCTGACGTTGATAATCGTTTTTGAACATTTTTTATAATTTCACTCCTGATATATTCTATTGATATTCCTGAATATCGTATTTTTCCGCTGTCGGTAAATACCGGAATATTATCCATAGCAGCGCCAAGAACCCTACGAACTATATCATTCCACTTAATATTACTTGTTTTCAAAACACCGTGTTGGTCCTGAAAAATAACTTCATCTCGGTCAACCCCAGCTAAGTTCATAATATCAGCAAGGTCATATCGTGTTGCATATTTTGATGCGTTGAAATTTTTATCGATACCTTTCTCGGTTTTTCTAATCAAGGGTCTTCCGTAAATATCAACCATTATATACATATATTATTTTTAATTACCTGTCCAACGATTACTTGTGTATTTTGTGTACAACTTTATCAGGTGGTTTAGTTGATTTTGATATCGCATCAAGTTCAGCGATAGATTCACGTCCACATATCGGTGGGTCTGTCATTGTCTGTGTCGGTAACGTTGAATACCAAGTTCTGGCAGGTAATTGATTAATATAATTTAAAAACTCAACTGGTGGTGATAGTCCGTACGAATCAAAATAAACAATTCCGCGTTGATCAATCGGATATGCAACCCAGTGAGCTCTTGGACCGGAATTAGAGTCGAGATTGATGATACCGGTTTCAACGTGATGTGGTTTTTTCGGTAATTGATCGCACATGAAAACTTCACTAAAATGTTTCATTTTTAATTTTTAGCAACATTTATCAGATCAAAAGTTGACATCGGTATTATATTCCTAGAAGTCTCAGTCCTTTTCCTATATAAGTTCCTGGAAGTGTGAGACCACGTTCCTTTTTTTATACCCTTTTCCTGTTGCTTTCGTTAATGCCATTCCAGCGGCGGTTCCAACAGCACCTAACGCAGCAGCTTTTGCACCTATAGGTGCGGTCGCAGCAATTAATGCTGGTATTGCTGCAAGAAGTGGACATATACTTCCTGATTTAATCATATCTTTGATGGCACTTGGAGAAAATTCACGTTGAACTCCAGTTTTTGAAACCAAAAATTTATTGAAACGTTTAAACTGATTACCGGTTAACGATAATTTGTTTGGACCATCACTCATTTGTTTTTTCTTTAATGTTTTGTTTGCCCCACATTGATTTGCGTTTTTTGATTGTAATTTTTTTTATCTGACCTTGCGTCAGAGCTGCATTTACATAACTATACGACATTTTTATATTTACTTGATTGATTTTCTCTACGGGTGCATTAACGACTCGCATTCTTCCACCAACACCCTCCAGTAATACCGCTCTGTCGCTAAGTATAACAGCGATCGCTCTGAAACCAACAGGAGCAACAGGTGGACCTACAGCACCAGGAAGAAAATAACCTACTTGAGCTCGAAAATACATAACAACAACATATTGTCTAAATAAATCTAAATGTTCCAGTGAAAAGTAATAAATCGGATATAATGTTGTGAAATCTTTTTGTGATATTTGCAAGCAGGTATCTACATTTAGATCGCGCCCCATAAATGACATTAAACGATGATATGCACGTGCAACTTTATTATGTTCAAAATTCAAAGTAACTTCCTCGGCAGGTTCTTGATGTCCATTTATTCTCAAACTAACCTCGGTAACATTAAGTGTGTCAAATACCATCGGATTTCTTTCCTGATTATTTACTCGTACATTTGCTTGAAATGCGATAAAAAATATCTCGTGGTGCTGAAACCCCTTGTTGTGCTGCTATATGCCATGCAAATAAACCACCAGCATTACCTTGATTACTATCTGTGGTCATTGTTTTCCATGATAGCAGTGATTTACCACCTTGATTCATGAAAGAAAGCAATTTTTTTTTCTTCGACAGATGGAACCATTACTGGCATCCACAATGATAATTTTGTTATTACTACTTTACCAGCATCACCTCCGGCTCGCTAGTTTGCATCATTGTCGGATTCTTTTCTTTTAAGTACCACATTGTATTTAGCACCGAACATAACCTTCCTAACATCTCTGCAAAATTCAAAAATATGAGATAATGGAATCGTACATGAAAACATCTCGTTTGCATTTAACATTAATCTACGTGCTGCGAATCCGAGATTGAAATTTTCATTCATTGACGCAACTTCAGTCCCAGCTGCATTCATCGTTACATTTCTGTTTTCTGGATGATCATTTGTATCCTTTGCAAACATCATTGATGGACCGGCTGATCTTGAATAGTCATCGGAGTATCTAGCTAGACCAAGTATCGTCGTAGCAGTATCAACATGTTTCAGGCATGATTCGATGTGTTTTCCATCGATCATATAGGTAGCACTGCTGAATAATGCCATGATACCATTATTGACAAAACCAGCTCTGTCACCGATTCCATAATCTGTATCATCTGCTTTTATAAGTCGACCTTCGACTTCGATAAATGCTTCTTCTGGTAAGAAATACCGACTGTATATTGAACTCGTAATTCGATTCTTCCACGTTGATTTGGTTGTATCGTAAGAATAATATTGATAATCGCGCAGGGATTCATTTTTACGAACTGGTTCACCCATATCCAACTCTGTATCAATTTTACGCTTAAACATTTTATTGTAATTACTATGATCTAAATTGTAATTATCTACGAAGACCACTTCCTGTTATCTGACTAGCGGTTATTTTATCTTCCTTTTCTTTTAACGATGCATCAGCCAGATCCATTAATCTTTGGGTTGCAACCTGATTTATTATTTTACTTTCATTTGCAGGCATAACTTAAGTAGATGGTAATTTCAGTTGTTTTTTTTTTCGTCGTAATAACGGTAAAATTATGTCTTTGATCACTGAAAACGCTTTACCGGCAAGATCACCGATTGCGCTAGGAGCTTTGTCGCGAATAACATCGATAGCTTTCATTGATAATTGTTTTGCAATTGGCATTGCTTTTGGGGCTATCCTGGTAAATAAACCCCGAACAACATCACCAAGTCCATCTCCGTAGGTTATTTCATAATCTGGTAATCGTGAATTTACTACTCTGAGCATTCTCGGTCTACGATACGTATTGTGTACGATCATTTTATTTAATCATTCACCATGATCTAAATTATGTGTCAAGAGATTTAGTCATCTGTAATTTCATCGATAAATTCACGATAGGTATTGATGTCCATGATACCATCGGTAAACAATCGTCGACAGATATATATTTCGGTGATAATTTCATGAGAAGTATTTCCAGCGCGTTTTCCTCCTATGAGGATTTCTAGTTTATCCACGTCAGGGATGACGCTGTCAGGGCAAGTGATAGGATCATTTCCCAAACCACTTCCTGTAGTAGCGCCAGAAGAGTCACCACAAGGATCTTTTTCTTTTTACTTGGAGAAAGTATACTACCCAGCCATCTAGTCTTTTCTTGAATCTTTTCTTTCATCGGTCTATTTAATTTCTTTGTTCTCTATTTTTCTAGGTTTTTCAGATTGATGTGGAGAAATTTGTTGTTGTTCGATTTGCTGCAGAGTTGGAGGA
Organism: Unio delphinus; assembly: GCA_029339505.1. NCBI lineage: Eukaryota > Metazoa > Mollusca > Bivalvia > Unionida > Unionidae > Unio > Unio delphinus. The sequence continues at coordinate 6,696,373 of JAQISU010000011.1, forward strand.
AGTTGATACTGGGGTTGTTGTTGTTCTATTTGCTGTCGAGTTTCTTTTAAAAATCTATTTATATCGTTAATATATTCATTATATACTGGGTCATCACTTCTAGCCTGAATTTTAATGTAGTACACACGATATAGCCATTTAAAATAGTTATCAGCATTTATGTTAACGTATTTAGGTTTTAAAATTTCAGACTTTCGAGAAAAACTATCATATGCAGTACGAGAAAAATCCTTTTTAACTTTTTTCTTAAGATCTTCAATAACACCTTCCTTAAATTTACTAATCAATTCAACATTTTTTTCTTTTTGCTTTAGATTGAGATGCAAGTTTTCCTTTCACATCAGCTTTTCAGTTTAAATTTTATCAATATCTTGTTGAGGTTGTGCTGCAGCTATTCTAGCTGAAAGATTTTGTAAAATCTTTTGTGTTGCCCTAGCGGTTTCTTGTATAGTCCCAAGCAGAGGTATCTTTCTTGTGGATCAGTGATATCTCCCCATACAATTTTCTCAATTGTTGCAGTAAAAGGTTTAAATAATCTTTCTGTACCTTCTACGTAATCAACTTGTTACTTCTGACCTTTTGAAGTTTTCTTCGAAGCGAATCTCTCAAAGGAATATATTTTTTTTTATTGCTTCCTGGCGTTCTCGAGCTAATCTAGTAGTATATGCTTCTCCGATATTTGACATATTTTTTATTGATATATATATATATTAATGATTTAATTACATGTATCGATAAAATATTTGGCTAATTTGTAGCAGCATCGAGGAAGAATATTACTCAAAGTTCAAAAAAGTCTCAGATTGATCGTTTGTCTGAATTATTCATTTTGTTTGATTTATATACAAGATTTTTTTATCCTCAGATTGACAATTTAACACATGGAGAGAGCAGCAGAGGGGGTCGACTACAACATTTGTTTGGGTCAATCTAGGTGTAGTCATTGAACTGACTTCTATGTTAATCACCATTAGTCGATTTGGTAATTAAAACGGGTGACGTTTCGATTTAGTCTGTTCACCCTCTCTGCTGCTAAACGCCTCTTAAAAATGCAACTTTGTATTGCCCATATGAATATCCTGCCAAGTCACAAACAAGAATAGAAAATGTTTGCATACTACTACGTAGACCGAATTTACGTAGAACATATACAAAGATAAACGTGGTGGTACACTAGTTAGAACTTATAGTACTTAACTTAATAACTCACGTACCTTTACAACTGAAGATGTGCAAGTCCCTAAAGTGGACCCGCTCACTAACAAAACGTTCCTCACTGTCAAGATTTGTATTACCGTTGCGGCATTTATACATAGATATCGTCTGTGCACTGGAACTATTCGGTTCTTTCCATCAAAAGCACTTCGTAAGTGCGGCATAGAATGAACCCGAAAAAAATCCGTGACAATACCCCACTTTAAAAAAGTGAGTCCCACAAAGTTATATTATCTTGACCCCAGGCCGACAAGTCCTAACACTAACCTCTTAATGCTGAGCGCCAAGCAATGCAACTGTTAGTATCATTAGCATAAGCCTATAACTTAGCCAAGGCTCGAACCCGCGACCTCCCGCATCCGGGGCGAACGTTCTAACCACTAGGCTACCAGAGCCGTCTGTCTCGGATTGAATGATTGATGCATTAGTTCATTTCATGTCTGAGAGTGTCTCTTAAAGGCAGAGAAGAAATGCGATCAACTTTAATTTCTCTTTTTCATGTACGTTTGGCTCACATGAACTTTATCTGTCTGTCTGTCCGTCTCTATGTTCATCTAGCTACTATATGTCCATCTGTCCATCGATCTTTCTATCTGTCTAAATACATTTTTGGAGTCTATTTCATTTTCAGTATTTAAAATAAAAGGCTGTTTAAATTCACATTCACAAGTATTGAATATTGGATCGTAGTAAAGGTGTGAAAAAAGGAGGAAAAAAAATGGTGGAGGCTGGCCGTATGGGTTACGAGTCTAGGAATTGCGTTTATCAGTCTTATTATCATCGTAACATGACCCTCTTGAATGGTTTTCACAGATATGTAGAATTATGTTCATACGGGATGTTTTCGCAACCGTAGTCTCACAAACATTCCTACATGGCTGGTGGAACGAGCACACAATAATAATTTGAAATAGTTTCATTATCTTAAAAAGGGTCTAGGATGACCGTGTAGACTTCGGCACCCTGGGCACAGGCCTTAATAGAGCGTGAGTTCGAGTCTCGGTTCGGCAAGCTTCAGGATGTAAGAAGAATCACTACCAGCTTCTCCTGTCATTGGCTTTTATATGAGTCCGTTCCGGTTCTTGTTCCGCCAACCATACTGGTCGATCATATATGTGCACGCTTTCTCGCATATCCATATAAAAGGAGCTGCAATTCTAACGCACGAGAACATATGTGTGAATAATCTGTAAAAGCGAGTACCCGGTGTGTCTTAGTTCAATAGCCATCCATAGAAAACTATGATTTTATCCAGTTTATTGCAAATACAGAGGATTTATTTAGGTTTTTTAAGAGCAAGAAGAAGGTGTCCAGAGTGGCAGAACGAGAGGTAGACAGAAAAATGTGAACTGACAACATGACAGAATGGACCAGGAAAAGTTTTGCGGCAGACACAGGCATTGACACATGATCGAGGCTAGTTGAGGCAACTGGTCACATGGTCAGCAGCACAGTGCCTCTACGACCACACTAAGTAAAGAGAACGATGATGGCGAATTGTATGGTGTTTGATTTTGTAATTATATCATTATATTTTTTTGTTTTAGGTGTTGTCTAATGTTGTAAAGCGCTTAGAGCTTCTAAGATTAGGCGCTATACAATGTCCTGTTTATTATTATTAATAATAAATTATTATTATTATTATTATTATTATTATTATTATTATTATTATTATTATTATTATTATTATTTAAGCAATTTAGTTAGCCTAGAATAAAATCCTTGTTCGTTTATCTCAAAATGGATGTATTCTGTAGATAAATATATTTAAGAACGTTTCCAGGTAAAGTGGGAATCCTGACTGTTTATCAAATTGAGCACCAGCAGATAAGATTTACACGTGTGTGGGGGTGGGAGGGGGGAGATGAATAGTAATGCCGGCCATAATTGGAAACTTTCGAGGTGTCTCTGTAGAATTTGGCAGTTAAAAATGGTTATTTTTGCAGTGAAATGGTGCACAATTATCAGGATGACATGTGAATATTCAAAGATAATTCTTGGATGATGTTTGTTGCTGTTGTAGGGTTTAACGCCATTTTTCAGCACACGATAGACTATACATGACGGCCAGTATTATTAGCGGAGGAAGAACCCGGGAAAACCCTCAGAAAAGAACCACCGACCCACGAGAAGCTACTGGCAAGCTTTCTCACATAAATACATTAGCCGAATCTTAGACTCGAACCCACGCAGACAGAGGTGGGATGGATGATGGAGTAGAGATAGTAGTTTAGCGGTGCAGTGTTGAGACATTCCCCACCTTGTTTTGTTTGTTTCATTACAGTGTAATGACCTGGTTATTACGATGTACGTCAGCTATCTTCATTAGTAATGTTCATTAATTAACTTTACTAGCACCAATTGTTTATCACATAGTAATAACTAATAGGGTAATAACAGTCAGTGTCACAAATGAGTAGTGAAAAAAATAACTAGTGCGAACAGGAATATCTACAGGTATGAGGGAAAGGAAACGACAAATGTTCACCAAGTAGTTCCCACAAGGAGGAATCTGATACTAGTTCGAGCGACGTAGGCTTGAGTGCCAATAGCTGGACTCAAAGGAAATAAAGCAAAGCCTCCGAGGGAGCATTTTAAAGAAACTTTAGGTGGAGAATGTTACCAGTATGAATATTGAACTTGTCGATAAATTGACCAAACACTCTGAGCTTGAAAATACATCTTACTGGAACGGTTACGTAACCAAATCAGAAAAAATGATAAATTTGGACATTTTTGATGAGACTGATGAGAACATTAGAATGTACTTGCAAATGTAGCATGCAATTTTATAACCTGATGAAATTGACCAAAACAGGTATGTGGAAGGTTTTAGATTTCGTCACTACACACGTTTTTCTTTTTTTCCCTTCGTTTTCTTCTTTTTGTGTTCTTTGTTTCCATTTCTTTATTGATTTGGGCTCCTCTTCCTTTTCGGAGTGTTCTTCATTTGCTGAGTCTCTCCGAAGACCATTGTCTATGATAACAGGTATTCTGACCTTAGTCTCTCTTTGCCTCTTTGATGGCCTAGTAGATGCTAGAGGCTGTGGGTTCGATCCCGATTGAGTCATACCTAAGACTTTTCAAATGGTACTAACAGCTGAATTGCTTGGCGTTCAGCATTAATAGGTTAGTGTTAGGACCGGTCGATCTAGTGTCAGGATAATGTGACTGGGTGGGACATCATACTACATGTCTGTGGCATGATGCCAGTGTTAGACATCACAATAAACTGCCACATTTCAGGCATCGTAGCGATATGTCTGAAAGATTATTAAAGCTGCGTTAAAAATCCAAAATCACACACATCGCATCAAGTCTCTTTACTCCTAAATTGCCTTGACGTTTTGGCCGTTCTCTATGTCATTCTGTCAGATATAGCAAGTATAGTGAAGCTGAGTGAATATTCTTAGGCAAGGCACTAGCTACATACAGGGTCATTGCGTCTAAAATCCAGTCATTTGCAATGTTGCATTCAAGATGAAATGATCGCACGATTTCAATGAGAAAAGATAAGAAAGCAAAAGACCACAAGTTTCACGTTGTGTTAGAAAATTGGTTAACAATTCCTGCCTAATGTTTACAAATGTCTTCTGATAGAATTCGTAATTCAAAGTGATTTTGGTAACGTCAATATGTTTGTATCATTAAACGACTTTAGACCAATTTTAAAACACAGAAACTACCTCAACCGTTGCGTTACGGTCAAATTCGAGGTTACTTATACGTGAACGTTACTACGGTAGCTAGAAACTGTTGATTTTGTAATCAGCAGTGATGTCAGTGGTCGGTTGAGGCTTCGACGCTTGAAACCCAACATTATATTACATCAGTGATACTATCACAGACAGTTATAAAGAGACCGTCGGTATCCAATCAGAACTAAATTAGTCAAACTTTAGGGACATTATTGGAACTAAGACTAAGGTACAATCGCCCGAATCTGTCTGTTTCCTAACTAGGTGTCGAAAGATTTAGAAGAAATTTGATCTCCTGTGTATTGCTGAATTATCAACATATAATGCTGCTTATAGCAAATTAATAATATTAATGATTAATGGATGCAGCTTTCAGGATCCAATCGAAGTGGATGATGTAAACTGCCACGATGTTGCATCTCGAATTTAATGGTGAGTAGTGTTAGACATTGTACTTGTTTCTATTTGAACAGCAACAGAGAGGGCGAACCGACCTTTTTTTTTATAGAACCGGCCATTTTTGAAAAGGTCCAAATCGGTAAACTGATCCTTAAAACACGCAAAAACCGCAAAAAAAACGTGAAAGATTCTCTGAATATTCGAAAGATTTTCTCCCGAGTCAGCTAATTTTTTTTACTGTGTGTGCGTTTCACACTGTGTTTACCAAGGTGACGCAACTCATTGATCACACCCTCCCTGTTGCTATCAATTACAATTATTATCAAGACCGACTCTGTATCTCGACCTTAGGTCATGTAAATTTATCGGCATAAAGCCCAAGTAAATACTTTTTTTTTAAATACGATCATAATCCATATCACTGTCACACCAGATCTGATAGATATATCGTTGTTGTTATACACCAACTCCGTTAAACAAAGAATATAAAAAAGTTTCTCTAATTACTGATGGTATTTGTGTCAATTTTCGAGCTACATAAATGTCATCTGTGTTTTTAAGTATTCCGCGCAGGAATATCTGAGCATTATTGGACCGTTTGTCCAACATCAGATTATCGTACACGACTAAATTGTTAACAGACCAGTCAAGATCTTCCACAGAGGATGATTCATCAATACTAGTGATAAAATTAATAGCATCCTCGTCGTTTTCATTTAACGATTTCGTTCGTTAATTAAACTATTTCGGCACATGGTAGCATCGCGGATCATCTACAGACGGAGCTACCAAATATAACGTATCCCATTATTATTATTAAACTAATAACAGTTACGTTTTACCCCTGGATCTATTATGATCATCCAGATAAAGTTTGGTAGCAGCATGATGCTTGACTGATACTCGTTTTATTGTAGGTGGAAAATCAATTACATCAGTGTTGTAGAAATACCATAAATAATATGGATTTATATTATGTGAAATGAAGTGCGCGTACCCCTACAGATTCATTAACAACTATTACAACAAACAACAGACAAACACTCACCAGCAAATGTGAACAATGTGGTACAAAGAAATTAAAATTTTCCCTGGTCCAAACAATATTTAAAAAAACGGAGGTGATGATGCTGCCCAGTTAGCGAAGTTACCAGGAACGCCATAGGGAAAATACTCAGGAGAAAACATCTTTCATGATATAATCATTGTGCTTCTGGTACCAGACTTGTTATTCGACTTGATTATGAAGACTCTATAAGACCTGGTGAATATCCAATAAACGCTTTTGATCAAGTTTGTCATCCTCATGATATGTATTATCGATCAAATATCTTCAGCAGCGGCATATCGCAGACGTAAAATTAATTTATGCGCTAAATTATATTAATAAGATCCGCGATTAAAGGTAAACTGGTATTAGAAGCAGGTACTTAATTAATGGAATCGATTTATTATAGCCCAATAGGATACTGGAGAGGCAGAGCAGCGATTTGTAAACTCGCTGATGCAGCAGGTGTCAAACATTCAACTGATGCAAACTAGTTAGCACGAAAAGTAATATAAAAATGTATCTAGAACCGCCTAAAAAAGTTCAGTATGCACATTTTGAAGTCAGTGTTTCTAATAAAGTTCATCACACAAATTCAGAATTTCTTCTGTAACCCAGAGTGGTTGTTTTGGGCGATGGAGGCAAATGATGTCCGTAGCAGCTGTTGTCATGACTGTGTTGAAAGTGTCTGTAATCACTTGAATATCAAAATACATCACAAGGAGTGGAGCGAAATTTTCCTCCAAGTGTGGCTTTGAATGACTTGCAGATGCTAGGGTCCTTCAGTTGTTTAAGGTTGAATTTTGAGCCTGATGGGTTTTTTTTGGCTTGTTAGTTTGCTTCAGCCTAACTATGAAATTCATAATCACGTGGTTGTTATCATTCCCGACATCAACCCCTGGGAACGTTCTTGTGTTTAAACTATTGATGCCAGATCGATAACGGTTTTGAAGCCGTATGTAGTCTATCTAGTTATGATGGGTTCCATTTGGTGCGTGCCTTGTCCAGCATCGTGAAACTTTGTTGGACCAGAGTGTTGGCATGTACCAATTCGTTGTAGCTTGCAATCTCGAGCAAGCGTCTCCCATTTTCATTAGTAAGCTCAATGGATAGAGGTCCACAGTGATCATCCCAGTCTTTTTACAACATCTTTGTCAATTTTGGCATTCCAATATCCTTGTATGATGAGGATGTCGTTTTTACTTATCATATTTACCATGTTACCTTGCAGGTCGGTATTGGTTAGCCAAAGGCTAAGGGAGTAAACCCTATCAGACAATCCGGAGTGGAGACCCTATGGCAGCTGGACGATGTACGTCATCTCCTTCTTACAACTCCTTGGTCTGAAGAGGGATGAGCTCCGACAGACGACTTTTGCCCAAGACACAATGAGGATGCAACGTGTAGATTTACATATGAGCAATTACAAAATACCCGAATATGCACAATTACGACCGCGATCACTTAACTAGCACCTCTATGTCTATTACTTTTCTATATACAGTAAATTGTCTTGCATTATTATTTGATAACCGCCAGAAGGTTACTGTGTCACAGCTTGCACATTGATTTTTCTGTTGTTATTTTAATATCATGATAAATTCGACATCAAGAGTAAAGTCTCGTTTGTTTTTATATCACTTTAATTATAACTAATTTGTTTCTTTATATATCATCGTCAATGACATCATCGATAGTTAATGTAGCGTCTATGACAATCCTTAGCAGCTGAGACATTTTTCTTCGGACTCCAGATACTTCAAACTATATTTGACCACTCAACCCGATCAGCATTGATCCAAAAACGGTATCAGAAATAGTTAACCCCTGAGATGAGTGGATCGCCATTGCGTATCCTAGCGTCCACAGAGATTTGTCCACGCTCCGTGCACCCTCAACAGCACTGATATCATCTGCGAAAGATCATTTAATACTAGATTCTTTTTCTCAATCTGTCCTGGAAAATCAACGTCAATATTCTGTCGTCGTGTATCAGATGGTCGATAACACAACGGTACACGTTGACTTGAAAACATTTCCTTATGTAACTGAAATATTTGCTGCTGAAATGCATCACGAACTATCTTTCTACTTGCCACTATCAAATAGTTTTTTTTTCCATTTATCCAAGAAATTTATGGAAATTTCTGAACTTATTTCGTGCATTATTTCGCACGGGATTAAAATCAGTCGTAATCTGATTAATTTCTTAAGTTCTTTTAATTCTGGAGCAAGTGCTCTATGATCATCAGTTATCTCTTCGTAATAATCTGCAAAGTTTCTTTAGCCATTCATGCAATGATAATTCAACAAGCGGTAATGGTTGACCGTGATAGCCACACATTATCACAACTGTATTTTGCAATAATAACCAATCAAGAAACACTTTTAATGTAACTAATTAAACTGTGCATATCCCAAATTTATATTCCAGGCATATATTTCTCGCTTGTCCGATCAGGAGTCCGTTTATCTCCCTTTTATCGAAACAAGCAGTACATGAGTCTACACCTCGTTCTTTCATTTCTCTCACAAGTCGATGGGAAGGTGTTAACACAATTAAATCCGAACTCTATTTAAATAATTAAAAATCTCGAGTTGTTTAATCGCAACCGCCAGGTCTATTTAGATAAAACAGTTTTGTGTTTAGATACAGGACCGGATAAAAATGGTGCAGATGATAAATCTGATATTTTATTATTTTTGTGATAAATATCTTTCATTTTAACAGCTGTGGATTTAGAATAATTATATAAAATTTCTTGTTTTTATCTCAGTTACCTCACGGTCCATCATGAGAAGAAAATTGAGTCAGTAATTCTGTATTTTGGCTTTCGATATAGAATGAGCCCGTTGAAACTCTGCAGTGTCAAGGAATCTATTTATTATGGATAACACATTTATAGATATATATATATATATATATATATATATATATATATATATATATATATATATATATATATATATATATATATATATATATATATATATATATATACAATGACTCTCAAATAAAGTAACAGTGTAGTGGGTTGATGATAGGGTTTTCAACCCATTGTTACAAAAGTGTCAATGAATTCTGCGGACAGCGTTCAGAGAGCGTGCTAGGACGGAATCTGGGTCCAAAACCTTGTTTACGATGTGGTGTTGGAGTTAGAAGAAAACACATTTGTGTGTGCAATGCGGCGGTAAAAGATATAGAGAGCTCAAGCGATACCATGATAACAACAAATAAAGATAATGAAACAATTATAATAACCCTTGAAGAGTATGTCGCAAGATTTCAAAATAACAATTTAGACAAATAATCAATTAAACAAACAATATTATTATCGAAAGTTAGCAAAATGAATTTGTGAGCCATCGTATCGTCAAGAATTACGAAACATCACGGGATGGTACCATCAGGAACTGTCGATTAATAAACGAGTCGGTATCGTTAGTAATACTGGTTATCTCAAAATTAATAGGAAAGTAAATAATTATTATTTCTTCCATAAATTCGCTTAAGAACGTGTCCACGAAGCAGTCGAAAAAGGTCTTGTGATCGATCATATCAATGGTATAAAACTCGATAACACACTGACTAATGTACGAGATATCACGCAGTCATAACACTGTATGTGGTAATACTACAATATGTTTTGTTTTTGTGTTTTTTGTCAGCACACGATAGACTATAAATGACGGTCAGTACTATTGGTGGAGGAAGAACCCGGGAGAACCCTCGGAAACAACCACCGACCCAAGAGAAGACACTGGCAAGCTAGCTTTCTCACATAACTACATTAGCCGAATCTTAGACTCGAACCCACGCAGACAGAGGTGAGATGGCAGTGATCCGTAACGGACAGCGCTTTAGACCAATCGGCCACATAACATAAATTCACATGTTGCCAAGAGGCTAAACTATTTTTTAAGCCTAACAGAAAGTACAACTCTTACATAATCCACCAATCAAAGCTTGTGTTGTTGTTTTTCTCTGATTGGTATGGACCCTACACCTTACGCTCCACCCACATGGACTTGCGCAATTGGTACCGTTATACCCACTCGGGACCCCACTGCAAGATGTAAGACAGTTGCTACGAATGTTATTCAATATATAAATACAGATACTGGCGAAAATTAATATCTCAGTCAATGAACGCAGCTGCCTAATATATTGATATTTAGTCGACTTTGGTACAATATGTCGCAGTAAATATAAGCATATCTGCTTTTCCGAACAAATATAAACAAAAAAATATTTCATTTTTGTTAGAGATTACTGTCTTTCTAAATTTGGTAGAGTAATTTACTAGCTATATATTACTAGCTATTTTTTTCGTCCTTCTGGCACCTCTGTCACTGTTTGGCGAATTATTTAAAATATTTTGAAGCTTGCAAAAAGTCTGTTTTTTTATAATATATGTAATTCCGGACTTTTCCTCAGTCATAAATATATCAAGATAGAATAATTAATTATTTTCTGATATTCAAGTATTGATAAAGGGGGATAACAACTCTCAGGGAGCTTTCTTCAGTAATTCAGAAGTTACCTCCTTTGCTTTTGTTAATGATCTGATGGAAGGGAAATAATTCGGCAGACATTTCTCCGTAAACTGCAATTCATTTTGTCATCATAGTTATAATTAATTAACCATTTATGCGATAATTAATATCAGTGAAGTAATATACTTGTATAACATATCAAATTAATCGAATGATATTTATGGTTTCTAACTAACAAAATCAAGGCAGAAAAATATTCCGTTACATGAATGCACAATACAGCTAGATCTGTTATACAGATACATTCGGACACCAGCCAGAAAGAGTTTCATGCGCATCTACCTCATCACGTTCGGAGAACGCGGTGAGTGCGTTTTCTCATTCTCCCCGGGGTTTTATCTCGGGGGGAGATGTCCATGAATTAAAACGCATAGACAAACGTCTGAATATTTTAAATTTTCATTTCGTTTAGAAAATTCGCTGGAGAAATTTTAGGAAAGAATAAACAAAAGACAAAAAAAAAAAATAAGAATAAAAATAAACAGTATTATGATTAGCTCTCAATTTCTAGAGTCAAGGAGGAAGGATGCCCCATTCAGCATTCATGGAATGTCGGGTAAAAAGAGAGACCTAGCTTGAAGGATCTTTATGAAGGATGGCTGATGACGGATGACATTCAGAAATAATATCAAGTCATAAGAAATACCTTGTATGATGGATCCTAGAGAAAGATACCTCATACAACATTCGTAAAAAATGTCGGGCCATAAGAAATGCATTGTATCCTTCTCCATTGCAGATAACCGCTTATAGCTAGTTTAGCGGTTTTTTTATTGTTACATTTTTCATTTTTATTTATTACATAATGAATTATGAAAATAGTAATGTTGTTATTTCTGCTTTTACAAATTTTAAAAATGACGGTATAAAAATTCAAATTGAATTTAAACCCGAAAAAAATCTGATTTAAAATACATGCAAGAGCTACAATCGTCAGAGAGATGTACACTACCATCAGAATATAAATTTATAAAACAAATTAGAAAAATAACCGCTGTGGAAGAAGTAGAAAGACATAAATTGGTCTCTCTCTCTCTCTCTCTCTCTCTCTCTCTCTCTCTCTCTCTCTCTCATGCGAGTGAAAAAATTAGACCAGTATTGTTTCGCGAATAAAAACTAAAAATACTAATGAAGCGTAAGACAACTAAAACTAACTATAGCACGTGAAAATAAAGTGGTGACCTTTCCGAAGCCTAGAACATGAGAGTTGGAGTTTAGTTATCCGTCGTTTTCGACTAAGGGTATTTTCAATTATCTTTATTTTGTATATGTTAAGATTTCCTATATATATTAAATTTTTTTGTTTTCTCCTTAGTTCAGCATGTTAACCGGATTGGTCAGTAGGTTTGAAATTTAGTTTCGTCAATAATGTATTATGACATCTGAAATAGACCGGATTAATGTGTTCATGTACAAGCTGATATCTAGGAGTTACGATTCCCTGTGATATACAACCACCATATGGATTATTATTATTACGGACAATACCTGTCGGAGATTTTGTTTCTCCATGACTAGAGTATTTTAGGAAAGTTTTCGTTGATAAGATCTCTGAGTGTTTAATATAGTTACAAGTGATTGTATTACAAATGTTGTTAATTGTTTTTCGTTTTGTTTTTAAAAAAATTAATCGAGAATATATCAAACTCATGATACTCATGATTTTTTTTAAACATTATTGCGAATTTGCTGATTGATGTACACAGTATTGTAAGTAGTAATGTGGGACACTATAGCCTCAATGGGAAATCCAGTCAAAAACAGCTTGGGACACTATGGCCTCAAGGTGGGACTATATAGCTTCAAAATAGTGGGACTAAATAGCCTCAAGGGAAATTCAACATAGTGGGACTATATAGTCTCAAGGGAAATTGAACATAGTGGGACTATATAGCCTCAAGGGAAATTGAACATGGGGAATATTATTTGTATTTGTATTTGTATATGAGACTGTCTAGCGACAAGGGGAAAATGGATTCAAAGAAAGCTAATATCTTTTCGAGGTATATGAGTGGCCCTGAAAAGGGCCTTTGGATACTTCTTCTTCTTTTATTTTCTGACGTTGTTCCACCACCTTTTGATTTTACCAATGATTCCCTTCTTCTTTTTGTCCTCGGGAATCCAGTCAGGATGTCCCATAGCTCTAAACTTCTCGTGTATCTTTATCCAGTTGTTATTTAATCTTTCAAATTCCTCTTTCTTTTTTTTGTTTTCGTTGTCTTTTCTCTTCTTACTCCAGTTATCTTTTATCTTCTTCACTTCTTCTAATAGCTCCTTTCTCATCAGTTCTTCAGCTTTCTTGAGCGGGTCCAAGCCATTTTGGACATGGGAGCACTCTGTCAAGATATTATCCAAAAAGCACTTGACGTTTTCGACAATATCTATCACTTGCTTCAATGTCCCCACTTTAACATAGGGTGGGTTAATGTAGCCTCGTAACTTTTTGGGTTCTTCTTCTAGCATTTCTTCTAAGAGCTCCATGGCTATTTTCAGTCTTTTTGCAAAGTCCAGGCTGGTCGTAAACTTGCATTTATTATGTAGTCTTTCCACTTCATATTCCCTGTCTAATATCCAGAATTAGCTGTGTCATAAATTGTTGAATAAAGTTGATGCTTTTTTTTAAAATATGAATTAAGGTCGCATGCGCAACTATGTGCTTACGCGACCAGTTAATGCCCGAGGGTCGGGCTATTTGATTGGTCGGGACCAAAGGTAACTTTGACTACACTAGGCTGTGTTGTCGCAGTCTCCCCGGCACCCGCGTTAAATGGCAGTCTCTCCTTAGAGTAACATGTCGGGTCACGACAAAGCAGGAAGGCAGAACAAATACCAATAATGTGTAAGCCACCTGTGCAATTATATCAAATCCATATAGCCATAGAATTTTTCATCTTTCCTATCAATAAATATTTCTAGTACATAGTGTACATATTAGGTCCTTAACAAATTTAATTGCTAAAATGTCTTAGCGACATAAATGAGTGTAGTCACTGATAGCTATTTTAGCTTGTTAATTTTGAGCGGTGGTCAAAATTGATCAAGTTAGATTTCGAGAAAGAGATTGTTCGAAAAGGGTTCTCGTACCAAATTAGATCCATGGGAAATAAAAAAAAAATATATAAATAATTAGAGTTGGAGTGGGGTGTGTTTGGTGTTATTTCATTTCTTCCTTCTTTTTATCTTCTTTTCCTTCTTCTCTTTCCCACTTTCTTCCTACTCCCTTCTTCCCTCTTTCTTTCTTTTTTTCTTCCATCATTCTTTTCCCTTTCCTTTCACTTTTTCTTGTCGGCTTGTTGGTGTTATGTTTCCTTGAGCTATCACTATTTGATCCCGGTGTTCTCATCACACTTATCTTGCCACTTGTCGGTTGACTGGTTTTACTGTACCTACATTGTGCCACTACTTAGTGTAATGTTCTCTTTTTTCCCCCTTCTCCTTCTTCCCTTTCTCCCCTTTCTTCCTTTTTTCCTCGCATTACAATGTTTATATTATCCCCCCCCTTTCCCTTCCTTTCCTCTTTTCTTTTTTTTATATATTTATTTTAGGGTAATGTTAAGTGGTTCTGCTTTTAAAGCTAGCGGTATTACTATCCGCTCTGGTCCCTTAAACCGATATGGCCTCGTTAATTATTTATTTATTTGGTAGTTATAATATTTATTTTTTGTCTGTTTATTTAAGGCATTGTTACGTGGGTCAGCTTTTGAGCTAGCGATGTTATTATCTGCTCTGGCCCCTTGATTGAAAAGCGCGGACGTGAAGGAAAACACCCCTTATATTCACTTTTCATATTATATACTATTCACAAACCATATCATTGCCCTGGGACGTGGCACAATTCCGTCCCAGTGGATAATCCAAGAAGTGTGCGGTGCACACATTACCCGGTGGTACATGTACCAAGGTACGAACACCACCAAAAACCCAAGAGAACAGAACAGAACAAACCATATCATTTACTATCCAAAATCACACCATTTACTAACCACACTCACGTGAAGCAGCCAAAACAAACGATATCATTTACTATCCAAAATCACACCATTTACTAACCACACACACGGGAAGCAGCCAAAACAAACCATATTATTTACTAACCACACACACACACACACACACACACACACACACACACACACATAGTAAAGAGTTAGTGTTTATAATTACACTACTCCTCTCTCATACCCATTGGCAATTGGAACATTCTCTTTTCTAGACATTTGGTTAGCCCTGAGAAGGGCTGCTTTTTTTAACTTCAAAATACACCTGGCTAATGCTGGCACCTCCCAGGTCTAGCCCGCACACACATCTCCTACCCAAATCATTCTCCCAATTCACTCTTGTGATTGGGAGTGAAAAAGAAGCTTGAGTGGCTTCACTATCCCAATCTTCCGTTTCAGGGATGAAAGACTCTTCATGTATTCCTCTATTCCGCATTCGTAGATGAGGCTGTGGTTGTTGCGGCTGAGGCTGTGGTTGTTGCGGCTGGGGCTGTGCCTGTGTTTGACGAACTGATTCTGGTAGTGAAGGCGTCATCACCTCAGGTTTCACCCGGCAGGCTTTAACCATCATACGGTGAGGCAAGATTGGTATTCTCTTCTCCTCCTCTTCTTTCTGTTTTCTTTCCTCCTCTTCTTTTTCAATCTTGGCCTGTTCTTCTATGGCCTCCTTAGCCAGCTCGTCCAGGAGACGTCTAGCATTCTCCAGGTGCATTTGAAACTCCCTCAATTTTTGTAGTCTACTCACCTTGTTTGGTTCGAAACGTCAACGATAGGTAGCCAGACTTTTTTTTAAATATGAAATAAGATCGCATGCGCAACTATGTGCTTTCGCGACCAGTTAATGCCCGAGGGTCGGGCTATTTGATTGGTCGGGACCAAAGGTAACTTTGACTACACTAGGCTGTGTTGTCGCAGTCTCCCCGGCCTTAGGTTAAGTCTATTTATGTCGCAACATTGTGTCGCTGGGCCTGAGAGTCTTTGGTATTAGACTACCTCATAAAGTCTATTTGAGGCCGTATAACGGAGCTACCTTTAATTGGGTGATCAAGTTAAGACCAAGTGTGGATAATAAGATTTAAGGAAATAGCTATCAGTAGTTATCTAATTTTAGGAGTGTGCTGTCAATGGGGCTGCATATAATATGAGAAGGTAGAATGGAAGGAAGATGCATTTCCCAGACACATTTTGCGGTTTGTATATTGATTCAAGTATTTTTATTTTAGTACCCTAAATTATGCTATGTTGGACATTTTAACAATGACGATATCTTTGATGAATATATGTTTGGAGTGGTTCTTATTTGGGGTTTATGGGTTTTAAGGTGTTATTTAGAGTAATGGTTGCTTATGGAATATATCCTTTACATTTGAGCAGACTGCTACTACTACTACTTTGGTGCTTTATAGTAACCACCGGCCACTAAGGGTCATATGGGCTACTTTTATATCCAGCATATCGCTGGACATTTATTTTCCCATGGGGAGGGGTCGCTACTCCCTTCCCTCGGGAGTTTATGTGCATACTAGTGCACTTATTAATTTTGGCGTTATACCGAATTACTAAGAAGTAACTATCGGTATAGATGTAAGCCCTGGGGCAGGTAGGTAAGTGCCCACCCACACCTCCCTCCTATCAACCAATCAGTATGCTACATGTGCAGGAAGAGGAAAAGGAGGAAAAGGCCCCAGTCAGGCTCCCCGTCACACACCGGTGCCCCCAAGGCACTCCTGGAGACCGCAATCCTTCGTCTGGCAACAGGATAGGGTCTGCTTCTTCGGAAAGAGAAAGAGAACTCTTTCGTGTCCACACGGCAGTCGACAAAACTACTGTCTGGTTCCTGCTGCTGTTGCCGATGCTTCTGTTGCCGCTGCTGTTCTCTCTGCTCTCTTTGCTGCTTCTGAAGTCAATACTTCTTAGTCCATTCTTCTTTGTCTTTTTGAATTTCCTCTCTGAAGAGTTCTTCTGAGGTCTTCCGTTACTTGTAGCATTCTAACATTTTCTATCTCTTGAGGCTTTAGCATCAGATTGTGTCTGATACGATGAAGAGTGACGTTAGCTTCGTTCAGTTTAACTAGTCTTGAGCACATTAGAATGAGTCAAACAATGGATGGCCAGACTGAATGAATGAATTATGGTTTTAAGTGAAACCGGCCACAAAGGGTCATTTGTTCACTATTTTACACTACCAATTAATATGGTAGTGATTTAGATTTTCCCATGAGGAAGGAATGGTGCCATATCCCCACGGGCGCACCATTTTTATTCAAATAAACAAACATTTTTTCAACTAACAAACATTTTTTTCAAAAAACAAATTTTTTCTTCAATAACACTAATACATTATCTTTGACATGGTTGACAACGTTGTGAATTAAATTGTGATTTCCACTGTTGGAAGTCATTGGGCCATTGATGTACACTACGTTTCCTAGCTAAAGACAACAGATAACCATAATGGTCACAAAACCATCGATCTACTTTGTCATCGTTTCGAGACGAATGACGATCAAAATAAGTCACTAAATGTTCTAAAGAATATCCAAGACTGCGATGATGCAGATAATAGACACAATATTGTCCACACACCATATAATCTGTGCCTTGTAATTTCACATTATTGAATCGTGTCGTCTGGGCATTTCTTCTCATAAAGTCAATGATATCATCTTCCAAAATGGGTAATCCATACGAATCAAAATACTCCACACAACCCTCTTGAGGAAAGTAGACAGCTACCCAGTGAGTTCCTGGAAGATGATTGTCATCTGTGTTGATGACATAAGCTTGATTCTCTTGAGGTTTGCGATGAGGTAGTTCATCTTTAGCACAAACGACAGGATTCCAAGAAGCAGTGTACGAACTAGGGTTCAAAATATAATAAAGTTCCCAGGTATCCATTTTTTTGTTTTGTAGCCTTGTTTTTTTTCCCCTTTCTTCACAGGTTATGATAAGTCATCAATTCGATCCAGACTTTTTGCTTGAAACGGTCTGTCAAGTAACTGTTGGTTTGCTTCGTCTCCTTACTCTGTGCCAAGAGAGCTTCGATGCGATCAATTTATTTGAGCAAACAATGGAGGAGAGGAATGATCACACAAGTCTTTATACCACTGAAGTAACACGGCTTCTTCTGAGATGAGACTCTAAGCTTCGTTCAGATAATCGTCCAATTTTTCTTCTTGAGTCATCATCATACATTTATCGTGTTGAACTTGACTGGGATGATTGTTTGACATCCATAACAATCTTTTTTAATCATGTCTCTCATTTTATCTTCCAAGTGTTTGGCAAAACAGGTGACTAACTGTTGTTCCTGTTCTGGCCATCTGGACTGCATGATTACTACATTTTTTTGGTCTTGGTTATCTGCTTTTTCTGTAACTTCCCATTCCAATTTCCATGGATTCTCCACTATTCAAAGAGGTACAAGAGTTTTCCATAGTGTTTAATAGTCTAGAATGACTTCTCTCAAACTGTTGATTTCTATGGTAGTATCGAATTCAGCATACAGAATGACATTCACCGTTTCGCTAAGAGGTCCTGCAAACTGAAGTTCCACACGCAGTTGCCCCGATTTTATAGGGTGGAAATGTCACTCGTCACTGCCTTGGTCTGGAGTGAAATCAAAAACCCACAACTTGTAACCTGCTGCACAATCGTCGTAGGAAATGCCGTGACTGGTGTTGGTTCCTAACTGTCCTGTAGCTTCGTACAGTGATAAGTACGACCTCAAGTAATTCTTCTGGGCAAAATTGGGTTCGAAGGGTCGGGTACACAAAGTTTTGCCATCGCGACTGACTTCGATTTTGGATACATCGCAGTGCTTAAACTGGACAGGATTGAGATTGTGGGCACCTTTGAGGGCTGCATTGCTGACGATACCAATGAATAAACGTTTGGGTAACTGTCCTTGGAACAGATGATCTTCGATCTTAGATCTGAGTCCAGTGGCAATGGTGAAAGTTTTTACTTCCATGCGTCGTATCGGATTCATGGCTGTCGTTCTGCTCAAAGTGTGACTGATATCATTTCCCACTTTAGGTAACACTTCCACACGACGCACGCATAACCTGGCTTCTTGGATAATGGTTTTGTATTCGTTGGCATGAGCCATCAAATGGAAAGCAGTACTGCTACAATTCAGACTCAAGCGAATATCCACTCCGTTCAGCAAATACTTCTCTTGAAACCACATGTCCAAATGCAAACGATCGAACAGTTCTAAACTACCTCCTTGCAGAATTTTCTTTCGACGCTCGACAAAACCCTCATTGAGAGGATTGTCATCGTCTGCGACCAGGACTGTGCTGTTAAACGTTTTTTCACCTGCGGTGTCAGGTTTCCATACAACGCAAGCATCTAAATGAGTGTTCTTGGCTTCTTTTCCGTACGTCAAGAGATTTTCGAGGTACGCTCGGTAAGTGTAAGTATCCATGCTACTGCTGATCAGTTTGTTATTCATGTACAAATCCACATCGCTGAACAAGGAATGCATGAAATTGTTGACAGGAGCTACTAGGGCATCTGCTGTCGACGGATTGCCGTCCAACGTTTTGGCCACTTTCACTTTCAAATACAAGTAACTGTTGTTGAGATCGATGTAATCTTCGGGTTGTCCGTCAAAAAGGAGACGGAATGAAATTCAACCCATTGGGCTTCTTTCATGGTCATCATCGTGGGTGGCATGGCAAAGAGATCTAGTTCCGACTTGGAACAGGCACAAGATTCTTGGTGCATCATTTTTTTTCTCTCAGTCTCTATGTGTTTTATTTTTAATAATCAAAAATGTCTAAGTCTCGAGCGGTTCTTTTTTCCTTTGTCTTTTTAGCTTTAGAGGTACGGAGACGTTTGAAAGGGTGCCTTCGTCGACACTATCTGCCTTGTCCTTGCTGTGTCCTCAGGGAAGCAGGAATGCCAGACTCGGTACCGTTCAGGGCATTGATAGGACTTTCTCGTCGACCCAAAATCTCTTTACCCGTTTGAAGCAAGACATTTTCGCCTGCTCTCAAAAAAGCTTCTTTAGGGTTTTGTTTGTCAATGAGAACATTTTGAAGAAAATCTTTGCCGTGAGTCAATTGCGGCATCTTTTAAGGCGTGCAATCCTCGTGTCACCATCGGTTTCAAAACAGGGACCACGGAACGAAAGGCTGATTTAAACATATCTCCTAAACCATGTTCTCGTTGTCGAGTGACTCCTTGGTACACAGAATACATCACTTTTTTAGTTGTTCGAGAATCGTTTTTGAAAATGGAGTTTCACTGTGACTTTCCCTTTTGTAAATGGAATATTTTGTCCCAGTTCTCCTTTTATAGTAATGTTTACATTGCCGAAATACGTCTTACTGACGGGAAAATAATGAGAATGTACAAATTCGCGGTGAACGTGATAGGTATTTCCACCTTCCGCATCAGCGGCGGCGGCAGAATCCACTTTGAAAGGAATGACACGCAGTAACGGTACAAAGGTGTGTCCTACGACGTTGTACTCCACCACATCGGAGTACACAAACATCAAGTTGAGTCCTTGGTTCAATTCTACATGGAATCGAAAATATTTTGCAAATTCCGAGTTAGTGGTTATGGTTTGTAATATTTGATTTCTGTTCTGGAGCATCTTGACGTTTCCACCTAAAATATCAAACAATTCAGGACAAAAGGTAATAGCCATCATTTTATCCTCTGAAAATGTCATCATGAGGCGACGAGCCACTTTATGGTACTCAAAGATTACACTTTTTCTGGCTATCTCCATGGCTTTACCAAACACAGTATTGAACCTGGTAGCAAGTGTAGTCCCTAAATGTTACCACTAAAATAATAGCCCGCAGGAATGGTGAACACATGAGTGGACAGATGTTTAGTTAGGGCCCCATCTGATTTATTTGTGCCAGTGTGGCCTCGTGCATCTAAGGCTTTTTGCAATTGCTCGTCAATCACTTCTACTGTAAAATTGTTTTTTTTTTCGACGATGTTTTTGATTTGTGTAGGGTGTATCATTTCTACCAAAGCCACTTCCCAATGAGCATCTTGATCCAAATGCATAGCTTGAGGTAATTTAGCCGTGTAACAGCACAACGTGTTGTTAAGAAACACTTCCATGGAACTGTCACTGGGTAACGTTAAGTAAAATTGGTTAATAGTGTTGTTCATAATTCCAATATTCTTCTGTCCGAGGAGTCACTCGAGGTTAAACAAGTGTATAAAAGAGGATTGTAGTTGGAAGGGTGACTGTCAGGAGAATGACTAACGATGGACGCAAGACTCCCAATATTGTTACTGTTGTTCCCGTTGAAAGAGTATTTCAGGGAAGGATTGGGAAGAAGATAACCGATGCAACTGCTGAGTAAAATGGCCCACAATTGTTTGTCTCCTTGTTGCAAACTCAAATTAGCAATGGCTGCACCGATGACACAATACACCACAAAGATTTGACAGAAAAAGACGATTTGGGTTTTAGGGACACGTTCTCCACACCAAATCCACAAGGGTTGCTTTTGTAAATCTTGCAGAGATGAAGTGGGTGAAGGAGTAGTCACTGTGGTTGCTGAAGCTGTATTGAAGGGCATGATGGTCACTTCTTTTTATAGTCGATGACTTGCGAAGCGTCAATCCAAGAATCAAAACTAGGAGGATATACTTTCCAACGTACTTTGACTTCTTTGACACGACGTTTTCCTACTTTACGGGTTCTTTGTTCGAGAATGCTTTTAATGTCGTACACGTCGTCTTCTTTTTGGTGACACGTTGTAACTCAGGCCAGTAAAACGTTCCTTTTAATACTTCTCCGTTCATGTCTTCCAATTTATAGACGGTAGGATGACGATCACGCACTCGCCCAGTAACACAAAACAATTCGGTGGTCCAGTTGGGTAAGTAACCTTTGTCGAAAGTGCGTTTGGTTTTACCAATGCGTACCCAATCTCCAGGGATTAACACTTCTCCACCTTTCTTGGGGACAGTCATCGTCCGGGACGTACCAAACAAGCGCTCAAAAACAATCACTTCGTTGTCAGGTGTCACATCTTGTGGGGCACGTCCAGTGCTTCTATGGTAAGATTGATTGTAGGCTTGGACTAAGTGCGGTAAGACGTCGATGTACTTGAGAGTGTGTTGATGCGTAAAATATTTCCACATGCGTTCTTTCAAGGTACTTTGAAAACGTTCCACGATACTGGCTTTGGTTTCAGGATTTTCGGTGGTGAAAAAATGAATGTCATGTTTCTTTAATTCTCGTTGGAAAGCTTGGTTCCAAAATTCGGTGCCTTTGTCGGTTTGCCATCGTAGAGGGTGACGACCACTTTGTTTCAACACCAGTTTCAAATCTCGTACTAACTCTCAGCTCGATTTGGATGTCAATGGTACGACCCAGGCAAATTTAGAAAAGACGTCGATGACACAAAACAAATATTTGTAGCCGTGATTGTAGGTGGCTGAATGAGAGACATCGGCTAAATCGGCTTGCCATTGATGATCGATGCCTTCCACTAGAGTGCGACCTCTGTAAAATTTTCGTCGAATGGGTTTGTGTAAAGTGTACGTCGCTTGTTCTTGTAACCATCGTTGTACTTCAGGTAAACGGAGCTTTTTCAGGCGCGGTTTTGCAGCACGATACAATTTCTGAATGCCTCCGTAACCTGCAGGGTGAGCTGGATCGTAGTAAATGCTGGCTAATATCTTCTCCATGGTTTTTTTAATAAGGTACCCACTCTTCGAGGATTCTGCTTTGGGTGGGACGAAATGGGGATTGTTTCGAAACGGTGTTACGTGTCCGATGTGCCACAGGAGTTGAGGGTACTAGTGGTGGTGGCGGTAGTGGTGGAGGTGGTAATGAGATAGCTTTGATCATCTTTTCTTTTCTCACTTCTGGTTTCCTTTCTTTCTTTTTCACATCTGTCGAAGGAGGAGTAGCCATCATCTTTTTAACCCAAGTTTTGAGTTCTTCTCTTGGGGGAGTGGGGGAAGGGGTCAACAAGGAAGCGGCAATCTTACTCGGAATGGGAGTGGCAGTGGGTGTTTGAAATATATCATGGGGTTCTTCTTCCTTGGGTAATGGTGGGGTGACGTCTGTTTTGGCCGCTGTAGATTGTGAGGTTGACGGACTATTCATTAGAGCCTTAAATTTGGACAAAGTGGATAGAGTTTTTTTGTTCCGCATCTTTCCTATGAAAGAGTTGCATTCGTTTCAAGAGTTGACCGTACTTTTGCGATTTTTCGGTTTCGGATAAATCGTTGCGATGTATCAAGGATTGCAATTCGTGTTGTAATTGGGACATCTCGGTTAAATGAGGATTGGGTGGTAAATGGGGGATTCGTTGTTCTTGTCAATGATGGTATTCCATCCATCGTTTGTAAGGAACCAAAGTCGGTTTTCGTCCTTCCATCTGCTTCCAAAGGTTATGTCTGAGATTGTTGTGCTATATAGGGTCCTTTTATCTTCTGGAAGGATCATACATATTTCTACCCATCCCGTGCGGCATCCCTTGGGTCATCCCTTGTGTCATCCCTTGTATCAAACCTGGTATTAAGCCTGTCAACACAGGAGCAAGAATGGGTAAAAATCCTCCGCGTTGCACTAACATCTTTTTCTTTTGACGGACGGGTATTGTTTTGGAACATTTGACGAAGAACGTGTCGATGTTTGGCTAAGCATTTATTCTGGTGTGGTGCCTTTCAAAACATTCAAACAACATTCGCACACGGTATCGATGAATCTTTGGAAGCCGTTTTAATGATTTGTTTTTGCATGGGTGGAGAGGCTTTGGACAGGACAAACAACATGTCTCCGTGTTTGGCTAAACGAGGAGGTAGTCCTTTCCTTTTCTTTACTTTGTGGGGTGAATAAGAATGTTTTCTGCGAGGTGACATCTTTGCTTGTTCGTTCCAGAAATACACTGGCGTCAAAGACTTGGTACACACCCTCTGTTATCTTCTTTTCTAGCGCTTTGTCAATAAGGTAATGGCGTGCATCGCTAAATCTTTAACATCATCGCTAAAAACACCAGTTCGATTCTGAAATGATTTGTCTAGTTTGTTCAAACCTTTAAAAAAAAATCTATGCCTCCCTTTTCGTAACTTCTCTTTTTCTTTGGATGACTGTGTCTTTTGAGGGGATAACGTCGTTGTTTGGCTAAGCGTTTTGTAGGATGACGAAATTGTCTTTTGCCTTTTTCTTTTTGGACAGCAGAACGTCGAGGGTTGTGGTGTGCACGTTTTTGAGGAGGCATCATTGAGTGTTCAGCAGTAGCACATACAATACTGATTCACGTTGTTGTCCTCAAGTCATTTTTATACTGGAATGCGACGCCACTGATTATCTTTGCGTCGTATCAACTTCATGGTAGGTAACACACGTCGTGAAGGTGTTCGCAATGGACTCAATCTGGACAGTTCTTGTTTGGACAAATCCAGTAAACTCTTTAACATGCCAGATCTTTCTTGGACTTTGACTTTGGGGGCAGGTACTTTGTGAGCAGCTGCTACTGCCGCTAATGTGGACGAGGGTGTTACCGGTGGAGGAGACATTTTGGGAGAGGCAGATTTCCAATGTTTCATCAAATTAGGAAGAACGTGTGTCAAATTGGATTTGGCTGGCATCACCAACAACGGAGAAGTGAAAGCACCTGAGGCTACTGGAATCGCGGTCCCTGCCAAACGTCCTTGTAGATCTTCTCTTGCAGGTCGTGGTTTACGAACATAAGGATACGTCCTTGCCGAAGTGTCTCTTTTGCGGGTGATCGCTTTTTTCTGTGGACTTTTCTTTTTCTGTGTTTTGGTCTTGGCACCATTGTTCTTTTTCTTAGGGGTTCGTTTGGCTTTGTTTCTTGGGGTGAACTTTGGGAGCCTTGGGATCCCATTTTAAAATGGAAAGAATGATGACACCTGCTAGAGAACCACTACCTCCAGGTTTCAATATGATTTGCTTTTTGGTTTGAGTGTCGATGCGAGGATCGGCCAGTTGCGTCAAGGCTACTTTGTTTCTGTCAAAAACGCGTTTGGTTTGATGTGGAATGTGAATGATGCCTTGCAGTATTTGACGTGCTGTCACCGTAAACCATCGTAAGACTTCTTTGAGACCGGCTTCTAAGACGTGAGCATGTATTTGTGGATTTTTTTCGCGACTGATACCGTACAAGGCACGAATCAATTTGATGGGAAGATGAGACTGAAGGGACGTCATATTGACAATGTATGAGACAAGATCAAAGTGACCCAAGGTTTTAATAGATTTTTTTAGTGCTTTATATTGTTATTTTGACGACGAGGACGTGTACACAACAGGTCCTCCGTCTTGACACCAGTCGTGAAATAAATCGGTACGAAATCGGAAATAATCGGGGGTCGTAGGTTTTAGATCCACGAGTAAATAGGCGTGTGGCGCTTGAGTGGCATATATCGTAATCATGAGTCAGCCAAAGTGTTCCTAACTGTTTGGCTAAGACATGCACTTGTGATTTATCTCGAGGACTTTTTAAACAAGACCTCGTAATGAGCATTAAGACTAATAGTACGATAGGCTTTACTTTGTTGAAAAAAAATTTATGTAATGTAAATTACACTGGCCTTACGATGATGCCCTTTACGCGTAAACCACAGTTTAATTTCTTCTTCGTCTTCTCCTAACATGTCGTCAAAAATGACCCAATGAGTTTGACTAGGGTCAGACACGATCCCATCGTCTTCTCTAATAATACCTTCTACAAACACAATGGAATCACCTTGACTATCTTGCAAGAGGCCGTGTGCCGATTGTCACTCTTTGTAACACCACACGATGCGTAGAGGTGGACGATCGATCAAATGATGTTTATGTTCGATCAAACGTTTGACAAATTCGGTTTTGCCTGAACCGCTCGGTTCAGCAATTAACATGTTAAAAGGATGACGAAGATACAAGGCTTCCCAACTAGCATGATCTAAGTGTTCGTCAATGACTTTGAATGTTGAGGAGGAAGGAGTTGTAGAAATAGCAGAGTAAGCCATAGTAGTGTAGGGTATGACACTATTGACACAAAAACAGACAAGACAAGAGGTTTTTTATACTTTTTTCAAGACACGTTTATTTCAATGAATGTTTAAATGAGAACAACACGAAAGACAAAAATACATAAAAGCCAAATGAATAAATACAGGAATAAAATGCACATGGAAACGATCAAAGTGGCATATAAACAAGTCACTGTACAACATTGTTTGGGTAACGAAGGTGTCCTAGAGGTAGTGTATAATGTTCTTATAGTCTCTATCTGGGGTACAATCACATAGGTGTCCTCTCGGAAGGGTCTTTGTGGGGGAATTCCCATGACAGTTCTGTCTTGAACAGAGGGATTGTCCTGGGTGACAGATTCTTTTTCTTCTTCTTCTGGCACTGTCACTAACATAGGTTTAAAAGTGACTCTTTTCACTCGACGATGGATTTTACGAAAACATCGCTTGGGCATAATGGGATGCTTCGTTTGTCCAAGCCTCAAAATCCCAACTTTTTCAGTCACGTACATCTGTCCAATGAGGGTGTAAATTACAAGCTACACACACATCTTCGTACACCGCTTCCGTACGTAAAAGTTGACGAATCTTTTTTTCCTGTAGAGGTCGAGACGTATCCGGATGAAAGCGTAAGGCTTTTAACAGAATGAGTCTCTCGTGGACATTTAAAGGAGTCAACATAATGTCTTTTTTTGGTAGGTAGTGTTCGTAAAGTGATCACATTGAATCGACAGGTAAACGAAATCCCAGAAAACAAGTCACTAAAACACACACTACACGTCCACCCCAATTCATCCTTTCACTTTACATTCGGTGTGCATTTCTAATTGTGGGTCTCGGTATTCGTAGCCGTGATTTTTAGGACCGCCACTTGCAAGAATCTTGTCGTTGGGATGTTCATCAGTCCAGGCTCCTAAACGGTCTCCTTTTAGATATTTTAGCAGAGTTAAGCAATTTAACATCATTTTGGCAAACGACCACCTACCTTCGTTTTTCTCGATGTGGTTTAAAGTGATGCCTTCCTGCTCCCGATATTTTTCTTTTAATATCTTTTGGTCTTCAGGAGTGTGGCACCAGGAAGGATAGCCACTAGCTTCTTGTTTTAGTTTTAAAAAGGCATCCACGTAGTCTAAAATACCTTTCTGTGTCTCGTCGCCCTTGCGGTATTGTTGTGTCTTGGGAAAGTGGTAAATTTCGTACACTTCTAACAGTTGGTATCCCAGGTCCAGAGCTTTAATGAATTCCACGCTCATCCACGTTCCTGTCAAGGCACGTTCTTCCTGGGTGTGCTGACAAGGTTGGTTTTGGTTGCACGTTTCGGCACAAGTTCGACACAAAGGAAACATCAGTTTCCCTTGGCAATGGTGAGGTAAAACGGGATGGTACAAGTCCGTAGGAGGCAAGTATTTGCACTTGATCAATTCTTCGTCTAGTCGAATGTGGTCCAGGTCAATGTGTTCTGTCATCAATTCTGGATGACCTACGTGAAAGCGACATTATTTGCACACGTAAGGATACAGCGAACACACGTCCAAGTATTTGATTTCTTCTCCTTTCTCCTCGTCCGCTTGGTACAGCAAACAGGTGGCATTCGTTCGTCCTCCGTACAAACTATCCCGGCCGGGGGTTCGGGGGGGAGGGGGGTCCACCAACTTGTAACTTTCTACGATGCGTTTAAACTCGGGATCGGTTTTCAAACACTGATCGTACTCGTGTTCCCACATTTCCACTACCTGGTATCCTTGATGTTCTAACTTCAAACGTCGCTTACACGTGGTCTGGTACAAGTCTTCCATGGTCCGTTGTAAAAACTGATTTTTGGTGTCACGTTGAGGGTAGCACATGGGACATCCGTGAAATAAGCATCCGTTAAACTGGTGCACGATCTGAGGGTTTACTAAGTCTCAGCCATCTACCGAATACGTTCCGATGGTCTTTTCGCCTCCTCCGTTGCGAGCGTGATGGATCCATTTGTCTTCCTTGTCGCACAAGTAATGGAGCCAGCTTAGGGCTTTGACCAAGTATTGAAGTTTGACAAAGTTCTTCGTTTGAGGACTGATGACAGCCAGGGTGTTTTCGGGCATAAAGCGTTTTCGGTACACTAAGGAACATGCTTTGGCGATGGTACAAGCTTCTTTCAGAGGATCGATCCCTCCGTGTTCCGTGAACAATTCTCGGAATTTTCCACAGCAACGTCGTAAAATGTCCACGTCAGATCGACAGTACTTTAAAATTTCTTCTTGAAAGTCAAAGGGGTCCGAGGCGTGAGTCTGGTACCAAGCATGGAAAGCTTTTCGTTGTTCGGTGCGCATGTTATCGGGGTCGTAATAGTGAGCCTCAGGCAAATGGGATAGAACGGTATGTTGATTGGCTTCGGTATTGAAAAAGTGTGGAAAAATAACCTTTGACCATTTCTGTCATTCTAAACGTTTTAGGCATGCGACTCAAAGGCATGGCCAAGTAACACAACGAATCTTTAAACTGTACTTGTCCTACTTGCATAGATATGATTTTGGCTCCGTTCAGAGTTACTTGAGGACGTTCGGTACATTGCTCCGCAAAGTATCTGAGCAGAAATTGCCCATCGTATCCCGAGAAATTGTGAGCCATGACCGTGGTATGACGATGACAATCGCCGTAACGTTCAATGTCTTCTGGACTCCATGTTTCGTCGATGGGGTTTAGGATTCATTGGGTAAAATCGGCTAGCGTGTTTGACCCTCGAAAGATTTTTTCACGTCCTCCAGGAATCTTGCTGCAGTGAGGGCAATGACTAACGATAGGTTCTTGGATACACTTCTCGCACGCACGGTGAGCCACGCAGAAATTAGGAATGTGAATACCAGTCTCTTGCATGCATTCGAAATCAAAAAAGATAAAATTCCCTTTCTTCTGGGAATCTTCTGATTGGAGTTGATATTTTTGAATGAAGCATTCGTGCTCCAAGTCCACGATTTGGTGACAAATGTGACATCGTTTCTTCCCTCCACAAACGTGAAACATGGCACTATTGGTATGTATGCCTTGTCCACAAGTAGGGCACAATCTCAGAAGCTGACAAGTACTTTTCTACTGTGAACCTTGCATCTTCAAATGTTGTTGGTAACAGGTAAGACTGACAAAAGTGCGCTGACAAACAGGGCAATGCACTCTTTCTTGTCCTTTGTCCAAACAAGGTTGAGAGGCCAAACATCCCTCACATTTCGTTCCACAATGCTTGTGGTGTTCTCGATTGTTATAACCATAGTCACATTTTTCACAGTAGTAACCGTATTTCAGAAATCCAGTGATACTGATAATGGTATCAAAATGACTATCGTGATGATAGACTTGAATTTATTTTCCGTCTTTGAATTCGTGGCCTCGAAACAAAAGAAGACCACGCACTTTTTGAGGGTGTACTTTCAAGGTGTAATGTGGAGCCAAGGCACCTTGCAATTTTTGCATTTCTGGAATACCGCAAGGGGAGTCTTTGGATATCCCCGCTTGCTGTAACAGGAGTTCTGCTTCACTTATTTGTTTGGCTCGGTCCGATTGTCAAATAGTTTTCCAGGCTCTTTGCCATTCTGCCGTGTCGATCTTGTTGGCATACGTTTGTCCCACGACGATGGCACGGGCTAAACACATCTGGCCTTGAGGATTGTTAATTCGGAAGAGGCTTCGCTCAATGTTGCGAAGGCTGTCCACCAATAACACTTTTTTGCGTCCTGTCCCCTGAGGAAGAGACACGTGGGTCATGAAGTGTGTGGATTTTGCATCGGTGATGTGAAACTTGTCGTTGGATTGTTGCACATGATGAATTTTGTCAATGACTTTGGAAGGTGTTAATTGTGATGGGTTAGTAAACTCGATCCAAACGGGAGACTTCAAATTATCGTGATGAATAGAAAGTCTCAAGCGATTGTCTTCTTTGGCTTGACATTGCTGTTTCAGTGCAGTTAACACCTCGGTAATGAACCCTTCTGCATTCTCCTAAGGTACATTGGACTTAAAATCTTTAAACTTTACGGTATACGTGTAAGCCGTTGTTCTAAATTTTCGAGAGGAACGCTTTTCCGTCTCTCGAATGTAATATTAATTTTCGATGTTTACTAATGGTGGTACACTTTGCTTGGATGTCGATTGTCTGGGTGTAAATTCGGACTCACTCATGTCATCTTGAAAATCACTGGCATGATTTTGAGCCAAGACTTCAGCTACTGTGCTAGGCGATACATTACGTTTCTGTCTCTTACTGTCTTCTCCTTTCTCGACAACATGATGCGGTCTTTTCATCTTGTCTGAAAAAAGTCAAATGACTACCTTTTAAAGACCATAACCCCTATATATTCATGTCCGATCCGTTCATATATAAAGGATTAGTGTCTAACCGTTCAGTATTCATTTCACTCTCACATTGACCAAATCGATGGAAGAACCTACACAAGTTGAACTTCTCATCAGAGCTTTACGTGGGGTCATACGAAAGTTTTCTTCAGACAAGCCGACGGACTATTCTCCTTCTTATTGAGATAAAAGTCAAGATACTTGCTATATCTGTAAGAAGAAAGGACATTGGGCTACAGAATGTGTAGATCGTGACAAAAACAAAAAGGTACGAATAGAGACAAAAGTCAAGATACCTGTTATCATTGTAAAGAGAAAGGATATTGGTCTCCAAGCTGCCCTAAGAAACAACAGGAGAAGGAGGAGGAGGGGGAAGGAATTCTGAACAGGAGGAGGAGGAGGAAGAGGCACCCTTCCCCAAGGAAGAACCCCGACACGTTCACAAAGACAAGAAAAGTAGACGAAACGAAAGTGAAGAAGAAGAAGAAATAGAAAAACCTGTGACAGTAAAGAAAATGAAAAAACAGAAAGAGTGAAAAAGAAAAAACTTTTCTAAAGTGTTATTGTGTTATGTTATGTTGTGATATTGAATTGTAACGTTTGTACCGGAATACACCAGAGAGAAAAAAACGTAAGTGTCTCTTGGTTTTGATTTTATAGAATAAGAACCTACACTCACACATTCATTCACTCACACGTGCATCATGGGTTTAAAAAAATAATAATAAAAAGGACTTTTGAATTTTCATTGAATTAGGCAATTGAAATAGTATTTCTTTTCGAAATAATTTGAGTGGCCCTGAAAAGGACCGTTGGTGCTTTGTTTGTTGAAAACAAAACAAACTCAGAAACGGGACGTAACCATCTTGAGCTGTCTAAAGCCATTGTCACGGCCAAGGCCTACTTCGGGATTTGTGGTTCCTGTCAATGATTTAGTAGAAATCCCTAACGGTGGTATGGCAGACGTAGTCACAGATAGATTGGGTTGTTTAGCTTGAGAAGGTCTTTTTCTCTTCGGTCGTGATAAAGAAGTCTGATACATTTGTTTCAGACTCCTTAACTCTGCTAAAATATCTAAAAGTACCGTCGTGACCATTTGATTTTCACTAGTCACTTTCTGTCCTTGGTCTTCATTCTTCTCTGTTGCTGCTACTGCTGTTTCTTCCTGGTGTTTCTTTCTTGCTTCTTATTCCTGCTGTTGAATAAGAAAAGCTTGTTCTTCTACTTTCTGTTGTTGTAAAAATTGCTCCAATTCTTCTTTTTGTCTCTGCTTAAAATCATTGACGTGTACATAAGAAGAAGCAGAAGGTAACGAAGGTTCCGGAATAAATTCTTGTGATGTTCAAAAATCCACAATATTCCAGTTAAAATCAACTTCTTCTGGATGTAGATTTGTCATGACTTTGGTATTCACTGCTGTCCCATTACTTGCTGTCTCTACTCCTGGCTGACCCCAATTCATCGTCTTCTTAGTGTCCGACATCATTGAAAACTCTGTCGTTTCGATTGACTGCACACAGACGCTAGTACATCTATATAGGAAAGGTGATATCACGGACTGCTCTCTTCCGATTGGTTGACTGTGACTGCCTTTTGTAACGCACGTTTGGATTGGTGAATACACTCAATCCGTTTCGATCCGCTCTTCCCCTATAAATAACCGCAGTACACGGCATTCGCTTCACCTATTTCTCATCACAAGATGTGGACTAACGTAGAATCTTCTACCCTTGTTTCTACCATGCTGTTTCGGACTGACATACCCATATATGTCAGATCATCGTGGCGTGTCATTCATAGGACGGATACAACCTTTTGGAAGAGAAGGATATATGTGGAAAGACAAGGTTGTTTAAAGAGAGTTCTCCTCTATGGTCCAACAGTGAGGAGAAGTTTAAGGAAGAGAAGAAGATCTGTGAGATGTCCTCTGTGTTAAAAAGATACTGTTAACATTACACATAACGGCCCTTTTCAGGGCCACTCATATACCTCGAAAAGATATTAGCTTTCTTTGCCTCCATTTTCCCCTTGTGGCTAGACAGTCCCATATACAAATACAACTACAAATCATATTTCCCATGTTCAATTTCCCTTGAGGCTATATAGTCCCACTATGTTCAATTTCCCTTCAGGCTATACCGTCACACAATGTTCAATTTCCCTTGAGGCTAGTGTCCCACTATGTTCAATTTCAAATGAGGCTATATAGTCCCACTATGTTCAATTTCCATTGAGGCTATATAGTCAAACTATTTTGAGGCTATATAGTCCAACCTTGAGGCCATAGTGTCCCAAGCTGTTTTTGACTGGATTTTCCATTGAGGCTATAGTGTCCCACATTACTACTATTGTATATAATCTGATTTAAATGCTTGATTGTTTCGATAATTTGTTGATTTGATTCACAAGAATATTATTGTCGTATACTAACAAACAAATTTTTCAGTTTACCAAATATACCTGAAAGCTCGGGGATAATTGCGGTTGAAACATTGTTAATATGTTCTTCATTAACAATTAATATAAAATCTGATAAATAAACCCTAATGATTTTTTTTTTCGTATTGTTTTATGAAAAGGTTACCTTTCAATTAATATAAGATCTGATAAATAAACCCTAATGCTTTTTATTTTCGTATTGTTTTATGAAAACGTTTCCTTTCAATTAATATAAAATCTGATAAATAAACCCTAATGCTTTTTATAATCGTATTGTTTTATAAAAACGTTCCCTTTCAATTAATATAAAATCTGATAAATGTACCCTAATGTTTTTTATTTTCGTTTTATGAAAACGTTCCCTTTCCAAAATATCTTTTCTGTATTCGCGTTCTGTTACAAGAAAAATGTATCTAGTACAAAAAAATCATCCCCGGTCGGTATTGGAGGTCTTTTATATTCAGCTGGAATTTCTGGCCATTCTAACACTGATCTTTATAATAACTAATATATATCCATGATATCGTATGGTAATTATATTTCTATTGTCACAGAATTAGGCGAAAATTAAATTTATTTTCTTCTGGATTTACAAACTAATCTCACCATTTTTTTTTGTTTCGTCGTACATGCGTTGCCTGGGGTGAATAAGTGGTTTTTCCCAAGGTAAGCGACGTGTAACGATTTGCATGATTTTGAATTACATGAAATCCGGAACACTAGTTTCACGTAGTGCACGTAGTGCACGGTAATCTTGCCGTGATTTCTGCTCACCTATTTGATGGTATATAAGGCAGAATATTACTGATAAATATTACGGGACCTAAAGTATCTAGATAGCTCGTCTTTCAATCTCCAGCCAAAGGGGTGAGTGTTAAATTTATATTTCGTTTTATTGTGAATTTTATTCAGTTTATCATTTCATATAATGATGTCTTTATTGCAATGCAGATTTTAAACGTGGAATATTTGGAATTACTAGTCACTATTAGACTTTAAATGCAATAGCGTAATCTAAGTTGTAGATTGTTGTAGAAAAAAACTATTATTAGTATGGTTTCTTTATTGTAGCTGATAACGCATCTGATAACGTCTGATAACGCATCTGAAAACATCTCTGATAACGTCGGCTGATAACATCTCTGATATCGTAGCTGAAATTGTTGCTGATTTATTGTGCAATCGAATTGAAGTATCTGACTGTCTGTCTGTCAGATTGTCTGTCCGTCTACATCTGTCGTGACGTGTAAATATCCGGAAATCTAGAAGTCCGAGTGTCGGAGCTGTCTAGAGTTGTAAACATCCGGGGCGACATCTAGGGTATTGAGGAACGTTAGTTCTAGTAGATGTTGTATGCTGTCTGCACGTATAACTGTGGTGGATCTGTGAAGGGGGCAAGTGACCGATAAAAGTACTGGTCAACCCTAGATCTTCGGGGAAACTGGGCGGCGATTCAACAGGTGGTGAATCGTACGGTTATACAGGGTCGAGACACATGTGTGTGTTGCAATTGTAGTACAATTGAATACATTGTTGTATTTGCATGGTTATTTCAGATCACAATAGTATTTCAATGGATTGCATGAATTTCAATAAAAGCTAGCAACTTGATTGAATACATGTATATGTTCGTGGTAGTTGTCGCAATCCATACTTGCGATAGTATAGTTTGATGTTTTGTGTTTGTTATCGTAATTTATACTTGCGGTAATATAATTTTTGTAAAGGTTCTTTGGATCTGTGTATAGTCCAAGAGATCCCTTTATATCTGTGTTTTATTTTGTATTGATATTTCATTTATTCATGTATTGTGAATGGTTGTGAGTGTAATTGTGGGTTGAACGCATGAGTTATTGTGTTGATACATCATAATATTTCATTAATAATTTATTTCATAAATTTATATTTTCTTTCACATATTGTGTTTGTGTTGTTCATTTAATCCACCATCCTCTCGGTAACAATTCTGGTACAATGGTGTCAGAAGTGGGATCGTTGGATTAAGTGAACTGTCAATCATTTTTGTGAAAGTAAACATTTAATGTTTATATTTGAGCGTGACCTTGTTGACAAGATAATACTCAAGTTGGGGTTTATTTTTGTTTAGTTTATCTAGGTCCATGTGTCCAGTATAAACGTGTTTAAAGTATTGGTTTGGTTACCTATATATATATTCATATTACAATTGTCATTGTCATGTCATCCCTTAAGGACTTGGTTGCCTTAGGCAAAGATTTTGGATATGAAGGAGAAAGTCTAAGGAAATTTATTCAGGAAGAACAAGCCCGGGAAAGGGAAGAAAGGGTAAGGGCAAGGGAATTAGAAAGGGAATTAGAAAGGGAATCCGAAGATAGGAAATGGGCCTTTGAGAGGGAAAAGATAGAATTAGAGAAGCAGGCCGAAAAGGATAGGATAGTATGGGAAATGGAAGCGGAACAAAAGCGAATAGAGTTAGAAGAAAAAGCAAAGCAACGGGATCATGAGCGTAAGGTAGAATTAGCGACATCTGGAAGAAAACACGATTCTGCCTTTAGCAAATTAAGGGGCCCCAAATTACCTCCCTTTGACGATGAAAAAGATAACATGGATAGTTATCTTCATCGGTTTGAGCGGTATGCTGAAAACCAGAAGTGGAGTCAAAATGACTGGGCACTGCATCTTAGTGCTCTATTAAAAGGTAAAGCGCTGGATGTATACTCGCGACTTCCTAGGGACGATGTTAAGTACGACGTCCTAAAGGAAGCACTTCTCAAAAGGTACGAGCTCACTGAACAGGGTTTTCGTAAAAAGTTCAGGTATAGCAAGCCTGATAAGGGAGAAACCTTTGGTCAGTTCACCGTTAGAATTGCGAACTATTTTGAGCGGTGGATTGAATGCGGCAAGGCGGTGAAAACGTTTGAAGGGTTGACTGATTTCTTGCTCAGAGATCACTTATTTAATACAGTTGGGCGAGAATTAGATCAATTTCTGAAAGAGAAAGTCTTCACAAACGTAAAAGATATGGCTAAGCAAGCCGATTTCTTTGCCGAAGCTCATGGGGGAACCCAGAACGTGGTTTTAAAAGATTTTAAGTCTGGAAACCAGTCTGCGAGACCTATGCCTAGGGAGCTTGTAAAATCAGCTGAGGTAAATAGGTCAGTTAGGAATCCAGTTATTCAGCGTGTGCAATGTTTCTTATGTAATGCATGGGGTCATGTTCAAAAAGACTGTCCTAAAAGAAAGGGACTTGTACATAAGGTAGCAGTGGCTATGCAAAGTAAAGGTATATCTGATAATATCGTACAGGTAGAACCTTGTATTCATTCGCTTGGCACCTGTCTTTTTCCCGAAGCGCGTGTACCAACCGCGAGAGGGTTCGTCAACGGTCGAGAAGTCGTAGTATTACGTGACACTGGTTGCACGGGCGTAGTGATCAAACGTAGTATCGTGCAGGACAACCAAATGCTCGGGTGGGAGTCCCCATGTATGCTACTTGATCAGACGATCCGTCGCATTCCCGTAGCAAGGATCACGGTAAAAACTCCTTTCCTAACGGGAACTGTTGATGCCCTTTGTAGGAAAACCCTATTTACGATCTGACGATCGGTAATGTTGAAGGTTCCCGTCTTCCAACCATGGCCGATTTTAAAATACCTTTGGCTCAGGCAGTCGAAACGCGAGCGCAAACACGGCGAGAGAAAACCGCGTTTCATAAATTAATAGTCCCTGAATCGATCTCAGGAATTTCGCGTGATGATTTCAAACAAGAGCAAGAACGTGATGAATCCATCAGAACAATTGTTGAGAAAATCACGTCCGGCGCGATTAAACATTGCAAGCGTGGGGTTAGCTCGAGATTCGTACGCAAGAACGGATTAATTCATAGGGAGTTTAGCGCTCGGGAGGGTAAGAAGTATTGGCAAGTGGTCGTACCCCAGAGATATAGATCTCAAGTACTTAGGGTGGCGCATGGGTCAAGCATGTCAGGACACCTAGGTAAGGCTAAGACCACTAGCAGGGTAGTCGCTGAATTCTACTGGCCCGGTGTTAATGGCGATGTCACACGGCTCTGTAGGTCGTGCGATGTATGTCAGAAAACCGTCTGTAAGGGAAGGGTCACAAGGGTGCCCTTAGGACAGATGCCATTAATAGATACACCGTTTAAAAGAGTGGCAGTAGATATTGTAGGACCAATACACCCAGTTACCGAAAGAAAGAATCGGTATATTCTTACTCTGGTTGACTACATGACCTGATACCCCGAAGCTGTAGCGTTACCAACTATTGAAATGGAAAGGGTAGCTGAAGCATTAGTTGATATCTTCAGTAGGGTAGGGGTGCCAGAAGAAATCCTCACTGATTGTGGTGCCCAATTCACCTCTGACCTCATGGGTGAAATAAGTAGGCTGTTATCCATCAAACAGCTAAATACTAGCCTATACCATCCTATGTGCAATGGACTGGTAGAGAAGTTTAATGGTACCCTGAAAAGCATGCTGCGAAAGATGTGCGCGGAACGTCCGCAAGACTGGGACCGTTATTTAAACGCTGTTCTGTTCGCGTACCGTGAAGTACCGCAGGAAAGTTTAGGGTTTTCACCCTTCGAACTGTTGTACGGTAGAACAGTTCGAGGCCCGATGCGGATACTATGCGAACTATGGACTGGTGACGTCGCGAACGAGGAAATAAAAACAACTTACCAGTACGTGTTAGATCTAAGAAATAAACTTTAGAGTACATGCCAGATGGCACGTGACGAATTAATTAAATCGGGGCGCAGATATGCCAAGTATTATAACCGCAGAGCGCGAAATAGGACATTTCTTGTAGGAGATCAGGTGCTATTGCTTCTTCCAACGAGCTCAAATAAGTTATTAGTCCAGTGGAAAGGTCCATATGAAGTTAAGGAGGTAAAAGGTGACATGGACTATAAAATTGACATGGACGATAATTTAAAGACATTCCATGCTAACATGCTCAAGATGTACATCAAGAGACAGAGCGACAATAGCAATAAGGGGAGTTGAAAATGTAGGTGCAGACTACTTGAGTAGGACATGATGGGAAATTTGTATGGATTTGCCCAGTAATAAATCCAGATTGTAGTATAACCAGTGTAAATGTTGTAAGATATCATCAGTAGTTATTTTTCTTCTATTCTGTGTTAGTTTTAAAAATGTGTACATTTTTATTCATAGGGGGGAGGTATTGTCACAGAATTAGGCGAAAATTAAATTTATTTTCTTCTGGATTTACAAACTAATCTCACCATTTTTTTTGTTTCGTCGTACATGCGTTGCCTGGGGTGAATAAGTGGTTTTTCCCAAGGTAAGCGGCGTGTAACGATTTGCATGTGCCTGATTTTGAATTACATGAAATCCGGAACACTAGTTTCACGTAGTGCACGGTAATCTTGCCGTGATTTCTGCTCACCTATTTGAGGATATATAAGGCAGAATATTACTGATAAATATTACGGGACCTAAAGTATCTAATCACAGGATAGATAGCTCGTCTTTCAATCTCCAGCCAAAGGGGTGAGTGTTAAATTTATATTTCGTTTTATTGTGAATTTTATTCAGTTTATCATTTCATATAATGATGTCTTTATTGTAATGCAGATTTTAAACGTGGAATATTTGGAATTACTAGTCACTATTAGACTTTAAATGCAATAGCGTAATCTAAGTTGTAGATTGTTGTAGAAAAAAACTATTATTAGTATGGTTTCTTTATTGTAGCTGATAACGCATCTGATAACGTCTGATAACGCATCTGAAAACATCTCTGATAACGTCGGCTGATAACATCTCTGATATCGTAGCTAAAATTGTTGCTGATTTATTGTGCAATCGAATTGAAGTATCTGACTGTCTGTCTGTCAGATTGTCTGTCCGTCTACATCTGTCGTGACGTGTAAATATCCGGAAATCTAGAAGTCCGAGTGTCGGAGCTGTCTAGAGTTGTAAAAATCTGGGGCGACATCTAGGGTATTGAGGAACGTTAGTTCTAGTAGTTGTATGCTGTCTGTGCGTATAACTGTGGTGGATCCGTGAAGGGCAAGTGACCGATAAAAGTATTGGTCAACCCTAGGTCTTCGGGGAAACTGGGCGGCGATTCAACAGGTGGTGAATCGTACGGTTATACAGGGTCGAGACACATGTGTGTGTTGCAATTGTAGTACAATTGAATACATTGTTGTATTTGCATGGTTATTTCAGATCACAATAGTATTTCAAGGGATTGCATGAATCTCAATAAAAGCTAGCAACTTGATTGAATACATGTATATGTTCGTGGTAGTTGTCGCAATCCATACGTGCGATAGTATAGTTTGATGTTTTGTGTTTGTTATCGTAATTTATACTTGCGGTAATATAATTTTTGTAAAGGTTCTTTGGATCTGTGTATAGTCCAAGAGATCCCTTTATATCTGTGTTTTATTTTGTATTGATATTTCATTTATTCATGTATTGTGAATGGTTGTGAGTGTAATTGTGGGTTGAACGCATGAGTTATTGTGTTGATACATCATAATATTTCATTAATAATTTATTTCATAAATTTATATTTTCTTTCACATATTGTGTTTGTGTTGTTCATTTAATCCACCATCCTCTCGGTAACAATTCTGTTACATCTATATATTAATTATATCGTATGGTAATTATATTTCTATATATCCATGATATCGTATGGTAATTATATTTCTATATTTCCATGATATCGTATTATAATTATATTTCTATCGGGGTTTACAAAGCTTGGTCGTTAACAGTTATAGCAATTTTTGATTCTTTTCCTGTGATTGTATTCTGCGCTGAAATTCATCATTGTTTTATCTGTTCGATTTGATAACGTCCAGTTGGTATCCCAATAAAATTCCAGTCGGGAATTTCATCTAGTTCATTTTGATTTGCAAACACAAGATAATTATTCGACTGTAATCCACCGAATGATTTTGATCAAATATTCGGTCAATTATGATACACTCGTAATTGAGCAATCGCAATTTAATTTACTGGAATTGTAGTTGGAAAGTTTACTCTAAATTCAGGGCTAATGGAACGTTATTGATATCATTATTGTCTTACGCAGGGTTGTATTAACTAAGATATATGTTGCAGTAGTTCTTGCAATGACAACATCATAATTATTTTTTTCTTTCTTAATCAGACGTAATCGTTGCTTCGTCGTAAATCTTAATCATAGAAATTATGAAAGGTCCTGGTGCGGATGGATGTATAGCAAGAGTTCTATAAATTATTTTGGATGACTATTGGGAAATTTCTATTCAGATCAATAGATTATGGATGAAACTTTCAGATTTTCAGACTCTGGTACTTATCACATGTCTACCAAAGGAAGGCAAAGATAGAGTATATTTAAAAGATTGGAGACCTGTCTCAGGCCTATATATTGACTATAAGGTATCTTCGGGAGATATTGCAAGAAAAAATATTTCTTCCATCAATAATCAGTGATACTCATAAAGGATTAATGAAAGGTAAATTCATTGAAGAAATACAAGGCTATTCTATGAAATATTGGATCAACTAGAGAATTAAAGCATATATAGTGTATTATTTCTAATAAATATCTCTATATAAAAAACATACAATTAATTTTACTGGAATAAACCTTAAAATATTTTAATTTTGGCGATTCTGTTTGTAAGTGGTTTGTAATAACTCTCAAGGTTGTTATATATTATGGAAATATGTCATCATTGTTTAAACTTGAAAGAGGATGTCATCAAGGGGATCATATTGTGCATTATTTCTTTATTATCGGTGTGGAGATTTTAGCGATAAATTTAAAGTGAACTGTCGATGCACGAGTTAGTCATCTGTGATGTTAGGGATTATGAATTAATTTGATTAGTATGTCGATGATGCTTTTATTCTTCTCGATGGATCTCAGTATTCTGTTGAAGCAACTGTGAATATCTTTCAATACATTTTTTATATTATCTGGACTTAAATGAAATATAACAAAAAAAACTCTATTTGGATCGGAAACACGAATATTTCAAACGAAAGAATATGTCCCGATATGGAATTAACTTCTAGCTTTATACTCCGTGTAATCGGTTTGTCTCTAGATGTTCAACAAAAGGGTGGAACGTAATTACAATAAAATACGAACGAAAGCAAAAAGACTTCTGAAAAGCTGGCGTCAAAACACTTTTTATTAGTAGGTAAAGAAATGGTTGTAAAAGTTCTTGTTCTGCTTATTTTCATGCATCATTTGTAGCACTTTCAAATCCATCAGCAAAAGCTGCAGGAAAACTAAAACGTTCCTTAATTTAGTTTGTTTTGGGTGAGAAGCTGACAGAATTATATCTGATATACAAGTATCCCCGGAGAATGCGAGAGGATTAAATATGATACATACGTTTTCTATTCACTAAGAATATCAAAATAAGATGGGTTAATATTACTAGATGGAGCGTGGCAGAACCTATATTCATAAATATGAAGGATCTTTGACATTTAGGGCGGAGACAATTTTAAGAAATTGGTAAGTTTATGAAACAGTTTTTGTAGAGATATCCAGTATCGAACTGGAAAGAGGATCCGCAAAGTCAGAATGAATATTTATGCACTGGCTTTAAAACTTTTGTTCCATTTAAAAGGTTCCGTCAATCCAAATCCTGGACTGAAACAGGCATTGAAGTTCTTAACGATTTATTTCATGATAATGGTAATGTAGTACCTTTGAAATGATAAAACAAAAATTTAGATGCAACGAGATTTTGAAATACTTTTCATTGATATCAAAATTACAAACTCTTGGAAAGATGAAATCACAACCGATTTGGCAAGCAACATGTTTGATTAGCTGCAAGATAAATAATGAATTTGCAAAACCATACTCATAAAGTTTGTTTAGAAAGATTTTTTAGAAAGGTAACAAAGCGACGGTCAGCTAAGCTAGAAACGTGCTAACAATTTTTTAAAAAAAAATTTAGAAGTGAAGAATGATCAAAGATTTACATTAAAGTACCAGATATAGCCGGGTGAAACTTTGTACTTAGGATCCAAAGTTTATTTCGTAACATTGTCACACACTGACACGTTCTATTCTTCAACCATCGTCTCGCTCTTCATCAAAACCAATCTCCAATCAAGTCTTCACTTTAATTTAACTGAAATGTTGAAAGTATATTTTACTTATTAAAATATACTCTAAAGTATATTATTTTTCATTCTTTAGTTGCTTTAGTTTCCATGACGATCTGAAACTATTTATATTTAGACAGGTTTTTATTTCAGAAAATCACTGAATTTCTCCCAGCAAGATATACTCTTTCAAAACAAAAATAATTATTAATTGACAAAAAGATATATACTACTTCCAAAGTATGCAATACTTTATCAACGAATGAGCCAGATGATGTCTGATTTAACGAGTAATTGTTGAGGTCCCAAAATGGAGGATAATAATTAAAGTTGTTGTAGCTAGTCTACTCGAAATATAATTCGGGTCTGATCTTCGCACATGTTGTTGTTAAGTCAACATGTGCTGACACCTTGCGTCACAAAAAATGTGGGGTGTAATACAGCCCTAGGGAAATCGTTTATTAAGAGTGCCTTTTACAAGTCTGGAACATTAGGTTCTACACCACTTTCGTCTTTTGTGTTTTGAAGTTACAGCGTGTTTGAACAATTTGTAAATGGTCAGACAGCCTTAGTCAGCGACACGTGTAATGACTAACCAACAAAGAAACGAGGTAGTCGCCACTGAAATCAGCTTAGTCCCCAACATATGTAATACTAATTCGACATATAAACGATATTATTTTTTACCTGAAGCTTTTCTAAATAAACTATCAATACTAGATGGCATAATGAGTGTGAGAACAAATGTGGACGATATATAGTTAAGCAGCCAGAATATGTGTCGGTCATAACCTTTGACAAATGCAATTATGTAAAGATGTCATACTTTTGAAACAGATGATAGTAAATTATAGCGTGAAATATAAACATGTTCTTTCTACCATACACGTATTGACGGTACAGTATTTACTTCCAGTTACATTACGGAAAAATGCATTTTAATGTGTTATTTTGTGTCTGGACATATGGACACTTAAGATTTTGTTCTAAGATAGAAGACATTTCTTAAAGAGACTGACCTTCTACATATGCAGTGAGTAGCTGGACAGACAGGGGGCACCGCTTTACAGTTTTCCACACACCAGATATCCATGCTATACTGGCCAGTCCAAGCACCAGCTGCCTTACACTTTTGTCCGCCATTAGAACCACTGGTAGATTTGGTCGTTTTTGGTATGGGTTGTTTTGTGGTGGATTTTGAAACGGTCGTTTTTGGTATGGGTTGTTTTGTGTTGGATTTTGAAACGGTAGGGCAGTTAGACAAAATGGCGATGTCAGCGCAGTTGACGAAATTTTCTTGCGGACCAAGACCCATGCCACAATTACCGTCAACACATCCCCAATTGTTGCCTGAAATTTACGAAAACGGCTTGACCGTTT
Source organism: Unio delphinus (assembly GCA_029339505.1). Classification (NCBI taxonomy): domain Eukaryota; kingdom Metazoa; phylum Mollusca; class Bivalvia; order Unionida; family Unionidae; genus Unio; species Unio delphinus. The sequence continues at coordinate 6,739,517 of JAQISU010000011.1, forward strand.
TTAAAAATGGCAATATACTTCCACAATTATTTATAATAAATGTAGAAAGTGATAATACAGAATAGGAATGTCATTTCTCATTAGTTCATAATATATAAACAGTTTAACCACAATTTGTTTTTACAGATATGCTGGAAACAAAGTTATATCATGTTTCGTTTAAGCCATTTAACGGGAGAGAGAAATAACATTTGGACGGCAGAAAATTTCATTCATGAATTTTGAAATACAAATAAATGGCATACATACTCATTATATTATTTCTTTATCTTAAAGTTTCCGATTTCTTTTCTACATTGTCTTGTTTTCTTTCTAAATTTAGCTCCAGTATTTTATAGCCAATATAATAAGGGAATCGTTTTCTTCAATTGGATTCTAAGTTGAAGACGTTTGTGCCACGCCATTGCTGCCAGATGGAATCACTCAATTCCTTGTACAGAATAAAACACAATTTCATAAGAACAGAAACAATATATATTTAAAGTAGGTTACTGTTTATAGGACGGGTGTGACGGGTGTGACGTGTGTGACTGAGATTCGCATTCTTTACAACTGCGTCATCAAAGTGCAAATTGTTGCAATCAAGAAATCGAATGATACGGCAGCTCACATTTGTTAGGCTATGCATACTCATTCAATATATTATAAATGAATACAAAGTGTGTGAAATTTCACTAAAATATCAATAGAGTTGCTTTAGAGTGATTAGCTGTTTTTAACATATTTGAACATTGTCATTAATATTTCACACTGCTTTGCTATTATTAAAACTAGACTAGCGGACACATTCAATTAAATCCAGTACTGACGCTAGCACAGTACGAGATTAAATCTAGTACTTTAGAGAGTGGAGACTTGAAAGTAAGTCGAGTAATCTTGCTATAAGAGATTAGAGAGTCGAGTAATATATCTAGTGGAGACTAGAGAGTAAGTCGAGTAATCTTGCTAGCGGGGACTAGAGAGTTAGTCATGTAATATTGCTAGAAGAGACTAGAGAGTAAGTCGAGTAAATGATTGTTTTTGGTTGGTTGATTTTTAACGGCACAGAAGAACATCGATTGCTGTTCAATTCCCGGGCAATGGTAGTCAAGTGCTTTGACCAGCAAGACGCCACGACAACTAAATCGGCTGGTCTGGGTAAAATTGAAACCTAGAGAAGAAAGTGCTGCTTCTAGAGCCATTAACGCTACTGCCAATGCCGCTGCAAACGCTACTACTACTACTACCACTACTACTACTACTACTACTACTACTACTACTACTACGTCTGTTCCTGCTACTGAAGGCATTACTATTACTTTTAATGGAGTTGGCGCTATTACTATCGCTGCTATTGAAGGCATTACTATTTTTTTTGCTGGAGTTGGCGCTATTGCTATTTCTGCTACTGAAGGCATTGCTATTATTTTTAATGGAGTTGGCGCTATTAATATTGGTGCTACTGAAGGCATTACTATTATTTTAATGGAGTTGGTGCTAATACTATTGCTGCTAGTGTCATTGATGTGACCATTGTTAAGACTACAGCTGATGTCTTACCTGCAGTGTAAGTCCACTGCAAGATGCACTGTGTACATGTAAGTTTCTGTGGTAACTGTAGCCGTACGTTGTGAATACTGGCCTCATTGTTCGTGATATCGTACTTGTACCCTCCACTGACAAGTTGAAGAGGATATTGGTCGAAACAGCTTTGCGAAGCATTCGTCTTGGGATTGTTATGGGGACACATTTTGAAGACGAAGTATCCTACAATAAACAAAGAATCATCTCGTCAATCCATACACGTATGCCTTCATTCATACACATTCAATCCATCCATCCTTCGATTGACTTAAATCAATTACGCAGTGGTGGGGTAATTTCATATGATGTTCCTTATATTGAATGGAAGTTCACATCAGTTTTGTTTGCAATTACTGGTGACGATGCATTGTTGAATGCTAGTGGTAAACTTTTCATAGTCGACTACAGTTTTGTAAGACAGCGTGTACAAATACTAAAAACGCAATGTTCTCAACCTAAGACGCCGTGACGACGCTGGCAGGTTTATTACGTATACCGGTAGTTTATTCTAACAGGCAATAAAAGGAGAAAAGAAGGCGACAATCATATGGAGTTAGTTTGGGAGAATAAGAAAGTTATGGAAGATGGAATTACATACCTTTGTGCCATGCGGTGATCATGATTTTAACGGTGATAGTTTTGGTACCTTTGGGGTAACAATGGCCAATGACATCCGTTGCGTAAGGACCGCCGGGTTCATGTAGGCGTGGTCCCTGCCAGGGGTCACCGCAGATGCCACATTTGAATCCATGAGTTTTCTGATTCTTTGGTGCAAAAAAAGGGAAATGGTATCACAATGTTATCGCTGCCTTGTCTCCACCAAGACAAAGAGGATTTGCAGAAATATTAAAATTGATTTTATGTTTAAAATCTGGACATTTTACGTTATGACATTTCTCAAATTACGCCTTTTTAAATTACGTCAGACTACGTATCCGACAAACTCGGTATTTAATTTAAAAATGCCAGCTTAATATTATTGTGAATGTTAATAACAAAGCTCGAAAATAAATATTCACATTACATCAATTTTCATTTATATAGTGTCAGTTATAGTCATATAACACCTACTCAAATGGCCTCGACAAGCTGTCAGTGTGTTCCTGATTACTTCATGTCTCGCGCCTTTCAGGATATATATATATATATATATATATATATATATATATATATATATATATATATATATATATATATATATATATATATATATATATATATATATATATACATATATATATATATATATATATATATATATATATATATATATATATATATATATATATATATATATATATATATATTAGAGGTTCATCGCTCTTGGAAAATTTTTATAATTTGTGACAGATATGCAACAAAGGCTTGAAACGACTTTCATTTGAAACAAAATCTATTTTTTGTAATTGCTGAAAAAGTGTGCAGAATAATTTGTAGTATAATGACATAGTGCTTTCTTTCGTGGTCAGTGTTACGCATAAACATTACGATTGATATATTGGCTAGGATAGCTTTAGCTTAACAACATGTAGATGTACTAATTAATCTAGTCTGTTTGGGGCATGTAATGAGTTTTATTTTAGTTTCTCGTTTGTTTAACAGGTGGAACCAGTGGAAATGGTAACACGTAGTCATAGTGGTAAAGTGACAAGAGCAGAAATAATCTAGAGAAGACTTTTAGTAAAATGTGGTTCATTTGAAACAAGTATCATACAAATTTCAGAATAGTTATTAATTATGGCGGACTATAGTGAATTAGTCTGACTTGGCTTAGAGTGATAACTGTTTTTGGCGGGAGACGCAATGATTTTTATGATTGGCTAAGCTAATGGAAGATGTATTTTCTCTGATGAAATTCGTTTTCTTTTTATTAAAAAAATAATTCACATCCTGGAATTAATCAAAGTTTTCCGTCAATGGTGAACGTCTGAGGGACTCTAAGAAAATTAATATTTTCTCTCGCTAAACAAATTTTCGAAAGGACAAGGGAATCAAGAACCGTAGAAACCCGTATTCAGAGAAATTATCTGATGATAAGCTTGCGAGAGCTCGAATAAAGCACATGTATCAATTGCTTGGATTTATCAATTTAAAATATAATTATTGTTGAATTTATTCATTTTTAATTCATGCTTCAATTTTCCTCTAGTTCAGAAATAATTGCATGTTTTGGGATTCATGTTGTAAGAATGTCATAATATTTTGTTATATCAATGACTTCAGGATCGAAGGTTTGGCATGTAATAGGAATCAAGCATTATAAGGTTTCATAGATTTGTTCAACGTAAATTGTGTGAATATGTGAACTATGTCTTAAATGATTTATATCGTTCATACCGAGGATTGATGCCAATGAAGTTCTAATTAGCAAAATAATTTGAGAAGGAGTGAAATCCATTAATTCGCGTGTAATTAAGTTGTGAATTCTCTTGAAACATGAATCGCGTTAACAATTTGCATAGTTCAGCTGGTAAACTTATAGCCACAGCGGGGTGGGATGAAAGAGGTCTAATTAGGTCATGATACTAAGTTACCAATGTGGTAGCCGATAACCAAACATATATTGTATGTATTAAGTGCGAAATAACTTTGCTAGTAACGTTGAATTCGATAGGCGATATCTGACGAATTAGAGTTTGGAAATTTTTTGTTAATCCCAGAAGAAGAAAAATCCCATATTATGTGTGAAAAGTACCAAACGATTTTAAATGAAAACTACAAATCGTTCTTTTGTTTGTATATTTATCTGTGTGTTTAAGTAATGCTATTAAGAAGTGTGTTTTCTTATTAATACTGCAGTGATATGCAGAACCACACTATCGAATTTGTGTTTAACCCATTTTAATTATTTTACTGTCAGGAAGAATGTCTTTATTGCAAGAAAGTACAAAATGAAATCTGAACAAGTCAGGTCTATTTTTTTCTGTATGACTAAATACCAACAACGTCGTATATAATGGCTATAATTGTGAAAAGTCGACAGCAGACTATTATGTAAACTATTCCAAAGAGAATTTCTACGAATATAAGAAGATTTGACTTTACAAATATTTAAAAACATTTGAAATCTTGGCGAACAACAGTGCAGTATGGACATGTATTTATTATAAAGTAACACAGCGTTTGTTAGAATACTACTACTGCTACTATGTACAATACTACTACTGCTACTATGTACAAAACTACTACTGCTATCATGTACAATACTACCACTGCTATTATGTACAATACTACTACTGCTACTATGTACAAAACTACTACTGCTACTATGTACAAAACTACTACTGCTATTATGTACAATACTACTACTGCTATCATGTACAAAAGTACTACTGCTATTATGTACAATACTACTACTGCTATCATGTACAAAACTACTACTGCTATTATGTACAATACTACTACTGCTACTATGTACAATAATCCAACTGCTATCATGTACAAAACTATTACTGCTATTATGTACACTACTACTGCTATCATGTACAAAACTACTACTGCTATTATGTACAATACTACTACTGCTATCATGTACAATACTACTACTGCTATCATGTACAAAACTACTACTGCTACTATGTACAATACTACTACTGCTACTATGTACAATGCTACTACTGCTATCATGTACAATACTATTACTGCAATTATGTACAATACTAGTATTGCTATTATGTACAATACTACTACTGCTATCATGTACAATACTACTACTGCAATTATGTACAATACTAGTATTGCTATTATGTACAATACTACTACTGCTATCATGTACAATACTACTACTGCAATTATGTACAATACTAGTATTGCTATTATGTACACTACTACTGCTATCATGTACAAAACAACTACTGCTATTATGTACAATACTACTACTGCTATCATGTACAAAACTACTACTGCTATTATGTACAATACTACTACTGCTATTATGTACAATACTACTACTGCTATCATGTACAAAACTACTACTGCTATTATGTACAATACTACTACTGCTACTATGTACAATAATCCAACTGCTATCATGTACAAAACTATTACTGCTATTATGTACACTACTACTGCTATCATGTACAAAACTACTACTGCTATTATGTACAATACTACTACTGCTATCATGTACAATACTACTACTGCTATCATGTACAAAACTACTACTGCTATTATGTACAATACTACTACTGCTACTATGTACAATACTACTACTGCTATCATGTACAATACTACTACTGCAATTATGTACAATACTAGTATTGCTATTATGTACACTACTACTGCTATCATGTACAAAGCTACTACTGCTATTATGTACAATACTACTACTGCTATCATGTACAAAACTACTACTGCTATTATGTACAATACTACTACTGCTATTATGTACAATACTACTACTGCAATTATGTACAATACTACTACTGCTATTATGTACAATGTTACTACTGCTATTATGTACAATACTACTACTGCTATCATGTACAAAACTACTACTGCTATTATGTACAATACTACTACTGCTACTATGTACAATAATCCAACTGCTATCATGTACAAAACTATTACTGCTATTATGTACACTACTACTGCTATCATGTACAAAACTACTACTGCTATTATGTACAATACTACTACTGCTATCATGTACAATACTACTACTGCTATCATGTACAAAACTACTATTGCTATTATGTACAATATTACTACTGCTACTATGTACAATACTACTACTGCTATTATGTACAATACTACTACTGCAATTATGTACAATACTAGCAATGCTATTATGTACAATACTACTACTGCTATCATGTACAATGCTACTACTGCAATTATATACAATACTAGTATTGCTATTATGTACACTACTACTGCTATCATGTACAAAACTACTACTGCTATTATGTACAATACTACTACTGCTATCATGTACAATACTACTGCTGCTATTATGTACAATACTACTACTGCTATTATGTACAATACTACTACTGTAATTATGTACAATACTACTACTGCTATTATGTACAATGTTACTACTGCTATTATGTACAATAATACTACTGCTATTATGTACAATACAACTACTGCTACTATGTACAATGCTACTACTCCTATTAAGTACAATGCTACTACTGCTATTATGTACAATACTACTACTGCTATTAAGTACAATACTACTACTGCTATTATGTACAATAATACTACTGCTATTATGTACAATACTACCACTGCTATTATGTACAATACTACTACTGCTATTATGTACAATACTACTACTGCTACTATGTACAATACTACTACTATTATTATATACAATACTACTACTTTTACTATGTAATACTACTACTGTTCTTATGTACAATACTACTACTGCTACTATGTACAATACTACTACTGCTGTTATGTACAATACTACTACTGCTACTATGTACAAAACTACAACTGCTACTATGTACAATATTACTACTGCTATTATGTACAAAACTACTACTGCTATTATGTACAATACTACTACTGCTATTATGTACAATACTACTACTGCTATTATGTACAATACTACTACTGCTACTATGTACAATACTACTACTGCTATTATGTACAATACTACTACTTCTACTATGTAATACTACTACTGCTATTATGTCCAATACTACTACTGCTACTATGTACAAAACTACTACTGCTATTATGTACAAAACTATTACTGCTATTATGTACAATACTACTACTGCTATTATGTACAATACTACTATTGCTATTATGTACAATACTACTACTGCTATTATGTACAATACTACTACTGCTATTATGTGCAATACTACTACTGCTATTATGTACAATACTACCACTGCTATTATGTACAAAACTAGTACTGCTACTATGTACAATACTGCTACTGCTATTATGTACAATGCTACTACTGCTACTATGTACAATGCTACTACTGCTATTATGTACAATGCTACTACTGCTATTATATACAATGCTACTACTGCTACTATGTACAATACTACTACTGCTATTATGTACAATGCTACTGCTGCTATTATGTACAATGCTACTACTGCTACTATGTACAATATTACTACTGCTATTATGTGCAATACTACTACTGCTATTATGTACAATACTACTACTGCTATTATGTGCAATACTACTACTGCTATTATGTACAATACTACTACTGCTATTATGTACAATACTACTACTGCTATTATGTACAATACTACCACTGCTATTATGTACAATTCTACTACTGCTATTATGTAAAATGCTACTACTGCTATTATGTATAATACTACTACTGCTATTATGTACAATACTACTACTGCTATTATGTGCAATACTAGTATTGCTATTATGTACAATATTACTACTGCTATTATGTACAGTGCTACTACTGCTATTATGTACAATACTACTACTGCTACTATGTATAATACTACTACTGCTATTATGTACAATACTACTACTGCTACTATGTATAATACTACCTCTGCTATTATGTACAATACTACTACTGCTGTTATGTACAATACTACTACTGCTACTATGTATAATATTGAGTGGTGCTGCTGACAATTACCATCACTATTTTTCAGTTTAAAATATATTATTTGTCTCACATCGTATTTTGACTTTCACAAATAGATTTTACAACCTTCCATAAACGATAAATGTGTTATGAATATTGCAGCAAATGCTTGTACAATATAAATCAGGCCGGTAAAAAAATATTTTAAGCTGAAGAAAAATCATTTTTTCTTGTCTATGTATCTGATCGATTTACCTTATTTCTAACAACCCATGTCCGATGATATTTCTCTTTGTTTTATTTGTTAAACACTCGCAACCTTATAGAAGATTAGAACATTTTAACCGCGAAACAATCCGAGTATTTAAATACAGAATATTTTAACCGAAACAATCCGAGTATTTAAATACAGAATGTTTTTTTTTATTATGTGTGCTAAAATCAAATAGTAATGCCTTAATTAGAGAACCTTTCATTCATCACTTTACAATAAGTGTTAATTATCTACAAAATATTTGTTAATTTTGTACAACTAAGATACATTTAAATATATATTTTAAGATCGAATTAAAATATATCCTAGATGCAGAAAGAAAATATGTAGCTGAATAGATTAGCAACAGAATATACTGAACTTAACTGAAAGGCCGAGAAAACAAGGACACAGGACAGAACAAAGGAGAAAAAGTTTCCTTTCAAGGCGAAAACAAATCTCAGAAGAAAAATTACAAATGCGATAGCTATTAAAACGTCACACAAATAAAAAGATCAGATCGTGACAATTAAAACCAGAATATTTGGCAATGTGGAAATCACGAATTTAAAATGCATACACTTTTTCATGTACCGTATTGTGTATTTGCAACTGAGAGTGTACAATGAAACTTAAAATATGCAATACAAAAGTGTATAATTTAAACATCTTACGTCAAATCCTCCACAATATTGAGAAGTGTAGTCGTAGTTTATCGGAACAGAAAACCCAGCCAGGCCCATGTAGTTTCTTGCCGGAGGTTCGATTATGGCGCCGTGACCCACGGTCTCTCGTACCAACATCGCAGACAGCATCAAAACAAACAGGATCAATAGTTTACTAGCCATCGTTTCTTTGAAGATTCCGGAGAGGTGTGAAAATTCATCCCATTCAGTGTTGATTTTTATACACAGCCTATCGTATTCATTTAATAACATGGCGTAATTAGGAATTTCTTTTTATTGTTATTTAATCTTTCATTAGATTGTGTTGCACTGAGACACGTCTTAAGAGGATTAATATCAGTAGGTAAGAGGCTCTTAACCTTTGGGTCACGACATCTATGTCCAAATATTAAATCTTGTCATCACTACATTGCTAATGAAATTGTAACCCTACCACAGTACCAAATTATTATGTTTAGGCTTCGAGAGAGACAGACAAAGAGACAGAAAAAGCGGATATTTGCACAACTCATGACAATATATATATATATATATATATATATATATATATATATATATATATATATATATATATATATATATATATATATATATATATATATATATATATATATATAACGGTGACGATGGCCTGACCTTCATTTTGTCAGACAATCGGATCGATTCAATTAAGCGTTGGTAAAACCGAAACTTTCCAGTTAACTAGACTGATTACTAGTCTAGATTTTTCCAAAAGAAATACATTGTTAGTGGTTAAAATAGTAAGCTAATAAGGACCAAACAAAATATTACTTTCCTAGTATATTCAAATGGACTGTATTGGACAAAAAACAATTAGTAGCATAGTTTTCTTTTGAATAGATGTCACACAGCGACAAAATCCACCATGTTACCGTCATGGTGTTAGTCATAAGACGTGAATCTGTTGAACTGGTGATATACTACTTAATAATCATATCCGATCAGCATCTTTAGTCATTAGTGTACGCTAGAGAGTCTGGTGTTTTGAGGCTGTCCTTAATAACAAGAATGTTTCCTTTTTTGGCTTTCTCTCTCAACTTGATAAAGAAAGTTTACCATAATGCAAAAACGGATCACTGACACCGACAATTTAAATACCATGTCACGCTAGATAGTATTGTAATGTCTTTCGCCTCTTAACAACATTGTCTTGTAATACATAAGCACATGGTACCCTTTGAAAGTAAAGAAAGCAATATACATGTCAAAAGTATATACTATTGATGAAATAGGCTGAGAATCCTACATGTCAAAAGTATATACTATTGATGAAATAGGCTGAGAATCCTACATGTCAAAAGTATATACTATTGATGAAATAGGCTGAGAATCCTACATGTCAAAAGTATATACTATTGATGAAATAGGCTGAGAATCCTACATGTCAAAAGTATATACTATTGATGAAATAGGCTGAGAATCCTACATGTCAAAAGTATATACTATTGATGAAATAGGCTGAGAATCCTACATGTCAAAAGTATATACTATTGATGAAATAGGCTGAGAATCCTACATGTCAAAAGTATATACTATTGATGAAATAGGCTGAGAATCCTACATGTCAAAAGTATATACTATTGATGAAATAGGCTGAGAATCCTACATGTCAAAAGTATATACTATTGATGAAATAGGCTGAGAATCCTACATGTCAAAAGTATATACTATTCATGAAATAGGCTGAGAATCCTACATGTCAAAAGTATATACTATTCATGAAATAGGCTGAGAATCCTACATGTCAAAAGTATATACTATTGATGAAATAGGCTGAGAATCCTACATGTCAAAAGTATATACTATTGATGAAATAGGCTGAGAATCCTACATGTCAAAAGTATATACTATTGATGAAATAGGCTGAGAATCCTACATGTCAAAAGTATATACTATTGATGAAATAGGCTGAGAATCCTACATGTCAAAAGTATATACTATTGATGAAATAGGCTGAGAATCCTACATGTCAAAAGTATATACTATTGATGAAATAGGCTGAGAATCCTACATGTCAAAAGTATATACTATTGATGAAATAGGCTGAGAATCCTACATGTCAAAAGTATATACTATTGATGAAATAGGCTGAGAATCCTACATGTCAAAAGTATATACTATTGATGAAATAGGCTGAGAATCCTACATGTCAAAAGTATATACTATTGATGAAATAGGCTGAGAATCCTACATGTCAAAAGTATATACTATTGATGAAATAGGCTGAGAATCCTACATGTCAAAAGTATATACTATTGATGAAATAGGCTGAGAATCCTACATGTCAAAAGTATATACTATTGATGAAATAGGCTGAGAATCCTACATGTCAAAAGTATATACTATTGATGAAATAGGCTGAGAATCCTACATGTCAAAAGTATATACTATTGATGAAATAGGCTGAGAATCCTACATGTCAAAAGTATATACTATTCATGAAATAGGCTGAGAATCCTACATGTCAAAAGTATATACTATTGATGAAATAGGCTGAGAATCCTACATGTCAAAAGTATATACTATTGATGAAATAGGCTGAGAATCCTACATGTCAAAAGTATATACTATTGATGAAATAGGCTGAGAATCCTACATGTCAAAAGTATATACTATTGATGAAATAGGCTGAGAATCCTACATGTCAAAAGTATATACTATTGATGAAATAGGCTGAGAATCCTACATGTCAAAAGTATATACTATTGATGAAATAGGCTGAGAATCCTACATGTCAAAAGTATATACTATTGATGAAATAGGCTGAGAATCCTACATGTCAAAAGTATATACTATTGATGAAATAGGCTGAGAATCCTACATGTCAAAAGTATATACTATTGATGAAATAGGCTGAGAATCCTACATGTCAAAAGTATATACTATTGATGAAATAGGCTGATAATCCTACATGTCAAAAGTATATACTATTGATGAAATAGGTTGAGAAGGGTATATAAATAGTTGATTTTGCTTTGACATCTTGGTGTATATCGCTGCAAAAGAGGACGCAAAGATGGCTGTAATGCATCTATGTGACATGTCAACCGGAACATTCGCCGTGACTCTTGCGTAAGTGAATTAAATAAAATCAGGAGCCAGGCTTCTTTGCCGTTGCACCATAGCTCAAAATACATAGCCACGAGGCTGAGAGTGCCAGCGCCGGCACTGGTATAGACTTAAAGATTTTCAAAATGTTTTTGGTTTTACTCTCAGGCACCAGTTTTGGTTTCATTTAACGTTACCTGTCTACTGCAGTTTGAGAAGGATATTTAAATGCCCCGTTCGTCCAGGACTCTTTAATAAGTATCAGTAACCATGTTTTACTTCAGTTACTCGTCCAGGACTCTTTAATAAGTATCAGTAACCATGTTTTACTTCAGGTACTCGTCCAGGACTCTTTAATAAGTATCAGTAACCATGTTTTACTTCAGGTACTCGTCCAGGACTCTTTAATAAGTATCAGTAACCATGTTTTACTTCAGGTACTCGTCCAGGACTCTTTAATACGTATCAGTAACCATGTTTTACTTCAGGTACTCGTCCAGGACTCTTTAATAAGTATCAGTAACCATGTTTTACTTCAGGTACTCGTCCGGGACTCTTTAATAAGTATCAGTAACCATGTTTTACTTCAGGTACTCGTCCAGGACTCTTTAATAAGTATCAGTAACCATGTTTTACTTCAGGTACTCGTCCAGGACTCTTTAATAAGTATCAGTAACCATGTTTTACTTCAGGTACTCGTCCAGGACTCTTTAATAAGTATCAGTAACCATGTTTTACTTCAGGTACTCGTCCAGGACTCTTTAATAAGTATCAGTAACCATGTTTTACTTCAGGTACTCGTCCAGGACTCTTTAATAAGTATCAGTAACCATGTTTTACTTCAGGTACTGCTCCGCACTAACGCCTATTGCAGCTGACGTGAAAATCTACAGCCATGTTGGAAAATGCATGGTAGAAAATAAACGATGAGCGCATATGAAACCCAATTTGGAAATGTTGGCAGTACCGAAGTTAGATCCATTGCCTGAATGTGTACGAATGCAGAGGGAAGTGATTAAGTACATGTTAGGAACCCTGGAAGGGTTGCCGCCTATACCAGGATGATGATGAAACAGTATCACGTTATAATAGAGGTCGTTGCCACCCTAACGCCTGTGTCGGCTATGAGGGAAGTCTACCCTAAGCAGCACAAATATGGGACTTCGCTAGATTTACATACCTATTTCAATCCCATTAGATTCACGTAACAATTTCAAGCTTCCATAACATTTACATAACTATTGCAAACATCCGTTAGATTCACATAACTGTTTCAATCTTACATTTGATTGATACGACTATTTCAGGGGCCTTAAGTGGCCGAGTAGTTTAAAGCACTCTCCGTTACGGATCACTACCATCTCACCTCTGTCTGCGTCGATTCGAGTTTCAGATTCGGGCAATGTTTTTTGTAAGAATACTTGCCAGTTTGTTTGTTTGTTTGATTAAGATTTTTAACGTAGCTTTAAGACTTTTTTAGTCATATCGCTACGATGTCTGCAGTATGGCAGTTTATAGTGATTTCTAGCATTGAGGCATCATGCCGCAGACATGTAACATGATGTCCCACCCAGTCAGATTATCCTGACACCAGGCCGACCAGTCCTAACACTAACCTCTTAATGCGGAGCGTCAAGCGAGGCAGCTATTAGTACCATTTTTGTAAGTCTGGTATGACTTGGCTGTGGATCAAATCCACGATCTCCCGCATCCGCGGGGGACGCTCTAACCACTAGGCCACCGGAGTGGTTATGCTTGCCAGTAGCTTTTCGTGGGTCAGTGGTTCTTTCCGGGGGGTTTCCCAGGGTCTTCCTCCACCATTAATACTGGTCGCCATGTATAGCTTATCGTGTGGTGAAAAATGGCGTTAAACACTACAAAAACTACAACAACAACGACTATTTCAAACTTCCGTCAGAATTACATAGTTGTTTCAAGAGTGCATTAGAATTACATAACAGTTGCAAGGTTCAATAGCTTACACTACTATTTCAAGCTTTCGTTTCATTGCATAACTATTTCAAATTTCCATTAGATTTACATAACTCTTTCCAGCTTCCATTAGATTTACATAGCTAGTGCAATCCTCTGTTAGACTTACGTAACAGATCCATTAGGTATACATATGGCTTTCAAGCTTTCTTTTCATTTACCTAACTATGTAAAGTTTCCATAACATTTACCTAACTTTTTCAAACTTCCAATAGATATACATAACTGATTTAAGCTTCCATTAGATTTACATAACTTGTTTGAGCTTCCATTATATTTACATAACTATTTCAAGCTTTCTTTAGATTCACATAACTGATTTAAGCTTCCATGAGATTTACCTAACTTGTTTAAGCTTCTATTATATTTACACGACTAGTTCAAGCTTTCGTTTGATTTATATAGCTATTTCAAACTTCGCTTAGATTTACCAAACTATTGCAAGCTTCCATTAGATTTACATAACTACTTCAAACCTCATTTAGATCTATATATCTGTTTCAAACGTGCATTAGGTCTTCATGACTGTTTCAAGCTTCTTTTAGATTTAGACAACTTTTTCAAAAAAGCGATACTCATTAGCTCTATAGAAAGTTATTCTAATGAACGTTACTTATCCGAGACACAGGGAAGCTGATCAAATGCTTGCAACGGCTCACAAGCGTCTATAGCACAACTCTTATGTACATTGAACAATGAACAATTTATTCGTTAAAGTTCAAAGTTCCATGTACACTTTTGTCTAAAACAATGACAAATGCATATAATTCTTTTTCTTTCGAACAACCGTTTCTTGAATCTTATGTCGAGCTCAAACATATTTTCAGACAAAAGAGAATAATTTCGATAAAGATTTCGATAAAGATTTCGATAAAGATTTCGATAAAGATTGGTATTTTAAGTTCATATTTTTGTACAACATATAGATGATAAGGCGAAGAGGAATGTCAGATGTGTCATTCATTTTCTAGAACACTTATTGTTCACAATAGAGACCTGGTTAGCTTAACAATCAAATTAAAAGATTAAAAATAAAATTCGCAAAACATACTTCTGGTGGATTTACAGTACAAGATTTATCCAACAATTTAGTAAATGCTTTTTATTAAATAAATGTAAAAGACAAATCCGTTCGTAAAGTGAGACGTAATGAATGGCGCTGATTCACTCAGCTATTACGTCGAACGCAAAGCTTCTATAATAGTAACAAAATTTGTCAGATCTTTACTCATTCGATCTGAACGCCAGATCTGTTATGTTACATGATTTTTGGACATGCACGAAACTAGAACGTTAAAAAGATCTTACATTATAATTGAAAGATTATCAGTCTGTTTTAAAGTATCTGCCCTTCTATTTTGAAATTCATTATGTACATATTTCTCAGCGAACACCATTTCTTTGTTTCTTTTGTCTCTACTGTAAGACAAAAATACCCTGAAACCTTTGGTTTAAGAGCTGTAGTTTAATATGATCAGCCATACTGATATAGCTTTGTTAACATAGCTACTTTCTTTATTCTTCTTCTTCACTTTTTCTTGCGTCGTCACAATTTGCCCCAGTGTAATAAAATCTTGCTGATTTTATAGACATCATCCGGTCACTATCACCATTTCTATAGATATCATGCGGTCACTATCACCATTTTCATAGACATCATGCGGTCACTATCACCATTTCTATAGACATCATTCGGTCACTATCACCATTTTTATAGACATCATCCGGTAATTGTCATCATTGACATCATCCGGTAACTGTCATCATTTGTATATACATCATCCGGTCGCTATCACCCTTTAAAAAAATAATATATTAATAATCCAGTGTCATCGCTTTCCTGTCGTTGTACCTACCTACACTGTAACCATTCCGGTGGCCTAGTGGTTAGATCGTCCGCCTTGGAAGCCGGAGGTCATGGGTTCGATCCCTGGCTGAGTCATACTAACAGCTACTTCGCCTGGCGTTCAGAATTAAGAGCTTACTGTTAGGACTGGTCGGCCTGGTGTCAAGATAATGTGTCTGGGTGGAACATCATGCTACACATCTGCGGCATGATGCCCAGTGCTAGATATCACTATAATCTGCCACACTGCAGACATTGTAGCGATATGACCGATTTTAAAAAAAATCTACGTTAAAATTGCCAATCAACTAACCAACCTACCTACATACCTCCCTAGGTACCTACATACCCATGTACCTGCCTATTACCCATATCTCTATCTACGTACCTAGATGCCAAAATAGGCCACCGGAACGGTTGAGATATAGAATTGTTGTTGTTGTAGAGTTTAACGCCATGTGGCCCCCCCCCTTCCCAACCACCCGACTCTCCAGAAGACATTTAAGATCATTGCCTTGCTCACCGACTGTCGTATGTTATGCTATATATGTATGTATATACAATATGTGTGGTATCTAGTCTTTATATACATGTATAGTATCGTATGGTATGTTGTATATGTATGTATATACAATATGTGTGGTATCTAGTCTTTATATACATGTATAGTATCGTATGGTATGTTATATATGTATGTATATACAATATGTGTGGTATCTAGTCTTTATATACATGTATAGTATCGTATGGTATGTCATATATTTATGTATATACAATTTGTCTGATATATGGTCTTTATATACATGTATAGTATCGTATGTTATGTCATATATCTATGTATATACAATTTGTGTGATATCTGGTATATGAAAAGACACCTGGAATAATACATGAAATAGTCTGGATATCGTAGTATATCAATAGCTGATATTAATTTCCATATCTGTTGCAACCGTGTGATGTCAGAACTGATGACATTTCATTAAATGGGATTTATTACATGGAACAGGAAAACTTGTAGGTAAAGTAATGATATATAGTAATGATAAAGCATTTGGTATTATGATACAAGATTCGCAAAGCTTCACCTGTGCTAAATTATTAATATATAATCAGTACATCATTCTTCTTTCTTTCTTTCTTTCTTTCTTTCTTTCTTTCTTTCTTTCTTTCTTTCTTTCTTTCTTTCTATTTCTTTCTTTCTTTCCTTCTTTCTTTCTTTGTGTAAAATAAGTCAGACATTTTAGTATCTCGGGTAACTAGTTACATGTTTAGCTTTCAGAAAGAAAATTCACATTTCTCTCGAACTTATTTAAGCGCACAGTGTATGAAGGTTTATAAATCACCCATTATATTATTTAGGAGCTACAATGATATACTAATCTCAGATTAAAACTAATGATATACAATGATATACTAATCTCAGATTAATACTAATGATATACAATGATATACTAATCTCAGATTAATACTAATGATATACAATGATATACTAATATCAGAATAATACTAATGATATACAATGATATGCTAATCTCAGATTAATACTAATGATATACAAATGATATACTAATCTCAGATTAATACTAATGATATACAATGATATACTAATCTCAGATTAATTTGATTAGGACCTCGCATGGTATACTAATGTCGGGTTACATGAGTTAGGAGTTAAAATTGTATACTAATTTCGGGTTACATGAGTTAGGAGTTAAAATGGTATACTAATTTCGGGTTACATGAGTTAGGAGTTAAAATGGTATACTAATTTCGGGTTACATGAGTTAGAAGTTAAAACGGTATACTAATTTCGGGTTACATGAGTTAGGAGCTAAAATGGTATACTAATTTCGGGTTACATGAGTTAGGAGTTAAAATGGTATACTAATTTCGGGTTACATGAGTTAGAAGTTAAAACGGTATACTAATTTCGGGTTATATGAGTTAGGAGCTAAAATGGTATACTAATTTCGGGTTACATGAGTTAGGAGCTAAAATAGTATACTAATTTCGGGTTACATGAGTTAGGAGTTAAAATGGTATACTAATTTCGGGTTACATGAGTTAGGAGCTAAAATGGTATACTAATTTCGGGTTACATGAGTTAGGAGCTAAAATGGTATACTAATTTCGGGTTACATGAGTTAGGAGCTAAAATGGTATACTAATTTCGGGTTACATGAGTTAGGAGTTAAAATGGTATACTAATTTCGGGTTACATGAGTTAGGAGTTAAAATGGTATACTAATTTCGGGTTACATATGTTAGGAGTTAAAATGGTATACTAATTTCGGGTTACATGAGTTAGGAGTTAAAATGGTATACTAATTTCGGGTTACATGAGTTAGGAGTTAAAATGGTATACTGATTTCGGGTTACATGAGTTAGGAGTTAAAAGGGTATACTGATTTCGGGTTACATGAGTTAGGAGTTAAAATGGTATACTAATTTCGGGTTACATGAGTTAGGAGCTAAAATGGTATACTAATTTCGGGTTACATGAGTTAGGAGTTAAAATGGTATATTAATTTCGGGTTACATGAGTTAGGAGCTAAAATGGTATACTAATTTCGGGTTACATGAGTTAGGAGCTAAAATGGTATACTAATTTCGGGTTACATGAGTTAGGAGTTAAAATGGTATACCAATTTTGGGTTACATGAGTTAGGAGCTAAAATGGTATACTAATTTCGGGTTACATGAGTTAGGAGCTAAAATGGTATACTAATTTCGGGTTACATGAGTTAGGAGCTAAAATGGTATACTAATTTCAGTTACACTTATTGATTTTACTATCTTAAGACGCTTTTGATTAAGTCCAGTTATTATGTCGTATAATGTGGGGAATAACGCTAGTTTACAGAACGAAAAAATATGATACATATTGAAAATGTATAAAAGACGTACACTTGTATACATTTTGTTTCAAATTCGTGATCGGATGATTTAAGTATCTTTTCAAATGAAATTTTAGGACTTGAATTCAAGCTGAAGTATTCACTCTCGTGATTCATGAACACGAAATGTTGTCTAAAGTATGTCCATATTCTATTCTCAGCAAGTTCAACATCATGCAAGTGTGTTGAACTAACAATCTAATCAGTAGGCGTTCTATACACAGGTGACAAAATAACACTCTAATCAGTAGGTGTTCTATAAACAGGTGAAGAAATAACGCTGTAATCAGTAGGCGTTCTATACACAGGTGACAAAATAACACTGTAATCAGTAGGTGTTCTATACACAGGTGAAGAAATAACACTCTAATCAGTAGGTGTTCTATACACAGGTGACAAAATTACACTCTAATCAGTAGGTGTTCTATATACAGGTGACAAAATAACACTCTAATCAGTTGGCGTTCTATACACAGGTGACAAAATAAAACTCTAATCAGTAGGTATTTTATACACAGGTGAAGAAATAACGCTCAGATCTGGAGTTCTATACACACGTACCGCATTCCACATCATACGCTACCATATTAACCCTCTTTAATGCTTAAGGTTGTTTTTGACGTTGTCTTACTTTTTTAAAATCTTTTTCTTAGTCTCTCATTAAAATATATCTTAGTGTTTATCGGTCTTTTAAATTTCTGTGTACTGATAGCAGGTTGGCTAGATCTCTTACACGTTTATACATGTCACATCATATCCGGAAATTGTTCATATATTTATATATCCGACGATATTACTCAATCAAATCAGCTTGTCACACAAGAATACAAATGCAATGTCACATTCAAAGGCACGTGTTCGTGCCACTTTTGAATCTTCTATGTATTGTTCAATTTGGTGATAATTTTTACATAAGAATCGCAAACGTTTTTCCTTATACGATTAGTATGACTATACAAAAAGAGCCTGCTTTTCCCAGAACATACTGTAATAACATATATGAAGGGTTAAGCTCATCTGACATGTTATGGATCAAATATTTCCAACTCGTTTGACATATCATCGGTCAGGATGTTGTAGGGCATGAATTGTATTTTAATTTTTATTTGAAATTGTATCGAACCCACGGTACTGTTATTGGAATACAATCCGTTATCGGCCGATGATGGAAGTTTACATATACAATGCAGCCTTTGCATCTATAAATAAGTTTGGGATTTTCTTTTGATTCAACGGTACACAGTAAGCGTTTCTTTCATCGTTTGTATACAATACAAATGTGTCGTTTAGAATCAAGTACTGCTGGACAACATAGCACGATCGTTTCGCGTCTGTCGTGTTTTAGATAACTGTCATGAAACTGGATGAACCACCTTTTTTTTCTTCTGATACTTTGGCCATTATTAGCAACGTTTTAATTCATTCATGTTCCTGGGCAATGTTTTACCCGCATCAGTCGAATTGCAAGGCTTCAAATAAGTTCTAAATTCTCATTGTTATATCTATTTCAGTATTGTACTAATCCCGTGCCAGACGAGAGGTGTACTTATATTAATCCTTTCGGCAGACGATTGTGTCTTTGACACATAACGTAATTTTAATACTTTACAACAATGACGTTACACCCAATACAATATTCATCAAATCATTTGTATTTAACGAGTATGTACGTTCTGCAGTTCCTTCGTTTCGCTAATAAATATTTAATACTTTGTCTGTCATCTTTGTGTTGTATCTTTGATCACTCTTGTTTCTAAAATCAGCTATTTATTAAATGCTGTTTGTATACTGTTATTCTGCTTATTCAAGTCTATAAACGATTGCAAATCTAAAACCTACCAGCCAGATTTGAAATAGGTCCTTTGTAAAGCTAAAAAAGAATATCATTTAAAATTTTAAAATTGTTGTTTTTTACAGTTCTGATTCACCAGTTTTAAAACTAGGTACTTAAAATAAATGTATCAATTGCTAAGTATATGTTTTTGTGTGTATGTGTGTGTAGGGAGACAGAAACAGACATACAGACAGAGACAGAGAGACAGACAGAGAGAGACAGATAGACGGACAGACAGACGGAGAGAGAGAGAGAGAGAGAGAGCAGGGATGGTGAGCCGACCTTTTGCTGAAAGGTCATTTGCTTTCGAAAAAGCTTCCGACGAAAATGATATTTGGTCAATAACGCCAAACCAAAGTCACTAACTGACAAAGAGTTAATTGTTTTTTTACCTTATCAGTCGTTAGTGTTTTTTTAAATTATGTTTGTTCTTTTTACCCGCATGACGCCTCATTGAGGTCGCACCGTCCCTGCTAATATACTTCATTGTATCAGTCTCTTAACCAAATATTGTAACATGCCCTATGCGATATCGCAATCAAGGATCATGTAAATTTATCGTTATAAATCCGTGTGGCGTTGCTTGTGCTTTCAAAAATAAGTTTTTAAATTTAATTATAACCATATCTCCACTATATCAGGTCTGATGAATATTTCGCAGAGTATGTGTATCAACACCATTAAATACGGCTAAAATATTACAGTTATCTCTGATCACTTTCGGTGTTTGTGTATATCTCTGTGTAACATAAATTATATGTGTTTTTATGCCTTCCTCGAAAATATATAATAGCTGGATTTGATTGTTTATCTAACATTACATCATCGTATACTACGAGATTATTAAAAAAATCCATCGAGGTGATTCTACCGATGGGGCTTCGTCAATATCTGTTATACTATGAATAATATCATTATCCAACATTTTTGATTTCTCTTTAAAATCTTGAAGTACTTCGTAACATTGCTGATCATCTCAGATGGTGCTACTAAATATAATTTATCCCATTTCAACCATATCATTATCATCTTGAGCAATAATTGAATTTTACCAAGATGGGCATATTAGTATCATTCTGATAGAATTGGGTAGCGTTGGATGATGTTTGACTTGTTCTCGCTTTCGTGTCGCTGAGAAATCAATGTCATCCATGTTATACAAATATAATAAATACAATGAATTTATGTTGTGTTTGATATAGAGCATCCACATCTACAGATGGAGTAATAACAATAATAACACAAAAATAAAAGACATACACTTAAAGGGAGATGTGTAAAATGTGGTACACAATATTTAAATGTATTTCTACCAGTAAAGTCGATGGTGACATCGCTACTTCAATAGAAAAATTACTAGGATCTCGTTGGGATAAATACCCAGGAGAAAAGCATCTTCCTGGATATAATTATTACGGTCCTGGAACTCTACGTGATATTCGACTTGTTAACCAAAACCAACCAAGACCTGGAGAGTATCTAATAAACGCTTTTGATAAAGCGTGTCATATTCATGATGTTACGCTTAAAAAATGATTTACAACATATACATATTGCAGACTTGTAATTAATTTATGTATTAAATTCCACTTATAAAAAAATCTTTAAAAAAAATAATTACCTAATTGGTTGATAAGATCTGCGATGAAAGATAAATCATTATTCGGAGCTGATACATAACTAACTAATTACTATAATGGATTGAGGATATTAGAAAGGTAGAACAGCTGTTACTTAAATCGCCGATTCAGCAAATGTTACACGCATTGCTGCTCCAACCTGGTTAACACGACAGGCAATATGACAAATTTATCTACCACAACCGAAACGAATTCAGTACGAAAATTTTAATGTCAGCAACCCGAATGAAGTTCATCAAGCAGATATGTTGTTTCTACCGCACGATACTATTAAAATTGGTAGACGTCAATCAACATATAAATACGCATTTACTGTTATTGACGTTGCAAGTAGATATAACGAGGCAGAACCATTATTAACTAAAACATCAACTTAAGTTTATTCTGCTTTTGTACGAAGATATCAACGAGAACCCTTGCGATGGCCACATTTACTACAGATTGATCTTGGCAAAGAATTGCCTGGTGCAGAATTGTCATTCATAAAAAAACATAACGTCAAAATACGACGGGAACATTGCGTTTCATTGTGATCTGGCAATTATTGAACGATTTATTCGAACACTTGCCAAGTGGTTATTTGGATATCAATATGCGAAGGAAATAATTCAAAATGATATAAGATCTCACGAACGGGTGGCAAGATTATCAAGTGTAATGCTTGCGTTAAATAATGATATTACTCAAACAATTGTGTTAAAACACAGTAATGCGTTTACAGAAAAACACATACCAATACAGTGATATGAAGTTTCAAAACAACCAGTAAGAGGTAATGTTACTGTAAGATATTCATATGAACCTGGTGAACCTGAAGGTGGTAAAGAAAACGCAACTGATCCTATTTGGAGTATTACGACACATATTATTTCCATCGTGGTAAGATCCACGGGTAGACATGCAATCTACAGACTAGATTCAACTGCTCCTCAACGTAGATTTGGATGTAAACAATTACAAATAATTCATGAAGATACACAATTACCTCTTCATTCACTTTTGTAAGACGTCAGCAACTCGGCGTCGATTGCATTCATGACAGGTCAGCATCAAATTTTCACGTGTATTTTTATGTTGTTTTAATGTAATGATAAATTTAACATCGATATTAAACTCACGTTTTTTGTCACATTGTTTATAACGAACTAAGTTTTCTTACTATATGATAGTTAGTTTCTTGAAATATTGTTTAGTGTTTTTAGTGATACTGTGCATATTTCATCCAAAATAGTGATTCTCGGAACATATTTCTCCCCCCATTCGACCAGGAGTCCACGTATCTCCTTTCCACCGAACAAAGCTATAATTAGTACAAGCTTTCACTATCGTTCGCTCATTTTTCTTCCGAGTCTGTGTGTAGGGGTTAAAACGACCAGTTCAACAGAGTTTGTCGAACTCTGTCGACAAAGTTCAATCGCACCTGTTGTTTTGCCAGAACCTCCTGGTCCTTTTAGATAAACAGTCTTATGTCTAGTCACGTGATCTTATATAGATGGCGCTGATGATTATTTTGATATTTTAATATTTTTAAAATGAATTTCCTTGTTTTATTCTCCATTCAACACATGGTGTATAAATGCCGATATGCAGTTGTTCTAGAAATCCTGAATTCGCTCTGATATAAAACGAATATGTAGCGACTCTGACAGCAAACTTAGAAACTCTATTTATCATCGATAATAGATATATCGAAATGCACGTAAGCCATGAAAATCTTAAATGAGAACTTTGCTTTGACTTAGAAAGGTATTTGTTTTCGCTGTATCAGCAATATAAAATCTAACTCAGCATCGTCTACAATCTTGTACAATGTCGTTTATGATCATATGATCCTCCTTGGGTAAATTTACCGATTGTTTTTTTCTGCCAAGATCTATTGCGATTTTATTTTCTTAATCGGTTATAGCAAGATATTCATCATTAGAATATTCTGATTTTGTGCTAAACAAACTTGTTTCTGTGACCTATATGAAACAGTTGCTACTCTTACAACCAACGATAATCAAGCATATATCGCTATATACTGTTGGTGCCACATTTTCCTCTGAAAAATGTTTGCCACAAATTGATATAACAAATCGCATGGAGATCTTTGGCAAACTTAAATGACTCGATACAAGCAAATCCAGTTAAGTCAAAATCTGGCAAAGTTCCGTTTATCGATAATCTGGTCATCTCGTGTGTTGGATGTCAAAATCTTTTAAAATATACGGAACACTCTCCCATTCCAAGATAACTGCCGCGATAACATGAACCATATCGAGTGATGTCTTATTTATAATCGTATTTAGTGTTCCATAATCCACCGTGTCCGTATTTAACACAACGTTATGCTATATCATCTAAAAAATCAAATCGAGTCGGTTTCCACGAATGTTTTCTCCAGTAAAATAAGCCGCAACAGATGGAACAGTCAAGCATTATTCAGTAATTGTTTAGTCCTGACATCGTCTGTATATTTCAACGCAGTGATTTTTCGTTTCTTCGTGGAGAGATTCTAGAATATAAAAAACGCCATTAGATCTTACAAACTGATCATATTTTTCATCTTAACTTTGAAACAGCCACACTGATACTTGATTGTTTTTACTTATTTCGTTAATAAAGATGAATATATCATCGTTATAGAATTTAACGGTTCTGTCTTGTGGAACTATTGTTACTACATTAGTCCACGCACGCGCATTATGATCAATACTATTCATTGGAGTTCTCATTGTTATAATGTTTCGAATCCTGTAAAATCTCTCATGTTATTATTTTGACTATTATTGGAAATGTTAGTTGTTTTCTAGGTCAGTGACGTTCTTGACAGACGCTTATGCATCTTTAATTATTTATGCCCATGATATGGTCTATGTAAGAGATGCCATGGATGGTTCTGTAGCATCACATTTCAAGTGCCTGGATATTTCGTTGTAATTCTGCTGTCAGGGACCAGGTCTCACATGAATACTAAAAGATAGAGATGACTGCTTTCAATATTCTGATTTTAGTTTTCAGACATATATTCCTGTCTCTTCAGATGATTCTTAGTTTTGACATAGCTGCCATTGTTCTGCTCGTGACAAAAGTTATGCCCTTGATCCCTCGTTGGTGATTATGGAACCAAGATAATTGAACTGACCCACTGTTTCCAGTTCATATCCTCTGACTTTAATCTTAGCTGAGAGTTATTTGCCACTTTTTGTCATCAGCTTTGGTTTGTCGGCAGATATCACTATGTCAGATCTGGAAGATATTTCATCCAGGTTCTTCACTAAATTGGCAAGCTTGTCTTCACCGCCTGCCAGCCCATCAATGTCGTCTTCAAAAGCATAGGTTGGTGATGTTACGATACTCCAATGCTGACTGTCCCACAGTGGTTTTCCAGGGCTTTGCTCACCATGCGCACTAAGTAGATGTTGACAAGCTTGGGTGACAGGAGACAACCTTGATGTAATCCAACAGCTGACTCGATCCAGCCCCCAACCGAACCTTGAGCAATTACTGCACAGTTAGCAATGGCGTACAGATCCTTGGTTGTATTGGTCAACGTTTGAATCATGTTCTACTTATTCATTGTGGCCCACAATGCCTCATGCTACACTCTGCCAAAAGCCGTTTTGAAATCTATGAACACATGATAGATGTGTTGCTGATCTTGTGAGTACTTTTCACACAGAACCCTAAGATTGAATATTTGTTCTGTTGTGCTTCTTCCACTCTGAAACCCCGCCTGTTTTTCAGTGATTATTTCCTTAGCTTGTGGTTTCAGTCTGTTCAAGATGATCGTCAGCATCACCTTACTAGCATGGCTGGTCAAACTGATAGTTCTGTAAGTTTGGTACAGCTGGAGATTGCCTTTTTGGGGAGTGTTATAATGAGTGACTGGGTCCACTGTGGTGGCCATTCACCTGTCTGCCAGATCTTGTTGCAGATGTTTGTTATTAATGTTATGTATATTTGATGTCATTTATGTTTATTTTTATTTTTGTTTATTTGTTAGATTTAAATTTGGCTTTTTAAGTTTTAAGATTCGTTCATTGAAGGGGGGGGGTGACCTGTACTTTACAGAGTAAACACCAAGTGTTGACCTAATTTCTGACCTGGTTTCAGAGTTGTAAACAAGCTTTTAAAATGATTGGTTGGTTCCAAGGACAAAATGGAGTTTTGTATAAACATCTTTATATTTTAGTTGAGTCATACACTGTTTACGTGATTTCTTGAACGTAAAATTGTTCTGAGAGATTCTAGTAGATCGTGACCCATTTCTTGTTTACGTAAAACAGGTATATAGACTAAGTTTTGCAGCGAGTTATTCAGTAGAAGTTGGGCTTTAGAATATTAAGTTGTGTCTTTTTGAGTTATTATAAATTATCTTGTACTGGAAATTGTGTCAATTCGTTTGGATCAAGAGGAATTATTTTGTTATTTATCTGGAAAAGAATTGTGCTCATAGAAATTTTATTATCAAGAACTGACTTCATCAAGTGACATCGTCTTCCATATTGGATACTTCGCTGGAATTCGAACTTAGAATTATTTGGACAATTTTATTACCATGACTTTTGCAATTTCTCTAGTGAATAATATTTTGAATTATTTTTGGATTAATTTTGGAATTGATTCTTAAAACCGCAAGTTTATTTTTCTTTTCTGGAAAATATTTGTACTCAATAAATTGTTTATTAAGTTTTACAAGCTTGTTATTTTCACTCTTTCTATGTTACTGTTTATTTGAGCCTAAGCACGTAACAGTAACTATCACTGAGCCCCCTCCATTATTGATAGTTCAGCTGGGATGTTGTCTTCTCCAGCTGCCTGCCCATTCTTCAGTGCTCTTATTGCAGACTCCAACGAATTAATAGGCTCTTGTACAATCAAATATCCAGGAGGTACTTGAGGGGTGAATGTATATAGAATATATCCTTGCGAAGCTTGACTTGATTTGTTAAGATAAGCCTGACAGCTGACGTCATTTGCATCACATACAAGATTGACCACGATTGCTGACGTTATATTAACGATTCTTGATGACATATGACAACTGGCGTAGTATGAATCATTGTTATGTTTGAGAATAACCTCTGGTGCAGCTATATTTCTCTATGACTCAGTTATTATAGGAAAGTATTTATTAATAAGATCGTTAAGTGATTTTCTTTTAGTTCGTTGGTGTTAATCCTAGGAATTTACATTTTGGTAATTGTTCTTCTCGCGTAGTATTATAGAAACAATGGATTTCATGATTTTATGTTTGGTATGGATTAAATTGATACGTTACATGATCGTTACTCAATCACATTTGCATCGATCTGTCTATTGATAAACCCGAGGTCTGATGCAACCTGGTTTGGATGTTGTATTAACTCAATGATCGTATGATTTATATCATCGTTGTGATGTTATGCCACACTGGAGAATACATTCTGTAATTTATTACTTACTTGTTCATGTTCAAACTTAACGTCTGAAAATGATTTGATGTTCTTTCGTCGATGAAAACATTGTGTTTCTTGTCTATATTTTGTAAATCGTTGATATTTGAACCTAAGATACATTGAGCCATCAGAATCAGTAATATATTGGCGTAACGTAATCGAGCTGACACCCTTTGAGACTGGACTGGGATTCAAGAAATAACGAAAATGTATACGAGTGACAATGAAAATGTAGTATTCCTTCACACTATTGAGCAGGAAACATAACATCAACCTAAATACAAAAGGTACATAATATGGATCCAAATACAAAAACAACATGATATAGAGCAAATAAATAATTGGACTCAGAGGCTACTGTACTAAACTCATGTAGTCAAACACTACAATGAAACACTACAACGACATCATCATATGCGTATCCAAATGTTCACTTAACACTGGATACGTCTTTGACCCGCTTTCCGGCACGGTCATTTCCAACCTCCAGACTTTCATGCACATACACGTGAGCACTTTCCTGGCGGTCTAACGTCATAATGATGTACCAGATATCTCCATATTCAGTCACTCATCTGGTTATCCACACCTACTTAGCCAACTCCTTGGCTCACACTAAATGAATATAATGGCAATCCCGCCCTGACAGCTAAATACACAAAGAGCTTCCCTCTAGTAGCTGTCCCAGTCAAGATTCCTACATAGTAATGTAATAAATTTGGAGTATGTGTTAGTGAATTTGAACCATACTGGGTTCGTTAGTAGTGATTTTAGGCACAAGCCGAATGACTGTCCCTTTCAGTAACATAGTCCATATTAAAATTCCGTGGTGTATACAAGTATTGTGATTGAAATGGCAGCATATATGGTTGGAAATCAGTAAATTATAGAATGGAATCAATAAGTTGGAACTTGGTAGGTGCCGTTTATGTGGCCATAGTGGAAAATGGGCGTATGTATATGAGCGTGATACGCCGGAAATTCTGTGGATTGACTGGCCTAGGGTCGCGCAGTTAAATATTTCCCAGTTAGTAAGGGAATACTGGTGTAATTTCTATGGCATGACAAGATATCGGTACGGAAAACGGATGATAATGAAGAAAAACCATGCAAAGGTGCAGTTAATGGACGTTTGGGCAAGTTGTCTCCTCTGGGTCGCCAATTGATTAGAGCAAAGATTATTAGTTATAGCAGACACGTCTCTCTTTCCATTTTACAACTCAAGTTGTATGGAAGTCTTTGGAAATTTGGGGAAAACTTATGACTTCCAGCGTGACTCGCGCCAGGGTTTTGACACCGCTCGGTCAAGTGAATACCCCGGTGCGTATTACAGTATATAAACACTTGCACGTTGACATGTATCACGCACGTGCCGCGCAAGCAGTGAAGATGTCACTCGATGCAAAGAAAAAGTATATTTAAAAAAATACTATGGCGTGCGAAACACGACACCTTAATAATACTGGAATGTATGGTTGTCTAACCAGGCCATATCAGGTATTTCGTAACAATTATTATATATTTGTTAGGTTCCATGAATGGGTATTTCGATATTTCTGTTGTATTCAAAATATTTCGTTTCTCATTCTTAAATTCATTTAAATTTGTTTTCTGGTGATCCTTTATATTCTGGTGCAACTTCTGACCATCCTAACACTGATCTGATTGACGATTGATAAACATGTACACCATAATCTAGCGATTTTATTTCAATCGCAGCTGATAACGTCGGTTTGTGAACAGTAATAACTATTTGTTATTCTGTTCCTGTAATATATTTAATTCTGCTTATTTTTTTAAATCTATTTTTGTTCTTTAAGATTTGTCCCAAATAAGTGGCTTCTGCGTTTGTACGTTTTTATATACATGACCTATTTACGATAATTTATGGCTGTGTCTGGGCGAAATTATAGTGACGAGGAATATACATTATTTTAGAAATTAGAAGTTATATGTTGACTGAACAAATCAAGGGAAATAATGCGTTTAAGAAGAACTCGATTTATTATAAATTATTAAAGTGTGATCTCGGATGGCCGTGCATAAGTAATTATGTCTAAGATGCACCCATGTATATGGCGAGACAATATCCATTCACGTGATTCGGACTTTATTCTGTTGAATTAAATGATATGATCACACTGTAATTAAATCATGGTGGGAAATTTAGTTTCTATGGCTAATTATATCACATTGTAATTAAATTGTGGTAGGAATTTTAGTTTCAATGGGTAATTATATCCCATTGTAATTAAATCATGGTAGGAAATGCAGTTTCTTTGGTTAATTATATCACTTTGTAATTAAATTATGGTAGGAAATTCAGTTTACATGATTAATTATATTATTGTAATTAAATCATGGTAGGAAATTCAGTTTCTCTGGTTAATTATATTCCAATATAATTAAATCATGGTAGGAAATGCAATTTCTTTGGTTAATTATATTACTGTAATTCAATTATGGTAGGAAATGCAGTTTCTTTTGGTTAATTATATCCCATTGTAATTAAATCATGCTAAAAATTGCAGTTTATATGGTTAATTATATCACATTGTAATCAAATCATGGTAGGACATGCAGTTCTTTCGTTTATTATTTCACATTGTAATTAAATCATGATAGGAAATTCAGTTTCGTTGGTTAATTGCAAAGCATTGTAATCAAATCGTGGTAGGAAATTCAGTTTCTTTGGTTAATTATATCACACTGTAATTAAATCAACGTGGGAAATGCAATTTCTATGGTTGCTTATATTCCATTGTAATTAAATCATGATAGGAAATTCAGTTAATTTCTTTTATTATATCCCATTGTAATTAAATCATAGTAGGAAATGCAGTTTATTTGGTTAATTATATCATATCGTAACTAAATCATGATAGGAAATGCAGTTTCTTTGGTTAATTATATCAGACTGTCACAATTTGCTAATAGTCATGTTTTTTTACATATTTTTTAACAAATAATTTCTCAAATTAAATACCAATAGAGATATTACTAATTCCATAGCATAGACTTGTATCTAGCACAGTTTGGATGGCCATTAAAACTTACTGTGTTATTTTGCTTCTTAAATGCAGCAATCGGCATCTTTAAGACTCGCAGGCAGAAGCCACAATGCATAGATGAGTCAACATTTGGATAGGAGACTGCAGACAGCCCGTTATAAACTAAGATACCTTTTTTAAAATAAACTTTTTCAACATTTAAACCCTTTCGTAGCAATGTTGGAAGATATGAGTGCATGAATGACTTTTGATTAGGGATAAAAGTCTGAAAGGTTCACATTCGAAATCATTTTTTAAACCATGCATTACTGTTTGCAATTAGATCTGTGCGACTTATATTGTTCAAGAAAATTGTTAATTTGCTTTTAAAAGTTTTTAAAAAAAATGCACTAAGGTTACAAAAAAAATTGGAAAAGAAGGAATTTATCCACTAGTATTCAAGGAATGTGACCTTTGTGTTCCGTCACCCGCATTAATAGTTGGATAAACACTTCCTTCCTTCCTGGAGGTCGTTCCTTCGTAGTTTTCCCTCGTATATTTTATTTTCTTAAATCAAAATCCTCGGCAAAATATGCTTAAAGCTTGTCTCTGAATAGTAAGATTGCTGTCTATGCTGTTGTCGCATAACCTCACCTATAATCTCACACGATCACCTATAATCTCACACGATCACCTTTCAGCAGAAGATACAATATTGCTTATCGTTCAGTAAAAGAAATGCATTTGCACAATGAAGGAGAAAATTGATTTCGATATACAGGAAATTCTCTTTTCTATTACTTTTCTCTAATGCCAAGGGGATTTTGAAATTTGTACCTCTGCAAAATTCGTTACCGCTTGTGGGTTATTCATTAATAGAATGTCACTATTTTCACTCAATATTTTTCCATTTCCTTCAAATTCTTTTGTTCACTATTGATGATATTATATTGTTGCAGTGGTAGGGTCAAATATATGAATTAGCTACCTCCTTGGTTATAGAATAACTGCTTTTCATCTTCGACACCTTCACCGTTTCTTATAGTGAACTTTAACCACAGCTGCCTTTCGTGCAGCTAATGTTGATCATGTTCAGAGTACTCGCCCCTAATTAGTTCATAATGGACTCAAAATTTGTAAGGCGGGGATTTCTTGATATCCCCAAATTAGTTCATAATGGACTCAAAATTTGTAAGGCGGGGATTTCTTGATAGCCCCAAATTAGTTCATAATGGATACAAAATTTGTAAGGCGAGGATTTCTTGATAGCCCCAAATTAGTACATAATGGACTCAAAATTTGTAAGGCAGGGATTTCTAGATATCCCCAAATTAGTTCATAATGGACTCAAAATTTGTAAGACGAGGATTTCTTGATATCCCCAAATTAGTTCATAATGGACTCAAAATTTGTAAGGCGGGGATTTCTTGATATCCCCAAATTAGTTCATAATGGACTCAAAATTTGTAAGGCGGGGATATCTTGATAGCCCCAAATTAGTTCATAATGGATACAAAATTTGTAAGGCGTGGATTTCTAGATATCCCAAATTAGTTCATAATGGACTCAAAATTTGTAAGGCGTGGATTTCTAGATATCCCCAAATTAGTTCATAATGGACTCAAAATTTGTAAGGCGTGGATTTCTATATATCCCCAAATTAGTTTTTAATGGACTCAAAATTTGCAAGGCGAGGATTTCTGGATATCCCCAAATTATTTCATATTGTACTCAAAATTTGTAAGGCCTGGATTTCTAGATATCCCCAAATTACTTCATAATGGACTCAAAATTTGCAAGGCGAGGATTTCTAGATATCCCCAAATTACTTCATAATGGACTCAAAATTTGTAAGGCCTGGATTTCTAGATATCCCCAAATTAGTTCATAATGGACTCAAAATTTGTAAAGCAGGGATTTGTTGATATCCCCAAATTAGTTCATAATGGACTCAAAATTGGTCAGGCGTGGATTTCTAGATATCCCCAAATTAGTTCATAATGGACTCAAAATTTGTAAGGCGTGGATTTCTCGATATCCCCAAAATAGTTCATAATGGACTCAAAATTTATAAGGCGTGGATTTCTAGATATCCCCAAATTACTTCATAATGGACTCAAAATTTGTAAGGCGTGGATTTCTAGATATCCCCAAATTACTTCATAATGGACTCAAAATTTATAAGGCGTGGATTTCTAGATATCCCCAAATTACTTCATAATGGACTCAAAATTTGCAAGGCGCGGATTTCTAGATATCCCCAAATTAGTTCATAATGGACTCAAAATTTGCAAGGCGAGGATTTCTAGATATCCCCAAATTAGTTCATAATGGACTCAAAATTTGTAAGGCGTGGATTTCTCGATATCCCCAAAATAGTTCATAATGGACTCAAAATTTATAAGGCGTGGATTTCTAGATATCCCCAAATTACTTCATAATGGACTCAAAATTTGTAAGGCGTGGATTTCTAGATATCCCCAAATTACTTCATAATGGACTCAAAATTTATAAGGCGTGGATTTCTAGATATCCCCAAATTACTTCATAATGGACTCAAAATTTGCAAGGCGCGGATTTCTAGATATCCCCAAATTAGTTCATAATGGACTCAAAATTTGCAAGGCGAGGATTTCTAGATATCCCCAAATTAGTTCATAATGGACTCAAAATTTATAAGGCGTGGATTTCTAGATATTCCCAAATTAGTTCATAATGGACTCAAAATTTGTAAGGCGTGGATTTCTAGATATCCCCAAAATAGTTCATAATGGACTCAAAATTTATAAGGTGTGGATTTCTAGATATCCCCAAATTACTTCATAATGGACTCAAAATTTGTAAGGCGTGGATTTCTAGATATCCCCAAAATAGTTCATAATGGACTCAAAATTTATAAGGCGTGGATTTCTAGATATCCCCAAATTACTTCATAATGGACTCAAAATTTGCAAGGAGTGGATTTCTAGATATCCCCAAATTAGTTCATAATGGACTCAAAATTTGCAAGGCGAGGATTTCTAGATATCCCCAAATTAGTTCATAATGGACTTAAAATTTGCAAGGCGAGGATTTCTAGATATCCATGAACAGTATAGTCATCTTGGCCATTGTCCATGCCACGAACTGTCCGAAATATACTGTAATAGTAGAACGGTAAGAAGCTAGTTAATGAGTGAGAGAAACAGAGATAGAGAGAGACAGATAGACAGAGAACGTTTTTAAAGCCACTGACAACTGCATACTGGAATTTCATTTGACTGCATTACAATGTGCAATTCTGGCGTAATGAAATTATCTTTAACCAAAATGACAAACTTGACAGGAGGTCGCAAATAAGATGCTAACACTTATATGATTAGTATTTGAATCTGCTATTACAAGCGATGCAAGAAGAAAAGAACGACGATTATGAGGACGAGAATAAGAAGAAATTGATGACAGATAGAACCATAAGTCCTTGTTCCAGACAGTGATAACGATTTGAACAGTGATTTCCTTGCTGCCAGCGGAGTATCAACGGTCAATGAATCCTTAGCAAAAGGTCCGCCTGCTTGGTGTCGGCGTGGTTCGTGCCAGGGGTCTCCAGAGATGCCACATTTGACTCCCGGGTTTTCTGATTCTGGTTGAAAAAAGGAAACATTTATCAAAATGTAATCTCTACTAGTCTCCACCAGCAATAAAAAGATTTTCAAAACTTTTCGGAATATTTTTAAATTAAAAAATCTGGACACCTTTTCATTGCAATAAATATTATTTCTCAAGTTATGTATCACTAATCCGATTCGACTCCATACAGGAATAACTCGATGCATGATTCAATAGAATAGCCGCCTATCACATTTTAAATGTAATTAACAAAGACTTAACATGCGCAAATTATTGCATTATTAATGTACACATGATGCACAGAGTGTCAGATAGTAATATCTAAGCAACAACTCGAATTGCCTTGACAAGCTGTCAATGTGCTCCTGATTACGTGGTGTCGTACGCCTTTCCAGGGCTATTGCTAAGTGATTCATCACTGTTTGTAAATCGATGCAGTTTGTGTCGGGCATGAAACAAAATATTTGAAACAACATTCCTTTGAACACGCAATCAAATATTTTCGAACCACCCGAAAATTAGGTTTAATACTCAAACTTGGCACTTGTATATATTTTTCTAATAAAAATAAGTATGCCGATGTTGATTGCAACAGAGATAGTCTCTTTATTGTACAAGATTTACACCAGTTGTCAGGTTGGTGAAGATTAACAAAGACACGTATCAAATATAGCAGCAGAGAGGGTGAACAGACCACCTTTTTAGACAAAATTTTGATTGAATCCTCAAAACGGAATATAGAGCCTTCCTACGAAATCTCATATTTTAACCAAAAAAAATAAGTCTCCATTTAGCAAACGGAGACTTTACGATTTTTCAATCGATTTTGGTCGCAACGATGTGGTCATTCACCCTCTCTGCTGCTGCAAGTTAACAAAAATAATAAATGATTTCAACCAAATATTTGATCGAGTCCGATACGATATCGTGTCCGAGGATCATGTAAATTTATTGTTATAAATCCATGCGGGTTTGACTGAGCTTTACTAAAGAAATTTTTAAATTGATTATGATCCATATCACCGCAGCACCAAGTTTGCCAAATATTTCTAAGAGTATGAGTATCAACTCCGTTAAACACACACAATAAATTGCAGTTATCTCTGATCACCTTCGGAATTTGTGTATACCGTTGAGTGACATATATCACGTCAGTGTTTTTATGCCTGCCTCTGGAAAATATCCTAGCGGGATTCTTTTGATTGTCTAACATCACATCGTCGTATACGACTAAACTGTTAATATCTCCATCAATATCATCAATGCTCGGTGCTTCATCGATATCGGTTATAAACTCAATAATACCCTCGCCGGATTTTTCTACCGCGCTGTCGTTAAAATCTTTTAGCACATTGTAACATCGCTGATCGTCTACACTAGGAGCTATCAAATACAACTTGTCCCATTTCATCCATCTCGTTATTAAATTAAGTAGCAGTTGTGTCTTGCCGGATCCAGATGGTCCGATTATAATCATTCTAATTGAATTCGGCAACATCGCATGGTGTTTAATAGGTTCCCGTCGTCGGGTAGCTGAAAAATCAATTATATCCATATCTCTATACATAAATTATGGATCTATATTGTGTGAAGTGTAAAACGCGTACTAACACAAATGATGTGACGACGATTACAACTAACAATAACAGATCAGCACTAACTGGTAAATGTGCAACATGTGGTACAAAAAAATTTAGATTTGTTTCTTCAAAATCAAAGATTTTACAATCCGGAGATATTTTTAAAAAAAACGAGGAGGTGATATCGCAGACAAATTGTCAAAGCTCCCTGGAATCCCATGGGCAAAGTACCCCGGAGAAAAGCACCTTCCAGGATATAGCTACTGTGGCCCCGGAGCACGATTAGATATTAGACTTGATGATCAAAATCGGCCCCGACCCGGCGAGTATCCGATAAACGCTATTGATAAGGCGTGTCATGCTCATGATGTTGCATATAAAAGCAGCAATCTGCAAAACAGGCATCTCGCAGATGTGAAATTAATTCATGCGTTAAATGCTGTTCCTGATAAATCTTTCAAAGAAAAATTGGCTTCATGGTTGGTAAAATCAGCTATGAAAGGCAAATTGATGTTAGGTGCCGGTAATTAATAACAACATGGAATCTATTTATTATTCTCCAAAAGGATACTGGAGGGGTAACGCTGCAATCAATAAAATCGCCAACGCCGCAAAAGTGAAAAAGGCCACTGCGGATAATTGGTTATCCAAACAGGCTATATGGCAAATTTATCTACCGCGTCCTAAACAAATCAATTTCTCGCATTTTGATGTTACTGTACCCAATGAAGTTCATCAAGCTGATTTATTGTTTTTACCACATGACAACGGTTACAAATACGCGTTAACCGTAGTTGACGTTGCGTGTCGATACAAACAAGCAGAACCGCTAAAAACAAAATCATCACCCGAAGTTGCTTCTGCATTTGAAAAGATTTATCGACGAGGCCCACTACGCTGGCCAAATCTGTTACAAGTTGATCCTGGCAAGGAATTTCAAGGCGCTGTTTTATCAGCGATGAAACATCACAATGTCACCATCAGACGAAGACATACTGCGTTACATCGCGATCAGGCAATTGTTGAACGATTTAATCGGACTCTTGCTGAGCGGTTATTTGGATATCAATACGCAAAAGAATTCATCCAAGAAAAGCGATCCCGTGAATGGGTCAAAAGGTTACCAGGGGTAGTTGCAGCGCTAAATAATGAGATTACCAGAGCAATCAATATGAAACCTAACAACGCAATAAAAAAAGTATATACAACAACCACAGCGGGATAGCGTTTCCCAACCAATTCTTGGTAGTAATGTCACTGTTAGGTATTTATACGAACTAGGAGAGCTTGAAGGTGGTAAAAAAGGGCTACTGATCCTATTTGGAGTGTTACTGCACACAAGATATCTACTATAACACGATCAACTGGTAGACCTCCAATCTATAAATTGGATTTAACTGTCCCTCAGCGGGGTTTTACACGCGAACAATTACAAGTGATTCCTGATGATAGTCAATTGCCACCGCGGGGTCTTAACTAGCGCCGTTGCGTCTGTTGCACTCAGGACAAGTCAACATCACATTGTTTATGACATGACCGAGACTGTTATTTTTTCTGTCTACGGTAAATTGGCGAGGATCTTTATCCGAATACTGCCAACGCATTATACAATTGCAACTTGCGCAGTGATTATTCTGTTGTTGCTTTAAAGTGATTATTAATTCAGCATCAATGTCAAATTCTGGTTGTTTTTTTTTTTTTTGTCTTGTTGTTTGTAACCGGAGAGTTTTTTTTATCAATAACTTTAACATCAACGATGCTAGCATCATCCATTGTGGTGTCATCATCGAAAACAATTCTTCGAAGTTGATTTATTCTTCGTATTCTGGATACTGCAAGATAGACTAAATTTGACCATTCGATGTGATTATTCACCATCCAAACAATTGTATCTGATATAGTCAATCCCTGTGAAGAATGTATTGTTGCTGCGTAACCTAGCGTCCACGGGGAATTATTAGCACGCAATGCATCTTCAACGACGCTAAGGTAAAAATTCCACACAGCGTAAAAACCGTTGATAACATCGTATACACAGTTGCCAGTGGAACCTTTGATTGGATC
This sequence comes from Unio delphinus, assembly GCA_029339505.1. Classification (NCBI taxonomy): domain Eukaryota; kingdom Metazoa; phylum Mollusca; class Bivalvia; order Unionida; family Unionidae; genus Unio; species Unio delphinus. The sequence goes on from JAQISU010000011.1 coordinate 6,777,507, forward strand.
CAAGGAAATGAAAATAGTTTACATTTTCGCAGCAAATTTGGTAGTATATCGGGTTGTTATCGATTTACAATAATACATCGCCGTAAATTTGATTTGGAAGTCGGCCCGGCGATGTATATAAACGGTGTTAACACAGTGACGTATATAAACGATATGATACCCGAAGCGCCCGACCGAATAAGATCATCTATTAGAATTGATATAACTACATCCGACGGGCCAGCGGCAGGGGTTAGGGAGTCGCTACCCTGGACGCTAGAATTTGTATCCGGTATTCCCCCAACCGACCATAAATCCGAGTACATAATCGAATAACACTAGCGGGTTTAAAATAACAATGAAATCAATTGAACCGATAATAATCCCAGAGGTATCACAATCGCATCAATATCGATATGATACCGTGAAAGAATTTTCCGCGAACTTGAAATCACTTTCTGAGCGTTATCGTGAAAAAAATGAAAAAATACCGACGCAGCATAGTAATCATCGACATCACCGTGTACTCGGTGTCCAGTGTGATGGCCAGCGCCGGGGTTATTTTGTCGACGGTGACCATGATGGCTCCGATTGCAGTTCCAATTGCTATCTCCGTGGCAACAACAATTGCGGCAGTCGCCACCGCGATAACTAAAAAGTTATCATCGTGTTCTCAGAAAAAACTCAGTGATTATACAGCTCGGTACCGGGTGGTATTTGACGTGTACTCGAAATTATCCGAGTTGATCTCGCTGTCGATAGATAATTCGTTCATATCCGATGTTGAATTTTCCACGATGACCCAGTTGTATAACTCCGCGATGTTGAAATTGGAAATTGAAGACAGCGTTAACAATAATGTCACTCGAACTGCTTCAACGAATCGCGGAGAATACCACTCCAATACGAACAAGCATGATATCAATGACATCAACAAATCCTGAATTTAGTGTGAACTTCCCTTCTCCGATTCCAGTGCGTGAGATCGCGCTGGCAAAATTACGAGTATATCATAGCTGGCCTAATATCAGATCGGTTGCATTTGGCGGTCAGCAACCCAATAACGCACTGGTGTTCTCGTATAAGAATAAACCCGATGGTACTCCAGCGTGGGAAACTGTTTCGTTACCAACTGGGTCGTACGAAATTGAGCAAATCGATGCTAAAATTCAGCGTAGAATAAAATCAATCACTGGAAAAGAATCAAAAATAGCTATTAAACTTTATGAACCGACGCTCTCGTCGTCGATCGAAATAAGCACAGAGGGATACATTGTAGATATCTATAACAGCTCGTTAAGAACAGTGTTAGGATGGCCTGAAAAACCACCGGAAAAATCCGCCATCGACTTAACCACGGACGTACAATCATATCATGAAATCAATCCCAGTTATCGAGATAATTTATCTGATATAAGAAAAGGAAAAATCGCCGATAGATTTATATTTACCAACAAAGACACATTGCAATGGGATTTTATCATTAAAAGAACATCCGACTCATCTGTTACTATTTCATTTACGCTAACTGACGTCCGTGGCTATTTTAATGAAATTAAACAATTATATGAAACACAACTAGAACAACTACGGAAAACAAAATCGCAAAAACACGTTGAAATAATAAATCAACTTATATCTGACATGGAATATATATATATGAACTAATTATTCAAACAATAATTAATGACAACAGCGACAGTAAACAACGATTCCTAACCGATTACAATATCACAGAAGACAATCTGCGTAATTTCAAGTTTCCCAAATACAACGCTGATGAACTAGCAAGAATTGTTAGAACCTATATCAAGGCGCTACAAAAACCAGATTCAACTGTCCTCCTCAGGTATAATAATGATCCAGATGGTGGCGGTAGGCATATTGCCCCGCATAATGTGAATATTTCAACGGTGATTGCGCTCAATTTAGTATGTGATGCAATTGAAGGAAGCTATCAAATTAATCTAGAGCAATCAAATCAAGCTCAGCAAGGATATATTCTTTATTCGTTTGCACCAACAGCTCCTCCAGGATTCCTAATTATTGAAAACCCAATTAATCCTGTCTACATGCGATGCCATAATAATTCGTTAACGAGAATTAATTTCCGACTCACCGACCAGTCAAATAATTTAATTGATCTACAAGATGAGGTGTTAGCGATTAGTTTGTTTGTAAAGTCCTAAAGACTCGATCAAATATTTGGTTGAAATCATTTATTATTTTTGTTAACTTGTAGCAGCACAGAGTGTGAATGACCACATCGTTGCGACCAAAATTGATTGAAAAATCGTAAAGTCTCCGTTTGCTAAATGGAGACTTATTTTTTTTGGGTTAAAATATGAGATTTCGTAGGAAGGCTCTATTTTTTGTTTTAAAGAATTCAATCAAAATTTTGTCTAAAAAGGTGGTCTGTTCACCCTCTCTGCTGCTAATATGTTAAAAAAAATTCTTGCAATAAAGTCGTTGTTCCTTGCATTAAAAGAAAGAACAAGAAGCAAAACACAACCTCGATAATGTGCAGTCACGTATAATAGCATAAGCGACAAGAAAACGCATTATTCTCTATCATTACACAAATTAAACGCAAGCAAAGTTAAGATTGTATAGTTTTCCTCTTCATTTTTGTCGAGACCCATTCATTTCAAAGTACAGTATGTAATAGATACGATAAGCCAGGGAACACATTAAACGCTAAGGAAGAATTCTTACATCATTATCTTCCTGTTAGTAAATATCGTTTTACAAAATAAATATTTTGACAAAGTAAATAATATTTAAAAGGAGATTTTTGGACACAATATTCTATTTTCGAAAAAAATAAATCACGGTGAAACGACATTTTGAAACAAAGGTTGTTCAATGAATTGTATATATATATATATGATCAACTTCACTGCCAGGTCATTGTGTAGGGGAGATATTAAAATCTGCTTCATACCACAACTATTCAGGAGGATATGCTTTGTGAGAATTTGATTTCAATACATACAAAGGAAACGAGCATTTCCTCCTTTTTAGTTCAGGTCAATTCTGTACGAAGGCCGTAAACAAAACAATATTTTAAAACCAGAACAGCTCATGGGCAACACATGTTAAAGACAAAAAGAGTGTTATGGAACGAGAGGTCAAAGTGAATTACTCGAAACCAGAACAGTAGTTATACACCAGAAGAGCACAAGAAGACACAATACAGTCCTAATATCACAATGGTCAGAACACAAACAAAACACATGGTCTCCTGTGACATCTAGTACTGCATTACAACGTTGCCAACTTTGTAAATATGTTAATGTTTTATATTTTTGGGTTTCTCCTCTCTCTCTCTCTCTCTCTCTCTCTCTCTCTCTCTCCGTGGACAGGCAATTACAATCAGGGCGACTGTGTACAGATGTACTCAATTTTACCTTAACACCTTGAAGAAGAATCAGTAATCATTATTTTATAAAGTTTTTCATTTGGGTGGAATTATTAAAACAAACCATTATTCACTGGGATACAAAGTGAAAGTGCTCATCAATAATATTCTTGGACAGAAACATTTATTTGGAATTATTGTGAATTCAGACAAGGACGTTTTTGGACTATATATTTGTGATGCATCAAAAGATTGTTAGTACATGATCACACTTCAGGTCGTTGGCACATTACTACATTTGAAACTGTCAACACATTCAGCAATGGAACGTATTTGGAATAGCACTAGAATTCAGTTGGAACATTATACATTTGGATTCGAGATAAACCTTTTAGACCTTTTGAGACTCAATTCATAATAATAAAAGTTCTTTTTAAATTTTTACTTTGTATTTTAGAGAAAAACATACTGGTTGAATCTTGCGAAAACCTGTTGGTTTTTGTTCTTTTGTTTAAGATCCTAGAGTCGTAACGGAGTAAATAAAAATGTGGATATATAAAGCGTCCGCCTCGGATGATGGAGGTCGTGGGTTCGAACCCCGACCGAGTCATACCAAAGACTTTAAAAAATGGTAATAACAGCTGTTTCAACTTGTGTTCTAAATTCCGCGGTTACTGGGTGGGGCATCATGATACATGTCTGTGACATGATTTAATCTTTTAATAATGATTTAATAATTTAATCTGGATAACAATTACAATAGAAATCGTCTATGGGAGAGTTATCTATTGCAGATATAAAAGGACTGAGGATGCAGGTCACAAAATCTTTTTTGATCTGACATTATTTTAAGAAAGTGTTCCACTCATATTTATTGTGGCATCATGTCTTCAACTCCCTCTTACACTGTCACATCATCCCCCTCCACACTGCGTGATGTCATATATGAAGTACCAGATAGACTAAACAAATAATCAAAATATAATTAATGTGAGACAAGTCTTCAGATTGATAGTATCATCAGTTTTCCTGGAAATGTGACATCTGGACCGAGATTATTTTTCTCCGTACAGCCTCAAAAACATTGTTAATATAAGGACTTTCAAAAACTAAATCATGGTGAAGTTCTTGTCGACGTACATTTTCGAGCATCTGGCAGCTGGACTGTGTAATTTGTCATAGTTTTCCCTTCATGATCAGCATTAATGCATTATAACTCACTGTGCATACCAAAATACCAACATATAACACTATAATGCCAATAATACAAAGGATAAACAATTACCTTGAAATCTACATCCATGAACGCCCGATTCATTTATGGCCACAATGAGAGGAGAAAATGCTCTAAAAATAGTCTATAACCACATTGATGGGTGCTCAACCAGATATAATAAATGTGACCATAGTAAATATATAAATAGAAAATAAATACATGTCTATGAGAAACTCTTATGCTATTCTTAAGCTGCAGTCTTCTTCTGAATCTTCTAAAAAAAATTATAATGATACGTGGGATGAAAGAGATGATAATAAAAATGCCAAACAACATTATGCTACTTTGCTGTTTTATTAATTTACCATAAATACAAGCCTTAGATATAAGTAGGTGAAAAATATTAAATGATCATGCTAATGGTTTGTGTATGGTGTTGTCCAATTACATTGGTATGCAATTCAATAGGTGCATCTTCAAACTGCATGATACATCATGTATAGGCTTTATCTATAACTTGTTTAAAAGGGAAGTAAACAAAAAAAAAAGAAGATTCATTATTAGTATTAAAATGGCTTTAATTGTCTATACTTTTCAAGCTATATACACTTACACGTTACATGAACTAAAAACACAAATTCCCATTATGGGATCTACTTTGGGCAGTAACTTGACTAGAAAAGCTACATTAAATAAAGGTTATCATAACAATAGATTTGGTAGCAATTACAAAGAGTATAAACTATGCAGATAATCACAAGATGGGACAAGGATAGACCCAGATTAATAAAACATTAGAATTTAATTAAGCTATATCACACAAAATGGCTGTAATATCTTATTACAATCTAACTATAAATTTCTTACATTTTTATTTGTAATTCTTTGTGGTCTATCTCTTTAAATATGATTTCAAACTTATGAAACAAAAAGTTCTGCGAATTCTGATAGATGTAAGAAATACATCCAAGTCTGATTTTAACATTTAGTTTTACTATGACATCCAGTATTGCAAGTGAAACAAAACTCCCAAACTTTGCATGAAGAAGGAACTTTTGTTAAATTTGGACAAGTTCTTTTCAGCACTTTTTGATACATTAAAAAAAATATTTGTCTGTTTTGTAATAGCAGTCATATTTGTATGTTTTGTAATAGCAGTCATATTTGTCTGTTTTTGTAATAGCAGTCATATTTGTCTGTTTTGTAATAGCAGTCATATTTGTCTGTTTTGTAATAGCAGTCATATTTGTCTGTTTTGTAATAGCAGTCATATTTGACGGTGGATCAGCTTAATTTGCATAAATCTGAATGCCCTTGATGTCAGGACACTTTATCAATTCTGGCAAAGTTCTGAAAGCCCTTGATGTCAGTACACTTTATCAATTTTGGCAAAGTTCTGAATGCCCTTGATGTCAGGACACTTTATCAATTCTGGCAAAGTTCTGAATGCCCTTGATGTCAGGACACTTTATCAATTCTGGCAAAGTTCTGAATGCCCTTGATGCCCATATACTTTCAATAAAATCTGGCCATGGTTGGAATGCCCTTGATGCCAGGACACTTTATCAATTCTGGCCAAGGTCTGAATACCAGGAGATCAAATCAGGCCAAGGTGTGAATGCACTTGATGCTAGGAGAGCAAATCTGGCTAAGGTCTGAATATGCTTAATGCCAGGATATCAAATCTGGCTAAGTTCTTAATGCCCTTGATGCCAGGACATTTTTATATCAAATCTGGCCAAGGTCTGAAAGCCGTTGATGCCAGGACACTTTCTATCAAGTATGGCCAAGGTCTGAATGCCCTTGATGCAAGGACACTTTCTATCAAATCTATCAAGGTATGAATGCCCTTGATGCAATGATATAAAATCTGGCCAGGGTCTGAATGCCCTTGATGCCAGGACACTTTCTATCAAATCTATCAAGGTATGAATGCCCTTGATGCAATGATATAAAATCAGGCCAGGGTCTGAATGCCCTTGATGCAAGGATATACAATCTGGCCATGGTATGAATGCCCTTGATGCCAGGACACTTGCTATCAAATCTATCAAGGTATGAATGCCCTTGATGCAACGATATCAAATCTGGCTTAAGTTTGAATGCCCTTGATGCCAGGATATCAAATCTGGCCAAGATGTGTTATTATACATGTAAGTTATTGAAGGGTTTTCTATTTCTAGTTATAGCAGCCATATTTCATAATGGATTAGCATCACTTCTACAAACTGAAAAAGATCTATTCAACAAGATACTTTTTGGTAAATTTTAAAAAATTGTAAGCAACTTTTGTGAAGACGTAATTTTGGGTCGTTTTTAATAAAGGTGGTTATATTTAGTGATGATACATCATAAATTGGATAAACTGAAAACCCTAACATTCCGCTGAGCATAATTGGGGAAAACATTTTCGATTTTTAGAAATGGCAACATTATTTTATAGCAGGTCAACATCATCTGTGAAATAATTAAAAGCCTTCTTGCATAGGACTTAATGTCCAATTTGACTTTTTAATCTTTTAAGAAGTTGTTTCCAAAGAGACAGAGAGAAAGACACAGAGACAGAGAGAGAAAGACACACAGAAACAGTGAGAGTAAAAAGAAGAGTATTACAAAATAACTTGTTCCTTTTTATCATACATAGGTAGTAACTGGAAACGTATGTTTATTGAATATCAGTTTTATCGATATACAATAGAAAAAAAAAAGTATCAAGTAGAACAAGTTGCAGGCCAATATACGAGGGCTGACCTGGTGGAGGGCAAGGTTTTATGAAGCCAAAGAACTGTCACTTATTTTTAAAACGGCATAAATTTTGACTAAATATAGGGATCTGATTAATCCATTTGTTTTCAATATGGCATGTGCAATACAAATATAAGAAAATATGCCACAATTACGCTTCTATATTTAAATAAGCAGTGATTGTAATTCTTTCCAATAATGGATGTCATTTGATTTCCGTTTTTCATCTCAAGTTAATCAAAGCCCTGCAATGACTGTAGGCATAGCATTTGCTGCTGGAATTATTTAAATTTCTACAGAATCCCTGTTCATTTCATAACTTACTGTAAATTCCCAAACCTATAATGCCATTGCTAGTCTGTTTTCATAGTTTTTTTAATTTATCATGGCAGGTATTACTTGTACCATTTGTGACAAATCATGCTTTAAAATAAATTTATTTGTGAACAATGCAGCTGCAATGTATATTAATGAGAGATTTTCAAGCATCATTTATCTATCACACACTTAAGTTTACACAGAACCTTTATAAGTGACCTTTAACTGCTATAACTAGCCAGTAGTTATAAATAAATAAAATTATATCTACAGTTGCATTCCTCAACATAAAAACACTGACATTTCAAAGGTACAAATAATGACAATAGTAAAATAAAATGCTGCAGAAAATTTATAAATTTGTTTCTGAGCTAACACTAAGTTCGTCAAAATAGGAAATCAAGCTAGTAACATAGAGCTAAACTCACTAATGCAAGCAAACACATAAAAAATAATTCTTAACATTCACTAATCAAGCCAAATATTTTATGGCAATAAGCATATGTATCTTCAAGAAAACCAGTCAAATTATATTTATACATGAATATGAATACTGCAGTGTGAAGAAAAGGGTGCTATTTTGAAGTTTCCATAAACTTTTCAATTCCTTAAAAAAATTGCCTCAGAACTACAATATTTAAACACATATATAAATGAGCAAGATTTCATCACTGATCAGCACGATTACACATTGTGGTTCACCAGATTGTGTTATGCTGACTTACTGATAGGCACAATTACACATTGCCTTCCACCAGATTGTGTCATGCTGACTTACTGATAGGCACAATTACACATTGCCTTCCACCAGATTGTGTCATGCTGAATTACTGATAGGCACAATTACACATTGCCTTCCACCAGATTGTGTCATGCTGACTTACTGATAGGCACAATTACACATTGCCTTCCACCAGATTGTGTCATGCTGACTTACTGATAGGTACAATTACATAATGCCTTCCACCAGATTGTGTCATGCCGACTTACTGATAGGCACAATTACACATTGCCTTCCACCAGATTGTGTCATGCTGACTTACTGATAGGCACAATTACACATTGCCTTCCACCTGATTGTGTCATGCTGACTTACTAAGAGGCACAATTACACATTGCCTTCCACCAGATTGTCATGCTGACTTACTGATAGGCACAATTACACATTGCATTCCACCAGATTGTGTCATGCTGACTTACTGATAGGTACAATTACACATTGCCTTCTGCCAGATTGTGTTATGAAAAATCTAAGTAACTTCAGTGTTGCAATGCTTTTCTGCCTCAGAGACCTTTTTCTTGCTCCCCAATTTTCTTCTTGCAAAGTTATTTGTTTACAAAGTTTTTCTGAATTAAAAAGTAAATTTACTGTTACTAGCAAGAGACCCATGCAGGTCTGAGATCATTCACATGGCTTATGTATCATTTAAGCACACCACTAATCAAGCCACTTAAAAAATTGTATAGCATTCTCATTTTACCGTTTCATTATAGTTTAATACAATTTCTTTCCAAAGGTAATAACATGATTAATATTAAGTGAACTCATCCATGACTATAAACCTATTTCCAAACTGGATCTAAGAGTAATTCAGCAATAAAGAGAAATGTATATTGGGTTATATCTGACTAATATATGTAAACTTGTAAAACCAAATATATGATTATTGTATTGGATAAAGTTGAAAAATGAAAAATGTACAATAAGGGAAATATTATGATGGAACCAAATATTTTTGGGAAGACAACCTCAACAGTCAACTAAAAGATAAATGTCAAGTCATGAAATATTTAACTTGTTCTCAAAAACTTATTAAAACAGGCAAGTTATATTTTACATGAGATTGCAAGAGACCATGTTGCTGATTGCATCATACATGCAAGTAATACAGTGTCCTTGTTCACTGCATGTTTGTGTGTGAAACTGCAGATCCATTAGGATCCATATCAAGAAATATTATTTTTTTTTTTTATTGCCCTGCTCTTTATAAGGCCACATTTCTATTACATGTTGATTTCATACAAGCAATGACTTGGTTGACTTACATTCAATATAGTCTACATTTGAAACCGCATTTTGTTAAGATGTCTCGATCAACATGTAACATTAAAACTGATACAGGCAATGTCTGTACACAAATTTGCCTTAGTCCACAATATTTAATGTCAATCCAAAATCCTGTCTCTGAATGAATGTCTTCATCATTATGTGTCATGTCTGAAAATGACACTGCCTGTCCATTACATATAATAATCAGACGTGAACCTACTGACCTAATAAATGCATAATCGAGATGATGTGTGATGATTAGAGGTGTAGGATTTGGTATAGAAAAAACTAAATGCTCTGAGACTACTAAGCTTGATTGAGCTTAGTCAACACTGCTGGAAGCTCATTATTCGCCATCTTTGTCTCCCACTCGTTTTTTTCGCACTGAAACAAAAAGGTAGAAAACAGGTCTAGTGTTTTAGATAGAACCTAAAAGCTGAAAACATATTCATAGTTCAATCTAGCCTTTATGTATAATTACAGTTGTTCAAACTATTAACATCAGATAACCAACTTAGTTAAGAAGTACTCACTTTTTAATGTACTTCCTTGTATCTGCCAACAAATGTAAATTTGTCAATATTTTATGCCTACAACAAACCAACAATGAATATCTGCCCCATGTTAAATAAATCTGTATGAAGAAACTTGCAAAATCATGGCTGCCCTTCCTCTGTAATTGTTGGTCAATGAGTTTCAATCATATGGACCTTTGTCTATCTATATGTATTTGTGTTTATGATTTGAATTTTTAATGCAGCTTTAACATTTTTTCAGTCATATCATTATGATGTCTGCATTGAGGCAGTTTATAGTGATGTCTAGTACTGGGGCATCATGCCGGAGACATGTAGCTTGATGTCCCACCCAGTCACTTGATCCTGACACCAGGCCAACCAGTCTGAACATTAACCTCTTAACACTGAGCACCCCTAGCAATGCAGCTGTCAGTACCATATTTTTAAGAGTTTGGTATGACTTGGCCAGGGTTCAAACCTGCAACATCCGCCATCTGAGACAGATGCTCTAACCACTTACTACACCGGAGTGGTCAGTCGATGTATGCAGTATTGAAATAAAATTACTGTCTTATCAAATTTGCAATGTCTATGACCGCTGACCTCCAGAATCCATGGGATTTTTTTTATCACCCTAAGTACTAGCCATCAAGGAACTTACTCTCAAATGATTGTTTGCTGAAAAGCTAGTTTTCTCTGGAGCCTGAATGACCTTGAAATTTGACAATTGTTATCCCTATATAAATTGGTCCTATCCATTCCTAAGTGCAACCCCTCAACAAACTTTGGTCACACTATGTGATCTGAATGAAATGAAAAATTAATAAGCAAAAGCAGTTTGCTTTTTTCAGTCAGTAATTTTGATCTCTGATTCCAGCTTCAATTAAAAAAAATCAAAACCCTTGAAAAGCCATGAGTCAGAAATTACGTCACTGTGTCCACCTCTTTTCGGCAGTGAGAAGTATACTCCAGAATAAATACACCCATAAAATTTCATGACATCATAAATACACCCATTAAATTGTATGACTGCATAAATACACCCATAAAATTACATGACATCATAAATACACCCATTAAATTGTATGACTGCATAAATACACCCATAAAATTTCATGACATCATAAATAAACCCATTAAATTGTATGACTGCATAAATACACCCATAAAATTACATGACATCATAAATACACCCATTAAATTGTATGAATGCATAAATACACCCATAAAATTACATGACTGCATAAAACAATGTCAGCAACACTGAGCAAGATGAAAAACATAATCACTTAAGTGTGAAACATTGGTCACTTTGACCTATATCTGCCTGTAGTGAAAAGTCTTATCTATGATAAGTGAGTTCATCAATTTTTACGGCTGTGCATACAACACTGACAGAGTAACTTGGTTATGAGGGCCTCAAGGTAGATTAGTTCTTAGCTAATTGTGTTACCCTCTTTAAATAAAGTCATTATTATGTTCAATGCCAACAAAAAGTCTAACCACTGGAGCATAGTTTGTACAGCCACTGTGAGTTGCTTTCCATGGACATTTAAAAAGGTGTCAACGACAGCCACAAGTTTACATGGATATCTTCTACAGAAATTGAATGTCTCCATAAGCTACTGGGTATACTGTATATGTTGGGACATAAAATAATAATTTTTTCCTGTCCCAGAACTTATGCTGAAACATTTTTTCACTTTGGTCACATGTCCCACCACTTAAGAAACAAAATAAAATTGTGCTCACTACCCCCCCACTATGCACATTGCATAGAATAGATAAATAAAACAACTGATAATAAAAAGTTGTGCTCAAAGGTTTGAACATGTTATCCGACTGAAAACTGGATCCAACAAAATCACAAACAAGAGGGAAATAACCAAATCCTTTTTATTTACCCAAAGACATCAATGCTTCTTTGTATCAATTGTAACTACAGATGACAAGCACAATGAAGCCCTGGTGGTGAATAAATAAGTGGCAGCAAGCAGTTAACTCCATCATTGGACAACTCCCATTTACATAGAATAGGCAAGATTGAATTACATCCAAGTCTACTTTATGACAATATCTTGCAAATAAAAGTCATTATTTGAAAACGCATTCACTTGAGTGCAAGTGACAATTTTTTTGCCAGTATGGATTACAGAAGTATCACTACTATTTACCCACACACATCAGTGCTATTTGTATTAATTATTACTACAAATGCCAATCACATAGAAGCCAAGGTGGTTAATAAACACAACTGGTAGCCAGCAGTAAACTTCTTTGAACTTACCAACAGGACATCAAAGACAAAGGTAATTTTTATTAAAAAGCAAGCCGACCTTGGAAGCCGACTTTGAACACTGAAGCCTGATTTTTTTTAAAGGATATTAATAGAAAGGTTATTTTATTGCACAGTATGCTGACCTTGGAAGACGATTAAGTGTGCTGACTTTTTTATTTCTTTTTCTTTCAAATATACAAAGATATTGTGTCACTTTAAAAACTGTTCCATTGTTTAAATTTTTCCCAAATTTTCTGTGGATACCAGTGAAAAGCTTGCTTCCATAGTATGGCTATCTTTGTAAACTTGATACAATCTCCTTGTTAATCACATTCTTGCATATACTTTTTTTTAATATATTTTAAATTTGGAACAAATAATAATTCAGGAGTAGCTTGGAACAAATAATTCAGAAGTAGTTTGGAAGAAATAATAATTCTGAAGAAGTAGTGAAATGTCCATCCATTCAGGAGAAATTGCAATACTAAGATTCTGAAGAAGTAGTGAAATGTCCATCCATTCAGGAGAAATTGCAATACTAAGATTCTGAAGAAGTAGTGAAATGTCCATCCATTCAGGATAAATTGCAACACTAAGATTCTGAAGAAGTAGCGAAATGTCCATCCATTCAGGAGAAATTGCAATACTAAGATTCTGAAGAAGTAGCGAAATGTCCATCCATTCAGGAGAAATTGCAATACTAAGATTCTGAAGAAGTAGTGAAATGTCCATCCATTCAGGAGAAATTGCAATACTAAGATTCTGAAGAAGTAGTGAAATGTCCATCCATTCAGGAGAAATTGCAATACTAAGATTCTGAAGAAGACAGTGAGGTGGCCATACTGGATAAACAGCACCATTTTGATCTAGAACCACCAAGACCATAGAATGAATGCATGTAAAAGTTCACTGTAATTCTCCAAGCAGTTTTGGAGGAACAGTGATAAAAAATTTAATGGATGGACATATGATGACCATAAGCTAATCTGGTATATAACCAGCAGAGCTAATAAAATGATAATGCTCCACCTTTAGGGTTTAAATCATCGCTTTAGCAGAAACTAATTGGTTAAAAAAGATTTGAATTTTTTTCTAAAAGGTTTTAATTTTCTTTCATTATTTTATCCAGTGTGCAGACTAATCCTAACCCTTACACATTAGTAAAGATCACTTGTAGGAAGAAAATTTAAATTAAATTTAAGATTTTTTACATTAGTAAAGATCACTTGTAGGAAGAAAATTTAAATTAAATTTAAGATTTTTACATTAGTAAAGATCACTTGTATTAAGAAAATTTAAATTAAATTTAAGATTTTTACATTAGTAAAGATCATTTGATTGATGAATAGTTTAAATTAAATTGAAGATTCTTACATTAGTAAAGATCACTTGATTGACGAATAGTTTAAATTAAATTTAAGGTTCTTACAGGCATCATTGTTTTCCTGAAGTTTGTAATCTACTCGTATCCGTGCATCTGGATATTCAAAAGTAATTCCAAATCTCAAAATCACACCATTTTCTTCAATCAACTTGGCAATCTGCATTTCAACTTTGTTTCCAAGTACTGCTGGTTTCTGAAAAAAGTGAAACAAAAGGTGCTACTTTTAACTGTGCACAGTCAAAAATAAGTCAATCTTGTAAGTAAAGCTGCTTTACTAAATAGGTGTATTTTAAAGATCAATGTCACTACTCTGAACTATATTTACTTAAATAATCATGTAATTAGAGATATCTAACAGTTTTCAAGGCATATGATATTTTGTTTTTAATTATTTTGAAATCCCGTCATTGAAAACTGACCTATCAAAGCTTACAAAAAGGATAATTTAATGCAGGAATAGAAATCTTTCTGTATTTCTTAGAGTACAAAGAAGAGATTATGCTTCTTTACTATATGCAGCAAAATCAAACACAAAATCTCTTGACTGTTACATTTCATTGACTGCTTCTGGTAAGAAATACCTACATGATCTCATGTACATTCCTGTAAGAAAATGGTGTTCATTATCGGATATTTGTATTCTTATTAATTAATATTAATCTGGACAATATTCACTTGCATAACTGGGTCCAGCTACTTGAAATTAACTGATTCTGGATCTCGGACACAAATTGATTATTTATCAAATTAAACATATTTGAATTGAATAGAAATCATAAGGAAACAGATGAAAATTAAATATATTTATTTACTTTTCAAAAAAATTATATGACATATAACTATCCTATGCAAAAATTCATGGCGGTTGTCCCTTAACAAACAGTCTATTTTTTAAAAAAAATGTCACTAGCATTGAGAAAATATACTATCAATTTGAAGAAGAAAAAATTTATTGAAGGCATCCCAAGACTTATAGTACATGAAAAAATTGCTTTAACTTTGTGACCCAACATTTATTGGTCATAAAAAATACTTCTGAAAATAATTTAGGGTGTCCCAAGACATAGTCACCATGGTACATGCTAAGTTAAATCACTTGTCCAGAAAAAGGAAATCTTATGGCAATATTTCTAATCCATTTAATACCTGAATCAATTTTATGAGACTGGCTTAACGACCAATTATGGTAAACCAATAACTTTTGCTCCAGTGTGAATTTCAAATATCCAGTAATTGAAATTAAGTTTAAATCAAGACAGTATGAAATTCATTTAGCTGAACCTGCCAAACTGTCTTTGGTTAAGACTTTAGTTACATGTAATAATTCACTCTGTTCCTGCTTCTAATAGTAGTGGAATGAAAAGGACCAAACATAACTGTAGAGTTTACTTACTTGGTTTACAACTCGTAACTCAATAACAGACTTGTGGACATTAATAGCTTTCAAGATTTCCAAAATAACTTCTCCTGAGAGGAAGTTTGACTCCACATTTAAAGTCTTCAGTGTCTTGTTCCCTCTTAGACCCTCTGCCAGTTTCTGAAAAAAAATGAATGCAGATATTTTATTTACATAAGAAGGGAATATGACCATCACAATCAACTGCTGCAAGACTGCATGTATAGTATTATATTTCTAGACTGGTCTTAAGATTCAGAGTACTTTGATCATGAGTGTAAGTTCTAAAATAGGGAAGCAGACTCTAAGATTATGAACTTTTATTTTTCAGACTCTAAACATGATTAGACTCAAAATTGGATATCTAATTAGCTGATGATTTTCATTATTGGATACTCCAATCTAATTAGCTGCCAAAAATCAATTTGGGATACTCCAATCCAATTAGCTGCCAAAATCAATATCGGATACTTGTGCCTATTACCACCCAAAATCAATGAGGTATTTTAAAATAATTAGTTCCAAAATTCAATATGGGATATTTCAATCTAATTAACTGTCAAAATCTAAATGGGATACTCCAAATTTATTAAATGCCAAAATCAATATGGGATACTTCAGAGAAATTAACTGCCAAAATCAATATGGGATACTTCAGAGGAATTAACTGACAAAATCAATATGGAATACTTCAGAGGAAATAACTGCCAACAATCCATATGATATATAGTTTAGTCCATTGAACTGCCAAAATTAATATGGGATACCCGCGTCAAATAAACTATCAAAATCAACAATGGATACTTCAGTTTAATTACCTGCCATTATCAAACAAATATTGCATAATTCAGCCTAATAAACAGCCAAAATAAATAAGGGGTAGTTAGGTCCAATGAATATGGAATAAGTCTAATAAATTGTCAAAATGAATATGAGATAGTTAATTCTAAGGAAATGCCAAAATCAAAGTATGAGATACTTCAAACTAATAAACTGCCAAATTGAATATGTGATAGTTTAGTCTCATAAACTGCCAAAAGTAATTTTGGATAATTTAGTTTGAGTACTGAACTCAGTATGGGGTAGTTCAGTGAACTCTTTCCATTTCCATGGAACTATTCTCATGTAATATTCATGCTAAATTTTCAGTACACTTTTTCCACTTCAACTGGACTGACATTATGTGTGCTCTTCATTACTAAATGCTGGAATCATTCGGAGACTATATTGTTGAGGTCAGGATAATTTAATTAAAACCATTCTAATTAAGATTCAGTTATATTATGATTTTTAACATTATATTTCTTTCTGTAAATGATCTATGTAGCTTTCAAAACTTCCAAAACGTTTTACAACTCTAACCAAACTTCTTAAAAAATACAGGGCTTTCCCATGCTTGGAACAAACAACTTCTTAAAAAATACAGGGCTTTCCCATGCTTGGAACAAACAACTTCTTCCTCTTGACGTTCCCGTTTTCTTGATAGCACAGGAATCCTATGACTGCAGCATGACTAAAACAGACTATCAAAATGTTATTCAGATCAGTGCATCAATGCTTATTTCTTTTTTTATAAACAAATTATCTGTTCAAGGCTTAATTCAAATAGTTTCAAGAATGGTCTTCAATGCAGTAAGGTGGAGTGACAAAAGTGTACTGGATATGTGTTGGTTTATTTAACTTCACTTTTGACCATATCAATAAGGAGGTTCGTAGTGTAAGAACATGATCTACCTTTCCATTGACCATATCAATAAGGAGGTTCGTAGTGTACGAACGTGATCTACCTTCCCATTGACCATATCAATAAGGTGGTTCATAGTGTAAGAACGTGATCTACGTTCCCATTGACCATATCAATAAGGAGGTTCATAGTGTAAGAACGTGATCTACTTTCCCAAAATTGGTATCATAATGATTTGACCTATTTTACAATATCATGATAAAAGTTATTTCTAAAGATGCATAATCTCTAACTCAGAATCAAACTCTCTCAAGATCTTGGCAATATAAAACCATTCACCAAGTTTTATAGAAACTGGATGAGATCTGTTGTCTTTGGATCACCCCATTAATATGCAAAAATCTTACTCGTAATAAAATGTACTGATGGTCTGAGTCTATTTCCCAATTTTGAAATATGTCATCAGACACTGAGTCATTAAGCAGTTTGCATACTCAGCCAATCAAATGGATGATCACCTCATTAATATGCATAACTCTTCAAATGATAAAAGGGGCCCAGAGTGGCCGAGTGGTCTAAAGCACTGTACGTTACGGATCACTGCCATCTCACCTCTGTCTGCATGGGTTCGCGTCTAAGATTCAGCTAATGTAGTTATGTGAGAAAGCTTGCCAGTAGCTTCTCGTGGGTCGGTGGTTCTTTCCGGGGGTTTTCTGGATTCTTTCTCCACCATTAATACTGGCCGCCATGTATAGTCTATATTGTGCTTAAAAACAAACATCAAATGCTAAAAATATATTTTGACGGTCTGAGCCTATTGCCCAATTCTGAAATATATGTCACCAGAAACCGAGTCACTAAGGAGTTCGCATCCTCAGCTAATCAAATGCAAGATAACCTCATTAATATGCATAACTCTTCACATGCTAAAATATATCTTGATGGTCTGAGCCCATTGCCCAATTTTAACTGATATGTCATCATAAACAATGTCATTAAAGTGTTGACAACCTCAGCCAATCAAATGCACACCTACCATGACTGTTGTCACTGAATCAAACGTCTATGTACATGAGTTTGCATTGTCAGCATGCAAGAAAGTTACCAGTATGACCTGAATATATTGCTACCATTTTAGTATGAACTGAATATATTCTTACCATTGCAGTATGACCTGAATATATTGTTACCATTTCAGTATGACCTGAATATATTGTTACCATTGCAGTATGACCTGAATATATTGTTACCATTGCAGTATGACCTGAAGATATTGTTACCATTGCAGTATGACCTGAAGATATTGTTACCATTGCAGTATGACCTGAATATATTGTTACCATTGAAGTATGACCTGAATATGTTGTTACCATTGCAGTATGACCTGAATATATTGTTACCATTGCAGTATGACCTGAAGATATTGTTACCATTGCAGTATGACCTGAAGATATTGTTACCATTGCAGTATGACCTGAATATATTGTTACCATTGTAGTATGACCTGAATATATTGTTACCATTGCAGTATGACCTGCTTTACCCTAGCTATGAGCTGTGAACTGCATTGTACATACCATGGTTTACCCTAGCTATGAGATGTGAACTGCACTGTATATACCATGGTCTACCCTAGCTGTGAACTGCATTGTACATATGGATACCATGGTTTACCCTAGCTGTGAACTGTGAGTTGCATTGTATATACCATGGTCTACCCTAGCTGTGAACTGTGAACTGCATTGTACATACCATGGTTTATCCTAACTGTAAACTGCATTGTACATACCATGGTTTACCCTAGCTGTAAACTGCATTGTACATATCATGGTTTAACCTAGCTATGAGATGTGAACTGCATTGTACATACTATGATTTACCCTAGCTGTCAACTGTATTATACATAGTATGGTTTACCCGAGCTATGAGCTGTGAACTGCATTGTACATACCATGGTTTACCGTAGCTGTGAACTGTGAACTGCATTGTATATACTATGGTTTACCCTAGCTGTGAACTGCATTGTACATACCATGGTTTACCCTAGCTGTAAACTGTGAACTGCATTGTACACACCATATTTTACCCTAGCTATGAGCTGTGAACTGCATTGTACATACCATGGTTTACCCTAGCTGTGAACTGTATTATACATACCATGGTTTACCTTAGCTATGAGCTGTGAACTGCATTGTACATACCATGGTTTACCCTAGCTGTGAACTGTATTATACATACCATGGTTTACCCTAGCTGTGAACTGTATTATACATACCATGGTTTACCCTAGCTATGAGCTGTGAACTGCATTGTACATACCATGGTTTACCCTAGCTGTGAACTGCATTGTACATACCTTGGCTACAGTATCAGTCATCCTCACATTGGCCATCTCTAAAGTTTCAAGATGTGTATTGGTTGTTAATGCTTCAGAGAACTCTATCAATCTTTCATTGGAAATGTTCTGCAATTTTAAAAAAATCAGTGGTCAAGAGAAAACACAGTGGACTTCAATATTTGCTATCACACTGTTGGATATATTATATTTTGCTAAATATTATCACTGTTGCATATATTTCTTTCCACTTCATATTTGTTTTCAGTGTTGCATATATTACTAATGATACAAAGTCATTAATTCAAGATTTCACATTGAGTGGAGCAGTCAAAGCGAAGCAACACCCAAACAACACCCAGTTTCTCTCTCAATCTCATTTTGTTTGTTTGTTTGATTAGGATTTTTAACGTAGCTTTAAAAACAATTCAGTCATATCGCTATGATGTCTGAGGTGAGGCAGTTTATACAGATGTCTAGCACTGGGGCATCATGCCACAGACATGTAGCATGATGTCCCACCCAGTCACATTATCCTGACACAAGGTTGACCAGTCCTAACACTAACCTCTTAATGCTGAGCATCAAGTGAGGCAGCTGTTAGTACCATTTTTGTAAGTCTTTGGTATGACTCGGTCGGGTATCAAACCCACAACCTCACGCTTCCGCAGCGGATGCTCTAACCACTAGGTCACCGTAGCGGTTGTACATGTTACGTGTTCCATACCTTTTGTAAAGAAATGGGACCCAATCAAATAATGATCTTTGTAAAGAAATAGGACCCAATCAAATAATTATCTTTTGTAAAGAAATAGGACCCAATCAAATAATGATCTTTTGTAAAGAAATACGACCCAATCAAATAATGATCTTTTGTAAAGAAATAGGACCCAATCAAATAATGATCTTCTGTAAAGAAATACGACCCAATCAAATAATGATCTTTTGTGAAGAAATAGGACCCAATCAAATAATGATCTTTTGTGAAGAAATAGGACCCAATCAAATAATGATCTTTTGTGAAGAAATAGGACCCAATCAAATAATGATCTTTTGTGAAGAAATAGGATCAAATCAAATAATGATCTTTGTGTAGAAATAGGACCCAATCAAATAATGATCTTTTGTGAAGAAATAGGACCCAATCAAATAATGATCTTTTGTGAAGAAATAGGACCCAATCAAATAATGATCTTTTGTGAAGAAATAGAACCCAATCAAATAATGATCTTTTGTGAAGAAATAGGATCTAATCAAATAATGATCTTTGTGTAGAAATAGGATCCAATCAAATAATGATCTTTCAACAGAAACAGACCCAATCAAACAATGATCTCTGCATAGAAATAGGACCAAACAAATCAATGATCTTTCCACAAAAATAGACCCCAATCAAATTATCTTTGCACAGAAATAGAACCCAGTCAAATATTGATCTTTGCAAAGAAATAGGACCCAATCAAATAATGTTCTTTGCAAAAATAGAACCCAATCAAATAATGATCTTTGCATAGAAATATTACCCAATTAAAAACTGAAATTTGTGTAGCAATCAGACCTAATCAAATAATGATCTTTGTGTAGAAATAGACCCAATCAAAAAATGATCTTTGTGTAGAAATAATAAGACACCTTTATAACGATCTTTCTGCAAAAACGACAGGACTTCATAAATGATCCTTTTGTAAAAATAGGATCCCATCAAATAATGATCTTTGTGTAGAAATAGGACCCAATCAAATAATGATCTTTTGTGTAGAAATAAGACCCAATCAAATAATGATCTTTGTGTATCAATCAGACCCAATCAAATAATGATCTTTTGTGTAGAAATAGGACCCAATCAAAAAATGATCTTTTGTGAAGAAATAAGACCCAATCAAATAATGATCTTTTGTGTAGAAAAAGGACCCAGTCAAATAATGATCTTTTGTGTAGAAAAAGGACCCAGTCAAATAATGATCTTTGTGAAGAAATAAGACCCAATCAAATAATGATCTTTTGTGTAGAAATAGGACCCAATCAAATAATGATCTTTGTGTAGAAATAGGACCCAATCAAATAATGATCTCTGTGAAGAAATAAGACCCAATCAAATAATGATCTTTTGTGTAGAAATAGGACCAAATCAAATAATGATCTTTGTGAAGAAATAGGACCCAACCAAATAATGATCTTTTGTGAAGAAATAGGACCAAATCAAATAATGATCTTTTGTGAAGAAATAGGACCCAATCAAATAATTATCTTTTGTAAAGAAATAGGACCCAATCAAATAATGATCTTTGTGTAGAAATAATAAGACACCTTTATAATGATCTTTCTGCAAAAACGACAGGACTTCATAAATGATCCTTTTGTAAAAATAGGATCCCATCAAATAATGATCTTCTGGAGAAACAATAAGACCCATTTTTTGTGAAGAAACAATTGGCTCCATTTCTGCAAAAACAATGTCTCTTCTACAATGATCCTTTTGCAGAAACAATGGAACCATTTTCAACTTCCCACATTAATAAGATTTTTAAATATAATCCATTCAAGAGTAGTGATAAAAAAGTTTAAACATAGTCACTGTTGCATCTATTTTTGATGACAGAGTAGTGCTGTTTCTTAATTTGGACCAAAAAGAATGGAATGAATTTGTTTTTAAATTTTCAATCTTTGAAGTAGTTTAAGAGGAATAACAATAAGAGACTTCTGTTAAAGGATGGATAGATGACAGACAACAGGCATATAATCTTCTGGTCTGTTAATGGATGGATAGATGACAGACAACAGGCATACAATCTTCTGGTCTGTTAAAGGATGGATAGATGACAGACAACAGGCATACAATCTTCTGGTCTGTTAAAGGATGGATAGATGACAGACAACATACATACAATCTTCTGGTCTGTTAAAGGATGGATAGATGACAGACAACAGGCAAACAATCTTCTGGTCTGTTAAAGGATGGATAGATGACAGACAACAGGCATACAATATTCTGGTCTGTTAATGGATGGATAGATGACAGACAACAGGCATACAATCTTCTGGTCTGTTAAAGGATGGATAGATGATAGACAACAGGCATACAATATTCTGGTCTGTTAAAGGATGGATAGATGACAGACAACAGACATACAATCTTCTGTTAAAGGATGGATAGATGGCAGACAACAGGCATACAATATTCTGGTCTGTTAAAGGATGGATAGATGACAGACAACAGGCATACAATATTCTGGTCTGTTAAAGGATGGATAGATGATAGACAACAGGCATACAATATTCTGGTCTGTTAAAGGATGGATAGATGACAGACAACAGACATACAATCTTCTGTTAAAGGATGGATAGATGGCAGACAACAGGCATACAATATTCTGGTCTGTTAAAGGATGGATAGATGACAGACAACAGGCATACAATCTTCTGGTCTGTTAAAGGATGGATAGATGATAGACAACAGGCATACAATATTCTGGTCTGTTAAAGGATGGATAGATGACAGACAACAGACATACAATCTTCTGTTAAAGGATGGATAGATGGCAGACAACAGGCATACAATATTCTGGTCTGTTAAAGGATGGATAGATGACAGACAACAGGCATACAATATTCTGGTCTGTTAAAGGATGGATAGATGATAGACAACAGGCATACAATATTCTGGTCTGTTAAAGGATGGATAGATGACAGACAACAGACATACAATCTTCTTTTAAAGGATGGATAGATGGCAGACAACAGGCATACAATATTCTGGTCTGTTAAAGGATGGATAGATGACAGACAACAGACATACAATCTTCTTTTAAAGGATGGATAGATGGCAGACAACAGGCATACAATATTCTGGTCTGTTAAAGGATGGATAGATGACAGACAACAGGCATACAATATTCTGGTCTGTTAAAGGATGGATAGATGACAGACAACAGGCATACAATATTCTGGTCTGTTAAAGGATGGATAGATGACAGACAACAGGCATACAATATTCTGGTCTGTTAATGGATGGATAGATGACAGACAACAGGCAAACAATCTTCTGGTCTGTTAAAGGATGGATAGATGATAGACAACATGCATACAATATTCTGGTCTGTTAAAGGATGGATAGATGACATACAACAATCTTCTGATCTGTTAAAGGTTGGATAGATGACAGACAACATGCATACAATATTGTAGTCTGTTAAAGGATGGATAGATGACAGACAACAGGCATACAATCTTCTGTTAAAGGATGGATAGATGACAGACAACAATCTTTTGGTCTATAAGTAGTAGAACTACAAAGATACACAATTCAAATCGTGCAATAACTTATTTTATATAAATAACATTCTCACCTTGATATTATTTAAATTAAGGTGCTTCAGTTTCTGATCATTTTCCTTTATCCTTTTCAGACTGTCCTCCACATCTGTAGGATTGGGTGGCTCCATTGGGAGTGGCAATAGATCGGCAGCTTTGGCTACCCCTGTTAAAATTGAAGTACATGCACAATTTATGTTGTCAGTATATTTATCGGGTTAAACTTTCAAAAAAAAGGTCTTTCAAGACTGAAAATAAACATATTAAGATGTGAAAATGCTTGTTGTTTAAACATTACTAAAATACTGTTGTTTTTAATTTACATTTCTGTCTGTTCAACTATTTATCAGAAATGAAAACAGTTTCACAATTGAAAACTAACCTAAATAGCTAAAAATTAAAACTCAGACAAGTAAAAGCTTCAGAAAGAGTTGCCATGTCTCCATAAAAAGAAAGTTATAATTTTGTTAAAATAATGTAATATAAAAAATTTGTCAGTGCATTGCTCTTGCCATAAGCACAGTTTATGATGCATGTTTGCATGTGTCATCAATACAAGGTTTGCTATAAAGTCAACTAAAACCATTTGAAACTGGATTAATGTGACTGACCTCTGAATCCACCACCAGCTTCAATCTCCTTCCCTTCCCATGATGCATAGTACTGAGTCTGGTTTAGCATTCCATGAAAACCAAGAACAGCTGTAACACAAAATGTCAATGACAATACAAGTTTTTAAGATCAATGTGTACATGAAAAGAACAGCACTAAGACAAAGGTTCAGCATAATGTGCCGCATTGTTCGAAGGTTTTATCATTGATGACATATTGATCCCAGCAGATTTCTCTTAGCAATCTTCTCCTGTTTAAGCTGTAATAATAGCAACCTGCTCTAACATCAACAGTGTTACATAAGCTCTTTCAGTAAGCATAAAGCTATTTCCAGAAATAATGATCCTCTCATTAGGAGACACATTCAATATACAGGTACTGTAGATACTCGCATATAAGCCTGTTCGCGTATTAGCCGACTCCCCCAAACTGAATTGGTAAAACTGTATAAAGTGCATGACCCACGTACAAGCCGATCCATAATTTCTAGACTACCGGTACATCACAATATGCACAAAGTGAGTTCTGAATACGTATATTTAGACAAATGACATTATTAAATAAAATGAAAGTAAGAAAGCTAATTTATATGTTGAAATAAAAACAATTCTAAAGTGTTAAGTCTTAATGGAAACTTAATTAATTCTCATTCTAAAATCATGAATTATAAAAGTTGAATCACTTTTAGAATCCTTCAAAATCTGGTTTAGTATTAGAATTGCCAAACAGTTCACGAAACTCCGCTTCTGTTACGGGCGCGCTTTCATCATATACGTCGTCATTGTCATCATGGTCATCCGATAGCCCGATTCATAAAACGAGAACACCAGCTGGCTGATGCAACAAATTTTGAATCTGCCAACGCAGCACATAGACGAATTGCCGCCATTCCTGTACTTGCTTCTTGTTCACAAAAAATTTGCGTGCTGCAGCACAGTTGTTATTTGCTTCTGTATATTCAGTAACGTTAAGTTTGAATGCTGCATCATAAGCAGAGCGCCTTCTTTTACTTCCAATACTATTCATTTTATCTGATTGAATTGAATATAAACTTCTAGAGAGATTAAACTGAAATAATTTCTTTTAATGGTAGAATACTATTTATATACATTATCCTGTAATTATTTCCATGTGTGGTTGGTTATCAATTTGTATTTGATAATTATTTATCATTGTTTTTTTATTTGTGTTATTTTTTTAAAACTACCGGTAGCGTGGTTCAATTGATCAAAATATGATTGGTTTCAGCATGGACATTATTTAAGTATTATGACAGTTTATAACTTTGAGCAGAAACCATGCCCACTACCATATCTCAGTAAACAATACATCTGAGAGTCGGCATGTATAGTAAAGTCACTGGCATTGTGCAGCAAAACAAACCTATTATCCCCAAGGCATTTACCACAGATTAAGCATATGGTAGCTATTGTACAACCCTCTACTGCTAACAAACCACTTTACTTTACAAACAACTAATCAACAGTAGTATATAAACTGTGTCTGCCTATTAACACCTATCAAAGAAATCCAACAAATTATATTGTTTTACAATTATTCACACTAACTTGTATATTGCACTGTTATTTACCCTTCCTTAATGTGCGCAACAAATTTTATGGAGCCTCTCGCTACTGTTCATATAAGACTATCGTACATGTATTTCTGCTCTCGATCAAAATGTTTGTCATATACACCTTTAGTATCATAATTCTTCTATTCTTTTGCTTAGATTCTTTTCATATTTACACTGAAATAAGCTACTGTGCATTTGTATGATACCACAGAGTTTAATGATTACTGATTAGCTGAGGGTTAAATACTTGACTAGAGATTATTGCAGTTCTTTTGGAAAATACACGTATTTCTGTGGTTCAAATAACACGTATGGCTGTATTTTCTGGTGGATGGACATCTGTCAAATAGACGTCAAGAACATTAAAACAGGTTTTTAATTCATTATCCTACCACTTAAGTTAGAAAAAAATATTTGTTTCACTTCACACCAGGGCAAATCTTATGAGCCATTTGGCATCATTAGGCATGTGATCTCATCTTCGGCGATCAACAGAAACAATAAATACTGGAAATCGAGGTAAAAATCCATTATAAATTTCAGACTTGGACCTTGACCGGCAGATAAGCCAATCCCCCTTCTTCCAGGCCTTAGTTTTTTCCTAAATGTTTCGGCTTATATGCGAGTATATACGGTAGATGCTTGTCATGAATTGACAGAGATCACAATTCTGTGAATACCTTCTCCAATGGTAATATTCATAGCTTGAATTATGGTCCACATACATGGGAATTATAATATAGAAGATAAGGTGAAATCACAGAAATAATCAGCATAGCTTTCTATTAAAACAAAACAAGTAGTCCTACCATTGCATAATATAATCAACATAACTTTCTATTAACATAAAACTGGTAGCCCTACCATTGCATAATATAATCAACATAGCTTTCTATTAAAACAAAACAAGTAGTCCTACCATTGCATAATATAATCAACATAACTTTCTATTAACACAAAACAAGTAGTCCTACCATTGCATAATATAATCAACATAACTTTCTATTAACACAAAACAAGTAGTCCTACCATTGCATAATATAATCAACATTGCTTTCTATTAACACAAAACAGGTAGCCCTACCAATGCATAGTATAATAATCAGCATAGCTTTCTATTAACACAAAACAAGTAGCCCTACCATTGCATAATATAATCAACATAGCTTTCTATTAAAACAAAACAAGTAGTCCTACCATTGCATAATATAATCAACATAGCTTTCTATTAAAACAAAACAAGTAGTCCTACCATTGCATAATATAATCAACATTGCTTTCTATTAACACAAAACAGGTAGCCCTACCAATGCATAGTATAATAATCAGCATAGCTTTCTATTAACACAAAACAAGTAGCCCTACCATTGCATAATATAATCAACATAGCTTTCTATTAACATAAAACAGGTAGCCCTACCATTGCATAATATAATCAGCATAGCTTTCTATTAACACAAAACAGGTAGCCCTACCATTGCATAATATAATCAACATAACTTTCTATTAACACAAAACTGGTAGCCCTACCATTGCATAATATAATCAACATAACTTTCTATTAACATAAAACTGGTAGCCCTACCATTGCATAATATAATCAACATAACTTTCTATTAACATAAAACTGGTAGCCCTACCATTGCATAATATAATCAACATAACTTTCTATTAACACAAAACAAGTAGTCCTACCATTGCATAATATAATCAACATAGCTTTCTATTAAAAGAAAACAAGTAGTCCTACCATTGCATAATATAATCAACATTGCTTTCTATTAACACAAAACAGGTAGCCCTACCAATGCATAGTATAATAATCAGCATAGCTTTCCATTAACACAAAACAAGTAGCCCTACCATTGCATAATATAATCAACATAGCTTTCTATTAAAACAAAACAAGTAGTCCTACCATTGCATAATATAATCAACATAGCTTTCTATTAAAACAAAACAAGTAGTCCTACCATTGCATAATATAATCAACATTGCTTTCTATTAACACAAAACAGGTAGCCCTACCAATGCATAGTATAATAATCAGCATAGCTTTCTATTAACACAAAACAAGTAGCCCTACCATTGCATAATATAATCAACATAGCTTTCTATTAACATAAAACAGGTAGCCCTACCATTGCATAATATAATCAGCATAGCTTTCTATTAACACAAAACAGGTAGCCCTACCATTGCATAATATAATCAACATAACTTTCTATTAACACAAAACTGGTAGCCCTACCATTGCATAATATAATCAACATAACTTTCTATTAACATAAAACTGGTAGCCCTACCATTGCATAATATAATCAACATAACTTTCTATTAACATAAAACTGGTAGCCCTACCATTGCATAATATAATCAACATAACTTTCTATTAACACAAAACTGGTAGCCCTACCATTGCATAATATAATCAACATGTCACAGAATTAGGCGAAAATTTGAACTGATTTTTGTTGTATTTGAATTGCAAACGAAACTCACCATTTTCTTGATTTCGTCGTACACGCATTACCTGGGGTGATTAAGTGGCGTGTAACGATTTGCATGTGCCAATTTGTAATTTACATGAAATCCGAAATACTCGTTTTACGTGGTGCACGGCAAGCTCGATGTGATTTATGTTCACCTATTGAGAGTATATAAGGCGAAGTATTTATCATAATTTTTTATGGGAACCCAAATATCTAATCAAAGGATAGATAACCTCGTCTTGCAAATCTCCAGCCAAAGGGGTGAGTGTTAAATTTACATTTCGTTTTATTGTGAATTTTATTCAGAGTATCATTTCGTATGATGATGCTTTTATTGCAATTATACGTGGAATATTTGGAATTACTAGTCACTTTTAGACTTTAAATACAATATCGTAATCTACGGCTTAGATTATTTTTGAGACAACTATTATTAGTCTGGTTTTGTTTATTATAGCTGATTCCGTAGTTGATTCCGTCGGTGATTCCGTCGGTGATTCCGTCGTTGATACCGTAGAAGTACATCACTGATAGCGCATCTAATAACATCGTTGATACCGTCTCTGATACCGTAGCTGCTAACGTAGTTGTTACAATGTATCTGATACCGTAGCTGCTAATAACATCGTTGATACCGTAGCTGTTAACACATCTGATACCATCTTTTGATAAACGTCTTTGATATCGTCTGATTTGTTGTGGGACATCTATTGTTTGTTCTGGAACATCTCTGTATAAATATCTGAATGTGCTTGTGCCGTTAATTTGTGCAAACGGAATTGAAGTATCTGTCTGTGTGTCGAACTGTCTGTTCGTCAACATCTGTGTAACATGTAAATATCCGGAAAGCTAGAAGTCCGAGTGTCGGAGCTGTCTTAGAGTTGTAAAACGTCCGGGTCGACATCTAGGGGAGTGAGGAACCGTTGGTTCGGGTAGATGTTGTATGCTGTCTGAACGTATAACTGTGGTGGATCCGTGTAGGGAAACGTCCGATAATAGTATTGGTCAACCCTCGGTTCTCGGGGAAACTGGGAGACGATTCAACTGTTGCTGAATCGTGCGGTTATACAGGGGAGACACATAGGTGTATTGAAATTGTAATATAATTTAATACATTGTTGTATTTGCATGCTTATGTCAGATCGCAATAATATTTCAAGTGATCACATAGATATCAATAAAAGCTAGCAACTTGATTGAATACAAGTATATGATCGTGCTAGTTATCGCAATCCATCGTGCGATAGATAGTTTGTCGTTTGTGTTTATTTTTTTCGTAAATCATACTTGCATTTATTTAACTTTCGTAAAGGATTCTTGGATCTGTGTATAATCCAAGAGATCCCTTTACATTTGTGATTCCTTTTGTATTGTTATTTAATTTATTCATGTATTGTGAATGGTTGTGAGTGTAATTGTGGGTTGAGCGCGTGAGTTATTGTGTTAATACATCTGTATTTTTTTCATTTATAATTTATTACATAAATTTATATTTTCTTTCACAAATTGTGTTTGTATTGTTCATTTAACCCACCCTCCTCTCGGTAACAATTCTGTTACAATGGTGTCAGAAGTGGGATCGTTGGATTAAGTGAACTGTCAATCATTTTTGTGAAGGTATACATTTAATGTTTATATTCGAGCGTGACCTTCTGTTAAGATAATACTCTAGTTGGAGTTTATTTTTGTCTAGTTTACCTAGGTCCGTGAGTCCAGTATAAACGTGTTCAAAGTATTGGTTTGGTTATATATCTATATTCATATTACAATTGTCATTGTCATGTCATCCCTTAAGGACTTGGTTGCCTTAGGCAAAGAATTTGGTTATGAAGGTGAAAGTCTAAGGAAATTTATTCAGGAAGAACAAGCCCGGGAAAGGGAAGAAAGGGTAAGAGCAAGGGAATTAGAAAGGGAATCCGAAGAAAGGAAACGGGAATTAGAAAGGGAATCCGATGAAAGGAAATGGGCCTTTGAAAGGGAAAAGATAGAATTAGATAAGCAGGCCGAAAGGGAAAAGATAGAATTAGAGAAGCAGGCCGAAAAGGACAGGATAGAATGGGAAATGGAAGCGGAGCAAAGGCGAATAGAGTTAGATAAACTTGCAAAAGTAGAAATGTTAGGGTTAGAAGAAATAGCAAAGCAGCGGGATCATGAGCGTAAGGTAGAATTAGCGACATCTGGAAGAGAACACGATTCTACCTTTAGCAAATTAAGGGGCCCCAAATTACCTCCCTTTGACGATGAAAAAGATAACATAGATAGTTATCTTCATCGGTTTGAGCGGTATGCCGAAAACCAGAAGTGGAGTCAAAATGACTGGGCGCTGCATCTGAGTGCTTTATTAAAAGGTAAAGCACTGGATGTATACTCGCGACTTCCTAGGGACGATGTGTTTAAGTACGACGTCCTAAAGGAAGCACTTCTCAAAAGGTACGAGCTCACTGAACAAGGTTTTCGAAAAAAGTTCAGGTATAGCAAGCCCGATAAGGGAGAAACCTTTGGTCAGTTCACCGTCAGAATTGCGAACTATTTTGAGCGGTGGATTGAATGCGGCAAAGCGGTGAAAACGTTTGAAGGGTTGACTGATTTCTTGCTCAGAGATCAATTATTTAATACAGTTGGGCGAGAATTAGATCAATTTCTGAAGGAGAAAGTCTTCACTAACGTAAAAGATATGGC
This sequence comes from Unio delphinus, assembly GCA_029339505.1. Taxonomy (NCBI): domain Eukaryota; kingdom Metazoa; phylum Mollusca; class Bivalvia; order Unionida; family Unionidae; genus Unio; species Unio delphinus. The sequence continues at coordinate 6,808,441 of JAQISU010000011.1, forward strand.
TAAGCAAGCCGATTTATTTGCCAAAGCTCATGGGGGAACCCAGAACGTGGTTTTAAAAGATTTTAAGTCTGGAAACCAGTCTGTAAGACCTATGCCTAGGGAGCCTGTAAAATCAGCCGAGGTAAAAAGGTCAGTTGGGAATCCAGTTTTTCAGCGTGTGCGGTGTTTCTTGTGTAATGCATTGGGTCATGTTCAAAAAGACTGTCCTAAAAGAAAGGCACTTATACATAAGGTAGCAGTGGCTATACAAAGTAAAGGTATATCCGATAACAACGTACATGTAGAACCTTGTATTCATTCACTTGGCACGTGTTTATTTCCTGAAGCGCGTGTACCAACCGCGAGAGGGTTTGTCAACGGTCGAGAAGTCGTGGTATTGCGTGACACTGGTTGTACGGGCGTAGTGATCAAACGTAGTCTCGTGCAGGATAACCAAATGCTCGGGTGGGAATCCCCATGTATGTTGCTTGATCAGACGATGGGTCGCATTCCCGTAGCAAGGATCACAGTAAAAACACCTTTCTTAACGGGAACTGTTGATGCCCTTTGTATGGACAATCCCATTTACGATCTGACGATCGGTAATGTTGAAGGTTCCCGTCTTCCAACTATGGCCGACTTTAAAATACCTTTGGCTCAGGCAGTCGAAACGCGAGCGCAAAAACGGCAAGAGAAATCCGCATTTCATAAATTAATAGTCCCTGAATCGATCTCAGGAATTTCCCGCGATGATTTCAAACAAGAGCAAGAACGTGATGAATCCATCAGAACAATTGTTGAGAAAATCACGTCCGGCGCGATTAAACATTGCAAGCGTGGGGGTAGCTCTAGATTCGTACGCAAGAACGGATTAATTCATAGGGAGTTTAGCGCTCGGGAGGGTAAGAAGTATTGGCAAGTGGTCGTACCCCAGAGATATAGATCTCAAGTACTTAGGGTGGCGCATGAGTCAAGCATGGCAGGACACCTAGGTAAGGCTAAGACCACTAGCAGGGTAGTCGCTGAATTCTACTGGCCCGGTGTTAATGGCGATGTCACACGGTTCTGTAGGTCGTGCGACGTATGTCAGAAAACCGTTTGTAAGGGAAGGGTCACAAGGGTGCCCTTAGGACAAATGCCATTAATAGATACACCGTTTAAAAGAGTGGCAGTAGATATTGTAGGACCAATACACCCGGTTACCGAAAGAAAGAATCGGTACATACTTACTCTGGTTGATTACGCAACCAGATACCCCGAAGCCGTAGCGTTACCAACTATTGAAACGGAAAGGGTAGCTGAAGCATTAGTTGATATCTTCAGTAGGGTAGGGGTGCCAGAGGAAATCCTCACTGATTGTGGTGCCCAATTCACCTCTGACCTCATGGGTGAAATAAGTACGCTGTTGTCCATCAAACAGCTAAACACTACCCCATACCATCCGATGTGCAATGGACTGGTAGAGAAGTTTAATGGTACCCTGAAAAGCATGCTACGGAAGATGTGCGCGGAACGTCCGCAAGACTGGGACCGTTATTTAAACGCTGTTCTGTTCGCGTACCGTGAAGTACCGCAGGAAAGTTTAGGGTTCTCGCCCTTTGAACTGTTGTATGGTAGAACAGTTCGAGGCCCGATGCGGATACTACGCGAACTATGGACTGGTGATGTCGCGAACGAGGAAATAAAAACGACTTACCAGTACGTGTTAGATCTAAGAAACAAACTTGAGAGTACATGCCAGATGGCACGTGACGAATTGATTAAATCGGGGCGCAGATATGCCAAGTATTACAACCGCAGAGCGCGTAATAGGAAATTTCTTGTGGGAGATCAGGTGCTATTGCTTCTTCCAACGAGTTCGAATAAGTTATTAGTCCAGTGGAAAGGTCCATATGAAGTTAAAGAAGTAAAAGGTGACATGGATTATAAAATTGACATGGACGGTAATGTAAAGACATTCCATGCGAACATGCTCAAGTTGTATATCAAGAGACAAAGCGACAATGTCAATAAGGGGAGTTGAAAATATAGGCGCAGACTACTTGAGTAGGGCATGATGGGAAATTTGTATGAATTTGCCCAGTAATAAAATCCAGTTTGTAGTATAACCAGTGTAAATGTTGTAAGATATCATCAGTAGTTATTTTTCTTCTATTCTGTGTTAGTTTTAAAAATGTGTACTTTTTTATTCTTAGGGGGGAGGTATTGTCACAGAATTAGGCGAAAATTTGAACTGATTTTTGTTGTATTTGAATTGCAAACGAAACTCACCATTTTCTTGATTTCGTCGTACACGCATTACCTGGGGTGATTAAGTGGCGTGTAACGATTTGCATGTGCCAATTTGTAATTTACATGAAATCCGAAATACTCGTTTTACGTGGTGCACGGCAAGCTCGATGTGATTTATGTTCACCTATTGAGAGTATATAAGGCGAAGTATTTATCATAATTTTTTACGGGAACCCAAATATCTAATCAAAGGATAGATAACCTCGTCTTGCAAATCTCCAGCCAAAGGGGTGAGTGTTAAATTTACATTTCGTTTTATTGTGAATTTTATTCAGAGTATCATTTCGTATGATGATGCTTTTATTGCAATTATACGTGGAATATTTGGAATTACTAGTCACTTTTAGACTTTAAATACAATATCGTAATCTACGGCTTAGATTATTTTTGAGACAACTATTATTAGTCTGGTTTTGTTTATTATAGCTGATTCCGTAGTTGATTCCGTAGTTGATTCCGTCGGTGATTCCGTCGTTGATACCGTAGAAGTACATCACTGATAGCGCATCTAATAACATCGTTGATACCGTCTCTGATACCGTAGCTGCTAACGTAGTTGTTACAATGTATCTGATACCGTAGCTGCTAATAACATCGTTGATACCGTAGCTGTTAACACATCTGATACCATCTTTTGATAAACGTCTTTGATATCGTCTGATTTGTTGTGGGACATCTATTGTTTGTTCTGGAACATCTCTGTATAAATATCTGAATGTGCTTGTGCCGTTAATTTGTGCAAACGGAATTGAAGTATCTGTCTGTGTGTCGAACTGTCTGTTCGTCAACATCTGTGTAACATGTAAATATCCGGAAAGCTAGAAGTCCGAGTGTCGGAGCTGTCTTAGAGTTGTAAAACGTCCGGGTCGACATCTAGGGGAGTGAGGAACCGTTGGTTCGGGTAGATGTTGTATGCTGTCTGAACGTATAACTGTGGTGGATCCGTGTAGGGAAACGTCCGATAATAGTATTGGTCAACCCTCGGTTCTCGGGGAAACTGGGAGACGATTCAACTGTTGCTGAATCGTGCGGTTATACTGGGGAGACACATAGGTGTATTGAAATTGTAATATAATTTAATACATTGTTGTATTTGCATGCTTATGTCAGATCGCAATAATATTTCAAGTGATCACATAGATATCAATAAAAGCTAGCAACTTGATTGAATACAAGTATATGATCGTGCTAGTTATCGCAATCCATCGTGCGATAGATAGTTTGTCGTTTGTGTTTATTTTTTTCGTAAATCATACTTGCATTTATTTAACTTTCGTAAAGGATTCTTGGATCTGTGTATAATCCAAGAGATCCCTTTACATTTGTGATTCCTTTTGTATTGTTATTTAATTTATTCATGTATTGTGAATGGTTGTGAGTGTAATTGTGGGTTGAGCGCGTGAGTTATTGTGTTAATACATCTGTATTTTTTTCATTTATAATTTATTACATAAATTTATATTTTCTTTCACAAATTGTGTTTGTATTGTTCATTTAATCCACCCTCCTCTCGGTAACAATTCTGTTACACAACATAACTTTCTATTAACATAAAACTGGTAGCCCTACCATTGCATAATATAATCAACATAACTTTCTATTAACATAAAACTGGTAGCCCTACCATTGCATAATATAATCAACATAACTTTCTATTAACACAAAACAGGTAGCCCTACCATTGCATAGTATAATAATCAACATAGCTTTCTATTAACACAAAACAGGTAGCCCTACCAATGCATAGTATAATAATCAGCATAGCTTTCTATTAACACAAAACAAGTTGTCCTACCATTGCATAATATAATCAACATAACTTTCTATTAACATAAAACTGGTAGCCCTACCATTGCATAATATAATCAACATAACTTTCTATTAACATAAAACTGGTAGCCCTACCATTGCATAATATAATCAACATAACTTTCTATTAACACAAAACAGGTAGCCCTACCATTGCATAGTATAATAATCAGCATAGCTTTCTATTAACACAAAACAGGTAGCCCTACCATTGCATAGTATAATAATCAGCATAGCTTTCTATTAACATAAAACTGGTAGCCCTACCATTGCATAATATAATCAACATAACTTTCTATTAACACAAAACTGGTAGCCCTACCATTGCATAGTATAATCAACATAGCTTTCTATTAACACAAAACAAGTAGCCGTACCAATGCATAGTATAATAATCAGCATAGCTTTCTATTACCAAAAAACAAGTAGCCCTACCTTTGCATAATATAATCTTAAGGAGGAGAGCAACATCAACGTATTCATTAAAAACAGCAACTAATGTAGAAGACGTGTAACTTTTAACAAAACGTTTAACATATAATCTTAAACTGAGCACACCAATGATGATGCCAACAATGTGATGTATTTTATGTTTCTCTGATGATTCCACTAAATTGATACCTGTCTTACATTTCTATGATGATGTCAGTAAAGTGATATATATGTATTACATTTTTCTGATGATTCCACTAAATTGATACCTGTCTTACATTTCTATGATGATGTCAGTAAAGTGATATATATGTATTACATTTCTCTGATGATTCCACTAAATTGATACCTGTCTTACATTTCTATGATGATGTCAGTAAAGTGATATATATGTATTACATTTCTCTGATGATTCCACTAAATTGATACCTGTCTTACATTTCTATGATGATGTCAGTAAAGTGATATATATGTATTACATTTCTCTGATGATTCCACTAAATTGATACCTGTCTTACATTTCTATGATGATGTCAGTAAAGTGATATATATGTATTACATTTCTCTGATGATTCCATTGATGGTGCCAATCAGCCTTAATAGTGTTGGATGTTTATATCAACTCTAACCAAGCACTGCTTATAAATCATATATAAGAAGTCTATGTCATCAAGTACCGGCTAAATCCACTAGTTCTTCTTCTGAGGCCTGTTTTAAAATCTCATCCCATTCTGTTTCAATTTCAGAGTCTTCCACTGGTTTTGGCTCTTCTTTTTTCTTGTAAACTTTACCTAAAAATAAAGTAATTATATGAATCTTATAACCAAGTGTGCAGTGACTTGCCTGTAATCATCAAAACAAGTAGGCTACTGAAAATATTTAAACACACAAAACAGGTAACCCTAGCATATGAGGCATATATTAATTGATGCCAGTTGCAGACATATATTAATTGGTGCCATAGTCACAGACATATATTAATTGGTGCCACAGTCCCAGACATATATTAATTGGTTCCACAGTCACAGAAATATATTAACTGGTGCCACAGTCATAGACATATATTAATTGGTGGTTGTTATGTGCTTAGGCTCAAATAAACAGTAACATAGAAAGAGTGAAAATAACAAGCTTGTAAAACTTAATAAACAATTTATTTTTCATAAAAGAAAATTAAACTTACGGTTTTAAGAATAAATTCCAAAATTTATCCAAAAATAATTCAAAATATTATCCACTAGAGAAATTGCAAAAGTGCTGGTAATAAAATGTCCAAACAATTCTAAGATCGAATTCCAGCGATGTATCCAATATGGAAGACGATGTCATTTGATGAAATCAGTTCTTGTTAATTAAAATCTCTATGAGCACAATTCTTTTCCAGATAAATAACAAAATAAATCCTCTTGATCCAAATGAATTGACACAATTTCCAGTACAAGGTAATTTATAATAACTCAAAAAGACACATCTTAATATTCTAACAGCCCAATTTTCTACTGAATAGCTCGCTTCAAAACATAATTTATATAGCTGTTTTTACGTAAACAAGGAAGGGTCACGTGATCTTCTAGAAACTATCAGAACAAATTTACGTTCAAAGAATCACGTACACACCTTATGACCCAACTAAAATAGAAAGATGTTTATACAAAAGCTCCATTTTGTCCTTGGAACCAACCAATCATTTTAAAAGCTTGTTTACAACTCTGAAACCAAATCAGAAAAGAGGTCAACACCTGGTGTTCACTCTGTAAAGTACAGGTCACCCCCACCCCCTTTTCAATGAACGAATCTTAAAACTTAAAATGCCAAATTTAAATCTAACAAACAAACAGTAAAAATAAATATAAATAACTTATATCAAATATACATAACTGATCATCAAAACAAGTAGGCTACTGCAAATATTTAAACACAAAACAGGTAACCCTAGCATAGGAGGCATATATTAATTGGCGCTACAGTCGCAGACATATATTAATTGATGCCAGTTGCAGACATATATTAATTGGTGCCACAGTCGCAGACATATATTAACTGGTGCCACAGTCGCAGACATATATTAATTGGTGCTACAGTTGCAGACATATATTAACTGGTGCCACAGTTGCAGACATATATTAACTGGTGCCACAGTCGCAGACATATATTAATTGGTGCTACAGTTGCAGACATATATTAATTGGTGCCACAGTCGCAGACATATATTAATTGGTGCCACAGTCGCAGACATATATTAATTGGTGCCACAGTCGCAGACATATATTAACTGGTGCCACAGTCGCAGACATATATTAATTGGTGCTACGGTTGCAGACATATATTACTTGGTGCAGACATATATTAATTGGTGCTACAGTCGCAGACATATATTAATTGGTACCAGTCTCTGCTGAATAATTCATTAATAATAAAACCTTCACCACAAAATTCGAAACATAACCAACATTATTGCGGAAGCATAATACCAAGGCATTATTCTGCATTAGGTATAGAACACATAACATGTACAACTGCTCCGCTGGCCTAGTGGTTAGAGCGTCCGCCGTAAAAGTGGGAAGGCGTGGATTCGAACTCCGACAGAGTCATACCAAAGACTTACAAAAATGGTACTAACAGCTGCCTCCCTTGACACTCAGCATTAAGAGGTTAGTGTTAGGACTGGTCAGCCTGGTGTCAGGATAATGTGACTGAGTGGGACATCATGCTACATGTCTGCGGCATGATGTCCCTGTGCTAGACATCAATATAAACTGCCTCACTGCAGACATCGTAGCGATATGATTGAATGTTTTTTTAAAGCTACGTTAAAATCCTAATCAAACAAACAAACATTACATGTACAGGAGTGGCTTATTTATTATGTTATCCTTTCTAGAAAATAATCATAATCACCTTATGCAATGGAATCTTAATAGTTTTTTTATAAAAAAATCAATATATTGTTGCCTGGTATCATTATAAACCCTGATAGAATGAGTTAATTCAGAGTGGTCCAACTACAGGACCATGGGCCAAATATGGACTCTGACTTTTTGTGGTCTATATTCATATAATTGGTCAGTTCTATAATATTCATAGTATAATTACAGTGTGTGTGTGTGTGTGTGTGTATGTGTGTGTGTGTGTGTGCATGCTCAAGTCCCAAAAACTTTACATTTTGTTGGGTCCATGTGGCCCACAAGGTTGAATATGCTGGACCACCCTGAGAGAATTAATCACAGACTAGACTTTTGATACTATCTGCCATCAACACACTTTCAGTTTGACACAAATATAACTGCAAACAAAACTTTCATTTCATTCATCATCGTTTAATCTGACTATCACCAGGGAGTCCCTAAACCTCCTCTTGTTCATGTTTTAAACCAATCTGGAGTTTCTTAACTAACATGGTGACCATATTTACATGGGCTAGTCTATTTTTCAAAACAACTGGAGTGATCTGGTTCATCTTCTCTGATAGGATCTGAAAAAGTATGTTAGTTTTCTATAATTTTTAATATGCACAGGAAGAATAAGACATTTATATTCTGGTACTATGATGCACAGAGGAAATGAAATGATTTATTATAGACTGGTACTTTGATGTTGTCATTGTGTGTACATTGGAAATTAAATTATTTATTATAGACTGGTTCTTTGATATTGTTAATGTGTGTACATAGGTGGCGCTCTACAATTTCGTACTTTGCATAGGGTTAGAATTTTAAAGAAAAATAATTTTCTAGGATTTCTTCACTGGTTATACTGATGATATAATAAAGACTTTGTATTAGAGCTGTACCGATTAATCGCCCGTACGCGTAATCGGGCCGATTATTAGCACAATCGGTATAATCGGGTATCGGCAAAAATAATCGGTGCCAATGCAAATAATTTTTTTAAATAACCAATTTTTCCTGATAAAAGTTGTATATACAGTCGCGTTTTGACTGACCGTAACTTAATCCTTTGCAACACTAGAGCTCGGGATAAATGCAGTATGCAAACAAGTTGCTCATTAACTAACACTACTGTATAGTCGAATAACCATATATCGAGATAAACACATCGAACCATCAATTAATCTTTTGTAACAAAGAGATTGCTCTAATAAAGTATTTAAAAAGAATTTATCTTGCTGCCAGTTGTGCAAAATTTTCAACTCCAGCGTCCGGTAACATTTGTAAACTGCAGTAAACCAGACTAAAGTACATGTCGCTAACCGCCATTGTAGTGCCCAAGTCATGTGAATAGCCAGTAAGATTAACATCAAAGGGAGTAATGATGGATATATACACAGTCAATTTTGAGGTTTGTGGTTTTTCTTTATCTTTATGAAAACTCACAAAACACCGATAGTCCTTATGTCCCAGTGAGAAATTGTTTGAAAGGGCTTCAGTGTAGGTTTGAGTATGTCGTCTGTCTTTCAGTTAATTCGTAATGCCTGGTGGGTGAACGAACTCATTGTCTTTAATACTAGCAAGTGAGAATCATTTCCGGATTTTTTTAAATTATTTTTTATTTCTTTTGTTAGTGTTTCACCAAGCCACCATCTGGCAGAAGGGGCGGTCTCTCATAAGTCATAACAGGTTTTACTGTACCTTTGAAGCACCGACATATACTAAACAAATAAAACAATTCTATATCAATGTTTTACAATTATCTGATGTTGCCGCAGCAATAACGAGTATTTGTTGTTGTCAAAGCAAGCCGACGACCTTTGCTCATAGAAAGTCGGCAATAAACTCAAAAGCGTTGCCTCAACATATTTATTGTGCCGCGAAACTTTCCTGTTTGCAAAAAAAAAAAAATCGCCCACCCCCACAGTCTGTGGACAACAGAGTAGTAATTTATTTGGACACATTGTTTCAAGAGCCCGAATAAATTGGATTATTAATATCGGCTCTGCATAATGTCGAACTTGAAACTATCAAGTTTAGTCTGGAATTACTTCAAAGTAAATGCAGTCAATCAAAAAATCGGTCTCATAATCGGTATCGGCAATTTTGATAATCGGCTATACGCATAATCGGCAAAAAGTGACATCGGTACAGCTCTACTTTGTATATCTTAGGAGTTGGGAGAAGAACTTTCAATTCCCTTTATTTTGATGTATGATTGATGGGTGTACTTTGGGTTCTAGAGTATACAGCTTGGGCTAACTTAAGATGTGCTCGAATAAAAAAAATGCTAGCTCTGCAAGGTCATTTTCACTTCCTGGACTTCAGAGGTAAATTGTAGAAAAATGATCCGATAACTTTTTTTACTTTTCAGATGTTTTGTAATTTGTTCATTGCACTTTCATAAGCTGCTATTGCCTACTTCAGCAAAATTCGATTTCCCTAGTTTAATAACTGCTAAAGTTAGTGTACTTTTGATTAATTCTGGCTAATTTTTCAAGCACATGGGAGCATCCATTTTGTTATACCATGTGCTTAAATTATATACAATTTCCACAATTGCAGTATCCAAAGAAATATCAGCCACATTACATCAAAGTAGCATTGAGATATGCCAACTTTATCTCCACTGTGCATGTTACAAATGCAAACCACCTTACATATGTCACTATCTGAAAAGTACATATTAACTGGTGAGCGCCCCCATAAAGAGCATTCGGGTGTATACCCATGGAGTTATATTTATTGCTGTTTGTATTAATATTGGCTCATTTAGTTTAAATTCACTGCAGTTTAGAACATAAATGTCTTTTCATTCCAAATTCTGCTTTAATTAAGCGGCTGCAGGTGGGCTTGAGAAGAGTTATGTCCCTTGCTATTATACGCAATACGGCATAGACTAATGGCAATTAGAAACCTCGGTGTGTCATTGTTTTTAAAAATGTTTCATTAATTTCACATTTCTCAAGGAAGATGCTATCAGTTCTTCTTTGAACTGGTAATAATTTGGATTTTTTCCCCTGTTTTTTCATTGTCAAATTAAACTATTAACAGAAAGTTTATTTTCTTGGTGTTAAATAATTTTGTATTGACAGATAAAAAAATTCTATAGTATCATATGGTCATGGTTTATTAAGCTAAGTCAGAAATATTTCAAACTAAATTAACAGTTCAAGAATTAATGACATATAAAAGAGCTTCAACTCAACATACACAAGTCTGCAGCAAGTGTCACATTTGGACAGGCTCACATGAACAACATGGTTATGGAATAATTTATGTAACCTTTCATGGGAAAAGAAAGATTGCTTTGGCTCACCGACTAAGGTTCTATGTCGAAACTATGGTAAATTCACTACCATATCAGTGCGAGGTATCACATAGATGCCATAAAAAAACATGACCATTTATCACTTGAACCAAAAAGAGTAAATATGGCTAGAAAATCATGTAAAGCCTATGGTGAATGCCAAGGCAATATGGGCTAGGGGGAGTGGTGTATACTTTGATAGTTAGGTACATTTAATAATTGTTACATGCATTCATTTAAAGGATTTAAAGTGTATGGATGTTCATTGGGTACAAAATTATTTATTGAATTGGCAAACGTTGAATTTGGTACAAGTTTTCTGTTGCATTTTTTGATTGCGTTTGATGTAGCATATGTATTTGTACTGAAGACTTGATTTCCTCTCCCTATCTTTTACTGTTCTCTGATCTCATTCTACTATGAGCTGAAATACTGGATCAGATTGAGTAGAACAATTCCATGAGACTTGGTCAGTGGGAGTGTAAATTTTCCTGTACCATACTCAGAGCTATGAGGGGATGAATGACATAATGCATCAAAATTTCTGCTCCATACTGATATTTTAGGTGCATAGGTAAAAATGATATTGTGCGAGCTCTTGCACTTAATTGTGTTTAGAAAGTGTGAAATTTTACTTAGCTTGACATCTAAGACAAAATTTCTTAGTAAATATTCAAGCTTTTTAATATAAGAAAGATTTAAATGTTTCCCATATGGCTGAGATTTTGAGTAATAGGATGCTGAATGGGCAAGTCAGTCACTCCAACTTTGGCCTTGTAGCAAGAAAGTGCCAACATCGCATTTAAATTTCCTGTGCCTGGGCCTCACTTTCTATGCCCTTGGCACTTTTCTGGAAAGGCAGCCTGTTCTGCTTCCTGCAGATTGCAGTTTGTACATTTAACTATTAAAAAGGCACACAGTCCTTGAGTTTTGCTTTTATACATCGGTTGATTATATCGCTTGCAATTTCCAGCTCAGTCATGCATTATGCACAATGTTTCCAATATCCTAGTTAGTTTTGGTATGTTGATAATTACATTTCCACTGATGTTGACAACACGCTGCAACATGTGATCCAAACATTAAGTTTTCTTCATTTCTTTCTTTCTCCAATTCAGGACAAAGCTTGGGTGCACTTTATTTGGGCCACAGGAATATAGTGATTCTTCATATACATCAATTCTTGGGTGCTTTATTTGTGGAGATGTAGAACCAGATTGCAACCTGAATAGGTTGGTCACTCTTGGATACTCGTAATACATAGTCCTATGGTTGACTGTGTTGTATGAACTCTTGTGGACACCAAGCTATTTTCTTAGCTCTTCCTTTAGCCATGTTTTCTTAGATAGTGGCTAATGTGGGTTGATGTAGTATTAGTGACATCATGGTTACCAGCTGTTCCTGGTTGTGATGGATTTTAGACAGTATGTAACATCATAATCAGGCTGGGGTTTGAAATTGTTGGGAAACACACCTACCCCCTTTGGCATACAAGTCTGCATATTTTGGTTTTATAATTAATTTGACCATCTAAAGCAGTCATAGTATTTGATTTTTATTGTAATCAATTATGTATGTAATCATCAATCACATTCCTGGTCCATGGAATGGTCTCACCAGGAGTTAATTCCCCTTGACTTTTCATTTCAATTCTTTGGCATACATGCATTAGTGCAAATTCAAAATAAATTACTAGTGCCGGGGAAAAAAGTAATTATTTTCAAACAAAATATATATTTATGTCTACTGTAATGAATTTATAGCATCAAGGACTTTTTCTTAATCCAATGCTGGACAATTTTTGCACTATTACCTCAAACTTTATGGAATTTTCCTCACATTTCTCACTTGATTTACATGTATACATGACCAAAGTATAGTTTGCAACTTGGGAAATGATCAAAATACATTATTTAATGTCTGGATTGAAAAATAAAACAAATACTTCATATGCATTTATTCTTGAATGTATTTCTTTAATGTCAAAATAATAGCATTTCCCAGTGATATTAAAATACAGTTTTGACGTCATGAAGCTACATTTAAGTTACTTCAGAGGGGTATAGTAAATTAACTATGTGTTTGTCATTTTGGAAGTAAATACCATGTATGATATATCAATATGTTTGAAATTGACTGCAGAATATGACAAGTTTTTCAATAAGTTGAAAACACATCTTCAGTGGTTCTTTAACGTGGCGCTCTACAGTTTCGTACTTTGCATAGGGTTAGAATTTTAAAGAAAAATAATTTTCTGGGATTTCTTCACTGGTTATACTGGCAATATAATAAAGACTATATCTTAGGTGTTGGGAGAAGAACTTTCAATTCCTTTTATTTTGATGTATGATTGATGGGTGTACTTTAGGTTCTAGAGTATACAGCTTGGGCTAACTGAGGATGTGCTCGAATAAAAAAAACTGCCAGCTCTGCATGGTCATTTTCACTTCCTGGACTTCAGAGGTAAATTGTAGAAAAATGATCTGATAACTTTTTTTACTTTTCAGAAGTTTTGTAATTTGTTCATTGCACTTTCAGAAGCTGCTATTGCCTACTTCAGCAAAATTCATTTTCCCTACTTTAGTAACTGCTAAAGTTAGTGTACTTTTGATTAATTCTGGCTAATTTTTCAAGCACATGGGAGCATCCATTTTGTTATACCATGTGCTTAGATCATGTACAATTTCCACAATTGCAGTATCCAAAGAAATATCAGCCACATTACATCAAAAAAGCATTGAGATATGTCAACTTTATCTCCACTGTGCATGTTACAAATGCAAACAACTTCACCTCACATACGTCACTATCTGAAAAGTACATACTAACTGGTGAGCGCCCCCACAGGAAATTAAACGATTTTTTATAGACTGGTTCTTTGATGTTGTTATTGTGTACAGAGGGAATGAGATTTTGATTTATTATAGACTGGTATTTTGATGTTGTCATTGTGTGTACATAGGGAATTAAATGATTTATCATAGATTGGTACTCTGATGTTGTCATTGAGTGTACAGAGTGAATGTGATAATTTATCATATATTGGTACTCTAATGTTGATATTCAAACAGTCAGTCTTGCATATCAGAATGGAAAACTTTCAACTGGCAAATACTATTACTAGACTAGAACAATATGCCAAATTTATCAATACCCCCTATTTCCTTAAGCAATTGATAATTACTCATGCTTCAAATGCCAAGAGCTTGATAATGCCCAATCCCTAAAACTACAATCCTAATAACAACGAGCCATGCTTCAAAAGCCCAAAACTTGATAATGCCTTCCCTAAAAATACCTAATGCCTAATAATGCCTCATGCTTCAAATGCCAAGAGCTTGATAATGCCCAGTCCCTAAAAATACCTAATGCCTAATAATGCCTCATGCTTCAAATGCCAAGACCTTGATAATGCCTTCCCTAAAAATACCTAATGCCTAATAATGCCTCATGCTTCAAATGCCAAGAGCATGATAATGCCTAGTCTCTAAAAATACCTAATGCCTAATAATGCCTCATTTTTCAAATGCCAAGAGCTTGATAATGCCCAATTCCTAAAACTACAATCCTAATAATAATGAGCCATACTTCAAATGCCAAGAGCTTGATAATGCCCTCTCCCTAAAAGTATAATCCTAATAATAATGCCTCATGCTTCAAATGCCATGAGCTCGATTCCCAGTGCCTAAAATTACCCAATGTCTAATAATGCCATTCTGATGTAGGAGTGTTAAGATTTTCCAGATAGCCGCTGCTGCAACCGATATTTTGATATCAGATTAGCATCAATTTAATTTGAGACCAGCGTAGGTGTCATCTGGTGACAACCCATATACGACTTTCCATTGAGAAGATGAAGGTAATAACAGGATTTTCAAGATGGCTGCTAAGGTGACCATACTGGACTTCAGATCAATTTAATTTAGTTTTGGAGCAACTATATTAGTCTTTCTTTGAGTAGTACAGATGGAGTAGCAATAACAAACTTGTGCTAATGGACAGACTGATGGGCTTTGTATGATGGACAACAGACCATCCCATGAAGCTAATGATAATATGGATGACAAAGTTAAAGTGACAAAAAACACTTTTTCTTTATCCCTTTACCATTTTGGTGTGTGGGTGGTATGTGTGTGTGAAATTTAGAATTTTAAATAGCTTTAATAATTTTTCAGTCAGATCACTACAATGTCTGCAGTGTAGCAGTTTTTAGTGATGTCTAGCACTGGGGCATCATGCCATAGGCATGTCTCATCAAGTTCCACCCAGTCATATTAACCTGGCAAAAGGTCCACCAGTCCTAACCTCTGAATGCTGTGCACCATGTGAGGTAGCTGCTAGTACCATTTTATAAGTCTTTGGTAAGACTCCGAGGGGTTCGAACTCATGACCTCCCATATCTGAGGAAGACACTTTAACTATTTAGGTCACTGGAGCAGTCCCCTGATTTTGAGGGCAGATGGCAGAATACATTCCAATCTTAAAAGCTAACAATATAATGCAGACTAGATCTTGCCATTTATGGCAATAAAAAAGCTGATTCCAACAAATGCTGATTCTATTTCATGTCATACTGATAGCAGATTTTCACAAATCTGTTATTTTACACAGACTCTAACTTAATAATATCCTGTACTAATATTAATCACTCCAACTCCTATATTGGCTTGGTCCTCTGCAAATATAAATGTAAAATATCAGTTGAGGCTTATGATATTCCATTTGGTTCACCAGCCATTCCCATCACTGAAGATTCCTATTTTATGTAGCATCAATTTTTTGTACATTATAGAATTTTTATATACTGCATCCATCCTAAAAGTCATCAAAGAGGTCTGTAACATATCATCACACATGGATATAGTATGGTGTATGTATGTATACACTACATAGTGCTAAATATGTAACAGGCCTCTATAGCAATACTTAATTTGAAAATGAACAGAAAATAAATGTGTATAGTGCACTAAACATATTTGCATCAAATTAATGACAGTGTATCCTTAACTCTTTCATCACTACAGACCAGTTTTCCGGTCATGGGGAAGTAAGTCTGTAACCTTGTAGACCGCTTTACCGGTCTGGGGCAGTGTGCTTATTTAAAGTCATAGTACCAGACTACATAAAGTTCAGGATACCTCTAAGAACTTCCTTATAGTAATGTAGATATTATACTTGGATTATCAGCTAGAAATCTCGAGGCAAGCATGTACATTCTAAGTGTGTTTTCCGAATGGTGAATTTCCTTTCAAAATGGCAGAGTTCGAAGCAAGAGGAGAATGAAGTGTCAGATTATGGTTTATCAAACTATTTTGCTGTTTGCCTAACACAGTTGATTGAAAATGTGAGAAAACTCTGGAGATGCATTTGAATGTGCTAGTGGGTGACAGTGATGACGATGAAGAGGACTTTAAAGGTTTTAAACCAGACAAAGTGTGAACTGCAAGTGTTTTTGTTCTCAACGAACCACAGAGATTTATTTCAGTTTTCTGAGAAAGTTGGACCAACCTAAGTGTTAGATGGCTCCAGAAAAGCTTTGGAATACTTTGAAATCTTTGATTTAGATGTAGTGGTTGGAAATATTATTCATGTAATGTGGTAAATAAATAATTGCTTGTGCATTTTACCTGTTGTGGTACCTGTTTGCACCTGTATTTTACAAGTTATAATAGATATGCACATTTTATTGAAATAGTCATACAAATTTACTTTTAACCTTTATTTTATTACCAAATCCAGGCAGACATCTTTAAAGTTGGCAAAGTTATTTTCTTTCAAAGTCTACTGGTTATTCTGCTTTACAAGTCAAAAGTTACCGAGTGTTCAGGGTTCATGCCTGCAAAAATTACTTAGTGATGAAAGGGTTAATCATAAATGATAAATTAGACATCAAATGACACATTTCAGGCTGGTATACTGTTCATATTGAGGACACAGACTAAAGTGCATTCTAAATGGTTTGCTAGTATGCTGGATCTGAAACCAGACTATGTATAGGCACCAATGAAATTGTACAACTGAGAAAATAGTCACATATATTTCAATTGGGAGTTTACATTAAAATGTGACAATCTCATATGATAGATCATATAGACACTGTACAACAGTGAAAATAATTATAGTGAAAAATCACAATGTATTGTAATAAATATTAAAAAGATTCATTTTATCAGTAGAAAAATCACAATGTATTGTAATAAATATTAAAAAGATTCATTTTATCAGTAACAGACCAGGATGCATCAAATTAGTTACTAAATTGATTACTGTGCTTAGATTATCTTTTTCCTAACTCTCCTATTTGATAGGCCGATGATTATTAATGCATTGTAGGGAAACAATAGGTAGGGGAATGGCATTAAATCCAAGCTGGCTTCTCCTAGCATATTTAGATGAAATGACAGACACGAGTATGACTATCTCACATGAAGCACCCACTAGTGTAGAAAAATTGACAGACAGAAAACAAACCTCTTAATTCCTTAATAAATGGCTTGAATTGTTCCCAGTCCTTCTCTTCCCTTGCCTTCTTCTCTAAGAAATCCAACAATTTCTTTCGATCAAATTTCCCTGTGGGTTGTTTCTTTGTTTGATCTTTCATGCGTTCTGAGGCTGGCAACAAGGCATTCTGACAGAAGAAATGTTCAGTAAAGTGAAATCTGCATGTAAAGGACAATCCAAGGGACATGAAAAATTGTTCTTCCAAGAGAGATGTCCTTATATCTGGGCATTATACTTGATGTACTTACTCAATAGCTCATAATGTAAAGGACTTAGTGTTCATAAAATGCTAAAAAGTATAGGATTTAAAGGATTTGTCAGAATCCAGTAGCAGTGAAACAAAACAATCACACTTTGAAATGTAAATGTTTAAACTGAAAACACAATTAACATTATACAGTAATGTTGTTGTTATAGGGTTTCACACCATTTTTCAGCCCAAGACCCACGAGAAGCTACTGGCAAGCTAGTCTGGTTCCCTGCTTAGTATGCTCCTTGCACTCCGCTATACTAAGTCAGGTGAAGGCTAATGCCATATTGTTATGCTATACACAATATTGGTTTCAGATATTGTCATATTCACCCCCTCGTGGAATAGGGTTGCTATTTCAATCCTAATATTTGTTAAAAGTCTGAGGTGTCATGTAAAGCGAGATATCAATATCAATGTAAAATTGATCAAGGAATTTATTGCAACCAGAATATTTTTGCTCACTTAGAATGATGGTCACCCTCACCCCCTCATGAAAAAGGGGTGACATTTTCATATTAATCTTTGGCTATTTTTAGGCTGTTGTACATCAGCTCTTATCAATTTCGATGTAAAATTGATCAAGGAATTGATTGGAAAAGGAATTTTTTTGATGATGCTGTGTAAAATGTGCAATATTAACAAACTATTGTGTGTAAACTTTTCCTTCATCTTCGACTACTAGTAAAAATATTTGTAAAAATTATTTATGACCTAATTGGTGGTTAAGTTTGAACACAAGATAATGACTGCTACAGTTCAAATCAAAAGTATTAGTTAAGTTTATTGTGTCACTAAGAAAGAGAATATTAAAGGAATAAATGTGCCACTGTTAGATTAACCTGATCTTTCCATATGAGGTAATTTGTCTTGATCACATGACAATAAGGTGCCAGCGTTCACGTGACTTTGTATAGCTAAGTGCAATGCAAGGAGCATTCTAAGCAGGGAAGCAGACTACTGGCAAGCTTTCGCACATACCCACATTAGCTGAATCTAACACTCGAACCCTTGCATACAGAGGTGAGACTGCAGTAATCTGTAACATTGAGTGCCTTTGACCACTCTGGGCCCCTTCAATAATGTGTGCTTAGTAAAAAGGTCGATAGGCTTCCAATTTACATTTTCGTCCATTCAAAGAAATCTTAACAAACACATTTCATTTGTTCTTTAAGAGCAAAATTGTATCCTGGTGTTAGAGTGGAAAAGTAATCCTTTGTGATATGAACACTTTAATTCGAAAACACAATCTCAGCTATATAGAAATGCATACAATAGTACCTCTAACAGACTGACAATCTATTGTTTGAATGGATTTTTTTCTGGAATTCAAGATGAGATTATTTCTTTCCTCAACTCTCTCCCAACCACTGATGTATATATTTACTTTATACATGTGTCTTGACTTTGCAGTGATAAATAAATCTGCTTGTAAACAAGAACTGATATCAAACATAACATGTTTCCACTTACCAACTGCACGCTTTACCATTTACTCATGTTACAACATAATACATTAGTAAAAGGACACAGCCAATCAAAATTGAGTGCTGAAACCATATTAAACATTCTTCAGACCAGGACAGGGTTCATACTCAACTATGACTGATAAATTCAAAGACTTTTCCCAAACTTTCAAAGACCACAAACAGAGATTTCCAAGACCTATTTTTGCTAACATTGTGTATACAGGTTATAAGAGAAAACAACGAATGCCAAATACCACAATATTTTTTACTGATTAAAGTCAAACTATACTTAATTGCCTAAAATTGCATTATAATGATCTAGAAAATAGGTTAACATTTGTTGTTTTTTTCTCCAGAAATACGTAACATACGTGTCAGATTTAATACAACATAAATTGTTCTCTTAAAAGACATCAGCACTGCTTTAAATGCATTATTTTATTTGCTTTTTTTTCTCTTCAATCATTTTGGAAAGAGATGCCACCACTGTCATCTTTTCCTCTGCTCTTCTCCTAAGAGAATTTGACTCTGTGACAAGCACAACGAGTCCTTTTAATTCTGCCTCTTCTGCTTTCTGTACAGAGGAAGCATGTAGGCTGGCAATGTCAGCGTCAAGACGCAGCTTTTTGGCTTTAAGTTCTTCCACTTCATCCAAGGCCAACTCCAGTTTCTTTCCTTTTGGGTTTTTCTTCTCATCCTTCTCCTCTGCTTTCTTCTTATCCAGATAGGCATGGTACTTATGTCTTGTAGAGGAGGCATATTTCATCATTTCATTGCTAATGATGATTTCCAAAGGTCCACCAGCTTTTCTCATTGTGTCAATGATTAACCTTTGAGCTCTGAGGCTTTCTCTGCTGAGGTTCTCAACAGATACCTGTTTGTTGATAGAAAATCCTCTCTCTTGCCTGCCCATGTGATAACAACAACATTTTCTGGAGAACATTCCAAAGTTCAACATATTTATTTCTTTTGGAAAGGACAGAATAAAACACTTCATCAAGTCTGTCATCTGTTCTACTGAAGCATTTCAATGAATGATTGTCCGATTGGATAACTTTATCCACTAATTTAATTTGAGTTAATATTAAATCACATCGGGACTTCTACTTCTCTTCCTGCCTTTTTAGGACCCTACGAAGTTTTGTTTCTCCCTTTTCCTTGTCTGATCCTGATTGCACAAGTCCAGGGTCAGCCCAGGACATGTTTTTCCCCATTTTTTGTAATAAACATCTTTAAATTTAGTAATATTTCAAGCACTTCAAAGTACTGGACAAAACAGGTTCTATATATAGCAACCTGTTTGTTTCGTTGAGGCTTTTTTTTTTTTTTTTTTTTTTTTTTTACTCGCAATTCAAGAACAAGAACTCTTGTTTAACTCGAATATAGTGTACGCATGCGCACTTTGAAACTGTTTATCCGTGAATTTAATTTATTACAATGGATGTTTTTGTATTAAATCAAGGAATATTGTTATGTAGAACAAATTTTTCGAAAATGATTTTTGTTCCTCAAACGTGTTAAATAAACCGACGGTAGAAGTAAATTTAAACAGGCCCTCTTTTGCTATATCTCCCAAATCATCAAACTAAAGGATCTTATTTTATACCCAACGAGTAATGAATTACCATTATTTTTCCAAAAACTACCAATTGCTTATACTTCTGCATCTTTGTTCCACTAAATGAACATGTAGTTACTAATTTGCAACCTACCTTTGGCATGACTTGAAAGGGCTCCTTCTCCCATTGAAGCCAAGTTGATCGTCTTTTTACACAGCGTACAAAACGCCTTTCGTTTGCATAACTTATTCTTTTGCAGCCATTCCTTGTACTTCTCTTGTTCAAGCCAGATATCGTTGAAAGAGCAAAGACCTGGCATTTTTAAACACTGAACTTGCAGACGATGTAAATCGAATGAAGAAATTTTGAATTCTCGAGCGTATAACTTTCGCGAACTTTCTACGTAGAATTAGTGTAATTAACATTTTGATTGGCTAAAACTGATGGACTCGTCCAGTCAAATTGAACTATTCGTCAAACGAAAGAAGCCAGGAAAACCAGCTGCATCCGAAGCTAACGACCTTGGGCAATTTTATTGGTGACTTCCTTTGATGAAGTGTGTAGCGGCACCGTATTGCTTTGATGAAGAGTGCATGTGTGATTGAAGTCGCCGCCGCGGCATACTTTGGATGGCCAAACAAAACAAAGCCTCTTTTGTTATTGCGGCGGCAATAAACTGAACGGGTCATAAAAAGAAAGAAACCAGGATAACTAGATTACATCTGAATCTAACAACCTCGGATAATTTTATTTGTGATTCTGGAAAGAAATTATTTTTTGGGGGGTTTATTTCAATTTTCAAAGACTTTCAAAGACTTCAGGGTAATATGCTCGATTTTCCCAAACTTTCAAGGCCTTGAAAACGCTACCTCATTTTTCCCAAACTTTCAAAGACCTTCAAAGACCGTACGAACCCTGCAGGATAACAAGATCTTCAAGCTGATTGGCTGAGTGGTGGGAATATTAGAGCCTGTTACTAGTTTCATTTAAAATTTTAAGATGCATGCCATGCTGGCAACATTCAAAATCAGCACCGTTTCCATTTAGTAACAGATCTCGTAGGAGGCCTTATGGTAATATCATAATGTCAATATCAACAACCATGTAGAAAAAGATAATAATTTCAAGATGCATGTTATGGTGGCAATCATATTACATGTGGGATCAGCACCAGTTTCGATTATGGCCAAACAGACACCATAAAAAGTCTTTTAGTGAAAACCCAATGTTGATGAGAGCATTCATTAAAGAGAAATTGTGATAAGATTTTCCAGATGACCACTACAGCAGGCATATTCAATGTTTAAATAGCACCATCTGGATATATTACATTCATAAAGATTAGCAATAACAATATTTTCAACATGGCCACTGTGGCAGCCATAGCAGACATCCGATTGGCACAATTTTCATTGGGGCCAATTAAATATCATAAGAGGTCTACTAGTGAATACCCTATGGTAAAATTGCATTCTGTTTAAATAGTGATAACTAGATTTTCAAGATGGCAACTGTGGCAGCCATATTGGACATCAGATTGCCACCATTAAGACCAACCTGACATCATAAAGTTATGCAGTAAAACAAAAACATGTTATATTACTATCCATTCATAATGAGTAGCACCTTTTTTTAGCTGACCACTATGGTAGTGACACTGTTCTCAATATTTAAAAAAATCTGGTGAAAAGCCATTATCATTGTGAGTTTCCATTGTGTAGGATTAGCAATAACATGAATTCAAGGTCGCCCCTGTTATACATGTACTATATTACGTCTTTTAGAAAAAAACATGTATGACAATCAATTATGGAGTACCAATAAAAGAGATTTTCAAGATGGTCACTGTCATCATTTAGTGAAAAACACCATTCATTCTGACAAGTATGCATGACGAAATTTCAAGATGGCCATGTCATTGTTTAGTGAAAAACACCATTTATTCTGACAAGTATGCATGACAAGATTTTCAAGATGGTCACTTTGCCAGCCATATCTGATATTCAAGAACCTTTCACTTATGATGGCAACCCTCCAAATAGTTTAGAAGGATAGAGATAACAAACTTGTGCAAACAGAGCTAACAAAAAGTACGGAACTGACCCTGAAATGTAAACTTTACGCTTAGTTATTAAGCATTAATGACGATGTATGCAGTCAACAACAGCTGCAAAAATGAATATACATCACTTTGAGTTACATGTAGTTTGTAATGTCACTGCCCAGCACTTTATACCTGTCATGGGTAGGGGTTGAGTGCAAGTACAGCATGGATGGTACGAGTGTATGAATATGCATCCAAATTAGGAATATGCAATAAAATCAATGGGAAATGTAGTGGTGAGTCATTAAGTAGCTGTATGACATGCACAGAAAAATGACAGCTTCTTTATTTGTATTAGCTATTAAGATACATTCTTGGAATCTTGAAAGAACTGTGCAATGTGAACAAAAAGTTATATCTTACCGTGCATGGTCTTCATCATCAAAAGGTCACTCTGATTTTAACATAATATAGAGCAATGAAATACACTATGGACTGCTGAACCAGTTAAAGAATAAACAAATAATTACATCTGGGTCAAAATCCCCATTCAGCTCATCTATCTCTTCTGCCGTCAGTTGTGCTAAAAGTTCATCAATGTTTTCAAGATCGATGTCTGGAAATTCAGACTTCAACTGTACTGGAAATGCCGTCGTCATGATGAAGCCCTTCTTCTGTTATCTGAAATGTACACATCATGTACTACATTGATGTTCATGAGTTTGATGTCAAGATATCCCCTTTTTCCTAGGTTCTTATACTGTACATAAATCAGACCAGGCAAAATAAAAATAAAAGATCAGAAAAGTTGAGTATAGCCTGAACTGTCCAGTTTGCTATAAATTCCTTCCCAACTAAAAGAACTGCGACCTGAATAGTGGACATTTATTTTAACAAGCAATGAAATTGTAGAAAACAGTCTGGTGTTCAGACTCTATAACTAATTCAAAGCTTGTAAAGCTAAGAAAGTGAACTTGCAGAAATTAATAAATTCCCAATGCAAGTGCTCAATAAACAAGTTACAGTGAAAAGTATTTGCTAACCCTGCATTTTTTCAAAATGACCACACTTTCTGACTAGATAAGAACCACTTTTCCATTTCTGCAATGAACTTTTATCCTCAATTATTAAATTATCAACAACTAAGTGGATCTGAATGTTAGACAAAAAAAAATGAAGAATGACATTTTGTGTTTGCTACAGACAGAATGGATCCTGTCTCAGAGTACTTAACTACTCATCTAACAAGTGGATTTTGCCTCAGAGTGCTGTAACTGCTCATCTACTACATAGTGTCTTTGAGTGTTGTAACTGCTCATCTACTACATACCGTCTTTGAGTGCTGTAACTGCTCATCTAATAAGTCTTTGAGTGTTGTAACTGGTCATCTATTACAAAGTGTCTTTGAGTGCTGTAACTGCTCATCTACTAAAACGTATCTTAGAGTGCTGTAACTACTCATGCACTACATGTCTTAGAGTGCTGTAACTACTCATCTACTACTTAGTGCCTTAGAGTGCTGTCATTGCTCACCTACTACATAGTGTCTTATAGTACTGTCACTGCTCATTTACCAAGTGGATTTATATGAGAGTACTGTATATCCTCATTTACCAAATGGATTTTGTCTTAGAGTGCTGTAACTGCTCATCTACTACATAGTGTCTTAGAGTACAGTAATTGCACATTTACTACATAGTGTCTCTGAGTACTGTAACTGCTCATCTACCTAAAGGAGAATACCTTATCAGAGTTAAGGGTTCTTTGAGATGTAGAAACGTGCAAAAATACGTATTCACTGTCTGGTCTTATAATTTTAATTTTGAACACATGCAAATTCCACCGAGTCCTCATTATGCAAGATTTTGCTGGTGATCTCTTTTATATGATTGATTTCTACAAATGAAGTAGCATTAATGTAGTGTGCAGGAAATAAGTCAGTTTTAAGTGATTGTAAAGGGTTTTGTAATTCGTATATGCCAGATTTTAGCACTTTTGTTAATCAATTCGTGGTGTCTAATTATTGTTTGATCAAAATCTGAATTACACTCATGTGAACGGACACCAAGCCTGGATAAGCATGACTGCAAACTCTTATTCCATTGTATTTTAAATCCTTCGACAATGTTTGTATCAGCTGCATTTGATCAAATACATGTATCGAGGGTATTAAGAAAAACAATGCTATGATTTTCAGAATTATTTTGCTTCTCATTTTTTTAAACTTCCAGTTACCTGACAAATTTACTGATTTGAAATTGAATGAAGCTCTTTAAAAAATAAATACAAAAAAATATGTCCTCTCACTTGATTTCTCCTAGCTGCATATAAAAAAAAAAGAATGTCAAAGTAAAGCCATTGAGAACTGATGTAGTTGTAGCATCACATTTCTATCACAGTTTTCAAATGCCTTAGATTTTCAGTCATTAATTAAATAAACAATATTTTAAAATGAAAGTAGGACATGGGCAATGGTGACTGAATAGTGTTTATTTAGTACTGTATCTGGTCATGTACTGAATAGTGTATTTTTTAGTACTGTATCTGGTCATGTACTAAATAGTGTCTGTGTTTGAGTACTGTATCTAGTCATGTGCTGAATAGTGTCTGTGTTTGAGTACTGTATCTAGTCATGTACTGAATAGTGTCTGTGTTTGAGTACTGTATCTAGACATGTACTGAATAGTGTCTGTGTTTGAGTACTGTATCTAGTCATGTGCTGAATAGTGTCTGTGTTTGAGTACTGTATCTGGTCATGTACTGAATAGTGTCTGTGTTTGAGTACTGTATCTAGTCATGTGCTGAATTGTGTCTGTGTTTGAGTACTGTATCTAGTCATGTACTGAATAGTGTCTGTGTTTGAGTACTGTATCTAGACATGTACTGAATAGTGTCTGTGTTTGAGTACTGTATCTAGTCATGTACTGAATAGTGTCTGTGTTTGAGTACTGTATCTAGTCATGTGCTGAATAGTGTCAGTTTTTCCTGGGTACTGCACCTACTCTTTTACAGTACTTAGTGAATCCTGTCTTGGAATAATGCAACTACTCCTGTACTATATATATCCTGTCTTAGAGTACGCAGCTTCTGACAAGTTAGGAAATATCTTGGGTTTGTAGTGCACTTGTTTTATACTGTAACATAAGTGAGCCAATAAAAAATTATTAGCCAGTTGGAGAATCAACTACCTGGATAATATGCCAAATTATTAAAATTAAATTATAAAACTTTTACTAGGTTTTTCATGTACAAGTTATACTGATCACCATGTCTGGCCTGTTATGTGGTAAAAAATCATTAAAACAATCATTAAACCCACAACATCATGCCTAGGATGAATGAGGTCTTTGTAGTCCTCAATACTGGTAAGTGATATTGGTTTCCTTGATCTGATTGTCATTATAAAAGAGTGGATAGTGATGATAATGATGACAACAATGGTGTCTGCAAAACATGGGCTTCAAGTCAAAAAAGGGTGTGGTTAAATAATGTACAAGCTTGTGCTTTGTGTGGAGAACCTTAGAGACAAAAACAACACTAGACCAAGAATCTCAGCAGTTCTGGCAAACAACCAGCAGTCCAGTCTACTCACACAATCAGGAAATGATTTTGACTTCTGGCTGGACTAGCAGAGTTATCCAGTAACAGCACATCATTTCCAGTGTGTTTAACAACCAATACAGTCCAGGCAACAAAGAAACAAACAAACCAGGCAACAAAGAAGTGCCAACAAAACTTCTGGTACTTATAAGAGTATGAATGACAACAATATACTGTTCATACCATATTTATAATACTTAAAAAAAAAAGCAAAATTTGTTCAATGGTTGTATTTTTGTTCAATTATGTGCTAAAATTCTGTGTATAAAAATCTGCCACCACCTCTACATCTAAGGTCAAATTCCTGACCCAATTTTGCAAATGTCTTGACCTGTCCTGATTTGACCTGTCTTTTCTGTCACATGTATGCATGCTCCAATGATTTATGTACATATGCTTAATGTATATCCATCCAGTGTGACATTAGCCACTGTCCTGCAGGCCCATATTCTATATATTAGCCCACACACATCACAAGTGAACCTGTTCTAGGTAACTATCTGTGAAAAGATGGCATCAAGGACCTATAAAACCTCATAAATGTAATTATTTGTAAGTATAAATTTAGATCAGTCAGCACTGGACTGCTGTATATTTTGTAACACACAAAAGACTTTCTTTATGTTTATATGCAAACCAATCAGCCCCATATGCTTGGTTAGCCATGATAATCTATCTAAAAAAGTAAGTAAGTGTATAGCTAGGTCACTAGGTGCTCTTGTGTCACTGTCAGACTGATGAACTTTTCCAACTTTGCTCTAAACCTAATGCATGCTTAATTGCATAAGTAATTAAATCTTTTTTAAAACTGCACCGTAAAAGTTAAATCATACAGACTTATCAGTTTGACTAAAAGACTGAGACTTTACAAATTTAAACAAAACTGAAGCAGCTACTTCTTTGGGTTTATTTTGGCTCAAAACCCAACCCATGCTCATTTGTATAAGAAAATCTTATTTTTTAGGACACTATAACAATACAATTGTACAGAATTATCAGTTTAATAAAAATATATACACCTTACAACTTTAAACAACACTGAAGAAGTGGCTTTTTTGTTAATATGGCACAAAATTACTACTTTACATATATTACCTATATTTTTAACCTGGTTGTGGGAACATTCAGCACATATTAAGTAGCATCACTGCACAAGACATGCTGACAAGCCTACAATCACTGCACAAGACATGCTGACAAGCCTACAATGGGTCATAGTAAATAGTGTACATGCTGACAAGCCTACAATGGGTCATGGTAAATAGTGTATTAATACACAAGACATGCTGACAAGCCTACAATGGGTCATGGTAAATAGTGTATTAATACACAAGACATGCTGACAAGCCTACAATGGATCATGGTAAATAGTGTATTAATACACAAGACATGCTGACAAGCCTACAATCACTGCACAAGACATGCTGACAAGCCTACAATGGGTCATAGTAAATAGTGTACATGCTGACAAGCCTACAATGGGTCATGGTAAATAGTGTATTAATACACAAGACATGCTGACAAGCCTACAATGGGTCATGGTAAATAGTGTATTAATACACAAGACATGCTGACAAGCCTACAATGGATCATGGTAAATAGTGTATTAATACACAAGACATGCTGACAAGCCTACAATGGGTCATGGTAAATAGTGTATTAATACACAAGACATGCTGACAAGCCTACCATGGGTCATGGTAAATAGTGTATTAATACACAATGCTGTGTTAAGCAAGGTTGATTGACATGTAAGAAGGTCTACTGCATGTGTAGCCTCCCCATGAACTGATGATGAAGATAAATCAAAGTGGGTTACCAAACATGATCTACACTGATGATGAAGATAAATCAAAGTGGGTTATCAAACATGATCTACAAAACCAGATGTGTTTAGAGAGCATATGGCTTTATAATAATATATGCAGTGCCAGTCTTTCCTCCAGAATTCTGGACACAATGGGGCAATTCATCCTTAATGCATTTTTATAAGATGGAATTTTAACTGGTATATGAGAAAAGTTATATATAAAATAGCCCTTTTTTTGTATGTTTCACAAACCTGTGCATGATAAATAACTTGCAATTAATTTAAAAAAAAACTTGCAGTTGTTTAAATGCAGCTCCATTGTCAGCACAGGGCCAGCTCACATAGAAATCATCTGGCCCTGTGGAAGATCAACTGGCCCTTTCCATGAAGTAAAACTAAAGACTTGGAAAAAATTAACTGGACCCATGGACTGGTAGCCCTCAATATTATATGGCTGTTCTCAAACATATTGGATATGGGCCTACAGGACATTGGCTAAATAGACAATGTAATGGCACAACATTTTATGCATATTAAGTTAGTTATTTTTACCTCAGGAAGTACACTTGGTACAACAATTTTAATATATAAAAAAATATCTCATTGAATTTTAATATATAAAAAAATATCTCATTGCTTTAATGTAAAAACTCACCTAATATGCAATAATTGATTACGATCATTGATCTACCAGCACTTGTACAGTCAGTCTGAACTTTGTGAATCATAACGTTACTGGATTTCTTACACATTTTCTTGCATGGTCACTAATGTCACTAATATTTAAACATTGTTATGGTAATATACCTACATGTACTATGAACATTATTATGGTAATATACCTACATGTACTATGAACATTGTTATGGTAATATACCTACATGTACTATGAACAGTGCTATGGTAATATACCTACATGTACTATGAACAGTGCTATGGTAATATACCTACATGTACTATGAACATTGTTATGGTAATATACCTACATGTACTAAGAACATTGTTATGGTAATATACCTACATGTACTATGAACATTGTTATGGTAATATACCTACATGTATTATGAACATTATTTGGGTCATGCACTCACATGTACTATGAACATTGTTATGGTAATATATCTACATGTACTATGAACATTGTTATGGTAATATACCTACATGTACTATGAACATTATTTGGGTCATGTACTCACATGTACTATGAACATTGTTATGGTAATATACCTACATGTACTATGAACATTGTTATGGTAAGATACCTACATGTACTATGAACATTGTTATGGTAATATACCTATATGTACTATGAACATTATTTGGGTCATGTACTGCATGTGCTATTAACATTGTTATGGTAATATACCTACATGTACTATGAACATTGTTATGGTAATACACCATGTACCTACATGTACAGTTAACATTGTTTTGATCATGTACCCTGTAACATGTACAATTAACATTGTTTTGGTCATTTACATTTCAATTAATACGTATTACAGCCTATTCTTTAAAATAATCTGCACTGATACATGAACAAAAGCAATATTTCAAAGAAAGGTTCAATTGTGCAGCCTTTTATTTACATTTCTTGTAATTTAGCAGCACATGTGCAAAATAATAAAGATTCCAATTCTCCATTGTTTCATAAACAATGACCAAGTATGGGTATAACTTTAAAATAAGAAAAACATCATTCTTATAGTGAAAGCTGATAATAAATTAAAGAGAATGCTACGCTTTGTATATGGCTTGGTAACTCGGGATACAGAAAGGAAGTACCTGTTCCATAACTTTACTGATTACTTTTGATCTAACCCTTGATATAAAACCAGTTTCACAGTCTACTGGCATCTAATTCTTGATATAAAACCAGTTTCACAGTCTACTTAGCATCAGAGAAATGAAACTGAATCCATACACTACATATAATCATGGGCACATGAAGCACATGCTCTTGATTCTGAGTACATTCATGTATACACTCACCACAGTGTTATATGGTGAGTGTATACATGAATTTACTCAGAATCAAGTGCCTGTGGAGTGGGCCTAGCCCTAAATATGAATGAACCCTACATGTGGCATGACTATAAATAGAAGTATCAATGAAATGAAAGTAAAACTGCATAAATTTAAGACTTATGACAATGTTACCATTAATAACAAGAACATCAATGTCAGAAAGCATCACAAAAAGTATACAAACAAATCAAACCATGTTAAGCAATTTACAGGACACATTACTCTGCAATATAAAAATATAATGAAAATACATCTTAGCTCCTTATGGCAACCCTCAACCCAACTTCTCCCATTGCAGATTGTGACACAGGGGTCATAATCGTAAAGCCATAAAATAAGTGTTGTCCCATTACACAGTATCAAGTTTGATTCAAAATAAACACTTGGGAATGTCCCTGAATTTTTTTTTTTATAATGTCTGTGCCCATTTCCAGGTAGCCAAGAGGATAGTCAAAACAATCATACCACTGTCACAGATTGTTTCCATGTAAACAAGCATGTTTTCAGTTTAGTGAATTTTATTAGTCCAGGAGACAGCACCAAACAGTCTGCATCATCAACTGACAGATGATATCACAACATACCCCTTACCCCCAGACACATCAATAAAACAGATTTTAAAAAACTGGAACATGAATATAAAACTGTCTTTTTTTTGGATATTATCCTAAAATATTCAAAGCTTCCTGGAATATGACCAACTGACAGATAAATGATATCACAATAAGCCCTTCTCCCTTCACACCAATAAAACAGATTAAAAAGACCTGGAACACAAAGCTTCCTGAAATGTGACACAGTTTTACAAAGCAAGTAACCACATTATGATTATGCCGAAATTTTAAACATCTTCAAGTAAACCTACAATATTAACCAGACCCTATAGTTAATACAAGTTGGCAGTTGTGCTGCAAGTTAGTAACCACAGCATTTCCAGTAGTCAGCATCTTTTATCAGCATTTCCAGTAGTCATCATCTTTTATCAGCATTTCCAGTAGTCAGCATCTTTTATCAGCATTTCCAGTGTTGGGCTGACTGATAAATATGCAAGACCAGTCAAGCTAGCCAGATCTACAAAAAGTCACTAGAAACAACATGTGACTGCAACAATTATATAAACCTAGGAACAACAAATCTTAATAAACAATGGTAGCTCAGTGATTAAAGCATCCAACTCCTGTCCAGAATTGTAGAGTTTTAATTTTCACTTTTTCATCAGCTCGGATCAGATACCTTACTGGGTGGTGTGTACCTGAGCAAGGCGTAAGGTGTGCTTTGATACCAAATGCTGTAACCTTAAAACTGTAATATAAAACATGAAACCAAAGCAAATAAAGAATTTTCTTGCTTATACACAAAAAAACAACAGTTATCTTTGCTGGCTTGTATCCAATAATATAAAAGCCATGAAAAACAAAATACAAATAAGAACTTATGTCACTGAGAGTATGCTGTGCTTACCTCCAGTTTCTGGTCCTGATTCCTCTAAAAAATCAGGTGTGGTGTTATCAATACACTAGATTTGCAGGTTTCAGAGAAATGTGGCCCTGTACTTCTCTCATCAAAATATTAAAGACAGCTGTGCTAAAAATGTAACAGCAATTAAGCTCTGCAGGGATACAAACAAAAGCAAGTTACCCTCACTCTACACTTACTTCACACTGCCAGAGGTAAAGCAGTAAGTTGGCATATCCCAACATGAGTGTTCAACACATCAGTGTGATAACTACTGTATATTTATCAGCATGATTTATTGCTTTCACCTTTGCCACTACCTCTATATGCAACAGCCTTTAGGCAAAATAGTTTCACTTAGACATCAGATGCCCCCATCAGCATTGTATTATTCATCAAGGTGACCCAAGCATCACACTAATAATACAATACATTATTCATTGTTATGACCTAAGCAATACACTAATAGATACCATCCAATTATTCATCCCTTCCACCTATCTTACACTCTAACTGTGGTTCCCAACCTGTGGGGGAAGGGGTGCCTGTATCACTGACCAGTGTTACATGCTAACAAATACAAAGCCAAGCTTCATCTATACTTAATGTATATTTTGTAGCAAATGTTTTTATGTGAATTTATATTTTAAAAATGAAAGTACCATCTTACTCCATGCTATTCCATCCAATTATGAAAGTACCATCTTACTCCATGCTATTCCATCCAATTTTGGCAGTGTCTATTATGGCGGCATCAGCTAGATGCAAAAACTATTGACAATCCCATTAGTGAATTGTGACTTTCTAAATTCCCTTGCTTATTTTAGTTCCTTCAACCTTCAGTGGTATCAAGCCAGACTCTTGATTTATGCAGTGTGGGTTTGAATCCTCCAATTGCCACAGCATGAGCTGTCTACCATCAAGTGCCTGCCTTTGGAAAGGGACTTAACTCCAATAGCCATGGCACTAGACAACATACATTTATTGCTGGAGTTTTAATGTTTGATATAAAATGCTTTGTTTGTTTGATTAGGATTTTTATGTAGCTTTAACAATTTTTCAGTCATATCAATATAGTGAGCTGCTGAGTTTATAGTTATGTCTAGCACTGGGGCATCTTGCTGCAGACATGTCCCACCCAGTCATATTATCTTGACACCAGACAGAGCAGTCATAACGCTAACCTCTTAATGCTGAGCACCAATCAAGGCAGCTGTTAGTACCATTTTTGTAAGTCTTTGGTATGACTTGGCCATGGATCGAACCCATGACCTCCTGCTCCTGCAGCGGATGCTCTAACAACTAGGCCACTGGAGCGGTTAATATAAAATGCTGTAATCTTAAAATTGTAATACAAATCAGCATGATAAGTAGCAAACATTTCTTCCAGTCTATTTGTATTTTCTGGTTAATGCAAACAGAATGTGCTAACATTTATTCCCAAGATTTGTAAAAGCTAATGTTTACATTTCTGCAGCATGATGCCATCTTAATCAACATCAACATGAACTGACATACTGCATATATCACAGTGTTATGACTGAAAAATTGCAAAAGCTACATTAAAAATCCAAATCACAAACAAGTGCATATTAAGCAAAATGCAACAGAAAATACAAACATGACTTCTGCTCCTGTCCTATAACAAAATGGATTCTGCTTGCAGCTGAGGTATACGAGTTTATACTGTGGGTTGTCAGTGGATCGCTTGGTGCAATTTAGTTGAATTTTGAAAGACACCATATATACAGATGTTTTATCTAACATGAAGTGACTCTAGTCAGCATACCAACATTTTACATAACTGAAAGCTTTTTAACTAACTCTACATAAATTACATGTAAATGTATTTGTGTGAGTGATTTAGATTTTTAACATAGTTTTAAGAATTTTCCAGTCATATATTTATGATGTCAGCAGTTTGGCAGTTTACAGTGATGTCGAGCAATGGGACATCATGCCGCAGACATGTAGCATGATGTCCCACCCAGTTACATTATCCTGACATCAGGTCAACCTGTCTTAAAACTAACCTTTTAATGCTGAGCACCTAGTAAGGCAGCTGTTAGTACCATTTGGTATAACTTGGCTGGGGTTCAAACCCATGACCTCCTGCATCCAGGGCGGACACTCTAACCACCAGGTCACCAGAGTGGTCTACATGTATCTAAAGTGTTAAGGTAAATCTCAAAGCTACAACTTTGTACAAGATTGTCTGTGTGATCCTGCCTAACTTGCATGTTGCCCAAATATTTTGTTAACTTTGTTTCTATTAACATAATAATTTACCAAGTGTGAGTTTTACTACACTACATGTATGTTAAAAGTATAATAAAAAATATTTTATTGATTTTTCATTTGTAACTTTTCTGTTTTCTGTCTTCTAATTGTCTTTACATTTCTGATTTCCCTTTTGATAGTCTCATTTCCCTATTGTTAACTTCAATGAGTTTATTTCATCTGTTGAATCTTGCACTTAAGACTGGTTTCAACTGTTATAATCAGATTAAAGCTTGATACCTTTAATTAACATGCACATAACATACACAGCCATGAGGCTCTTGTTGCAATGGATATCATAATTAAAACAAGCATGGACTATTTATTCAGCTGTGTCAATTGATAACAGAATATAGCAGTGCCTTGTTCAATAGTAAAATCATACGCATGTTAGCTTCGGTGATGCAATTCCATGATTGCCAGTGATACGCAATATCACACAGTGATACCATTAATATTCATAAAACTGGAAGATACTTCTGTAAATTACGAAGCCAATTTATTGACCTGGTATCGTCTTATACTCTGAATCGACTTATATATGAATGAAGGATGGAAAATGTACAAAATGAGTGAATTAGATGTATGGACTTGTAGGTCAGAAAATACGGTACTCATCTTCATACAGAATATTATTATACCTCTCTCCCACTGTCATCAAATTAGTGTTAATGGAGTTGCATGTACATGTAAAGTGTAATGGTGCCAAATTATGTAGATAAGTACATCTGTGTGCGCGTGTGTGTGTGTCATTTATAATTTTTTACATAGCTTTAAAAAAAATCCAGTCATATTGCTATGATGTCTGCAATATGGCAGTTTTAAAATGATGTCTAGCACTGGGGCATCATGCCGCAGATATGTATCATGAGGTCCCACCCAGTCACATTATCTTGATACCAGGCCGACCAGTCCTAACACTAACCTCTTAATGCTGAGTGCCTAGTGAGGCCGCTATTAGTACCATTTTTTTTAGAAGTCATTACTATGACTCAGCCAGGGTGTGAACCCATGACTTCCCACATCTGATGTGGATGCTCTAACCACCAGGCCACTGGAGTACTTGAAGAACAGTCTGTCATGGTCATTGTGACACACAATAAGAATGATGTATGGACTAGGCTCACAACTGTAGCTTGCGATTGTTAATCTGTTTGGAGCATAAGTGAATTTTAATTAGGACCTGCTCGGATAATGGTCTGACAGATATGATGAAGTAAGGTCAAGTAAAAGAAATGGCAAAGTTGACACAAGCCAGAAACAAAGTTTTGGAAATCTAGAATAATTATTAATAAAAGCAGACTATAGAGAATTATTCTGACTTCGATGGGAGTGTTAAAACACTGGTGGATACAGAAAGTTCATTCTGATTGGCTAAGCTAAACGCGAGAGGTGTTTCCCCAACAAAATTCAAGGTTTCAAGTAATTTCCTTTCAAAATTAGTCAGTCCAAGTTTTTTTTGCTCAAAAGGATGGTCTGATGGACTACAAGGAAATTAATAAATAATTTAAATCATAAAAACTTGGCCAAGGTTCAAGGTCTGGAAGAATTTTACAAACCAGAGAGAGATTCAGCTTCATTAAAAAGGGAGCAAGTCTTGAAAACACACAAAGGTATTGTCTCAATCACATACAATATGTTCAATGATGCAAGTTCTGCATGCATCTTTCGCTAATGTTACAGGACTCATGAATTACATGAATTTGCTCAAAGTGATATTAATTTGTTTGAATTACCAAGTTACAGCTGAGTATGCGAAGTGGATGGAGAAAGAAGAATAAATATGGCAATGCTGAACCTGTCACTAACAGTGATATGGAAGGGGCTGGCAGCAATCAGGTTATGCTGACATGCAAGCATTTCCAGTTTGATCAGTAACTTGTAACTATGATGAAATTCATATAAATTTTGTAATCTATTTCATTGAGAAAGTGTATCATTCAAATGTCATGTTCAATTTCATGTTTATGTAATTGATTAAATGATAGTATATGTGTTGTTCTATATCTTTGCTCAGATCTCTGTTACTCCGGCCATTAATTTCATATGTTATTTTACTGTTTGCTCAATCCGGAGAATAACACCATGGTTGATCATATATCCTAGGTAATGATAATAAAAGCACCATAGAGGTGGGGAATCTATCACATAACAATCACATCCAACATAAAGTTATTGGGAAAATTCAGATCACCTCTGAAAATGGGGTTTCAGACAACCAGCCCTACCACTCAATTTTGAGATATAAAAATTCAGTTATCAGTTTATCTGAGTTGAAACAAAACAAATATGATCATCCTTCCACAATCTGAGTTAGGTTTGAAGGAAAACAGAATTGGATGGACAGGTGGAGAATGGAACAGATCAATGGATACCAATGGCCAAATATACACGATAAGAGCTCAGTGCAAAGTTTTTACTAGGCCAAATCTGACCCACCATAATCTTCAATGAAGAATGTGTTTCTAGCAGACAGTAGTGTTATCAGGAGTGTATAGCCAATAAATGTTGCTGGGTCCAGTGGTTTAATATACAAGCAGAATGTTTTGTTCACCTGTTTATCATTTATCATCCAAACTATTACTTTTGTTTCTGTGATTTATTAATTCCTCTTTACACAGGCATAGGAAATGCTAAATTATTTCCATGCTTTATTTCTGTTCTTATTTAAGGGCTAAATAGTCAACAGTACTATATAACAAAATGCTAAATTATTTCTATGCTTTGATTCTGTATACATACAAAAACAGATCAACTGGAATTATGCATAATCAAAAGCAGTCCAAATATGGAGTTTAATTAGTAATCCGCTTCCATTGCTTCAAGATAGGTCATTCACATGATTCTGAGTACTTTCTTTGAGACTGAGGTAGAGGAAAATTATAGTTAATTTCTTCCAATTGAATCTAAGCCAGTGTGCTTATGAAAGGCTTCACTCTTTATAGTTCATCACAGGTCTGGAGGGCATAGTGTTGACTTGACCATTTTGTCATGGCAATGCACAGATTTTTACTTTCTTGGTAGTCTGTGACATCAGAATTCTGGGCTTCCTTATTCTAACAATGCCTACTCTCTGCTGTAATGTACCCTAAATAGTCATGCTACCTGACTAGCTACAATTGACCACCTCTGAAATCAGGAATGGAAATTACTAGAATCTACCAGAAAAATGTACCAAAAGAAATAGTTTTACTGAAAGTTCAAAGAAAACTGATGACCTTTCAAATATTGATCGTTCTATATATTTACTAAGCAAATGAAAAATTAACAGCACTACCAATTTAGCATTTGTTTGGTCCTTCAAAGAGCGCCTCTAATAACATATGAACCTCCATTAGTTTTTTTTTAAACGCCATTTTTCAGCACATGATAGGCTATACATGGCGGCCAGTATTATTGGTGGAGGAAGAACCCAGGGAAATCCCTGGAAAGAACCACCGACCCACGCGAAGCTACTGGCAAGCTTATTCACATAACTACATAAGCTGAATGTTAGACTCGAACCCACGCAGACAAAAGTGAGATGGCAGTGATCCATAATGGACAGTGATTAAGACCACGCGGCCACTCGGGGCTCTTGAACCTCCATTAAAGCAAGCCCAAGCCCTTTGATCACAGAATGTTGGCAACAAAGGCAGCAATAAAAGCATTCTTTTATTTTTCATAGTGATTGGAACATATTTTTTTTTTTGTGCTGTGAAAGTTTCTTGCTTGTATCAAAAAGGTTCATTTATGCGATCACCATCAATGGTGTTTCAAAACCAGAATTAAAATTCTATTATTTTTTTTCTATTATTTTTTAAAATAATATATGACATGCTATTGAGTTAAATGAAGGTGGGATAGTTCTCTAGAATGTTAAAACTTCTCATTTGTTCATCTTTTCTTTTCCTTATGAATAGTGTCATCCCCTTGGCAGCCTTGGCATCAAGGTAGTTGTCTCTGGCTGACCTAAATCTAGGCCAATTTAAGTACATGTAGCATATGACCAACATTACATCCATATCCTACTAGGATGATAAATATCAGAGTGAATTATTATCGAATGTACTATACAAATGTAAGTAGTCAATATACAAGTGTATTTCTGACAATTTGTCTTCATTTAATGAAACTTTCCATATTTATTTCTCTTTAAACCCTAGTCATTGACGAGAGGCCATCTCTTAAAACTTTGTGTGCAAAATTTCAATTTATTTTCAGCCTCTCCCCCCACTTGTCTAGACACTTATGTTGACAATATTACTTTGGTCCAGAGGTTGTTGAGGTAAACAGATAGTACTGTCTTATCAAAATGACAACATCTTTTGAAAATTGGAGGCAAAATATTATGGTTCGTGACTTTTTAGGTTACAATTTTTTTAAAGCCAGTATCATTTCTGTCATAGATGAAAACATTGAAAATGTCTCAAGATTATTCAAAAATTCATACTAGCTAAAATACCTTCTTTTGCTGTTACTAGAAACACTCAAATACACATGTATTTCAAACAAAAACAAATAATAATTTGTGTGTGGAAACCGATATATACAGAGAGAACAGGTAAATACATGTGCATTACGGTTTTACAGTGTATTTTGGTGTTTCTAGTAATCCCTTCTTCTGAAAGTTTGCAAGAAGAAATTTCTTATTTTTTTAGTAGTTTCGTAGTTTACAAGTTTTCAAAATCACTGGTATGGTTTTTTTAATGGCGATACTTCCAGACCTATGGTTTGTTGGTGAATTCCTTAAGATATGTTTATTATAACTGACCATGGTCAAGGACCTTATAGAGTACAGATCAGAAAACTTGGCGTGCTAACACATATATTTGCCATGCAATTAAACCGCGTCTGAACTCCTTTTATAAAAAATACAAAATATGATAAAATCATTGAGCATGAAGAAAAATATCCATGCGAATTTCTATACGATGAATCATCAATGCTCAGAAGGTTTTCGCAAACATCAAGACCCAAGCCGGGGCGGGGGTGTCTTACAATTGAACAAACTTATAAAATATAAGCCAAAAATGTCTTCAAATTATTAAAGATAAAATTATAGTAACAATATAGTTACCGCCTCTTCCACAAAATTCGCTCATGAAATGTATTTTTCTCAGTTTTTGAGCTTACCTGATTACACTCCTCTTCTTGCAAATCTTAACAACCTTGACATTAAAGCTCTACAGTGTTACTGTAAATACACCTATTACAATTATTTTATCCCGGATAAGAACTCTATGATGCTTCACTCGTGCTCAAAGACAGAAGTATCCAGGAAGAATATGGTTCCTTGCTGAAGGGAAAACCTTAACAACAACAAATTTTTTCTCAGTAAAATATAAAGCAGAAACCTCCGGATAAATACGCAGAAGCAGTCAGAAATAAAAGTACCAGAAATGAAAGGGCAAGTATTTTTTTTAATGCAAAACAGCTAGTTTCACTCATGCATAATTCGAGGAGCAGCAGAGGGGGTGGAGTGGGGTGGGTAAACCGACCACTTTTTAGAAGGTTCCAAATGTCGAAATAAGCCTTCGTAAAAAA
This sequence comes from Unio delphinus, assembly GCA_029339505.1. Classification (NCBI taxonomy): domain Eukaryota; kingdom Metazoa; phylum Mollusca; class Bivalvia; order Unionida; family Unionidae; genus Unio; species Unio delphinus. The sequence goes on from JAQISU010000011.1 coordinate 6,847,673, forward strand.
AAGAAGAGATTAAATGACGTTAAAAAAAATCCATTTGAACCGACTTGAGGTTCCCCACCCCATCTGCTGCTATTAATTAAATATCAAATAATGGTTCATCCGGAATTTGATACTTTTAGATTAGCTCGAAAGAGACTAGAAGCAATACAAACAATTATTCCTGTGAGAGATTATGTTGAAAAAATATTTCAAGAACATCAAGAAGCTCAAGCTAAATACGCAGAAGGCACAGAACAATTGTTTAAGCCTGTTACAAAAGTTACTGATAAGGTTATACAAGGTACTGAATATCTTTCTCCGACGTTTAAACAAACCGCCGAGCAAACTGGAAGAAAAAAAATATAGCAGCGAAAACCAAGAAAGCAAAAAGTGATACAGATATCGTGTTCGTGATACAGGTATCGGTGCTATTGGTAATGTTGCCGTTAAAACATTCTTGACAATCAAAGACAGACTAGGTCGAGTACGAAGACAACCACAGCAACCAGTGAAATTACCAAGCACTTGGTATCACGGTACCAATTGTTTTTCCATAGACCTCAATGCTAATATTTGGAGAGATAAATATAGTTTCTATCCTAATTTAGCGTGCAACTCACACACTGTTATAGAGAACAATGTTAGATTGTCAATTTGACGATGACAAAACCAGGTACTCCATTGCATTTAAGAGAGATAACTCTGCTGGAACTAGACAGGGGTATGAGTTATCTAATCACAACATTCCTATTTTCAGTTATGTGTATTACATTTTCAAAAAATCATAAAAAATACAAAATTTGATCTATTTAGGAATTAGCATAAATTCACATGTTGCCAAGAGGCTAAACTTTTTTTAAGCCTAACAGAAAGTACAACTCTTACATAATCCACCAATCATAGCTAGTGTTGTTTATTTCTGATTGTAATGGGCCCTACACCATAAGCTCCTCCCACATGGACTTGCGCAATTGGTACCGTTATACCACTTAAGTGATGCCTGCGAATGTTAGTAAAATATATAAATCAAGCCGCAAATGAAAACTAGCAAAGTTATCTGAAGAAGCAGAACCAATATAGCTTCAAGTTTAATAGCATGAAGTAGCCTTCGATCCTTCGATCATGACTTAAATCACCATTTGGAAAATGGATAATTATAATAAATGTTTAAACTTATATCTGAAAATGCGTTTTATTTGGACGCACCAGTTCTTAAAGATTGAATCTGTACGTTATTATCAGTTTTATGATGCACGACAACCAAATCAGCGTGAGAGGATCGAATTACAAATGCAGGATACAAGCATATATATCTTACCTGCTGAATAGTTTATTGAAATTGAAGGTGAAATTATAAAAACAGATGATACTGAGTACGGCGGTGATATTAGACTTGGTTTTGTCAACAACGGTATTATGGCGTTGTTTGACAGTGCCACATACATGACTGATGAAATATAGTGAATCAATTTAAAAAGGCGTTGATGTTGCCACGGCGATAAATAAGTCTTGCAAGATACTCTGACGATTTTACAAGACCAGCCTGTCCAACAATGATGTTTGCCAAAGACACTTCTGATCGCCCAGACAGCAGACCGTATAATATAAGGCGACCAGGAAACAATGCCAATAACGCTGATGTTGATGTGTCGCCAGTTGATCATGATGCTAATCCAGAGTTCAACTTCAGATTTTCATCACGACGATCGATGTTAAGAGGTGATCGTAGTAATGTTTCATGTGCAATTCCATTGTCACATATCTCTGGATTTTGAAGACATGGTAGAAAAATTATCTTTGGTGCTACATACACGGTTGCAACAAGAAAAGCTACCGACGATGATGCAATCTGGAGACCTGCCGGTGATGCTGGTGAAGTAATATATACTGACAAAACGTTCATGGTAGATGCCAGTAATGATTCCAACGTATGCTGAAGAACAAAATTACTTTCTTTTATGAAATTCAGGAAGTAAATCGCTACTATCATGGTTGACAGTTACCACATACAGCATTCAGGGTTATATTAATGGTTTATTCACATGGCATACATCGTAGCAACAGGGTGTTTCTGCACCACGACACATATATGTTGCTTTTCAGGATTTTACGCGAATAAACTCACAAACACGTAGTCATATGATATTTAAAAATAACCTTGGAGTTAATGAAGTTTATTTGTGGATAAATGGACATCAAGAACCAACTGAAGATATATTATTAAAGTTTGATCAAAATCATGTAGCATGTGCATAACATCGTTTGATGTCATTCATGGGACGGGATCAAAACGTAGACAAAGGGTTTCAAATATCACAACTATATTTTACAACGTTGTATCCAATGTATTATTTTTCGTTATAACATATTGATTTAGTCAGACAATCTGCTGTTTATATTCACTTTCGAGCTCAAAACACAACTTCCTATTGCCGCAGCTGGTCAACCAGTTGTTCATTCTGCTTATTGAGCAAGTGCTGTTATATTTAATGACAAATCAATGTAACTTGAAGGTATTGGTGGACGAATGAGAGTTATTGATGCTCCAGTTGGAAATATTTAAAAACACGAGTAGTATCATAATGTCATATCATCACGTTAATGTCAGTCTTACTCCTGGTTAGATTTTTAAAAAAAACTTCAGTCGAGTTCAGCAAAGAACTGTGGAATGAACATATTACTGAAACAAGATAAGATTGCGGGTGGTCAAAATAAACTGTCGTTGACAGAACGTCAAATTATACATTTCGATAAAGCTAAACGATCAAAAAACAGGCGTTAAACATAATCTGTCTGCGGGTCCTATTAAAGACTCAATTAAATCGGTGACATTTTCCCACTTCTTGCTGCAATATCCGCATCAATTGCCTCAGCCGCTGCTGCCATAGCAAAAACAGCCGCGTACGGTGCTGTTGGAATAGCTGCTGAAATGACATTAAAGAAGTCAACAGGAAAAAATATTGGAGAAAGGAGCAAATTTAACTCGTCGACTGCGTCTAAGATTACGAGGATGGCATCGACGAAGACGTCTGAGGTTTCCAGTAACACTTCATTAATTATTTAAGCATCACATGTTGGTTTAATCGATCCTGCTAAACAACTATAAATTTTAAAAAACTTCAGATGTGTTTTAAGATCAATTACCACAACAACCAAACGGAGTTGAAACGGGTATTATTAATCTTGTTTCGAATTCAGGACCCGGTACTCACTGGATATCATACTCAATTAATCCGCGTTGAAGTGTTTATTTTGATTCGCACGAGTTAGTTCCACCGCGTTAATTTATCCAATATGTACCAACAGAAACAATGACAGATACGCCAATACGCGGCCGTAAAGTAATTAATAAACACGTATCAGTGTCAAAGTCGAACAAACTTTTGCACAAAGTCATGCATGATTATACAAGTAACCACTTTGTAATAAACAGATTCTAGATCCTTAGGGTCTTATATAATGGTTGATATTTACAGACGATCTTCTTCTACCAGTGTCTAAAATAACAAAGATGATATTGATTTGTCGAAGTACGCGACTAAAGATGAACTTGCTGATATTATGAATCCTGCTGGAGTTGACCGAAATGACGTTGTTCTTTTTCGAGACCGATATGGTGTTTTAAGAACGGGTAACATCAAATGGAATGATATAATACGACGATTACTTCGTGCGGTCACTGATAACATTCCAGTATTTGCCGACGACGGAAAAATCAGAGACTCAAGTATAATGTTTGCAGCCATCAGAGATGAAATTACAGGAACTTTTGCTAATCGTTTGAAAAACAATGAAGACACAATGACAAGCAAACTCAACATAAACGAAAATAAGATAGTGACCTTGAAAGATCCAACATCCGACGTTGCTACTGCAACGAAAAAATACGTTGACGTTAACTACGGTATTATCCACATTGCGTATTGAGTATGAATCTCATATAACCGCGTTCACAAATCTTCGTAGAAATTTGAACGACTTAATAAAAACGCGTTGATTTATTTTGGTACTTCACCCACCGTTGACATAAAACTCTCTGATATCAAAACTAGCATTGATACAATTTAAAAGATCACAAGAAGATATCGTAAAATGAATATCTGAGGTTGTTAACAAAGATAATCTGATTAAAATTCCCTCGAGAGTTACGCAAACGCAGATTACCAACACTGTATAAACAGTATCATCTAGATCCTCAACATGGACACCGCATAATAACACTATAAAATATACGGCGAGAGTCACTGGGGTGTGCAGGTTGTCTGTGTTTAGTACTGAAAAAATTCTCAATATATACAACGTATCGTGGCGTCATTCAACTGATAAGTTTTCTGGAGTTGTGTAAATCGTATTAAATAAAGGAAACTACGAAATATTTATTCTGGAAGCAGCTCATAAGAAATTAACCGCATCATCTTATTGGTGGTGTCTAGAATTTATCGAATAAACATCTCTGCAAATTATTTAAATCCAAATAATTACTGTATAAAAATGACGTTAAAAATGATGTTGCATCGCAACATTACGGGATTAATCAAGCACGTGAATGGCAAACAGCTATAACAGCCATCGTTGAACAATACACGGTAAACAAAATATCGTAGACGAGTAATTATTGCCGACGTAATCGTTTATTCAGTTCCCGCTATTGTTTCATCCACCGGCGTATATCAACGGTAAAAATGATAGCCCCGGTAGCTGTAACAATCTGTATTTCAGCCACAACAACAACCACCGGTGTTTTCAATATCTGTGCAAAAACAATATGCACCTGTAGGAATGAAAAATGACATTATTATATTGTAAAATTACACACGGCGACAACAGCATACTCCAAACTTTCTTTGTTGTTATCAACAAGTCTTAATGATGAAATAATTTCTGATTTTGAGTTTTCAGAAATGATTAAACTATATCACAAACTCTCTGGTACTGAAGGTACAAAAACAAACATTAGTAAGTTCGACTAGTCCTGAATTTAATATCAATTTTTCAACTGCATTTCCAGTAAAATAAATCACACTAGCACAATTTTGAATATGTTACAATTGGACAAAAACTAGATCAAAATCATTGAGTGGATTGCGAGCAAATACTTCGCATGGAACACCTGACTGGATAGTTGTTGGGATAACCATTGGCAGTTATAAGATTGATTAACTCTACGATGAAAATCAGCGCAGAATAAAATCAATGACCGGAAGAGAGTACAAACTATCAAGTAACGACCATGAGCCGACTTTATCTTATACGAGTGAAGTACATTCTCCCGATTACGTCGTTGATGTGTATCAATCATCGGTCAGGTCGGTAATAGGTTGGTCTGAAATCCCACCAGAGTATAATGGACCACCAGAACCGCAGCTAGATGAATTTACAAAAAATGAAGCGAAATTTATTTAAGCGATACTCTTCTTTATGTTGATAATGGAAAAATATATCCTATGGTACCATTTTCAATATTAATGTTGATCAAATAACGTTTAATACAAGTTTTTTAGAACATGATTTCATGCCATTAGCTAATAGAATAAAAACTGAATACACAATCACATCCATGACATTAACACAGTTCTTAAAAAATTATACCGTGGAGAATTCTTATAACGATCTGAATCGAAAACTCATTGAAACAATATCAAAGTTAAATCAAATTATATCAGACCTTAAATACTCTAATCAGGCTGTTGTTGAGATAATAAAGGTTAATACTTACACACTCGCCGAAAAAAAATATTAGACAAACATATATTGATCATTATGAATTAACTGAAAGTGAATTACAAACATTTATATTAGCAGGATTTTCCACCGACGACTTCACAAAATCACTCAGTGAGATCAGCAAAAACTTCCCGAAAGACTTGAATGATGAAGAATAGCCCCACCAGCTATCCATTCTCAGACATGACAATGATCCATATAATATATCAACGATTGCCATTAATCTTGTGTGTGATGCCTTCGATGGTAGCTATGAAATAGATATTGTAAAGTCAAATCAAGCTCAACAAGGATACATTTTATATCCATTCACTCCGCAATTACCTCCTGGGGATTTGATTGTGCAAGAACCATTCAACGTACCATTCAACGTTAGTTATCTATGGTGCCATAATCCATCCGTCCGTTACTGACAAGAATATATTTTAAACTTACTGATCATTTGGGACACTTGACTGACCTGCTTGAGGAAAAACTGATAATAAATCTCAACGTGAAATCCTTAATTTGTTGGGATCGTAGATCTTTGATCTTTATATAAATTTTCGGATACTTGAAAATCACTCAAATTCATGTTTTAAAAAAAAAATCAATAATCACAATTAGTAATTCTGGATAGAGTAATTATGGAACCAATAATAACAATGGATAATTAGAGCAATTATAATGATAATCTTCTAGTAATGATAGAGTAATGTTAGAGTAATGATATATATATGCAGGAAACAGGACCTTCAGATTTTTGTTTTATATTTTGTTTATGACAAGAACAATTTTTGTCTTGACATCTACCTGAAAAAAATTCAGCTGACCCGATAAACTTCCACGAACAATAATTTTGCCACATTAAAATACTAATTATATGAATATTTTAATAAATATATAAATTTGTTGTAAATATAGATAGAATATTTTCCGAAAAATACAGATATAACTCCATGGATGCAGCGGTGATTATTTGATCTTGATCTCGCGCGGATGAAAAATCAAGGATAAGAAACAGTATGAGACTATCAAAATACGAGTTTTATCTTGATGATGCCATGTATACTTGGTCAACATACAATGTTAAAGACACGACCGCGTTAATGAATGATATGAAATAATCGCCGCGGTAGATTTCACAGAAGATAAACGATATTTTACGCAAATAAAATTTGTCAGATTTGACAAATAACCATAGAAAATGTATGATAAATGTGATCTTATAAGAACCGAGCAAGGTGATAGTGTAAAAATGAAATCATGATTATTGGTCGGCATAGACTAGTTTGTTATGATCGTGGATCTCCAGAAAGTGTTGTTATTTATGGAATTTGTCTAATAACAAACCTGATATTGATAAATTAACACCAATGAAATTATCTGAAAAGTAAATTGATTAGCTGAGCAAGTAATTGAGCATTTCACAAATGCGATTAGTCGGAATACAATAACAAATAAACGACGTTAAATAATAACTAAATGGACAGAATCTGTCAAGTTAGGAACTACAATAAAAGATGTTTCTAGGTTGGAGAAGAAGGTGAAAGTGCCAACAGGTATAACAACGATAACTGGACAGGTTTTGTCCTAATAAAAAAAGAGCAAACAAGAGAGCTCCAATACATATAATCGATTATAATTCACATGCGTGGACTAACGCGGTAATAATATTTCCACTAGTTCGAATCATAAAATTCTATTCAGATAATATATTTGATTTTACTTACAAAATAAGTAAAATATATCCTGTGTCGTAATGGTTATTTTCGAGTTCTGAAGACGGAATATATGATCAAGTTGTGCGCGTTAACGGTGAAATAAATCGTAAAAAAATCTCATCATGAAGCGATTAAAATTTATGCTCAGAAATTTTCAGCAGATATCGACGAGTGGCTGAGCAAATGTTTCACTGTTCCGTCAGTTGCAACTCATATTGCCGGAGAAAAGAATTCATGGAGACCAAAATGAAATGAGTTCCTTGTGGATATGCAAACAAGATGTTGTGAATATGGACACGGTGGATTGTGGAATACCAAGTATAACCGCGATAATATATTAGTTGATATGGGTGCGTGCTATTCTGGACGTTTCCTTGGAACGGGTGACTTTGCTGAACATTTGTTTAGAGATTTGGACACCCCTGTCACGAGATGACAAGAGTCGCCGTTAATAGATCACTGCCTGAGTTTGATTTGAATTTGTTGAGAATCTTCATCCGATCTGTTATTGCTGGTTTTGTAAACATTGTTCAGAACAAAATGGGTACCGATAGTGTTATTAAGATATATGATTGATTGTAAAATGTTAACATCGTTGACGATCAGCAAAGCAATTATGTTATATCGAAAACAAACCGTTATTTGGTTACCGCGTCAAACAAATCGATGTTGACATAGATGAGCGATATGATGATTTAACAAAAATATCATTGAAGAATGCACCGCAAAAAGATCTTGGCAGAAGGATTATAGGTAAATTCACTCGAGGTGAGTCATATGATCATAAACGAAACTATTCACGATTAATTATGATGATGCTGAATATGATTTTATTATCGCTTATGCAACCGCAAGAAATATATTTGTGAGTCGAGAAAACGCATATTTATCTGACGGAACAAAGTTGGGTACAATTGTTAGTTAATATGATTTTTGAATCACTTCAATTAAGATCTTCAATCTTAGCCTATGTGGCTATAAATTTATTGTCAGTGATAAACAGATTTCCCATTATCGCAGTTAGAGTTGCCATATATTCATTTTACTATAGTTAGTATGTTTATTAACGAGGTCATGGAAAATAAAACAATTGCAGTTAGGGTTATGGGATGGGAAAATATTATATTGTTATATACACAATGCAAAAACTTCTCAAGTGGCATATGTTTATGATCCAGTATCCAGATATAAAACTGTATACTTGAATGGTTCTGGTGGTTGTGGCAAGATAACTCGACTAATTGAATTATTTAAGAATCGCCGCTATGACATACATCAACACGTAAACTTGCCAGAGAAATGAAGAAAAAAAAACAGGAGTAAATTCTTACACTTATCAATTATATTTTAATAGATATAACGGTGATACGTGAACTCCCGTCATAATGGTGAATACACTTATTCACGGGGTTATTATTTGGGATGAAATATGCACGGTGCCACTAAATATATTGGAAATGTTTCTTGATTGGTTACTATAAAAAAACAACGCTGTGACTAAGTGTACAGATCACGGTCATCCAGCACCGTGTACTGAGAAATCTCCCACGATTAGCTGAAAAATTGTGTTGATTATTATAAAGAGATGGATATTGATCACATATTACTCGACGATTATTTAAACAACTAAAGAAATTAATCAGACTGAAGCCAAATAAAATCAATGCAGGGTATTACGAAAAGTAATAACAGAAACTTTAATGGACGATATCTTACAAATGTGGACTCCAAACGCAAAAAGAAATATAGTTTGTGATACACTGCAGTGGCGGTTATTTCAGCTATATAAGGAAAGATTTTCGACGTTGTCAGCACCATTGTGTTATAGACCAGCAGATACACGAAAACAAAACATCGACTTTGATATAACAGTGAACTATGAAGCAAACTCTAGTACTAAATTATATTGCAGAGGTTGATATTAATGTTGTCGAGAAAAAGCTAAGCATGAATAAATCTGCCTATTACTTTCTTCTCCTTTCTCCTCGAAATGATGCGATCGTTTCATGTTAACTGGATAAAGTCAAATAACTATATTTTAAATGCTATATGTATAAAGGTCAGACTAGTGTCGTCCCTATATAAAGCGTCAGTGTCATCCCTTCCAATATTCATTTCACTCATAAAACGACCAGAACGATGTAAGGACCAACACATATCGAACATCTAATCCGGGATTTGCGTGGTGTCATACGAAATTTTTCTTAAGACTCCCTTAAAGTCAAAATACTTGCTATATATGTAGAAGAAAGGGCATCGGGATACATAATGTCCAAACCGTCAACAAAGTAAGACAGGTGTCAGAAGAGACAAACGTCAAGATACCTGTTATCAGTGCGAATTGGTCTTCAGATTGCCCAAAGCAACAACAAGAGTGGGATCCAGGAAAAAAACCAGATAGCCTCCGAAAACGAAAGAGCAAAACGAGAAGAAAATATAACGAGTAGAAAGTGAAGAAGAAGAGAAGTAAAAATATGTGAAAGTGAAGAAATTCAAAACAAAGGTTAGAGTTAAGAAAGGCACATAAAAAGCCTTTGCGATTTTAAAGTGTTGCATTGTGAATTGGATTGTACAATTTGTACCAGACGAAACCATAAAGAAAAAAAAAAAACGTAAGTGTACTTTTGCTTCAATTGCTTATAAGAAGGACCTACACTCACGCATTGACACAATCAATTAATCAATCAATCCTCTCTGCGCCGTCTGGTGCTTTAGGCAACAGCAAGGGAGCACCATTTCCGTCTGTCGGCAGCTATTGCTGGGGCGGTCTGATAGGTGAGGCCTCTGGTCTTAAGGTCTCTCTCCACTGTTCGTCGCCAGGTCTCTTTGGGTCTGCCACGGTTTTTTTTCCCCTGTGGGGTCCATCTCAGTGCCACCCTTAGTAGTGAGCCAGGGGGCATTCTGCAGACATGACCGAGCCATCTCTATCGCCGAGTTGAAATGATCTCAGAGATGGTGCTTGCACCCGCTCTGTGCCGAAGTTCCTCATTTGAGATCGTGTTTGGCCAGAAGATCCTCATGATGCATCGCAGGCATTTGGTTTGAAACACTTCGAGCTTGTGTTCTATGTTCGCAGTGGACTTCCAACACTCTGAGCCGTACAAAAAAGGACGCTCAACACGTTGCTCTTGAAGATACGGATCTTCGTGTGGACGCTGAGGTTTCTTGTCCTCCATATGGGCTTCAGCATTGCAAAGGTCTGGTTGGCCTTGCCGATTCTTGTGACGACTTCTCTTGTGCTATCTCCATCCGTGGCGACCTTACTGCCCAGGTAAGTGAAATCGTCTAGTTCTTGCAGGGGCTGGTCGTTGATGGTGATTGGGTTGCCCACTCTAGTATTCTTCCTCAAGACCTTTGTCTTCCCTATGTTGACTCGAAGACCTATGGTATTTGCTGTCTGTACCAACTGTCGTGTCTTCTGTTGAATATCCTGGTGTTTGCTTGCCAGCAACCCGATGTCGTCGGCATAGTACAGGTCATCCAACATTGAGGTCAACGTCCACTGTATTCCATGCCTCTTGCCTTCTGTGGTGCGGCGCATGATCCAGTCAATGGCCAGTGAAAAGAGAACTGGAGAGAGAATGCATCCTTGCTTCACTCCGGTTTCCACCTTGGATGGTTCAGTGAGTTGGTTGTTGTGGATTACTCTGCACTCAGAGTTCTCGTACAGGGACCTGATGACATTGACAATTTTCTTGGGGATGCCATAATGTCGTAGGATCCTCCACATAGAGGCTCGGTGCAGGCAATCGAAGGCCTTCTCAAAGTCCACAAAGACCACATAAAGGGATCCATTCCACTCATGAGACTGCTCAAGTATCTGCCTCAGTGTGAAGATGTGGTCGATGAAAGATTTGCCTTTTCTGAAGCAAGCCTGTTCCTGTCGTAGGATGCCGTCCACAGCTGTTGTGATGCGTTGAAGAATGATGCGGCTAAAGATCTTACTGGAGAGGGATAGCAATGTGATTCCTCGCCAGTTGTTGCAGTTTCCCAGATCTCCTTTCTTGGGAAGTTTAACTATGATTCCGGTTTTCCAGTCATTTGGTGCTTTCTCACTATCCCATATCTTTTGGAGAATCTGGCAAAGAAGCTTCAGCGTCTCTGTGTCTTCTGCCTTCAGCATCTCGGGACACACTCCATCATCGCCAGGTGCCTTCCCATTCTTCAGCTTGTGAATGGCATGGTTGACCTCCTCAACAGTGATGTCGTCGCAATTGATGTCAAGGTCCTCCTCTGCTTCAGGAATGGCAGCGAGTACGGGTGGGTCTGGGCGATTCATGATATACTCGAAATGTTGCTTCCATCTTTCCATCTTCTCCTCCTCCACTGTGACATAGTTTCCAACTTCATCTCTCACTGGAAACTCGTGATGTTGACTATAGTCGCCCTTCAGTTTCTTTGTGTTTTGATACACCGTTTTCATGTTTTTTCTGCCCTGCTGCTACCTCTGCCTCCTTTGCTAGCCTCTCTGCGAATTCTCTCCTGTCTCTCCTTGCTGATTTATTCACCCCCTTGTCTTTTCCTCCATACTCCTGCAAAATTCTATCTTTCAGTGTTGGTGATTTTGAATCCAAAAGTCTCTTCTTAATCTGTCTTCTCTCTTCTATGCGAGTCCATGTCTCTTCTGATATCCACTCTGTCTTCATATTATTCCTGTAACCTAAACCTTCTTCTCCTGCTTCCTTCATTGCTCTGTTAAAATTGTCGATGGTCAGCGCTGTCTCATCTCCTAGAGCACTAAACCTATTCCTTAAAGCCAGCCTGAATTCATCCTTCACTTTTGGATTCTTTAGCTTGACCACATCAAAGCATTTATTCCTGGAGACCCCTATCCTAACTTTCCTAAGCTTCAAAGTCACCTTGGCCGCCAAAAGAAAATGGTCGCTGCCAACGTCAGCGTTCCGCATCACTCGCACATCCTGCAAAGAGTGTTTCCACCGACCGTTGATGATGATGTGGTCGATCTGGCTCTGGGTTCTGCCGTCTGGTGACGTCCATGTAAACTTGTGGATGTCCTTGTGCTCGAACAGAGTCCCTCCTATTACCAAGTCATTCTCTTGACAGAAGTTGACCAAGTTGACAACGCATTGACACACGTGGGGCAAAAAGAGGATGTCGTGTTTTAATCAATTGAAACATTATCTCTTTTTGATCGAAGTGGGTAGCCCTGAAAAAGACCGTTGGGTGAATTTGTTTTAGATAAATAAACTCAGTAATGGGACATGCTCAAGTTGAACTGCCTTAAGCCTTTGCCATGACCAAGGCGTCCTTCTGGGCTTGCTCCTGTTGATGAGTTGGTCGAATTCACTTGGGTGGGTATCTCAGGCGTAGTAACAGGGTTGAGTTGTTTGGCTCGGGAAGGTCTTTTTGTCTTGGGTCGTAATAATGATGTCTGATACATTTGTTTCAGACTTCTTAACTCTTCCAAAATGTCTAAGAATACCGTCACCGTTTGATTTGCTATGTCCTCCTTCTCTCCTAGATCTTGTTTCTTCTCTACGTGTTCTTCATGTCGTTTACTTCTTCTTGCATCTTCTTCTTGCTGTTGCCGTTGAAGGAGAAAGGCTTTTTCTGCTCCTTTCTGCTGTTGCAAAATGTCTCCAATTCGTTTTTTCTCTCTGTTTAAAATACGTGACGCGTGGAAAGGAAGGAGAAGGTGGTGAAGTTAATGGTACCTTTTAACAAGTGATACTTGAACTCAATAAATAAAAAAAAAACATTATTGATGCCTACTCAAGAAATGCGGTCGCTATCGAATTAATCATCATGGCTAATGCGCAGAATTCGGACGGTTTATGAAAGATCAGTCGTACTACATCATTTAGTTTATTTCTTCTTTTTTTCTTCAGTGTTCGTAATTTTATTATTTCTCAATAATAACAAACTATTTCATGTTAAAAGAGAAGTTTAAAAAATATTTCCGATGTAAAATAAACAAGATTACGTTATTTATTAATATATAACACCATGATCACGCGTACTAGACCCAAATTCACTAATGAGTCACAAATCAATGTCGCTGACACGTTAACTCATTATATACGTTTCTTTCCTTAATGCATACATTTTTACTGTATCAATATATACGTCTATCATTCCAAAAAGGTCATGCTACATAGGTAACACTATTTATGCACGGCTGTTGGAAAACAAGGGGTTTTGTGAGTATAAAAGGCGCTCCAAATTGACTTGTACGTTTTATTAAAAATAATACAACCAAATAAATGGTTATTGTTGATGCATATCATTTTTAATATGGGTAACACGTTACTTGGTCCTAATAATATGAAAGCAAAATCATTGGATTCAATAAACCCTTCGGAATCGTAATCATGTTTCATATGTCTAAAATTATATTTTGATAAATCTATCAAGTAATATTTCGACTAATTTTAGTCCTAACACTAATCTCTTAATGCTGAATGTCAAGCGAGGTAGCTGTAAGTACCATTTTTTTTTTAAGTCTTTGGTATAACTCTTCCGGGGCTCGAACCCACAACCTCCTGCTTCCGAAATGGACACTCAAACCACTAGGCCACCAGAGCAACATGTACTTTCTCTTCTGGGGATAAATGTACGTCATTTCCAGTTGGCGTCCTCGATAGGTGGGAAATCTTATCTAAGGGGAGGTAACAGCGTTCTATACTTAATTTTCGAGTAATTAAATTATTATATCATCTTTTCGCTTCATAATATTTTTAAAAAATTTGTGCGAGTATGACTACTTTTATTCACGTAATGCAAATATGATATATGCATATAAATGTCAGAATATTGCCAGTGACATTATAGTAAAGTAAATGTATCTTTTCATTTGTTGTGCAGCAAGATAATACGATAAATATGTCTGACATTTCAGTAAGAGTATGATTTACATGTAGTTAATTATAGCTTGAAAGCATTTAGCGTTAGACCCTTGAAAGTGCTACTTGTGTTACTAGGTAAATGCGTCTATGGAACATACCTGAATGTTGTAAATGGGTTCATTACGTATATTATTGATCCAGGTAACAGGAACTATGTGCCATTCTCAAGGATACGCTAAGACAGCTGCACTGGGTTGATCCGGGAGTGTATCTAACTGGCGATTCTTGGATGACGAATCCTACGCTCTTCCGAATGAATTTCAGCTTACATAATATCACTTTAGAAAAGTGTAGCAGCTTTAGTATTCTCATAAGCCACGTATTTGTAGCCTATGATTTCTTTTCATGGATGTACTTTTTTTTTAAATACTATTCATTGATATTCAAAATTCCAAAATAATGAAAAGATGCAATCAAAACCCATTTTGCTCATATCATATTTGATAAGCTTTAGAATAACAAATGAAATTGCACAAATAAAACTCGATAACGTTACAAAGATTATTTTAAAAAATAAAAGGTAAAGAGGCAAAACACTGGATGCAATTGTTTAATAAAATATAAGGGGTGAGGAGTGGTCCAAGATTATTATTATTATTAAGATACAAAGTTGATCTCCTTCGACTTTAAAATATTTCATAAGTTAATTGTCACTAATCACTTTTTTTAAAATAATTAAAATATTGATGACAACAAATGTGCTTTATGATGGACGAATAATGAAAATACTGAATATTAATTCTACAATTGCGATATTACTTTAAACGTTTGGTACCTTTAACTAAACGTTTTGCACCTTGTTGTCCAATTTGTCCAAGAACGAAATATGATTAGGAATTGAACAATTAGGCATTTTCTGTAATCTCTTGCTTATTTTGGCTAAAGATTATATTTACACTTGAAGATTCAACATGCAAAACACTTTATCTTTTTAGGCAAATAGTTCAAGCGCATAAGCACATTGACATGTATACTAATATGTTAATAAAAGTAGAGGACAAATGTCTTCAAAAACGGGCTACAAGCATAAACTTGTATCTTTTACAATGCGCCAAACAGGAACTAATACTATAATTAGCGAATTATACGTCACCTATATACCGTATGCATCTGTCAGCCGATCTAACTGGTGTCAAAAGAGGTCGCGAACCATACATACGTGAGCATGCGTGATTAGGTGCGTGTCTTTTTTTGTGTGTGCATTTTTTAAAAATTGTCCCTAGATCATTTGATAGCCAAAAATACTTAATTTTAAGGTGACCGGAGCTAGTGGTCAATCTATCACAGAATAAAATAAATAAAGATTGTCTTTCATTAACTAAAGTGTTGTTCTGTTCTATAATTAGTTTACAACATCACTCGAGATCGATATAATTGTTCAGGTGAAATTTGATAGTTCCCTTGGATGGTCTGGTGAGTTTTGAACAAAAACGTATACTGTACATTATCAAAGTGCCAACAAAGGATTGATGGACACACACCGTATGGTTTAACAGAGAATAGAGAGACACCTTGGAACATAACAAACGATAAACAGGCATCGTGGGGTACAATTGGGTCTCTGTAAAAAATGTCTTTCTTTTTTATGAAAAAAAAAACAAAGAATCGGAATGCACAAAGTGTTGCGAAAATAAGAAATTAAACATACTTAATTATTTTAGTACACTTTTACAAGTTCATCACAAAATGTAAATATGTTAAATATAAAAAGCTTTATTCAGATACTGGTATTTCCCTACAATGTATGTATTTTGTTGTCGTCAGAAACTGCCTTGAACAAATCCAGGCAGAATTTGTAACGTCTAATATGAAATCACTGATCATTTAAACGCAAGATATTTAGTTGAGCCGTTTTATGCATTTATTTATCAATTGAAACTTGCGTCATACCGTCAATTCAAACATGCTTTATATCATCCATTGAAACTTGCTTCATATCATCAATTGAAACTTGCTTCATACCGTCAATTGAAAGTTGTTTCATACCGTCAATTGAAACATGCTTGATATCATCAATGGAAACTTGCTTCATACCGTCAACTGAAACTTGCTTCATACCGTCAATTCAAACATGCTTCATATCATCAATCGAAACTTGCTTCATACCGTCAATTGAAACTAGCTTCATACCGTCAATTGAAAGTTGCTTCATACCGTCAATTGAAACATGCTTGATATCAATGGAAACTTACTTCATACCGTCAATTGAAAGTTGCTTCATACGATCAACTGAAACTTGCTTCATACCGTCAATTGAAAGTTGCTTCATACCGTCAATTGAAACATGCTTGATATGATCAACTGAAACTTGCTTCATACCGTCAATTGAAACTAGTTTCATACCGTCAATTAAAAGTTGCTTCATACCGCTAACTAAAACTTGCTTGATATCATCAATGGAAACTTGCTTCATACGATCAACTGAAACTTGCTTCATACCGTCAACTGAAACTTGCTTCATACCGTCAATTGAAACTTGCTTCATACGATCAACTGAAACTTGCTTCATACCGTCAATTGAAACTTGCTTCATACGATCAACTGAAACTTGCTTCATACCTTCAGCTGAAACTTGCTTCATACCGTCCATTGAAACTTGCTTCATACCGTCAATTGAAACTTGCTTCATACCGTCAATTGAAACTTGCTTCATACCGTCAACTAAAACTTGCTTCATACCGTCAATTGAAACTTGCTTCGTACCGTCAATCGAAACTTGCTTCATACCGTCAATTGAAACTTGCTTCGTACCGTCATATTTGCTTCATGCTGTTCAGGACTCGTAATCATACGGGTTGGGTATTTTTCTGCATAGGTCAGTCAGCATCGTCCATCATAATATGACTCTGGACTATACTTTCTTCCATTGCCTCCTGCACGACATATTCGTTCATGTGCTGATGTAAACTAACATCAACCATTGCATCAATCAATCAATCGATCGATCGATCAATCAATCAGTCAATCAGTCAATCAACCAACCAGCCAGCCAACCAACCAACCAACCAACCAATCAATCAATCAACCAACCAACCAATCAATCAATCAATCAATCAATCAATCAATCAATCAATCAATCAATCAATCAATCAAATATTTCGGTTTAACTGCATAGACTCGACATGTGATTCGATTAATTCCATACCTTCTGAAGATATTTGTCTCACTAAATGCAAAATCGAAACTAGTTTCCTATTGCTAATCTCTTTAAATTAAAAAAAAACATGTATGCACGTCAGAAAACAATTCTAGTTAATTCATATACAGTTTATTTGCACAATACCTGGGCGAGCTGCCCGATATGTCGGACGAAATATTGCTTTACCATCACACATCAATATCTGAATGCAAAAAGACAATTTGGTTTTCGATATGGATTACACGCGTCTCCACGAATCAAGCCACCGTTTATAATTGTTTTAACATTAACGTTTGCCAATCCGATCCCCAGCAAAAACATACATTTACTTTACATAAACGTTTGCCATTCCGATCCCCAGCTAAAAATAAACATACATATAGTGTATATATCTTGATATGTTTCTCACTCGATCTTTTTCTTCATTATTTAACTCAACTCATCATAAGTTAGCATTTAAAATAAATATCACGTCTAGTGTAACACACTCGATTGATCATTCCCAGTAATAACACAGGTAATTAGACTTCCCGAAATGGTCCTCAGCCAACGATTGAATACATACGACAACAGTAATCAATGTTCATTCAAAACACTCAACGAATCGACAAGTATATACAGGTCTAGTCAGTAGCTTTTCCGTGCAGAATACAGACTCGGGGAGATATATACGAAAATAGAATTTCAGGTTTCTAGACAGATGAACACCATGGATATCCGCAAGTATCTGAATCGACAGATTTATTTCGTCGCTGCCGGTAAGCTGGTAAATCAAAAATCATGTCTGTATGTTTCAAATACCTTTCATTTCCACGCCAAAACACTCGTTCACTTGTATATTTGTTTACTCTAACTTGGATTAAGTGTTTGTGTTTTTGTACATCTGTCCATGGAGTCGATTATACTCTTGTTAAGTCTTTAATTTCGAGATTATCGGATACTCTTACTGTCGCACAGTTCATAGCTTAGACCCCGTTTTTCTTTGCTGTAGCGTGGTGCAAAGGAACGCAAGTTTGTATCACAGTTAACGTCTCAGTGACTTCTGTTGAGTAGGTCATTAGGTCTGTTTCTATTGAAATCTTGGGGACAATCGAGAGGTATGGGCTTGCTTCCACCTTATTGTCCGGCTTTCTTCTTTAAATATGCTTTGGTCTACATTAGTAAAACTTAATTCAGCGGGTGCCCTTGATAGAAAATTCAATCATATATTATGGACCAAATATTATGATTATTTCAAGATGAGATCAAAATTATGTGACTGTCATCTACATGTCCGGTTTCAATGGCTTCATCAGGCTAAGGATTTAAGCCGGCTTCTCAAACACTTCAAGGTCCATATACTTTCATATTTGGGTATTCCTTGCCATACATGGTCCGGAATAACCTAGCATACTGCAATTAAACTATCTTTATTTTTTGCTTCAGTGGCATTGCATTAATTTATGTTTAATTAATTTAGTCAGTATTGTTTTCAATGGGCTTACAAAAATTAAAACATCTTCCTAAGAATGATTTTTACAGTCAAATCCAAAACGTAGGACAACTATACTGTCGTTTTCTGATTCCGTTTTACGTTACTCTCAAACGAGGCTGTAACTACTTTTTCCCTGGGGTTATAACTGAACAAGTGTTACCGTGTCGCAACGTCACATGACATACACATGAAAAGGGGAAGTAATCTCTTTAACAAATCTCCTGATCAAATTGCAACACATATTGTTCCATTCTTCTGCAAACAATTATTACAAAATAATGTCATTCTGATGTCAAATGTCGATCAGAACAAAATTATTATTGTAATATATATATGTATATATATATATATATATATATATATATATATATATATATATATATATATATATATATATATACATATATATACATATGCATATATATATATATATATATATATATATATATATATATATATATATATATATATATATATATATATATATATATATATATATATATATACATATATATACATATACATACATATACATATATATACATACATATATATATATATATATATATATATACATACATATACATACATATACATATATACATATACATATATACATATATATATATACATACATATACATATATATATATATATATATATATATATATATATATATATATACTGCATTCGTCCGACAAATAGTTTCCAAACTGTTTAATTACATCCATTATATTACAAAATATTATCTGGGGGTGGGAGGACTGGTGAGGGTGAAAATAAAATAGCTATTCCGAGATTTGATAGGTGTATAATGTGTATAACGGCTCGAATAAAAATTTTAAGACACCTGCTGCAGAAAATTGAATGGTTGGTTCCTAATTCAGTAACACAATGGTTACTTAACTTTGACCACAGTTGCAAGTTATGTAGTCACGAAAGGACTGTGTTGCATATTTGGACGTATCGTCAAAATAAGCGACCTATGTCTCTCTCTCTCTCTCTCTCTCTCTCTCTCTCTCTCTCTCTCTCTCTCTCTCTCTCTCCGCATGTCTCTCTCTCCGTATGTCTCTCTCTCTCTATGTCTCTCTCTCTCCGTATGTCTCTCTCCGTATGTCTCACTCTCTCTCACTCTCTCCGTATGTCTCTCTCTCACTCTCTCTCTCTCCGTATCTCTCTCTCTCCGTATGTCTCTCTCTTTCCGTATGTCTCTCTCTGTATGTCTCTCTCCGTATGTCTCTCTCCCTCTCTCTATGTCTCTCTCTCTCTGTACGTCTCTCTCTCTCCGTACGTCTCTCTCTCTCCCTCTCTCTCCGCACGTCTCTCTCTCTCCCTCTCTGTCCATACGTCTCTCTCCCTCTCTCTCCGTATGTCTCTCTCTCACTCTCTCTCTCCGTATCTCTCTCTCCGTATGTCTCTCTCTTTCCGTATGTCTCTCTCTGTATGTCTCTCTCCGTATGTCTCTCTCTCTCTCCGTATGTCTCTCTCTCTCTCCGTACGTCTCTCTCTCTCCCTCTCTGTCCATACGTCTCTCTCTCTCCCTCTCTCTCCATACGTCTCTCTCTCTCCCTCTCTCTCCATACGTCTCTCTCTCTCCCTCTCTCTCCATACGTCTCTCTCTCTCCCTCTCTCTCCGTACGTCTCTCTCTCTCCCTCTCTCTCCGTACGTCTCTCTCTCTCCCTCTCTCTCCGTACGTCTCTCTCTCTCCCTCTCTCTCCGTACGTCTCTCTCTCTCCCTCTCTCTCCGTACGTCTCTCTCTCTCCCTCTCTCTCCGTACGTCTCTCTCTCTCCCTCTCTCTCCGTACGTCTCTCTCTCTCTCCCTCTCTCTCCGTACGTCTCTCTCTCTCTCCCTCTCTCTCCGTACGTCTCTCTCTCTCTCCCTCTCTCTCCGTACGTCTCTCTCTCTCTCCCTCTCTCTCCGTACGTCTCTCTCTCTCTCCCTCTCTCTCCGTACGTCTCTCTCTCTCTCCCTCTCTCTCCGTATGTCTCTCTCTCTCTCCCTCTCTCCGTATGTCTCTCTCTCTCTCCCTCTCTCCGTATGTCTCTCTCTCCCTCTCTCCGTATGTCTCTCTCTCCTTCTCTCTCTCCGTATGTCTCTCTCTTCCTCTCTCTCTCCGTATGTCTCTCTCACTCTCTCTCCGTATGTCTCTCTCTCACTCTCTCTCCGTATGTCTTTCTCTCTCCGTATGTCTCTCTCTCTCCCTCTCTCTCTCTCTCTCTCTCTCTCTCTCTCCCTCTCTCTCCCTCTCTCTCTCCCTCTCTCTCTCCCTCTCTCTCCCTCTCTCTCCCTCTCTCTCCGTATGTCTTTCTCTCTCCGTATGTCTTTCTCTCTCCCTCTCTCTTTCTCTAGTCAAGTTTTAAATAATCAAGTGCAGTATATTTGTGTGTGGTTCGTCTCTCTCTCTCTCTCTCTCTCTCTCTCTCTCTCTCTCTCTCTCTCTCTCTCTCTCTCTCTCTCTCTCTCTCTCTCTCTCTCTCTCTCTCTCTCTCTCTCTCTCTCTCTCTCTCTCTGTGGTTAGCGTGCTCACGACCAAAAGGGTGCGTGTTTGACACCTTTCTTCGGCGTACCCATGATCTGCTATATTGGTGTATCTTTGGGTAATCCACTGTACTTTAGCTGCTTTTGCGTGTTTGACACCTTTCTTCGGCGTACCCATGGTCTGCTATACTGATGTATCCTTGGGTAATCCACTGTACTTTAGTTGCCTTTGCACTATACTTTTATTAGCAAGTAATGTGTTGTTCGATTCCTTTGGACATGGGGGTAATTAAGAACAATTGTTAGGGCTGAGTTTGATAGGGACATGTACAAACCAACAGCGGACAACAACTGCATGAAGTCTTAAATAAAAGTGTTTAATTGGAAGATTTGTCTCCCTTAACACAGTGCATTTGTAATCTCTGTACATTTCCTGCTTTATGCATCTTCAGTTACTAAACGATGACCCATCATTTGAAGTTTAACATCACGCGATCTTAAAAGTATAATATGAGAACCCACTAGAAAACTAAGTTTTAGCATTAGGACAAGATCTACATACAGTATTGTTTATTGTTAACGATTTAGGTTATTCTCTAATTTGTTTTATCTGTAACTCTCTGCAAAATATCACTGCATGCAAGGTCAGTGCATTTCAGTTCTGATTCTCATAAAATTCACAGACAGGTGCCATGTTACAATATTAACCCACTTGTCACTAAGTATGAAATAACAATCACTGTTTATTCAATTGCTAATATTTCGTAGGTTACTATCTTTGATACAATATTGAAAATTGTTTTTGGTTCTAATTGTTTTTCTGTTTTTTTTATTTCGATTATTTTTTCGTTTTGTTCTTTCTTATTGCTACTCATAGTCCCGAAATCGTTATAGTCTGCACCATTGAATCTCAAGAATAAAAGTGCATACATCAAAAAGTCCAAAAGTAATGTGTAATTGAATATCAAAACTGCGCGTGTACAAGTCCAAAGTAACGTGTCATTGAATATAAAAAATAAGCTTGCATACATCAAAAAGTCCAAAACAAACGTGTCTTTGAATATAAAAAATAGAGTGCATACATTCAAAAGTCCAAATGAAACGTGTCATTGAATATTAAGAATAAGCGTGCGTACATCCAAACGTAAAGTGTCACTGTGTCACAATTGTAACCGAGTGGGTTTTTGGATTAAATGAACAATTCAAACACAATGTGTGAAAGATAAAAATGTATTAACTCAATTAGTAAAGAAAATGTATGATGTAAAAATACAATGATTCTCACACACTCTCGATATACAATTGATTCAATCACTATACTAACATTCACACACTGAAAATAAACCATTAATATCTCTGATATACAGCTTCAAGAAACCTCAGTTTCAAATAATAGTACACACAAAGATATTCATATAATTTCACGTATAGATTAGGATTGGGATTCAAACAATCTCAAGTTTTCAAATACGTTAAAAATGTTCTGCACTATCAGTAAGATTCACAAATCTCCTGGAATTCAACTAAGATTCTAAAATAATCTAATGTAAATACAAATATACCAATTGAAACAACAATTTGGATGAACATATGCTTTTTGACCTTTGTACAGTCTGACGATTCATCCACCGATAAACCGCACAGTTTCACCACGTCTCCGGTTGACCCACTCTTTTGTGTTGGCCGCTCACCCCTTCATGGATCCACTACATGTATAGTCAATCATACGTATACACGTACATACAGCATACAACACCCTTGTTTTAGCTACGTCTACAGTCGTGGCTCCATTTCATGTACAGACATACGTACATACATATAGACATCTAGATAGCTCGTTACATCACTTCGTAACCTCGTAACCACCCCGTAAGCTACAATAAAACCAAACTGGTAATAATAATGAGTTCTAGAAAATACTAATACATTAAATTCTTAAAAACAACTTGAAATTCACAGTTCACAACGTTTCAAATCTGCGTTGTAATAAATTAATCGTTACACGATATGACAATACAAACTCAATTAACTGCGCATATCAAATAAAAAATATATATGTAACACTCACCCCTATGGCTTTTACAAATACCACGTAAAAATACGCGCTCTTCTCACCAGATCCAAAAGATCACGGTCGATTATACCTTAATCTTGCTTAATTCATAGGACAGTGAGTAAAATTCAGGGTAAAATACCCGTGCATATCGTGATAATGATGTCCGTAGCCGCAAGTAGTTTACGGCGGCGAGACATATGTTGGTACCGTCGCTCGTCTGAAGAAAAAAAAAACCTGTTTATCTCAGATAGCGCTATACGCATGCACAACACAAATAATCAAATATTTCTCAGGCAAAACAAAAGTTATTTTTTTCCTTCTAATTCTATGATACACTGAATGTCAAGTATAAATGTGCCTACATCCAAAGATCCATTTTAATATGTGATGCATGCTGGAGAAACATAGACCTGTTCTGTAAGCTGGAAATCTACGTAAGCCAGACATTTTTAATGCATCCGACAAGACTCTCAAAACTGAGTTTTATTGCATCATCTTTAATTGTATTATTATTATTGTTATCGCATATATATATATATATATATATATATATATATATATATATATATATATATATATATATATATATATATATATATATATATATATATATATATGTAGATCTATATGTATATCTATATGTATATCTATATGTATATGTATATGTATATGTATATGTATATATATATGTATATATATATGTATATATATATATATGTATATATATATGTATATGTATATGTATATGTATATATATATGTATATATATATGTATATGTATATATATATATGTATATATATGTGTATATATATGTATGTATATATGTATGTATATATATGTGTATATATATGTATGTATATATATGTATGTATATATATATGTGTATATATATGTATATATATGTATATATATGTATATATATATATATATGTGTGTTTGTGTGTGTGTGTGTGTGTGTGTGCACCGCAATGATCAAGTAACAACTACTTATAAAATATTAGTGTATCGTACGAACTAATTTTTTGACGTATTGTTTCTAAATAGTAAAACAGTTTCTTTATATTTACAGTTTTCTTCATCCTGGGATATATACTCAGATTTATCCAGATCACACAGGTTGGGAATATTAGCGACAGTAATTCGCTAAAAATACGTCCAACTGCACCCTGTGACCCCGAACTACCTAGACCCGGCCCAAAGATCGCGTGCGTATTGACCTACACGAAACCACAGTTCTTTATATGCCCGTATGAACGGGAGGAGGATATTCATGTTTCAAGATGGCTACGTCGGGAAGGAATATGGGATGGGATGCGAACTGGATATTTAAAATCCACTCTAGAAAACTACCCAGAGAGCACGCTTATCGACATTGGAGCCCATATTGGTTACTTTACGGTACTGGCCGCTACTGTGGGCAATTCAGTATTGGCCGTCGAGCCCTACGATAGAAGTGTTACGCTAATTCGTAGAAGTGTAGCTTTGAACGACTTGAATGGCAAAGTAAGGATTATATCCAAAGCTATTTCGGCAAACAGGACAACAATGTATTTGTCGCAAGGTGACTCGAATGATCTTGGAAGTATCCGTGCCATTCCTGTTAAAGAAGCAAAGCAGATTGACAAGTTGCAGTCTGGCGTCGAAGCAATTACCATTGATGATCTGATACCCTTTATCAAATCAAAGGAAGTCGTCATCAAGATTAGCATAGGTATGTCTGTCCATTTTCACAGCCTGTCATGAATTGCCGTATTTAGGTATATCTGTCCGTTTTCACAGCTTGTCATGCATTGCCTTATTTAGGTATATCTGTCCGTTTTCACAGCCTGTCATGAATTGCCGTCTTTAGGTATATCTGTCCGTTTTCACAGCCTGTCACGAATTACCGTCTTTAGGTATGTCTGTCCGTTTTCACTGCCTGTCATGAATTGCCGTCTTTACATTTCTATCAGATCGTCTCTCCTATGACCTATGACCTATGACCGCGTTGGTAAAGTATTCGTGTGTACATTTATAGGGTTGTTTGAATTAAACGTTTTAATGTTTTGAATTTAGGGACGTGCTGTAAAATCAATGAACGTATAAACGGTTCCAGTGACGGTTCATTTAAATTCGTTTAATGTATTCATTATGAATTACTTTCATTTTAAAAACTAGTTACTACTGTTACGTGTATTTGATTTGCGTAATTTATTAGTTTTTTTTTAATTGTTTGTTTGTCAGATTCAAATTTGACATTTTAAGTTTAAGATTCATTCATTGGGAGATATTATTTTTAGGCAGTGGGATGACATGTACTCTTAAGAATAAACACCAGGTGTTGACTTAATTTCTGACCTGGCATCAGAGTTGTAAACAAGCTTTTAAAATGATTGGTTGGTTCCAAGCTTTGTTATAAACATCTTTCTAGTATTAGTTGGGTCAGACGTGATTTTTTTAACGTAAATTTGTTCTAAATTTTTTTAGAAGATCATGTGACCCCTTTCTTGTTTACGTAAAAACAGGTATATAAATTAAGTTTAGGGACGAACTATTTAGTAGAACTTGAGCTGGAATAATACTAAGTTGTGGGTCGTTTTGAGTTATTTTAAATTACCTTGTATTGGAAATTATTTCAATTCGTTTGGAACAAGATGATTTTTTTGTTGTTATTTATCTGGAAAAGAACTATGCTCATAGAATTTTAATTACCAAGAACTGACTTCATAACGTGACATCGTCTTCCATCTTGGATACTTCACTAAGATTCGAACTTGGAATTATTTGGCAATTTTATTACCAGGACTTTGCAATTTCTCTAGTGGATAATATTTTGAATTATTTTTGGATTAATTTTGGAATTGATTCTTAAAACCGTAAGTTTATTTTTCTTTCTTTTCTTGAAAATATTTGTGCTCAATAAATTGTTTATTAAGTTTTAACAAGCTTGTTATTTTCACTCCTACTATGTTACTGTTTATTCGAGCCTAAGCACGTAACACTACAAGCAATTAAAATTCATTTCATGGCAGTTTCCGCAATGCATATTTAAAATTGTATCGACCACAATAATATGGCACAATTCTTGATGAATCTTCTCATACTTTGAAACAATGCGCTATGTCAGTATCACTATGTTATATTAGGTTTAGCTTCTTACAACACGAGTTATAGACCTTGTCTGTCCTAATTTTACTTCAATGTGGGTACCCTTTGTGATATAGGCACTTTTTCTCTGGTAGATTGCAGTATAGTGTTATTTAATTCTTGCCTTCAATGCCGATTGCTTTTCTCGAGTTCACTATATTCACTGTTTGTGTTGAAACAACCACTACTCTGACAAATACACAGTGCAAATGCACAATGTCTTCGCACCAGTATCCCAAGTAGTAATATGGGACGATATGGCGTCAAGGGAAAATCCAGTCAAAAAGGGCTTGGGATACTATGGCGTCAAGGGGAATTTAACATGGTGTTACTGTATAGCGTCAAGGGAAATTTAACATGGTGGGACGATATAGCGTCAAAGGAAAATCCAGTCAAAAAGGGCTTGGGATACTATGGCGTCAAGATTTATAGCGTCAAGGGAAATCCCAGTCAAAAACAGCTTGGGATACTATGGCGTCAAAACAGCTTGGGATACTATGGCGTCAAGGGGAATTTAACATGGTGGGACTATATAGCGTCAAGGGAAATTTAACATGGTGGGACTGTATAGGAACATGGGAAATATTATTTGTATTTGTATAGGGGACTGTAGAGCGACAAGGGGAAAATGGAGGCAAAGAAAGCTAATATCTTTTCGAGGCCTATGAGTGGCCCTGAAAAGGGCCGTTATGTGTAATGTTAACAGTATCTTGTTAACACAGAGAACATCTCACAGATCTTCTTCTCTTCCTTAAACTTCTCCTCACTGCCGGTCCATAGAAGAGAACTCTCTTTAAGCAACCTTGCCTCTCTACATATATCCTTCTCTTCCAAAAGGCTGTATCCGTCATATGAATGACACTCCACGATGATCTGACATACATGGGTATGTCAGTCCTAAACAGCATGATAGACACAAGGGTAGAAGATTCAACGTTAGTCCACATCTTGTGATGAGAAACAGGTGAAGCGAATGCCATGTACTGCGGTTATTTATAGGGGAAGAGCGGATCGAAACGGATTGAGTGTATCGACCAATCCAAACACACGTTACAAATATCAGTCACAGTCATCCAATCGGAAGAGAGTAGTCTGTGACGTCACCTTTTCTATATAGAGATACTAGCGCCTGTGCGCAGTCAATCGATGCGACAGAGTTGTCAATAATGGCGGACACTAAGAACACGATGAATTGGAG
This sequence comes from Unio delphinus, assembly GCA_029339505.1. Classification (NCBI taxonomy): domain Eukaryota; kingdom Metazoa; phylum Mollusca; class Bivalvia; order Unionida; family Unionidae; genus Unio; species Unio delphinus. The sequence continues at coordinate 6,875,421 of JAQISU010000011.1, forward strand.
TGAGTCAGGAGTAGAGACAGCAAGTCATGGGACAGCAGTGACTACTAAAGTCATGACAAATCTACATCCAGAAGAATTTGATTTTAACTGGGATATTGTGGATTTTTTAACATCGCAAGAATTTATTCCGGAACCTTCGTTGCCTTCTGTATCTTCTTATGTACACGTCGATGATTTTAAGCAAAGACAAAAAGAAGAATTGGAGCGATTTTTACAACAACAGAAAGTAGAAGAACAAGCTTTTCTTATTCAACAGCAGGAAGAAGAAGAAAGAAGGAAACACCAGGAAGAAACAGTAGCAGCAACAGAGAGATCACCTGGCAGCAAGTGTAGTCACTAAATGTTGACCACTAAAATAATAGCCTGGAGGAATGCTGATCACATGAGTGGATTTAGTTCTGGGGTCATCTGATTTCTTTGTGGCCATGCCAGTGATGCCTCGTTTGTTTAAGTCATCTTGCAATTGCTCGTCAAACAGGTCTACTGTAAAAGTGTTTTGATTTTCGACGATGTTTTTGATTTGTGACGGGTGTATTATTTCTACTAAAGCCACTTCCCAATGAGCATCTTGATCCAAATGCATGGCTTGAGGTAATTTAGCTGTGTAACAGCACAACGTGTTGTTAGGAAACACCTTCATGGAACTGTCACTGGGTAACGTTAAGTAAAATTGGTTAATAGTGTTGTTCATAATTCCAATGTTGTTCTGTCCGAGGAGTCACTCGAGGTTAAAGGAGGATTGTGATTGGAAGGGTGACTGTCAGGAGAATGACTAACGTTGGACGCAAGGCTCCCAATATTGTTACTGTTGTTCCCGTTGTAAGAGTATTTCAGGGAAGGATTAGGAAGAAGATACCCGATGCAACTGCTGAGTAAAATGGTCCACAATTGTTTGTCTCCTTGTTGCAAACTCAAATTAGCAATGGCTGCACCGATGACACAATACACTACAAAGATTTGACAGAAAAAGACGATTTGCGTTTTAGGGACACGTTCTCCACACCACACCCACAAGGGTTGCTTTTGTAAATCTTGCAGAGATGAAGTGGGTGAAGGAGTAGTCACTGTGGTTGCTGAAGCTGTATTGAAGGGCATGATGGTCACTTCTTTTTATAGTCGATGACTTGCGAAGCGTCAATCCAAGAATCAAAACTAGGAGGATATCCTTTCCAACGTACTTTGACTTCTTTAACACGACGTTTTCCTACTTTACGGGTTCTTCGTTCGAGAATGCTTTCAATGTCGTACACGTCGTCTTCTTTTTTGGTGACACGTTGTAACTCAGGCAAGTAAAACGTTCCTTTTAATATTTCTCCGTTCATGTCTTCCAATTTATAGACGGCAGGATGACGGCCACGCACTCGTTCAGTAACACGAAACAATTCGGTGGTCCAATTGGGTAAGTAACCTTTGTCGAAAGTGCGTTTGGTTTTACCAATGCGTACCCAATCTCCCGGGGTTAACACTTCTCCACCTTTCTTGGGGACAGCCCTCGTTCGGGACGTACCAAACAGACGCTCAAAAACAGTCACTTCGTTGTCGGGTGTCACACCTCTTGGTAAGATTGATTGTAGGCTTGGACTAAGTGCGGTAAGACGTCTATGTACTTGAGAGTGTGTTGATGCGTAAAATATTTCCACATGCGTTCTTTCAAGGTACGTTGAAAACGTTCCATGATACTGGCTTTGGTTTCAGGATTTTCGGTGGTGAAAAATTGAATGTCACGTTTCTTTAATTCTCGTTGGAAAGCTTGGTTTAGAAATTCGGTGCCTTTGTCGGTTTGCCATCGAAGAGGGTGACGACCACTTTGTTTCAACACCACTTGCAAAGCTCGTACTAACTCTCCGCTCGATTTGGATGTCAATGGTACGACCCAGGCAAATTTAGAAAAGACGTCGATGACACAAAACAAATATTTGTAGCCACGATTGTAGGTGGCTAAATGAGAGACATCGGCTAAATCAGCTTGCCATTGATGATCGATGCCTTCCACTTGAGTGCGATTTCTGTGAAATTTTCGTCGAATGGGTTTGTGTAAAGTGTACGTCGCTTGTTCTTGTAACCATCGTTGTACTGCAGGTAAACGGAGCTTTTTCAAGCGAGTTTTGGCAGCACGATACAATTTCTGAATACCTCCGTAACCTGCAGGGTGAGCTGGATCGTAATAAATGCTGGCTAATACTTTCTCCATGGTTTAGGTTAATAAGTGACCCACTCTTCGAGGATATTGCTTTGGGTGGGACGAAATGGGGGTTGTTTGGAAACGGTTTTACGTGTCCGATGTGCCACAGGAGTTGACGTCGAGGGTACTGGTGGTGGTGGTGGCGGAGGTAATGAGATAGCTTTTGTCTTCTTTTCTTTTCTCACCTCTGGTTTCCTTTCTTTCTTTTTCACTTCTTTTGAAGCAGGAGTAGCCATCATCTTTTTAACCCAAGTTTTGAGTTCTTCTCGTTGGGGAGTGGGAGAAGGGGTCAATAAGGAAGCGGCAATCTTACTCGGAATGGGAGTAGCAGTGGGTGTTTGAAAGAGATCATGGGGTTCTTCTTCTTCCTTGGGTAATGGTGGGGTGACGTCTGTTTTGGCCACAGTAGAGGGTAAGGGCGACGGATTATTCATTAGAGCCTTCAAATCGGACAGAGTAGGTAGAGCTGTTTGTTCCACAGCTTTTCGATGAAAGAGTTGTAGTCGTTGCAAAAGTTGACCGTACTTTTGCGATTTTTCGGTTTCGGACAAATCGTGGCGATGCATCAAGGATTGTAATTCTTGTTGTAATTGGGACATCTCGTTCAAATCAGGATTGGGTGGTAAATGGGGGGTACGTTGTTCTTGTAAACGATGGTATTCCATCCATCGTTTGTAAGGAACTAAAGTCAGTTTTCGTCCTTCCATGGGCTTACAAAGGTTACGTCTGAGTTCGTGGTGTTCTATGAGTCCCTTTTATCTTCTGGAAGGATCATACATATTGCTACCCATACCTTGGGGACATCCCTTGGGGCATCCCTTGGGGCATCCCTTGTGTCATCCCTTGCAAAAAACCTGGTAATATGCTGGATAGGATGCCGGATTTCGCTAATCCTCCCAACACAGGAAGAAGAAAGGGTAAAAATCCTCCGCGTTGCACCAACATTTTTTTTTTCTTTTGACGGACGGGTATTTTCTTTTGGACCATTTGACGAAGAACGTGTCGATGTTTGGCTAAGCATTTTTTTCTGGTGTGGAGACAAAGGTATCGTGCCTTTCAAGACATTCAAACAACATTCGCACACGGTATCGATGACATCTTTGGAAGCCGTTTTAATGATTTGTTTTCGCATGGGTGGAGAGGATTTAGACAGGACGGATAACATATCTTCATGTTTGACTAGACGAGGAGGTAGTCCTTTCCTTTTCTTTCCCTTAGGGAGTGAATAAGAATGTTTTCTGCGAGGTGACATCTTTGCTTTGTTCGTTCCAGAAATACCACTGACGTCAATGACTTGGAACACACACCCTTATATCTTTTTTTTGGAACTAGCGCTTCGTCAGAAAGGTAACGATGTGTTTCCCAAAATCACCAAAGGATCCTCCTTTTTGGTGACTCCTCTTTTTCTTTAAAGGCCTACGTTTTTTCAGGGGATGACGTCGATGTTTGGCAAAGACTTTTGTGGTATGACATGTCTGTCTTTTACCTTTTCGTTTTTGAACAGAAGAGCGACGAGGGTTGTGGTGTGCACATTTTTGAGTTGACATCTCTGTGTGTTAAGGATCACACACACAAAAATTAAATACACTGAAGACTATGGCCTGAGACGACTCTTTTATCTTATTTTTTCCTCATCTTCATTTCTGCGACCCTATTGATTAAAGGTCCTAGTATAGGAGTAAAAATATCCAATCGTTCAAACCCCAAACCCCTTTGGTGACTTCTCCTTTTCTTTGGACGACTGCGTCTTTTTAGGGGATGACGTCGATGTTTGGTTTTTAAGCCTTTTGTGGGATGACGAGATTGCCTTTTTCCTGTTCCTTTTTGGACGGTAGAACGTCGAGGGTGGTGGTGTGCACGTTTTTGAGGAGGCATCCTTGAGTGTTCAGCAGTGGTACAGAAAATACTGATTCCCGTTGTTGTTCTCAAGTCATTTTTATACTGGAATGCGTCGCCACTGATTATCTTTGCGTCGTATCAACTTCATGGCAGGTAACACGTCGTGAAGGGGTTCGCAACGGACTCAATCGGGACAGTTCTTGTTTGGACAAATCTAGTAAACTCTTTAACATAACAGATCTTTCTTGGACTTTGACTTTAGGGGCAGGTACTTTGTGAGCAGCTGCTACTGCCGCTAATGTGGACGAGGGTGTCACCAGTGGAGGAGACGTTTTGGGAGACGCAGATTTCCAATGTTTCATCAAATTAGGAAAAACGGGTGTCTATTGGGTTTGGCTGGCATCACCCGCAACGGAGAAGTGGCAGCCCCTGAGGCTACTGGTAACGTAGTCCCTGCCAAACGTCCTTGTAGATCTTTTCTTACAGGTTGTGGTTGACAAAGATAAGGTTGCGTCCTAGCCGAAGTGCCTTTTTTGCGGGTGACCGATTTTTTCTGTGGACTTTTCTTTTTCTGTGTTTTGGTCTTGGTACCCTTATTCTTTTTCTTAGGGGGTCGTTTGGCTTTTTTTTGTTTTCTTGGGGTGAACTTTGGGAGTATTGGGATCCCATTTTAAAAGGGAACGAATGATGACACCTCCTAGAGAACCACTACCTCCAGGTTTCAATATGATTTGCTTTTTGGTGTGAGAGTCGATGCGAGGATTGGCCAGTTGCGTCAAGGCTACTTTGTTTCTGTCAAAAAAGCGTTTGGTTTGATGTGGAATGTGAATGATGCCTTGCAGTATTTGACGTGATGTCACCGTAAACCATCGTAAGACTTCTTTGAGACTGGCTTCTAAGACGTGAGCACGTATTTGTGGATTTTTTTCGCGACTGATGCCGTACAAGGCACGAATCAATTTGATGGGAAGATGAGACTGAAGGGACGTCATGTTGACGATGTATGAGACAAGGTCAAAGTAACCCAAGGTTTTTATAGATTTTTTTTAGTGCTTCATATGGTTATGTCGACATCGAGGACGTGTACACGACAGGTCCTCCGTCTTGACACCAGTCGTGAAACAAATCGGTACGAAATCGCAAATAATCAGGGGTGGTGGGTTTTAAATCCACGAGTAAATAGGCGTGTGGCGTTTGAGTGGCATCATCGTACGCATGAGTTAGCCAAGGTGTTCCTAACTGTTTGGCTAAGACTTGCACTTGTGATTTATCTCGAGGACTTTTAAACAAGACCACGTAATGAGCATTAAGACTAATGGTACGATGGGCTTTACTTTGTTGAAATAAATTTTGTGTAATGTAAATGACACTGGCATTACGATGATGCCCTTTACGTGTAAACCACAGTTTAATTTCTTCTTCGTCTTCTCCTAACATGTCGTCAAAAATGACCCAATGAGTTTGACTAGGGTCAGACACGATCCCCTCGTCTTCTTTAGGAATACCTGCTACAAACACAATGGAATCAGCTTGACTTTCTTGCAAGAGGTTGTATGCTGATTGCCACTCTTTGTAACACCACACGATGCGTTGAGGTGGACGATCGATCAAATGATGTTTATGTTCGATCAAACGTTTGACAAATTCGGTTTTGCCTGAACCGCTCGGTCCAGCAATTAACATGTTAAAAGGATGACGAAGATACAAGGCTTTCCAACTAGCCTGATCTAAGTGTTCGTCAATGACTTTGAATGTCGAGGAGGAAGGAGTAGTAGAAAGAGCAGAGTGAGCCATAGTCGTGTAGTGGTATGACACGATTGACACAAAAACAGACAAGACAAGAGGTTTTTATACTTTTTCAAGACACGTTTATTTGAATGCATGTTTTAAATTCGAACAACACGAAAGACAAATATACATAAAAGCCAAATGGATAAATACAGGGATAAAATACATAGGGAAACGATCAAAGTGGCATATAAACAAGTCACTGTACAACCTTGTTTGGGTAACGAAGGTGTCCTAGAGGTAGTGTGCAATGTTCTTATAGTCTCCTCTACATGGGGTACAGTCACATAGGTGTCTTCTCGAAAGGATTTTTGTGGGGAAATGTCCATGACAGTTCTGTCTTGAACAGAGGGATTGTCTTCGGTGACAGATTCTTTTTCTTCTTCTTCTTCTGGTACTGTTACTAACACAGGATTAAAAGTGACTTTTTTCACTCGACGATGAATTTTAGGAACACAACGCTTGGGCATAATGGGATGCTTCGTTTGTCCAAGCCTCAAAATCCCAACTTTTCCAGTGACGTACATCTGTCCAATGAGGGTGTAAGTCACAAGCTAGACACACATCTTCGTACACCGCTTCTGTACGTAAAAGTTGACGAATCTTTTTTTCTTGGAGAGGTCGAGACGTATCCAGATGAAAGCGTAAGGCTTTGAACAGAATAAGTCTCTCGTGGACATTTAAAGGAGTCACCATACTGTCTTTTTTGATAGGTAGTGATCGTAAAGTGTCCACAAGGAATCGACAGGTAAACGAAATCCCAGAAAGCAAGTCACTAAAACACACACTACACGTCGACCCCAATTCATAGGGTACAGTTCTTGCAATAAGTGTTCGTAATCTTTCACCGTGTGAATCTTCTCATTGATATCCTTCCACGGAATCTGTTGGATCACCAATGATAAAGGTTGTGGCATGGCCGTTCTCTTTTATACTTCTTTTTTTTGTCGAAGACCATCAGTGTATATTCAACTCAGAATTAAATCTGCTCCAAAAGCGAAAGTGATTAATATAACGTGTAATTTCGTCCCACTGCCATTCAGGGTAACGGTCAAGAAGGATCAAAACATCTTCAGATGTAAACGTACTAAATTGGAAACAGAGCAAAAAAATACCCTTGATCCAGAGAAATCTAATACGTTGGTTAATTTTTGTCACTTGCCTCTTGTGAATTTCACGACACAAAAGTTATACAGTCACCCATTGAGATTTTTCTTTAGCAAGACCTTGCCAAACGTCCTTGTAGATCTTCTCTTGCAATTCGTGTGGTAATCCTTGAATATTATGTTTTAGAGAGGGTTTATATACTGGTCTAGGTTTGTTACACGACATGGAGTAGTAGTGTCACTTCCAATCACTAGGTCCCACTAAAGGTAGGTATTGACAATTCGGAGACCATCGAGCATGTTCCAGGTAAGCGGAATCTTTATGTTCCCACTCGTAAATGGATACACCACAACTGAAACACTTGACTTTATCCCCTTCGCCCAAGTAGAAAAATCCGGCTCTGGCTAATTCTTCAAGAGTTGGTCCAGGTAGGTATTTTGGCCATTTATCTTTGAAGGTTTGAAATCGACTTTTAAAGTGGCAGTATTCAGGTAAACTCGTCGGGAACGAATATTCGACTCTCCTCATTTCTGTTCGATGTAGGTACGGTGAAATTCCTAGGAGTTCACGATAACGTGTGGCACCGCTTTCGCATCCCTCAGGTTTGACACGCACAGCATCACTTTCCAGGGTAGATATAGGGGTAGTAGTCATAGCAAAGTTCCCACGATATCCTGCTGAATCGCTAAGGTCACAGCGTCTGGCATCACTGCAATCGTACGGTTCAACATCGCACTCTGTAACGCAATTACAGTGCATACCGCAAGGACACTTACAGTTTCCTTCTGGACAATTTCCGTTGCAATGCATGGGTCTTATCCATCCAGTACTTTTCACACTCGGGGAAGGTACATTTGTTTTACAATCTCCAAATTTGAATGATGTCTGTTTAAATGGATTCATCTTCTTTTCGCTGTGCCGTTGTAGTGACAAATGAACTATTGGTCTTGGACGATGTCCCTTTTTATATGCTGCCCAATTTCGACGTGACCGTACGGTAGAGTAAAGTGATTGAGAAGTCGTGCTCTTTTTTTGTACACGATTTGATAGACTTTTTCCAAAGGCCGGCTAACAATTTGGTGTGTGGGTAAACGGACAATCTTGTGCGGTTCGTGGGTAGTCACTTTAAACGTTTCATCCTGTTCCGACTGTAAGGCTTCTTGTAGCACGTTTAAGTTCACCACTTGACTGGTGCGATAATTGAGAGTCAATCCTTTCACTTTACATTCGGTGTGTATTAATCCTTGGGGGTCTCGGTATTCGTAGCCGTAATTTTTAAGACCGCCACTTGCAAAACATAGAATCTTGTCGTCGGGATGTTCATCGCTCCATGCTCCTAAACGGTCTCCTTCGATGACAGGGTTACACTGGTTCGGTCGGTGAATGTAGATGCAACTGTCCGCGTCAAAATACAACACTCGATCTCCTAACAGTTCTAACACTTCGTACAATTTTAAGCGAGCGTGGGCTGTCACGTAAGCTGCAATGATGACATTTCCAAATTTGTCGGCTTCTACAAAGTCTAGTTCTTCTTCGTAATTGACTAAGATCAAGTCCTCACGAATGACGTCCACGTGTTTCATAACTTTGGTTTGGTCGTGAATCATCTGGAAGTAGCGAGATGGCTCGGACAAATACTCCGTCTTGGGTAAAGACGGTCGTTGTGCCATTTTACCCCACAAACAATTGAGCATCACTTTGGCAAACGATCGCCTTCCTTCATTTTTCTCGATGTGGTCTAAAGTGATGCCTTCCTGCTCCCGATATTTTTCTTTGAATTTCTTTTGGTCTTCGGGAGTGTAACACCAGGAAGGATAGCCACTAGCTTCTTGTTTTAGTTTTAAAAAGGCATCCACGTAGTCTGCAAAAATACCTTTCTGTGTCTCGTCGCCCTTGCGGTATTGTTGTGTCTTGGGAAAGTGATAAATTTCGTACACTTCTAACAGTTGGTATCCCAGGTCCAGAGCTTTAAACAATTCCACGCTCACCCACGTTCCTGTCAAGGCACGTTCTTCCTGGGTGTTATGATAAGGTTGGTCTTGGTTGCACGTTTCGGCACATGTGCGACACAAAGGAAACATCAGTTTTTCTTGGCAATGGTGAGGTAAAACGGGATGGTACAAGTCTGTGGGTGGTAAGACTTTACACTTGATTAATCCTTCGTACTGTCGAATGTGGCCCAGGTCAATGTGTTCTGTCATCAATTCTGGATGCCCTACGGGAAAGTGACAATATTTGCAGACGTAAGGATACAGCGAACACACGTCCAAGTATTTGATTTCTTCTCCCTTCTCCTCGTCCGCTTGGTACAGCAAACAAGTGGCATTCGTCCGTCCTCCGTACAAACTACCCCGAGGGTTCAATGGGTCCACCCACTTGTAACTTTCTACGATGCGTTTAAACTCGGGATCGGTTTTCAAACGCTGATCGTACTCGTGTTCCCACATTTCCACCACCTGGTATCCTTGCTGTTCTAACTTCAAACGTCGCTGACACGTAGTCTGGTACAAGTCTTCCATGGTTCGTTGTAAAAACTGATTTTTGGTGTTCCGATGAGGGTAGCATAGGGGACATCCGTGAAATAAGCATCCGTTAAACTCGTACACGATCTGAGGGTTTTCTAAGTCCCATCCATCTACCGAATACGTTCCGATGGTCTTTTCGCCTCCTCCGTTGCGAGCGTGATGGATCCATTTGTCTTCCTTGTCGCACAAGTAATGGAGCCAGCGTAGGGCTTTGACCGAGTATTGACGTTTGACAAAATTTGTCGTTTGAGGACTGATGACAGCTAGAGTATTTTCGGGCATAAAGTGTTTTCGGTACACTAAGGAACATGCTTTGGCGATGGTACAAGCTTCTTTCAAAGGATCGATCCCTCCGTACTCCATGAACAATTCTCGAACTTTTCCACAGGAGCGTCGTAAAATGTCCACGTCAGATCGACAGTACTTTAACATTTCTTCTTGAAAGTCAAAGGGGTCCGAGGCGTGAGTCTGGTACCAAGCATGGAAAGCTTCTCGTTGTTCGGTGCGCATGTTATCGAGGTCGTAGTCGTCAGCCTCAGGCAAATGGGGTAGAACGGCATGTTGATTGGCTTCGGTATTAAAAAAGTGTGGAAAATAACCTTTGGCCATTTCTGTCATTCCAAACGTTTTAGGCATGCGACTCAAAGGCATGGCTAAGTAACACATCGAATCTTTAAACTGTACTTGTCCCTACTTGCATAGAAATGATTTTGGCTCCGTTTAAAGTGACTTGAGGCCGTTCGGTACTTTGTTCCGCATAGTATCTGAGCAGAAATTGCCCATCGTATCCCGAGAAATTGTGAGCCATGACCTTGGCATAGTGATGACAATCTCCGTAACGTTCGATGTCTTCTGAACTCCACGTTTCGTCGATGGGGTTTAGGATCCATTGGGCAAAATCGGCTAGCGTGTTTGACCCTCGAAAGATTTTTTCACGTCCTCCAGGAATCTTGCTGCAGTGAGGGCAATGACTAAAGATAGGTTCTTGGATGCACTTCTCGCACGCACGATGAGCCACGCAGAAATTAGGAATGTGAATTCCAGTCTCTTGCATGCATTCGAAATCAAAAAAGATAAAATTCCCTTTCTTCTGGGTATCTTCTGGTTGGGGTTGGTATTTTTGAATGAAGCATTCGTGCTCCAAGTCCACGATTTGGTGACAAATGTGACATCGATTCTTCCCTCGACAAACGTGAAACTTGGCATTACTGGTACGTATGCCTTGTCCACAAGTAGGGCACAATCTCAGAAGCTGACAAGTACTTTTCTGCTGTGAACCTTGCATCTTCAAATGTTGTTGGTAACAGGTAAGACTGACAAAAGTGCGCTGACAAACAGGGCAATGGACTCTTTCTTGTCCTTTGTCCAGACAAGGTTGAGAGGCCAAACATCCCTCACATTTCGATCCACAATGTTTGTGTTGTTCTCGATTGTTATAACAATAGTCACATTTTTCACAGTAGTAACCGTATCCCAGAAATCCAGTGATACTGGTAATGGTATCAAAATGACCATTGTGATGATAGACGTGAATGTATTTTCCGTCTTTGAAATCGTGGCCTCGAAACAAAAGAGGTCCACGCACTTCTTGAGGGTGTACTTTCAAGGTGTGATGTGGAGCCAAGGCACCTTGCAATTGTTGCATTTCTGGAATACCGCAAGGGGTGTCTTTGGATATCCCCGCTTGCTGTAACAGGAGTTCTGCTTCACTTCGTTGTTTGGCTCGGTCCGATTGTTGAATAGTTTTCCAGGCTCTTTTCCATTCTGCCGTGTCGTTCTTGTTGGCATACGTTCGTTCCATGACGACAGCACGGGCTAAACACATCTGGTCTTGAGGATTGTTAATTTGGACGAGGCTTCGCTTAATGTTGCGAAGGCTGTCCACCAATAACACTTTTTTGCGTCGTCCGGTCCCCTGAGGAAGAGACACGTGGGTCATGAACAGTGTGGCTTTTCCATCGGTAATGTGAAACTTGTCGTTGGATTGTTGAACATGTTGAATTTTGTCGATGACTTTGGAAGGTGTTAATTGTGATGGGCTAGTAAACTCGATCCAAACGGGAGACTTCAAATTATCGTGATGAATAGAAATTCTCAAGCGATCGTCTTTCTTGGCTTGACATTGCTGTTTCAGTGCAGTTAACACAGAATCCCACACCTCGGTAATGAAAGCTTCTGTATTCTCCAAAGGTTCATTGGACTTGAAATCTTTAAACTTTACGGCATATGTGTAAGCCGTTGTTCTAAATTTTCGAGAGGAACGCTTTTCCGTCTCTCGAATGTGATAGTAATTTTCAGGGTTTACTAAGGGTGGTGTACTTTGCTTGGACGTCAATTGTTTAGGTGTGGATTCGGGCTCACTCATGTCATCTTCAAAATCACTGGCATGAATTTGAGCCAAGACTTCAGCTACTGTGCTAGGCGATACATTACGTTTCTGTCTCTTACTGTCTTCTCCTTTCTCCACAACATGATGTGGTCTTTTCATCTTGTCTGCAAAAAGTCAAATGACTACCTTTTAAAGACCATAACCCCTATATATTCATGTCCGATCCGTGTATATATAAAGGGTTAGTGTCTAACGGTTCAGTATTCATTTTATTCTCACATTGACCAGAACGATGGAAGAACCTACACAAGTGGAACTTCTCATCAGAGCTTTACGTGGGGTCATACGAAAGTTTTCTTCAGAACACCCGACAGATTACTCTCCTTCCTTTCGAGATAAAAGTCAAGATACTTGCTATATCTGTAAGAAGAAAGGGCACTGGGCTACAAAATGTTCAGATCGTGACAAAAACAAAAAAGGTACGAATAGAGACAAAAGTCAAGATACCTGTTATTATTGTAAAGAGAAAGGATATTGGTCTCCAAACTGCCCTAAGAAACAACAGAAACAGAAGGAGGAGGAGGAGGAGGAAAGGAATTCTGAACAGGAGGAGGAGGAGGAAGAGGTACCCTCCACCAAGGAAGAACCCCGACACGTTCACAAAGACAAGAAAAGAAGACGAAACGAAAGTGAAGAGGAAGAAGAAAAAGAAAAACCTGTGACAGTAAAGAAAATGAAAAAACAGAAAGAGTGAAACAGAAGAAAACTATGAACTTTTTAAAAATGGTATTGTGTTATGTTATGTTGTGATATTGAATTGTAACGTTTGTACTAAAATAAAAAAAGAGAAAAAGAACAGTAAGTGTCTCATGGTTTTGATTTAATAAAATAAGAACCTACACTCACACATTCATTCACTCACACGTACATTATGGGTTTTAAAAAATATATAATATATGGTGTGATTTTGAATAGTAAATAATATGGTTTGTTTTGGCTGCTTCCCGTGTGTGTGGTTAGTATATGGTGTGATTTTGGATAGTATATTGTATATAGTATGGTTTGTTTTGGCTGCTTCCCGTGTGTGTGGTTAGTATATGGTGTGATTTTGGATAGTAAATAATATGGTTTGTGAATAGTATATAATATGAAAAGTGAGTGTAACGGGTGTTTTCCTTCACGTCCGCGCTTAAGATATATATATATATATTTATATATATATATATATATATATATATATATATATATATATACGCAATCGTCGGTCCTTGGAGCCATTCAATTTTGAACACAACAAGATGAATTTCGAATTGTTTATCCAACTCCGAGACAGCTGGTTTGGGATCCTTGATGCAGAATATGAAGTGGAAAGACTTGAGGAAGAATTTCAGAGTAACCATGGCTTAGTAAGCCAACTGAAATTAGCAAGAGATCTATTAGAAGGTATGATAGAGGAGGAAGACCAGAAATTAAGAAGACGTATTAAAAGAAAATATATAAGAATAGGGGACTTGAAGCAAGCACTTGATCATATCATCAAAGTCAGGTGCTTTCTAGAAGAAACATTACATCTGATAGAGTGGGAATATGTGCAGTGGGGTCTAGACAGGCTAAAGAAAGCAGAAGCAATGATGAGAATGGTAATGGAAGAACAGGTGATCCAGATTAAAGAAAACTGGTCTAAGGAGAGAAAGGAAAAAAAGAACAAAAAGAAGAAAGAGGACATTGATCTACTCAATCTAAGATGGATGAGAGTTCAGGAAAAGTTTAGAGCTATGGGACATCCCAATTGGATTCCCGAGGAAGTAAAGAAGAAGAAAACGGGAATCATTGGTAAAATCAAAAGGTGGTGGAACAACGGCAGAAAATAAAAGAAGAAGTATCCAAAGGCCCTTTTCAGGGCCACTCATAGGCCTCGAAAAGATATTAGCTTTCTTTGCCTCCATTTTCCCCTTGTCGCTCTACAGTCCCCTATACAAATACAAATAATATTTCCCATGTCAATATACAGTCCCACCATGTTAAATTTCCCTTGACGCTATATAGTCCCACCATGTTAAATTCCCCTTGACGCCATAGTATCCCAAGCTGTTTTGACGCCATAGTATCCCAAGCTGTTTTTGACTGGGATTTCCCTTGACGCTATAAATCTTGACGCCATAGTATCCCAAGCCCTTTTTGACTGGATTTTCCCTTGACGCTATATCGTCCCACCATGTTAAATTTCCCTTGACGCTATACAGTCCCACCATGTTAAATTCCCCTTGACGCCATAGTATCCCAAGCCCTTTTTGACTGGATTTTCCCTTGACGCCATATCGTCCCATATTACTACTATCCCATGATAGGTGGGAAACATCGACTTAACAATAGCATAGGGGTGAAAAAAATTTAAGGTGAATGTTTAAGACTTATTAACACTTAATCTAGGTAATACAAGCAGTTAGAATTAATTACAAAAATGCTTACTTAAGATGTGCTAATATTAATTCATTTGTACAAAACTCGTATCATAAGGACCTAGGAATGGACATTAACCGTAATCTAAAATATCTGTACTTTCTGTGATACGGACTTATCTTATACGTTTCAGAAGGACACGAATGTACAGCAATGCAATCAGCGATCAAGATCTTCCAAGAAAAGATAGTGCGCTACATTTTCATCGAGTGGCATGTCATTCGAGATACAATTTATGGCATCAACCCCGATTGCCCGACCGACAAGGCGAGAGAGCTAGTCAGTCGACTTCATAGTCTTGGTTATACTCCTTATGAATATCTTCCTAGAATAAAGGCATTGGCAATCGACAGGGTCACGCAATGGTCAGCCAGTGGTATACTTTTCCAGCATTTCAACTCTGTTAAAATATTGTAGGAATTAACGTCAAAAGATTTTAAAACAATTTTTAAAGTTTTCCGCTCCTGTTTTTAAAAATAATAATATGCCGTAATAAAGAAGTACACTGCTCTGTTCATTTTAATATAGCAAAGCCGAATCGTTCGATAATAATAAAAATAACGGTAAAAGAAAGCAATAATCATTAGAATCGTTAACACTCAGCTTTTACAGGTAGTTATTAGGAACGTTGAGAAAAACATGGCTGAGCATTTTACCTTGTACGTCACATTCCCCACACTCAAGCTGGCGATGAAGAGCGCGACAAACATTTGCTGCCTTGAATAAGTTACCAAATTTCGCCTGTTTTCTACCTGTTTTGCATAACGTTTGAGCAAATGACAGCAGGAGATTGTTTATTAAAGAAAATAACTACAGAAAACGAACGGTATGATGAAAATACGTTCACATGCAATTATTTAAGAAAGATTAGCTATCTATTTTGGATGCATTGTCTATCTCTGATATGTGTATTGTATTATTTGTTTTGAAAATATTCGACTTTCTGCCCACGAATGCATACATAGATGATACAACGCCCCAGTTATAAAAATAGGAACACATTATAAGATGAAATATTTGATTTTGTTGGACACAAAACGTATGTTACAACAAATAAACATACCATAACGTTTTGTTTGACAATATATATCGGTAGCTTTTCTTAGATGAAATGTTTGAAGAATTTAATATTCACCATGTTATGACAAAACTATATTTAAGACGACGAATTTGGGGGATAGTGGTCTGAGCCTGAATTAAAAAAGAAAAGAAAAACGTAACTGTCCTTTGTGGCTATGTAGGAACGTCACTAAAGTTATTTTTCCTTCCCGGGAACCTAGTTAGGACATTGCCTCTTAGCGCCTTTAACCTTCACCCTTGCACTGTCATAATCTTTTGTATTCAGAAAAATGCAACAAGATATGCCCAGTGCATTTTCAGTTGCTTGTACGATTTGGACCAAAATGCATATTTGGCAGCTTCATTATTATATTTATATGACTTGTTTTGTTTTAGAATGTCTACGAGCTTGCCTGCAATGACTACAAGCTTGCGTACAAAAATGACTGTAAGCTTCCGTACAATGACTGCAAGCTTCCGTACAATGACTGCAAGCTTGCCTGCAATGACTAAAAGCTTTCGCACAATGACTACAAGCTTGCGTACAATGACTGTAAGGTTCCGTACAATGACTGCAAGCTTCCGTACAATGATTATAAGCTTGCGTACAATGACTACAAGCTTGCGTACAATGACTGCAAGCTTCCGTACAATGACTGTAAGCTTGCCTGCAATGCCTGCAAACTTCCGTACAATGATTGCAAGCTTCCGTACAATGACTGTAAGCTTCCGTACAATGACTGTAAGCTTCCGTACAATGACTGTAAGCTTGCAAAGAATGACTACGAGCTTGCTTATAATGATTACGAGCTTGCTTACATTGCTATTGTTTGAGGGCTATTGATAATGCCTATATTTTTAATAGGGTCAGTAAGTGTGGTATAGCCACGTATCAGGTGGATCACATACTAACTTAAAAGCTATACATTAATAACTTAAAAGCTATACATTAATAAGTTAAAAGCTATACATTAATAAGTTAAAAGCTATACATTAATAACTGAAAAGCTATACATTAATAAGTTAAAAGCTATACATTAATAAGTTAAAAGCTATACATTAATAAGTTAAAAGCTATACATTAATAAGTTAAAAGCTATACATTAATTAGTTAAAAGCTATACATTAACAACTGAAAAGCTATACATTAATAAATTAAAAGCTATACATTAATAAGTTAAAAGCTATACATTAATAAGTTAAAAGCTATACATTAATAAGTTAAAAGCTATACATTAATTAGTTAAAAGCTATACATTAATAAGTTAAAAGCTATACATTAATAACTGAAAAGCTATACATTAATAACTGAAAAGCTATACATTAATAACTTGAAAGCTATACATTAATAAATTAAAAGCTATACATTAATAAGTTAAAAGCTATACATTAATAAGTTAAAAGCTATACATTAATTTGTTAAAAGCTATACATTAATTAGTTAAGAGCTATACATTAATAAGTTAAAGCTATACATTAATAAGTTAAAAGCTATACATTAATAACTTTAAAAGCTATACATTAATAAGTTAAAAGCTATACATTAATAACTTTAAAAGCTGTAATTTAATTGTGCCGGTAGTCTTTTTTGGGAAAAGATATTTATATGGAATTTGATAATGTAGTTTAAGCACATCGGATCACGGGATTGAAAGAGCATCGGGATATTGCATTTTATTAACGTGTTTTTTAAGACAAAGCAGGATCAGTCGATTGTTACAATGATTACATTTATCATTTACATTTTGACCTTTCGTACAATACATGCGGCCGACATCACTATGTGATGTATCGGGGCCTGCCATATCAGTTTTCTTCCAGTCAACCCTGTCCAATGACTGACAAATCGTTTTACACGCATGCACGGAGCATAATAGTTATCACACTTCTATATGGAAAGTACAGTTGCAGTCATATTATTAATAGCTTAGAGATTTCATAAACATTCCTGAAATACATGTTATGAAATGAAACTTTGTTTTTATATCTTACTTATTATTCTCTCATCTTTTTACCTCCTGTTGTTCTGTAGATATTATCCCGCCGACGTCATTAGGGGAGCAGGTGCTGTAAAATTGCCGTAGCCTATCCTATCTATGAAAATTAACAAGCCATCAAGTTTTTGCCCACCCTCGATGAAAAAAGTTTAAATGACGTCCCTGATATATTTTGCAGTATAAAAGATGTTCAAATTAAGAAAAGACAGATTTCGAAAATATTGCAACCTGATCAGATAAGATGGATCAACAGAAATGGCAAACAAGCCTTTGCATAGAAGTTTCCTTTGGCCAATCTGAAAGTAAAATATATGCTTCATTTTGAAAATAAAACCCTGGTCGTAAAAGTTCGTGACTATACTGCCCTTGATTGGAAATTTAATTGCGGTCGCTTCCTTTCTTCTGCTCTTGAGTTATTAAATTATTATTATATCAGACTAGCTGCCATTTTTTTAAACCAAAGATTATATAAAGACCTACACGATATCGCCATCGAGAATACACGATATCGCGATCGAGAATCGTGTAGACTGATTGTTATAAATCCGTGTGGGGAAGGTTGCGCATGTGAAATTTTTTTTAAACTTAATTATATGCATATCTCCTGATCACAAATACTGATGAATATTTCGCATAGTCTGTGTATCAACTCTGTTAAATACAGCTAAAATATTACAGTTATCTCTGATCACGTGAGGTATATGTGAATATGGATGATTAACATAAATAAAATCTGTGTTTTTATGTCTGTCTTGATAAAATATTCTTGCTGGTTTTGATTGTTTGTCCAGAATTACATCATCGTAATTTACGAGATTAATAATAAATCAATCGAGGTCATCCAGAGATGGGGTTTCATAAAAATCAGGTGATAAAATAAATATCATTATTATCCTCGTCTAACAAGTTTGCATTTTCATTGAAATCGTTAAGAACATCGTAGTATCGTTGATCATCAACTAACAGAACTACTAAAAAAATGTGTCCCTTTTAAGCCATCTAATTATTAGATTAAGTAATAATTACGTCTTACCAGACCCAGATAGACAAAGTATAAGTGCTATGATAAAATTCGGTAGCGCTGGATGATGTTTGACTGGTTCTCGTTTTCGTGTCGCTGTGAAATGAATGACATCCATGTTGTACAAATATAATAAATAATTTGGTTTTATATTGTATTCGATGCAGAGCATTCATCCCTACAAGTGGAGTAACAAAAATATCAAAAAAGCGTGCATTTACAGGCAAGTGTGTGAAATGTGCTTTCCAAATATATTTTTTTTTCTCTTGGTAATATCGTTACTTCATTAGGATAAAGACACAAAATATAATTATCGCGGTCTTGGAACCCGACGTTATACTCGACTTGGCGAACGAGATCAACCAAAACCTGGAAAGTGTCCAATAAATGCAATGTCGACGATATTGTTTGTTGTGTTACAGCTCGTACGCTGATTACCATGATCTTTCTTAAATGTCATGATAAATTTAACATCGAGATTAAATTCGAGTTAGTTTTTTTATCACACTTCTTATAACTAATTTTTTTCTTGCTGTATCCTCGACAGCAACTTCGTTGCTGGTGCCAGCAGTTTGATTATTATTTAAATTATACGATAACACTCCTCAGCTGAGATATTCTTCTGACTCGAGACACTGTAGTATGATCTAAGTTTAACCACTCAATTATATCATCCACAATCCTTAATCCAAACAATTGTATCAAAAATAGTTTATCTTTAAGATGAATGAATTGTCATTGCATTTCCTAACATCCATGGATGTTTGTATTTTAACACTCTCAATAACGCTGACAGAGACCTAATATCATTTAAGACATAATTTCATTTCTGTGACGATCTTGGTATATCAACTTCAATATTGTTCCGTCGTGAATCTGCTGGGCGATAATACATAGATAGGTACAGGAAGATTCGGAAATTTTTGTTTATGTAACGAAAACAACTATTATTGACGTGTGTCACGAACTATTGTATCTATCTGCAACTATCAAATTACATGGTCTTCACAAATCCCCAAATGATCTGATGTCACACTGTACATATATCACGCATTATTTCACACTGAACTTTATTTGTTTGAGGTCTGATTAATTTCTTAAACTCACCTAATTCTGGATCAAGCATCCTATAATCAGCAGTTATTTCCTCATAATTAACCACGAACGTTTTCAGTAATTCGTGTGGAAACCATCCAGCAAATCGTGGTCGTTGACCATTATCACCTCACATTATCACATCAGCTATTATTTTTGCTAATAGCCAATATAGAAATATGTTTAATATTTCTTTAAATACTGTGAATATTTCATCCCAACTGATGAATGTATTTTTCACCAAAATCTTTCTGAAGTCCGTTTAATTCCTTTCCATCGAAAGAATTTGTGATAAGTGTACGATTTAAGTGTTTTCCAACATATCTCAGACGAGTCTGTGTGTAAGAGTTAAATCAATTATATCAAAATTTCGAAATATTTCAATCGCACGAGTTGTTTTACCAGAATCGCTGGATAAAGTAAGATAAACTGTTGCTATTTTTTATAATCTAGCGCAGTTTCATACACTCATGACAATTGTCATTTTTTATTATTTTTTAAATACATATTTTTGATTTCAAAGTTGGCAGATTCAGAATAATTATGTAACTTTTCTTGTTTTATTCTATATTCGCCCCATGAGACATCGTAAGCAGTGCTTATATAAAATTGATTCACCTATTTTGAATCTTTTCTTTTGATATAACTTTAATCGGTAGCGTCTCTAGCCGCGGTTTTAGAAAATCTTTTTGTCATCGATAATAACTTTATCGAAACATACGTAAGCATTTAAAATATTTAATGAGTAAACTGCTGTGACTCGCCATGAATATAACTAATAATTATACCTTATTTAGCTCCATTAGACAAGTACGCGTTTTGTCGACTTTCTCTTTGTTGCATCGGCGATTATAAAATGAAGTTCAGCATCGTCATTAATCAACTTGTATAATGTCGTTAGTGATCAAACCGTCAGAATCTTTTTTATTTTTGCTTCGATCATATAGCGTAACAATAAAATCGGTACCCACCTCTTTTCTGAAAAGTGTCTATCAAACCAGATATAAAAACTCGGATGAAGATCGGTAATGGTCCGTTTATCGCTACCCTGGTCTTCTCGTTTCTTGTCCAGATCTTTAAAATATACATGACATTCACTGATTCCAGGATAATTTCCTGGATAACACGCTGCGATATCTACTGATAATTATATTTAATGTTCCACTATCAGCCGTGTCCATATACGCTACAACTACATTGAATATACAAAAGAAATTCAAATCGTGTTGGCTTTCATGACTTTTTGTTCTCTTGCAAAGTGAACAGCAACTGACGGAACCGTAAAACAATTTTTTAGTAATTGTTCGATATTATCAGTCAGCAAGATTTTTCATTTATGCGTGGAAATATTTTGAATGAAAAATATCTCCATGATGTCGTACAAATTAGTCACAGTTTTCATTATCGTGACCTGAAACCAACCACACGGATAGAGTAACGCGTTCACTTATTTCGTTAATAAAATAAAAAATATCACCCACATAAAAATTAAAACAATGTCATTTCTTTGAGAAATTGTTACTGCATTACGATCAATCATAGTTATTGAAGCTCTATTAAATTTATATTTCGATTCTTATAAAATCTCTCCTGTTTTACTATGATTGGAAACATCTTTAACAGACGCTCCAGTGTCTTAAACTGTTTCTACATAATCTTCTATTATTTTAGGTCCTGTATCTGTTAAACCGTTTCCCCGCATCGCGTTTGTGAAGTTTTGAATTACTTGTGATTTTTTAAAATTTCATCAGTTTTAGATCATGAACGTCGGGTTGATTATTTAGCGGATATATTGCATAAATATCATCGGTTACGGGATACGCTCGTTCATATTACGGTTTGTCCATACCAGTCAACATTCCTGATTTTAATGTTTACTCAATATGGCGCTTTTTAATTAGGAAGGACAGGGTCACATTTGTCACGTATAATACAAGTATTATTATCCGTTTATGCTAATACAATAAATTTCATTTTGATAATATATCTTTGATCGAGATAATTAAAATAGTCACCGCTTGTTGTTTTGTTAATTGTAGCATTGATAACATCGTTGTTGCGTATGACTGTGAATGTTGATTACACATGATATTCACCATCGTCGCAAACTTCGTTCTAGGCGACGGTAATACCTTCAATCAGATTATTCGTCAGATCAACGAGAGAGATCCTCTGCAATCAGTGGTTCTTCTGTCAAGGTCAAATCTAGATATAGAAAGTTTAATCTGGGATAGTGTATGAACCTTCTCATATATATATCGGTGTATACGAGGAAAAAGATGTGCCATTATCAGTGCAACAAATCTCAAGTGTCACATGCTGTACCATTCAACATAAACATACAATATGTCTGGTGTGCTTGCATTTCTTTATTTCACGTAATATATAAAGATTTCAAATACAAAATATTGTTTGGCAAAAGAAACTATCTTTACAAAAGGGAGACAAGTCGTGCATCAATAATGTGAATGTGATATTGCTGTGAGTATACTGTTCACACTGAGGTAGGTATAGGACTGACAGGGGAAATAACCGTTTCCGGCTTCCAGTTTTCTGATGCCGCTTTGGTTCCAGAACTGTGATCTGCTGTTACGGCATATTTTGAGAAAAATTTGGATTGTTTGAATATAAAACCACTGGAACCAACAGAATACATATCCGGATACTTGTTTATGGTATTAAGCGCCCCATGGAAGAAAAATTAAGTATTTTTGCGAAACATTGACAATTTTCAAAGTTTTATTTTCATACATTAAGAGGAGGTAATACTAATAAACAGGGTAGGTCTTAAGCTTCCAACAATTTTAAATATATCCATGTATATTTCATATTTCTGAGTAATCTCTATTTACCGTACGAAGTCTCAATTAGGAGTCATATCTGGTCGTTTCAGCCATATCTGCAATGACCGATGCGTAGGCCAAATTATCCTTCAAATATTTAGCGCACTGACCCCATTGTCGGTCAACGGCGTTAGTGTACAAAACACGATATAATAACTTCTAGAAGTTATTTCATATATATATATATATATATATATATATATATATATATATATATATATATATATATATATATGTGTGTGTGTATTGAAAAACTATACAGAGCGGTTGTGATGTTAGGTTACTAGTGACTATATTTTGAGAGCATGCTTTTATGAGAAACACATTTTTACCTTTTCTAATCCAATATAGTTTATCTCACCTGTGTTGTTGCGCTGGTTTTTCTCTAGGTGAGTTCTTTTCCCAGATCTTTCACGGGCCTGCCCACTTCGCGTGGCGCCATGTGATTTAGCCCCGTGTTTTCTTTACCAGTACGTCTCCTCCTGATATCCCTGTTTTACCCCTCCACCCACATCTATTGTGTTTCCCAATTATGATAATCTGGCCGCTCTCATATTCCTAACTATAAATTCTGTCATTTCGTTAAGTAGATTCTTAGTGAAGTTTCCGTCTAGATATAAAAATTGTCTACCGTTGTATGGTTGAGTTGCCTTGATTTTTAATATTAAGGCAACTCTCTCTGGTCTAATTTTTCACATTGAACCATTGTATGTTTTTTGTGAAATTAAAGTTTTATCACAGTGGACATTTTGGCGATACTCTTCTGATCATATGCCGTATCACTGCGAACTCTCCTGTCAACCACGCATCAAGCATGTATTTGAATAGGAGGCATTTTATTTTAATTGATCCTAATTTTACCCAGTTTCCCCAGGCCCTATCCCAATTAATGTTTATGTTTTCTTGCTCTATTTTGTTTTTATCCTTATTTATGGTGTATTCCGTAATCCATTTGTATGTTGATTTTGTGTCAATTTCCCATAATTCCCTAGCGTCCCTATACATATTTAGTAGTTCTTTTATCGGTCTTAATTTTCGTGGCACCTCTATTTGTTAATTTATTATTTTTATGGATGTTATTTCTCTGCTTCATAGAGAAACCGAAAGAATATATATATATAGTTTTATTCAAGTCTGTCAAAATCCTTTTCCTGGTCTATTAGTACCATAACACTAGTTCTCCCAGTAATATTAATGTGTTCTTTAATAGTTCTAATATCAAGTATGTTATTTGTATTTCTCTTCCTTTCGGTCCACTAGTTTGATTTATGTTGATTATTTTACCAAGACACTTTTTCACCATTTCTGGTAAAATTTTACTTTTAATTTTATAATCAATGTTTAGGAGGAGATGGGCCTCCAAGTTTTTAGATCGTCCCTATCCAATTTCCCTTTGTACATACATACATACATACATATATATATATATATATATATATATATATATATATATATATATATATATAATTGGTCGAACCATCGAGCCAATGTTTGGAACGTATGTAGCACGCGTCTTCCTATGTCTTACTACTTGCTATTACTTAGCAGACATGACTTGACATAAGATCAGTTTTTAACAGTTACATGACATGGACTATTTTATCTGAAAATCCCGAGAATAAATAATGTTTCAACAAAATAGACAGGGAAAATTTATATTTACAACCAATCAATGCCTACACAGACAATATGAAATAAAGCAAATAATTTAATTAAGATAAATACTAACCAATGCAGTAGAAAAGCCCAGTAAATTAAAGTTGCGTGACAATTAGAGGACTCAAAGTTTACACTTTAAATTTTCTCTCAGAGTTGTCTGTCCTTGGAGATTATGTTTTATTGGGGGGGGGGGGCAAAAAAACCATGAAAACAGCACAAGCAACAAGAATAAAAAAGCTATGTAAGCAAAAACACGACAAATAAACAAGACATTAACAACAACAGCGAGGAGGGGAAAAACGATTTGGGCGCAGTTCGATTTATCTATGATCGGATTAAATCGAGTTCGATGCCAATAATATTCATTACGTACAAAAAACACCTTTAACATGAAGTACGAAATGTAGACTATAACTTAATGACGTTATTAATTAATAAGACGTTTAATAATCATTCATGTAGGGGAAAACTGATTTATGTCGACTCCATACAGTTATGTTACTCAGAATACATCCAGTTTTAATGTCAAATGTCAGTAACACTATTAAAATACCATCAAAAAGAAAAAAATATTTATGAGTGGGTGGGGTGGGGGCTGCATATTGAAATTGGACAGAATTGAATAAATCAGATATTGAGTCCAACTCAGACATAACAGTAGATATAATGGCTTAAGTTAAACTTTGTATCAAAATGTTGTGTAGTTGAGAAGAGGAGAATGAGAAGGACAAACAGGTAGAGATAAAGTATCAGTATCACAATCAATACAAATTCTCTTGTAATGAATGAACAATAGTGTATAGGCACCTCTACACTCCACACTTCCTGATGCATTGTTGGAGAGCTATTGTGTCAATTAGATAATTGTTTCCCTAACCCATTTTACTGTTTCTTAAGCGTGATTCATTTGAAACTGTGAATGTATTGTTCTGACGGTCAAAGGGCCATGTGTCCAACAAATGTTTCATTATTGAGGGGTTTGATAAATGTAATGTATTTTTTAAAATGTATTTTTAATTTTCTTCTCGACTATTCCGTTGTCAATTTACCCTGGCTAATCCTATCCACCTCATGTGGACTAAGAGATGATGAATATGCCATAAGTTGTCCATCGAATGTCGTTAGTGGCTTTATCCAGGCTCATTACTTAAAAAAGTATAAAATAATATAATTCGCCAATAAATGATAGTTGCCGCATTTCTGAATATTCTACTACTTGCTGAGATGAATCACTTTAAATTTTTAAATTAGGACGATCTTTACTTATGCATGATAGATAATCTACTAATACAATTTAATATGTAATCTTGTACATCTAGCAAGCGAGCCAGCCTAAAGGAACAGGAAGTAGCGTAGAATATGTTCTGCTGGGGCGAGGCTTCGAGGAGGTATAACAACTTGTGCAAAATCACAGTACAAATGCTGTGAAATTTGATAGACAACAAAAAAATTAGTAAAAGGAGAACGAAACATTAGTGTGGTGGTTACGTTTATATGAGTTACTTTGTTAATATTATTATAGATTTTTCCGAAGTAGAACCAGCTCACCCTAAATTAATTTTCTTTCCAAAAATGTTTGAAAACTTAAAAACTAAAGAAAATAATTAAAAGTAACAAAAAGACAAATACATTAAAATAAAGCATATAATTGCTGCCAATTTCTTTCAAAGAATCTTACAAACGTTTTGCGCAGTTTAAAAATATTTGATGGAAAATGTATTTAAATGAAGCACATACCGTTGAAAAATCAATGGTGAAAAAGACGGTATACTTAAGATTTATCATCTAGATCCGCCTCGTTGTATATAGAATGTCTCTAAATTAAATGATCAAAATAGCACTCCGTTATGGACGATGTCCTCAATCCGTGATCGAATTCGTGAGATCCACAGTTAGGACAAGTTTAACTTTTCGGCATTAAATAAACACGCCAAAGCCCACCTTGATCCAACCCGGGTCTGCGTAACTGTAAATTTTAGTCAAATTCTTACAGGAATAGCCACTACTGTTAAAACGGTCGAAATGCCTCTGGAAACTGAAATTAAGATAATCTAGGCAGATTCTCAACGTCGCAGAGAAGCCCACTCTCCCAGTTTCCCTACCCCCCCCCCATCCCCAGGTTTCCTGGTTCCAATGGTGAAGACCATTAGTAAAATAACAGGATTGATTGTTGGCTTTGAAAAGTCCAACAAAACATGGATTTCTGTTTACCATTGAGACAGTTGGAGTCATGTGCCTTGTTTCGAGGGATACACTTGGCAGTCTGTCATATTGATCTACATGGGGTTCGAGAATGGATCCCCATGACTGTGACGCCTGGATGTTTATAACTGAGTAACTTTTTTCTCCAACAGAGAAAGTTACCAAACTGATATCAAATTTACTAAAATCAGTTTTATATTTATGGATAAATGTTACATTTATAGTTAACCTAGAATATAATTTTGATAATTTTTAAAAATAAAAAACATTTCAAATTATGTTGAGATATTAGCACTTTTGACACAATACTGCTCGCAATGCACGCTATGGTAGGTCAATATGTATACTCCACACTTTGGGTTTCGTGTAAAAGACAATATTGCTCTAGAAAGTTTTCACTTCCTGTCTGTAATAGTTTCTGTATCGGGGTTTATGTGACATCCTGAAAGCATTGTTTTGTGGTTCATTGTTTTATTATTGTGTTGACGATAGTTTACTCTACGAATACTAGAATCGACTGGATTGCACTATTTATAGATATGCTACCATTGTTGCAGCAGAGATATTATGATTTGTTTTTTCCCGTCCGACAATCCGTCTGACTGCATATCTGTTCGTACACCCGTTTGGAGAAGTTCAACATTATGATTTCACTAAAACTACTTGATGTAGATAAATTAAATTTGAAAAAACATGTTTGTATGCATATGCTGATGACCTAATAACGTTTTCATGCCCTTACAGCAACATTTTGACTTTTATCAAATAAATTGCAGAATTATTGGGGTCAAAAAGTTCGGCTACAGTATCTTTCCTTTCATATAATTCTTAATCAGCATTCAATATATGTAATGATCACCATCGGCTTCTTAAAGAGAATGCAATTTCTAATAATGCTCAATTCTTATTACAATATCACTCTTTCATCCAATGTGTAGTCTACAAATTGAGTACCGTGTATATATACATGTAGATAAAATAAATTTTAAATGGAGGTGAATACTTTACCAATATATGCCTACTACTGACTGGTCTTCAGAATATAAAGCAGATTTCTGTTAACTTGCGTCAATCAAAAAGTTTATAAATTATGGTATCAATGTTGTAGAAGAAAATTAAATAATTAATTAATGTATTTATTTATTTACGGAAAAAACCATACTTAATCACAAAAATCCTCTACTTATTTTGAATATGTAAAAATGGCAAATACAGACCAAAATCACATGGTCTTCGTGATTAAGCCAAACAAATCCTCTTCTTACTTTCCTTGTGTAACCATGGAAACTACAGACCGAAATCACGTTAGTCTGCACGAGATTGATAAAGGGTTTACGAATTACATTATAATGAGACAGAAAACACAGTCTTGATATTATCGTGTGTTGTCAACAGTTTCAAAATGCTACTTACTCCGTTTACGTTCTCCATTCCATACACATTATGCAGATCAAGGTGAAATACACGTTAAGATTGGTGAATTTATTTCTGGTTTAATGTACATGTACTTGTTTTATTGTTAAACTGTTTCTGTTTCTTTGTTTTTAAATAGTGTGTGTGTGTGTGTGCGTGTGTGTGTGTGTCTGTTATCCTTTCAAAAGTAAGAGATCCATAGCACTATATAGGACTGAACTAATTTTTTGTTATGATGAAGAATGGTCTAGTTTCCTATTTCTGTCACAACTCAGTACTCAAATAGTGAGCAAGGTACCAGACATAACGACATGCACCAATACAATCTGAGATATTGACCCTTGAAATCATCTTCTTGATCACCACTCTCTTGTTTTTATTAAATCCCAGATGTATTATCCAAAAGATTTTTTCTTCCTCAAACTTCCTATTTATCATTCAACATGTCCTATGTTAGTGTTTCGAAGGGGTATCTCTAACCCACAAAGTGACCTTTTTCCGGTACATTGGTAATATCTCTACATCTTAACATTCTGTTTCGTTAAATTGGAACGTAGGCATAGTTAATCTTCTTTCATACTCTCTTCATGTAGACAGTGATCCGACCATAAAATCAAATAAACTTCAATTCCTGTACACAATTTAGCAAAACCCGACAGCTTCAGTTTTGGACTAGCGTATTGTCTGCTGAAACTTTGTGAGCTACGTTTTGAGTGCGACATCATGGATACCGAAGCTAAACTATGCGTTTTTCTCATGTTGTGTGGAGTAGGGCATTCAGTAGGTAAGTAGAAAAAATAATATAATATAATATAATAGAATGTTTAAAAATGTAGTTGAAAAAAAGTGTATGAATTCATAACGTAAGACTTTACTCTGTGTGATTTATTTTTAATCGTAGATACTTGAAGCGAGTTAGGCATATCACGGTATACAGTTTGATAGGTTAGTAATGTTACTGTAAAGCCGAGACGCCGTCATAAAATGAGCGCACGTTACCTGGGCTAGATAATTTATATGAATATATAAAATTAAGTTTTATAAAGAATACAATGAATTAAAAGGTGTTTGAAAATATCAAGGCTTAAACATTAAAAACAATTTGGCAGATAATAAACGATATTCATATCAAACAAAAAAGAATAATGCTGTAGGGTTCTAACATTTTATGGAATAATGGATAAGTATCTACGTATACTCTTGCATTTAAGATTAAGATCACTGTATATTTTCAATAACTGATTGATATTAGTATTACCACATATTTATTGATATTTCAAACACTTAATTATTCAGATTTAAAACCGGATCTGTATGCTGAAGGAGAGTCGGCTACTGTACATATTAATCAGCTTCAAAAGAATGGAAAGAAGATTTTGGAAATAAACTTTTCCGGTTACGCCAGTAAGCTACATGTCACCAATGTGATGCTGTACGACACAACGAAGAAACGTGATAGCTACATATCTATTAATAGAAATTACACTGGCCGAATAACAGATATCACAGCGAACCACAATAGTCTCAGTTTTCGGCTACGAAATGTAACTTTCATGGATAGTGGAAATTACACAATCTTTGAAGATTCAATAGAAAATGGGAAAACTAGTATTCTGGTCGCACGTGAGTTTTCTTAATATATTGAATGCAATGCATGAATATTCAAAATGATGATAGCCGCCCCATTCATTTCCTGAAGGCGCTGCCCACTGCACTCTAAAGTCCTTCTCCATTGTTCATATGTTACTGTAAGGGTAGATAGGTATAAACATACCGTTCCACCTACAATGATTAGCAATCTACATGCTATATTCGGAATCACTAAGAGGTCACTGTAAAATCCTCGTTCGTTCCGTATTTTGCAAAAAAAACCACAAAATATTGTTAAGTACAATAATAAATAAAATAAAAATGATATTTTTCATTTAAAATACGTTAAAGAACAAGGTAACTCAAACGATGGTGGAGCTTATGCTAGATTCCAAAGAATGAATCAATGAAAAGTGCTTGATCCTTCTGAATGGGACAGTCCATCGCAGGCTAATATCGGATTTTGGTACCCATGCACTGCTGGGTCGACTGGATCTTGCAAGGTTAACCGTTCAGCAAATCTGGGTCTGCAATTACAGCTGGAACGGCTGGATTAAACATGAAGCAGACACTGGTACCCGTTTGCAACTCAGAAAAACTATTTTAACAAGGGTAGGTGCTATGGGGATGAGGGAACCCATTCACAGCTGGGTCGACTGAATCCAGCAACGTTAACCTTTTCGTGGATGCTAGTACTCATTTACAGCTGGGACAACTGAGGCGAACACTGTTAGCGAAGTCTGGTACCCATTTACAGCAGGGTTCACGGAATTGCTCTCTTCTCTAGCTAACATTAGTACTTGGACATTGATCACAATTCATTTTATTATATGTACCCTACATTTATTTCTCACTGTTTGGCAATCAATACAAATCATATGTAATCTAAAATACCTTCAAAGATGACTTCAGGGTGGAGTTCTTGTCAAAGGTTCACTGGCATTCTTTTGAGAGGTAGCACTATAAACAGTACAGCATGTAAACAAAACACGTATTTCGCTTCCGGATCCTCCCCAAAGCCTTATTAGTCAATGTTCACTGTCGCCAAAATACACACAGACAATCACTTTCTGAGCTAATAAAACATTACCTTTAAATCCGTACCAAAATGCATAAATATAACTTTTCTATCACCACCAAAATGAGAGAAGAAAAATGTGCTAACACTAGACTAGAACTAGATTCTTGGGTACTGAACTGGAAAAACTAATTGTGTTGCGATTCCACCTATTTACAGCTGGAATAATTGAATACACTAAATTCAATCACCCAGTAGATAAAGTTACCTGCATATAACTGGAACGAATGTTCAGCTTGATTAACTGCTCAGCTTAAAAAGACTAATATCAGTAGCATAGATTAGACTATTGCAAAAATCAGAGTTGCGAGGACATCCTGGAAGGTGGCCAGGATATTGGTTTTATAGTGGCAAAACTTATTGAAATGTGGAAACGGGTTCGTAAGACTTAGAAAATCTAATTTTTAGGGTTGCGGCTATAAAAAGGTTTGGAAACATTGGATTAGATTGTTTCCTACTATCATTAATCCGAATTGTGTGGTATCCACCACCAGGTCACACTTCCTCTGCATGTATGACAAATATAATGCAAATGGTAATTCGTTAGATCAGTGCTATTGGAGCTAGAAAATATTCATAAAATTGAAACGAATGTATTAAATAAACAGTGCATAGATTTTAAACGGAAATCAATGTTACCGTCAGTACCTTCGCGACTGCAGGGGCGGCGGCGACAATTAGCGCTGGTAACTTAGCGAGAAGTGGAAATATACCACCTGATTTAATCATATCTTTGATAGTGGCCGCAGACAGAATGACCTGAACAACTTTTTAAACAATCTTTTTAGCATCATTGAAATACTTAATTTGACGAGCTGTCAGTGATAGTTTATTCTGACCACCAGACATCTGATTGTGTTTTAACGATATCGTAGTTCCACATTTTTTTTAGCTGAATCCGATTGCAACTTTTTAATCTGACCAGGAGTCAGAGTAACACTAACGTGACTATATGACATTTTATTTAATACGAGATTGACCTAATTGGCTACGTTGTTTTTAGAAAACACTACATGTTTTCTACTGGCGCATCACCTATACTCATTCATCCACCAACACCTTTGAGTAGCATTGATTTGTCACTGAGAACGACGGGAGTTGTTCTGTAATTAGGGATAAGTGGGGCTGGAGCAACCGGAAGAGTTATACGAGCTTCGAAGTATACGTCAACGATGGATTTTCTAGTTAAGTCGAGATGTTCCAGTGAAAAGTAATAAATCGGATATAGGGTTCTAAAATCTAATTATGATATTTTCAGACCAGTATCTACATTTTGATCACGTCCCATAAACCTCAGCAAACGATGATATGCGCATGCTATTTGATTTTGTATATAATTAGGTAAAACATTCACAGCTGGTTCCTGTTTATTTTTAACGTGACTTCGTTAACACATAGTTGATCAAATAGTTTCATCATCCCCGACCTGGCGAATATCCGATAAATGCTATTGATAATTTTTCATTAGTGATTGTAGTAACAGGTTTGAATAATTGATCAGCATCTATTGCAAAGTCAACTTGAGATTCCTGTCGCTGTTGAAGTTTTTGTCTGACAGAATCTCTCACGGGGATAATTTTTTTTATTGCTTCTAATTGCTCTCGAGCTAGTCTAATTGTTAACGATTGTCCTACCATTATTGTTATATCATATGATTTAATTCATAACAACTAACAAAACCGCTACAACAAATATGTCTGTGCTTGACGCAACAGTCCTGGTTTTGCAAATAGAAACCTCGTACGAAACCGAAACTGTCATATATTAGTTTTTTGACACTATTTTTTTTTTTTCGGTTTCGTTTGACAAATAGACGAGATCTATTCACCGCTCTGTCCATATAGGTTTTATATCTGTTTGAAAACTTGGTCTGTTCACCTTATGTACTGCTATAGCGTTTACATTTATTACAGTTAAACGAATATTTCTACTTTTGACAACATTTATTATTTTCTTTTCCAGGTTACAGATTGACTGGACAAGACACGGAGCCGATGGTCATACCGTTCATGTATACTAAAATCAACATATCTACAATTCAAGTTGACATGCTTATACCTAGTATGAACTTTCCTGTTTTAATATATGACGTGAAGAAGGAAAATTGTACAATTCTTGGACAATTGTACGTGGCTCGAATACAAAATTGTGTATTGAGTGGAAACCGTTTTTCGTTCACTTTCCGAGAGGTATCATGGTTAGACAAGGGTATGTACGTTGCCTGGGATGACAAGGGTTTCATTTTAGATACAATGATGGTCGACTATGAAGGTAAATTGTGAGGATACGTTGAGTTTCTTTCCGATAATTACATTTGTAAAGTTCTTCATGTTCTATTTCAAATCGTTGAATCTATACCAAAAATAAATTAATAAGTTCTGAAATTATAAGAACAATTCGTTTGCCTAAAATGGCCAGTCAACGTGGGCATAATGTATTTGTGAATTTTGTTCAAGTGCATAATGCAATACTGAGTAGTTAATGACCCTTGTTGATAAAATATTCACTGAGCGTTATGAGTGCAGCACTTAAATTTCCATAAAATCTTAATAAGATAAAACGCCTTGCTAATATAATTTCATGTGATCATGTTCTTCATATTTAAATTCAGAATAATCCCTTTCATTCGTATTAAATTTCCTCAGAATTCATTTTGTCTGCTTGTTTGTGCAATATAGTTGTAGCTTTTTGTAAGTTTTTAATTTTCATTTCAGATTCGTCAGAGTCGTTTCCAAGTAATACAGAAGACAAACTTGCCTCCAAACAGTCTGATGAACCACCATCATCTTCAGAAAAATGTCAGTTTAAAGCAGATATTGGGATGGATGGAGTCTTTGAACAAATGTTTAAGGTTGAGATGGAGCGTTTAAGCATCGAGCGGGAAAGACTAAGGGCAGAATTAGAGAGGATGAAAGTCGAAAAACAGAGACTTACCATTGAAACTGAGAGACTTGGGCTAGAAATAGAGAGAATTGAAATATTTAAATCTAAGTCCACAGATTGATAGATGTATCTCTGACAAACTGATATATTATGAATTTTACAGGCATATGGATTTCGGAATTTATTATTGCTTTTTTCATTTTCAATTGCCAGATACTATTGTTCAATGTTACGCATTACAACACGTTTTCATTTTCAATTGCCAGATACAATTGGTCAAAGTTAAGCATTAAAACACTTTTTTCATTTTCAATTCCCAGATACCATTTTTCAATGTTAAGCATTACAACACGATTTTTTTTTTCAATTGCCAGATACCATTATTCAGTGTTAAGCACTGCAACACGTTTTTCATTTTCATTTGCCAGATACCATTGTTCAATGTTAAGCATTACAACACTGGTTTCATTTTCAATTTCCAGATACTATTGTTCAATGTTAAGCATTACAACACTTGTTTCATTTTGAATTGCCAGATACCATTGGTCAATGTTAAGTATTGGAACACATTTTTCATTTTCAATTGCCATATACCATTGTTCAATGTTAAGCATTGAAACACTTTTTTCATTTTCAATTGCCAGATACCTATGTTCAATGTTAAACATCACAACAACGTTTCATTTTTAATTGCCAGATACCATTGTTCAATGGTAAGCATTACAACACGTTTTTCATTTTCAATTGCCAGATACCATTGTTCAGTTTTAAGCACTGCAACAGGTTTTTCATTTTCAATTGCCAGATACCATTGTTCAATGTTAATCATTACAACACTGGTTTCATTTTCAATTGCCAGATACCATTGGTCAATGTTAAGCATTACAACACTTTTTTTATTTTAAATTGCCAGGTACCATTGTTCAATGTTAAGCATTACAAAACTTTTTTCATTTTCAATTGCCAGATACCATGTTCAATGTTAAGTATTGGAACACATTTTTCATTTTCAATTGCCATATACCATTGTTCAATGTTAAGCATTACAACACTTTTTTTATTTTCAATTGCCAGGTACCATTGTTCAATGTTACGCATTACAAAACTTTTTTCATTTTCAATTGCCATATACCATTGTTCAATGTTAAGCATTACAACACTTGTTTCATTTTCAATTGCCAGATACCATTGTTCAATGTTAAGCATTACAACACTTTTTTTATTTTCAATTGCCAGGTACCATTGTTCAATGTTAAGCATTACAAAACTTTTTTCATTTTCAATTGCCAGATACCATGTTCAATGTTAAGCATTGGAACACAGTTTTCATTTTCAATTGCCAGATACCATTGTACAAAGTTAAACATTGCAACACTTTTTTCATTTTCGATTGCAAGATACCATTGTTCAATGTTAAGCATAGCAACACTTTTTTCACTTTGAATTGCCAGATACCATTGTTCAATGTTAAGCATTACAAAACTTTTTCATTTTCTTTTGCCAGATACCATTGTTCAATGTTAAGAATCAAAACACTTTTTTTCATTTTCAATTGCCAGATACCTGTGTTCAATGTTAAATATCACAACACTTTTTCATTTTCAATTGCCAGATACCATTGTTCAATGTTAAGCATTACAACACTTTTTTTCATTTTCAATTGCCAGATACCATGTTCAATGTTAAGCATTGGAACACAGTTTTCATTTTCAATTGCCAGATACCATTGTACAATGTTAAACATTGCAACACTTTTTTCATTTTGAATTGCCAGATACCATTGTTCAATGTTAAGCATTGCAACACGTTTTTCATTTTCAATTGCCAGATACTATTGTTCAATGTTAGCATTGCAAAACTTTTTTTTCATTTTGAATTGCGAAATACCATTGGTCAATGTTAAGCATTATACAACACTTTTTTCATTTTGAATTGCTAGGTACCATTGTTCAATGTTAAGCATTACAACACGTTTTTCATTTTCAATTGCCAGATACCATTGGTCAATGTTAAGCATCAAAACACGTTTTTCATTTTCAATTGCCAGATACCATTGGTCAATGTTAAGCATTAAAACACTTTTGTTTTCATTTTGAATTGCCAGATGCCATTGGTCAATGCTAAGCATTAAAACACTTTTTCATTTTCAATTGCCAGATACCATTGGTCAATGGTAAGCATTAAAACATTTTTTTCATTTTGAATTGCCAGATAACATTGGCCAATGTTAATCATTAAAACACTGATGGTTTATGTCATGCTCAATAACATAACTGCAGTTAAAGTTTTAGAATTGAGTTCAAGTATGTACAGAGGGACTAATTCTAAAGTTCTAAAGTTCAATTACATACGATTTTATGTAAAGTATCAAGTTAATAATTTTGGTGACCTATTTGATACTTTACCAAATCAGAATATATTATTTCCGCTGCTTCTTTGATGACAATAATTCATGAACGTGTCTAATTTATATACTTTCCAACCCTTTAATTTTGTTTTATAACAATTTTGTACATATTAATATATTATGTTGCATTTGAAAAGCACTTGCTTAGTTCATTAGTTTGTTAGTTTGTTGTGGCAATCACTTCCTGGCCTTTGAATAATGAATAAACATTTCCTACCTAAAGGGACTTTGGATAATGAATAAACATTTCCTACATAAAGGGACTTTGGATTACGAATAAACATTTCCTACCTAAAGGGACTTTGGATAATGAATAAACATTTCCTACCTAAAGGGACTTTGGATAATGAATACACATTTCCTGTCTAAAGGGACTTTGGATAATGAATAAACATTTTTTGCCTAAAGGGACTTTGCATAATGAATAAACATTTCCTGCCTAAAGAGACTTTGGATAACGAATAAACATTTCGTGCCTAAAGAGACTTTGGATAATGAATAAACATTTCCTACCTAAAGGGACTTTGGATAATGAATACACATTTCCTGCCTAAAGGGACTTTGGATAATGAATAAACATTTTTTTGCCTAAAGGGACTTTGCATAATGAATAAACATTTCCTGCCTAAAGAGACTTTGGATAACGAATAAACATTTCCTGCCTAAAGGGACTTTGGATAATGAATAAACATTTTTTTGCCTAAAGAGACTTTGCATAATGAATAAACATTTCCTGCCTAAAGGGACTTTGGATAATGAATAAACATTTCCTGCCTAAAGGGACTTTGGATAATGAATAAACATTTCCTGCCTAAAGGGACTTTGGATAATGAATAAGACAATATGCAACTGTCTGGAAGTAGCTTTTGACAGACAAGTATAATGTTATCCAAATCGTTTCATTATTTTTATATCACATCTTTGTGTTCATGTTGTTCTTGTTTGGATTTAAAACCATTTTTCAGCGCACTATATGGTATACATGGCGTATACTACGTGAACAATACACAAAACTACATGCTTGTTTCTCTTGGAGTCAGTGGATGGGTTTGATATTGCGTTGGGATTTGTCAAGTAGGGCAGGCCGAAACAAAGTCATGAAACATGTCGAAGAGTCCTTTACCCCGACTTTGAATTAAGCACTAATGAAGTTGTCAGTTCATTACTTTTTCTAAATAATTGAAGCTTTACAGTGTAAAAGAATTTCAGTTAGAATTACGGTTATAAAAATTTTAGTCGGTAAATTAAAAAACGTCATTCCGCCAACGGAAGATACAATATCCAAATATTGTCAGTCTGAGTGTGCGGAATGGATATAAAGATTAAACATTTATGTCGAACATCATCAAATCAGTGATGTAGCATTCAAGAGGTATGTAAGGAAAATAGACTATCAAAAGATATGGATGTTAATTTTATGCTAATCCGTGAATTAGTGGATTTTTCAAAAGGAATACATTTTGTCATTTATTGTATTGAATTCTCAGTTATCGAATTTTAGATTATACTGTACAGTACACAATACACACACACACAGATAACACAGGAGTTAAAATGCACGTGGAAAGTATAGTATGTCATACACACATATATAGTAGAATAGGTAACACGAACCTAGATAGTACAGTGAGTAATACACTGATAGGCAATACATATACGGTAATATGCTTCATGTATTCGTTTTTGTCCTTATTGTCCACCAGATGATTCGGTTTCTTAAGTAGACCGAGTTTGCTTAAATTTTAGGTTTCATTACCACCAACAGCGTTTCAGAAGCAGATGAATTGCAAGTCTATCATATTTGGATGGGTTAAAGAAGAGCAAGGAAAGTCAAACATTGAAGTTAAGATAATTGTATATTAGTTCATATTGTCTCTTAAAACTTTATGGCTTCGATAAAAATCGGTGATACCATGTTTTCAATCATTTCGTCATCTCGACCATCATGTAATGTTCTAGGGTTAGTTGTGAGCAGGAATAATTGCTGAAGTATAACGGATTGTTCAAAGGTAGAATACCTGTATTAAATGAATGGAGAGGCCATTTGGCAGGCATTACTATGTAAATTCATAATAGTTAAAGCTATATGGCTTCTTTGCGAGTTATGACACCAAATCGTAAACTGCATCTTTTTGTCCATTGTATTTTCTGTTACCAAACTTATTTTGCTAAAACGTACTGTTTTTTTTAATCAAGACATACCGTTACCACGCTTCTGTTTGCATATTTAGGGGGATAACACTGTAATACTCATCTTCATTTTCAAAAATCTGAAATAAAATCTTCCGCATCGTTGATTGTCTCAAAGATACTTTCAAGCATTCGGCCATTCCCAGATCGTCATTAAAACAGGTAGAATCAATGATCGATCTTACGTTATTATGTTGAATTGAGTTTGGTTTTCCATTGTGGCAGTGGCCTACTAACTGATTCCCATTTCAAGATTCTCTAGTTCGTGCTTGAAAAGGGTACTCAATTGCCAAGCATACATTCATTCTTTTTTTATCAAAAAATAACTTCGGTCACTTATGTTCAGTATGTATGACCCGTGCATTTAGCTTTGCCGTTTAGCTATGCCATTTAGCTAGGACATTTCACTATGCCCTTTACTGTAGCAAGGCCATGTAGCTACTCCGTTTAGCTATTCGGTTTAGCTATACTGTTTGGCTAGGAAATTTAGCTATGCCGTGTATGTATTATATTTAGCTATGCCATTAAGCCCGACTGTGTAGCTATAACGTTTAGCTAGCCATTTAGCTCTGACGTTCTGCTATGATATCTAGCTATACTGTCAATAAGACTAATTGATGCATTACAGACCTCCAGTGAAATTAGTGTCTGATACATTGTTTGTGAATCGTATCATGCTTTGTCAGTATGCATGACTTTATTTAGAGACAATATTTTGATATGAGACCAATGACGGTATATACATTCAGTAGGACTGGGGAATAAGACCTATTAATATTATGTGTCATTTGGGTTAGTTGGAAATTCCATACAAAGTCTTAAACGAATGCTGTCTAATAAAGTTCATGTAGAGTCTTAAATGAATGCTGTTTTAGAAATGCCATACAAAGTCTTACACGATTGCTGTCTTCGAAATGCCAAATAAAGTCTTAAACGAATGCTGTCTTATAAAGTTCATGTAGAGTCTTAAACGATTGCTGTCTTCAAAATGCCAAATAAAGTCTTACACGATTGCTGTCTTATATAGTTCACACACAGTCTTACATAATTGATGTCTTCGAAATGCCAGACAAAGTCTTACATGATTGCTGTCTTAGAAATGCTATAAAAGTCTTACACGATTGCTGTCTTAGAAATGCCATAAAAGTCTTAAACCATTGATGTCTTATCAAGTTCACGCACAGTCTTACACGATTGCTGTCTTAGAAATGCCATACAAAGTCTTACACGATTGCTGTTTTAGAAATGCCATACAAAGTCTTACACGATTGCTGTCTTCGAAATGCCAAACAGTCTTAAACAAATGCTGTCTTATAAAGTTCATATAGAGTCTTAAATGATTGCTGTCTTCGAAATGCCAAATAAAGTCTTACACGAATGCTGTCTTATAAAGTTCAAACACAGTCTTACGCAATCGCTGTCTTCGAAATGCCATACAAAGTCTTACAAGATTGCTGTCTTAGAAATGCTATAAAAGTTTTACACGATTGCTGTCTTAGAAATGCCATAAAAGTCTTACACGATTGCTGTCTTACAAATGCCACACAAAGTCTTAAACCACTGCTGTCTTATCAAGTTCACGCACAGTCTTACACGATTGCTGTCTTAGAAATGCCATACAAAGTCTTACACGATTGCTGTCTTAGAAATGCCATACAAAGTCTTACACGATTGCTGTCTTAGAAATGCCAAACAAAGTCTTAAACGATTGCTGTCTTCGAAATGCCATACAAAGTCTTACACAATTGATGTCTTAGAAATGCCATACAAAGTCTTACACGATTAATGTGTTAGAAACACCATACAAAGTCTTACACGATTAATATCTTGGAAACTCCAAGCAAAGTCTTATAGTATTGTTGACATAGAAACTCCATGCAAAGTATTACAGTATTGCTGGCATAGACACTCCATGCAAAGTCTTACCGTATTGCTGACATAGAAACTCCATGCAAAGTCTTACTGTATTGTTGAAATAGAAACTCCATGCAAAGTCTTACAGTATTGTTGACATAGACACTCTATGCAAAGTCTTACAGTATTGCTGACATAGAAACTCCATGCAAAGTATTACAGTATTGCTGGCATAGACACTCCATGCAAAGTCTTACAGTATTGCTGACATAGAAACTCCATGCAAAGTCTTACTGTATTGTTGACATAGAAACTCCATGCAAAGTCTTACAGTATTGTTGACATAGACACTCTATGCAAAGTCTTACAGTATTGCTGACATAGAAACTCCATGCAAAGTATTACAGTATTGCTGACATAGAAACTTCATGCAAAGTATTACAGTATTGCTGACATATAAACTCCATGCAAAGTCTTACAGTATTGCTGACATATAAACTCTATGCAAAATCTTACAGTATTACTGACATATAAACTCCATGCAAAGTCTTTCAGTATTGCTGAACTCCATGTAAATTCTTACAGTATTGCTGACATAGACACTCCATGCAAAGTCTTACAGTATTACTGACATAGAAACTCCATGCAAAGTCTTACAGTATTGCTGACATAGAAACTCCATGCAAAGTCTTACAGTATTGCTGACATAGACACTCCATGCAAATTCTTACAGTATTGCTGACATAGACACTCCATGCAAAGTCTTACAGTATTGCTGACATAGAAACTCCATGCAAAGTCTTACAGTATTGCTGACATAGACACTCCATGTAAATTCTTACAGTATTGCTGACATAGACACTCTATGCAAAGTGTTACACGATTGCTGCTAGAACGGTTGCTGTATATTTCGGAGTGAAAGATTTAATAACATAAGCAGATACAAAACGTCGCGCATAAACCGCATTCTGATTCTTCCCCCTCCCGGATGCCAGAGATATCTTTTCACGTTATTAGTGACACTTCTGGAAACATTACATAACTCCTATTTGTCTGTTTCTGGAAATATGGAGCAACAAAATCAATACGTCTTATGACAAAGTATTTATACAAACCACATTTATAAGGCATTCAGAATCAGCTCTTGCATGGAACAGGACAGATAATATTCCGAACCAATCCAAACATTGAATATTTTGTTTGCATATGAAAAAAATCCAGTTGATCAAATTATAATACATTTGCCTCATTTTGAATTAGAGACAGATGCAATTAACCTTTAGAATACACACTTTTGTCCCATTTATGTTGTCTTCTTCATTGAACACGACAATTTGAGTTTCTAAGGAAATTACCAGATTTATAACTAAAATCAACTCATGCACATTAATTTAAATTTGTTTAATTTTACGCAGACGTGTGGCTCTCTGCCAGTATTCAACAGTCAATACACGAATGGTGAAACAAAACACTAGGTTTAATGTACACGATCTGGTATATGCAGCATCCCACTTTCACCATGGTAAGGTCAACAACAGCGCATATCGTTATTCGCCGTATAACAAAGCAATATTCCTCTACTCTTTCACAGTTAATGCTGTTATACAAAAATAATTGGCCATTTAATTTACATGTGATATTTTGTTTCCTGTATAGTTTATGTTTTTCATAAGATTTCTTCTTATGCAAATTTGTATAACCTGTATATTTAATTATATTCAAAAAGATATATTGCATATATAGTTTATTTTCTTTAGGATGAGAGATGTTACGCATATTTAATTTGCATTGTTTGTACATTCTAAATTCAGTCTGTTTCAGTTTTAGCGAAGCTTGATTATTTTAAAATCTGCATGCGAGTAGCTGTACCTTAGTGCTAAAAATTGGTGGTGTCCGTGTTTGAACTTTACCTGGGCTAGTCCTGATAGACGGATGTAGTGTAATTCATGACAAACATGCGTTGCTCCTTACATCAAATTCTGATGTGCTGTGCAACACCAATCAATCATTCAATAAATTAGTATTTAGATCGATAGCCAATATACCGGATGTCATATCCTATGTAAGTTTTAAAAACTGCTATTGCTCAAAGTTCCCATTCAGAAATTATACATTTTAAATACATATATCATTACCACTCGACTTCAAACTTCCGGCTTGATCTAAAATGCACTGTTGGCGTCGATTGTTTTTATATGCGTACTATTTATTAATCGTTCACAAACAGTGCTCATGTGACCTGGTGAATGCATTTTGCAGATGGCCACTTCATGGTAATTCTCTTCTGTAATAGTTTACTCATTGAAGATTTTCATCAAGACGGTTTCATTTTCAGCTGTTTCTAGTTATGATATCATTGTGTGAGCAGATATATTTTGGTTTTGTTTCTGTCAGTCTCGAGTTGTCGGCCTTTCCAAGTCTGTCTATGCCATATAGCAATCAACTATATGTATGTACAAGTCGCAACATTATAATATTTTCAATAACAATATATTTATTTTGCATGATCCGTATTGCGTCTTACTTTATGTTTAATACGATGAAAGACACTACAAGTTACAGCTTGTGATTTGAGACATGGGTTTCACTCCTTCTAATTACACTGGACATTACTAACCCTTGTGACTCTTTGTTTGGATCTTGACTTTCACACCTTTAAGTTACCCTGGATGTTTAGGAACGTAACATATATGACATTGCAATGGTATACGGTGCCAAATTAAGTTCTAATATAATATTATTTATCACCTTAATAATCCAGTCGACCAAAAGAAATGTAATAGGAATAATTACATTCAATACTGTATGTAATGCTTATAAACCCGTAAGAATCATTCTTCCTGTACTCTTCAATAAAGATATTTATGCAAGCTAAGAAACATGTTATTTATAATAAACATAATAGTATACTTAGTTGTTAAGCATTATACATATACTGGTTGATTGCACCTTAATTATATTTGTTAGGTAAATTTATAATCTTTGTTTACAGTCACAACGTCAAATATATATATATATATATATATATATATATATATATATATATATATATATATATATATATATATATATACATATATACATATATATATATATATATATATATATATATATATATATACATATATACATATATACATATATATATATATATATATATATATAACAAATTAAATCACTACTGGCAGAAAGTGAACCACGATAATTTGGGCAAATTAGGCGTCGAGCCGATGATCTGATAGGCTTAAATCGTCAGTGACAATTTTCTTTTGTGTTTCGGTTTGTTAAATACTAGTGATTTTAAGGAGTAATATAAAATATTTATCAGCTTTAATATCTACGTATTCCTACTAATTAAGCAGATCATCTGAACTGGAAAATATGATTAAACTCCTGCAATCCATCCAAATTGAAGCATTCACTTTCGGTAACTGTTGAATCTGAGCACCAATTACATTTTGTAAATCAATATTATTACTTTCTCTACGTTGATTTCTGTGAGTTTTTTTTTGCGATGATGATAATTATCATAGAAAATCTCACTGACCGACAACTCTCATGCTTTATATTCCATTGCATATGCATGCACGGAAGCTTTAGTTTAAAAACTAACACTTAGGAAATACCAGGATGAAAAATTGTCACAGAACACAAGAGATTTCAATAATGGGATCAATAAAAAAAAGGCATTATGACTAAAGATACGCTCTTAATAACATGTACACATTTATATGCACAAGCGATTAATTTTGAGAGAGAGAGAGAGAGAGAGAGAGAGAGAGAGAGAGAGAGGTCAAAGGCATTATCCAGTGTAATCGCTATGACTCCCGCCCCCCCACCCCCAAAAAAAAAAAAAAATTTCCCCCAAAGAATAACTAGGAATTCTAACAGGTTTCAACATACAAGTTAAGGCTGTTAATTGTTTTTTTTCTAACTTAGTAAATGTCTATTAATAAATGTTTGAACCTCGTGTTTGGTGTTCTGAGAGATTACAGAGGATTGCGATGGGTTGTAGCGGATTGTGACGGATTGTGGTAAATTGTGATACATCGTGATTAGATTAGATTCGCACAGCAAT
Organism: Unio delphinus; assembly: GCA_029339505.1. Classification (NCBI taxonomy): domain Eukaryota; kingdom Metazoa; phylum Mollusca; class Bivalvia; order Unionida; family Unionidae; genus Unio; species Unio delphinus. Next base: position 6,919,020 of record JAQISU010000011.1, read on the forward strand.
ACAAAATTAAATAGGCATTAATATTATGCAATAATAAAGTAAAGGTATAATTACTGGTATTTATTATAGAAAGTTAGGAATAAGATGGAGGAAAATGTAAAGATACAGTTATAACATTGTGTGCATTAACAACAACGTTTGGAGATTGTGCATACTTTTTAACACCCAATGTTTTATATACACTTTACAAATAGGAAACTCAACAATGTCTAATGATATTTAAAAATGATTCAACCTTATGTCTGTTGTAAATGTATAAGGAAATATTATATATTATCTAGACGTTTTAGCCAGAACATAAATATAAATCCAGACAAAAAAGCATTAGATAAAATAGTAGAAAAGCCTGAAAAAAATAATACAAATCTCAAATACAATTAAACATTCTGAATATAAATAATTCCCAGAAGTAAAGGAATGACTCTAATATATAAAACAGGGACTTTGAGAAAGAAAATACAATGGTAAGACTAGGCTATTATCATAAAGATAAAACATGTATAACGGTATTATGTATCTAATTATTAATATATATATATATATATATATATATATATATATATATATATATATATATTAATGTAATGTTTGGAGCATTTTGTCATGTTCTGAAAGAGGACCTAGATGCCTTAGTTAATTCGTGTCGAACACTATTTTATATATTTAAATAACAGAGCGTGATAATGTCCAAAGACATTATACAAATTTAGTCAGAGGAAAGACTCAAATGTGGCATATTTGATGTTGTTTTGCTTAGATGGAATACCATCAAAGGGTTTTACTTTACCACCGATTACAACTAACACAGCCGCAAAGTAATAATAATACCAATAAGCTATCCAAAGGCCGCTCCCTTCTCTCCTTTTGGTCTTACTGACATTTGTGGCTGTTATTAGTATCGTGTTTGAGAAGATTACATAGCTCATACTTGTCTGGTTCTGTAAATGTTTTGCCATATACATTTGAACCATATTTATAAAGTATGAAATTACGATTTATAGTTTTTTGTGTGTAAGAAAGGACGTGTAAAATACATAGGCAATCGATTCAGATGAATCTTGAAAGCCAGTTCCTTTCCGGAAGCAACCATCTGCAATGAATATAAGTATTCATATGATACTGTATCGGAACAATTATTCATTTTAAAGCAGGAATAGTTTAATTTTTGTGTCATCGAAGTAATACTACGCCACACGTATTGTTTGCTAGGATAACATGTATTGTTCACACTTCATTCTTCTACTAAGATGCATTGTTTTATGTAGAGAGTTTATACTTCCATTATATTAATGATTTGAATACCAAGGCTAATTGAATGCATTGTTTTAAGTGTCATTGTGTGATAATTATATTATACAATACCTTATTAAGCTTCAGTTTCATTTTCTGCTAGTTATACTATTACTGTCTGCAAAGTTTTTTTTGAATTCGTATGTGTGTCTATCCGTTCACACAAGCAAGGAAGTACGTTAGAACTTGTTATTGCAGAACTATCACATTTAATTAGTTTGTATGCATATGACATTGACGTGATTATATTTTCTTGTTGCTAGAATATTTTTGCTTAGTATTTTTATACACGGTAGGAAGTTTTTGCGTCAGATGTTTTATAAACACAAATCTAGTTATTCTCTGTATTAATGTAAATGTCAGTGTTATAATCTATTTTAAAGATGATAAAACATGAATAATGTTTTGAATAAAACACTACTCAAGTGTACATTTTGCCGTCTTAATCTTAATCCTGTCTTAATCCTGTACTTAAAGTATCGAGATTTGCTAATCTGCTCATCTCTGAAAGATTTAATCTCATGTAACAAATACATGTAGGAACTGTTAGAATGCTAGAAGGGACATTCATTTATCGATTCATTGCCTGGCTGGGTTTTAGGAGAAAGCGTGATAGGCACATAAGACAAATAAATCAGCAATTGATTTTCGTCTACGTAACGTAACGTAACGTCTTTAAATAGTGTTGAGATCACTTGGTTTGCACAAATTTTGTATCAGAAGTTCATTTGAAAATCTTAATTATGAAAATAAACGAAACTGTTTATAGTATCATTTGTTAATTTAACTGTCCTAGTGCTTTTGTTCTCTTAACGGACTCCTGAAAAATTATACGAAGGATTCTAAATATTTTCTCATTTTATTTTAAGTTCTATAATTGCTTTGTGTACTGAACACTTTCATTTTCTCTTAAGTTGTTTTCATGCATTGTTTATCCCTATTAAAATAATCTACACGGATAACTATATTGCGGAAGATTTACATCATTCTGAAACTGAAAATATGTGAAACTGCCATCAAGATCTACGACCGTGAACAGACTTTGAACTGATGATCCGGACATTTTCTGGTTCATTATCCCTGTTTACAGCCCTTAGTAGTACGCTTGGAAGTGAAGTGAGCAGACTGCAAGACTTGGGCAGATCCGGTTAGAAGGATAATTGAAATGTTTGAAGTGACCATCAACAATTCTGTCATCACTCTTGATGCAGCCTAATTTTCAAAATTACTTCCGCTCCTTCAAACACTGCCTGCGACCCAAACATATCGTATAGTAAAAAGCAGATGTCCGTTTGTCTCACGCTGTTTGTGACGGTTTTCTACGTTTAACACAACATGTCAGAATTAAGTTTATTATCATATCTCTGCGTATTGTATTGTTAAGGTTTGTGGAGCTACATCTGAGTTCAGACTAATGGCTATTATAGTCAGGCTATGCGTGTTTCTCATGCTCTTAGGAATAGCTGATACAAAAGGTAAGTACTTACCCGATATATTACAATGTTTTGAATATGCTATATGACCAGATTTAACTTCGAAGAAATTTGAAATATAAACACCTTTAAGTTAGAAGACGCTTACAATTAATACAGATTTAATTTATTTAGAGTTTGTAATACATTTTAAAATGAAAAATATATCTATTTTTAATGAAATACTACAATTTGAGATGATGCAAATTCATAATGGACGAATGTTGCTCATAAAGACCTGTATAATTTGTTATTTTCATTAATGCACTTGAAAAAATTATGACATTTTAGTAATATTTCAAACATACTTTGGTTGCAGAATGGAAACCTGAGACATTTGTTAATGGAGAAAATGTGACCGTATGTATGGATGGGCTTCAAACTAAAGGAACACAAACTTTACTAATAAATTTTGCTAGCTTTATCAGTAAGCAGCATGTCAGCAATGTGTTGCTATATAACCCAATGAAGAACAAATCTGACCTAATATCTGTTAACATAAATTACACTGGTCGAATAGAAAAGTTCGAAATTAATAAGAGTAGTCTCAGTTTTCTTCTGCTAAATGTCAAGTTTATGGACAGTGGAACTTATACAGTTTTGACGTTGGAAGATTCTGTGGTGAACGGAGAAACACATATTCTTGTCGCACGTAAGTTTTGTTAGTATTTTGCATGCGGGGTTGACTAAACAAGGTGTACAGTGTTCTTGAAGTATCTTTTGTGACTAAACAAGGTGTACAGTGTTCTTGAAGTATCTTTTTAATACATATATTGATGCCCAACCAGATCATCATTTAAAGGCTATCCTGTCCAATTGGGAGTCACCGCTCTCTCTCTGTTTGTTCTTGGCTGCCTAACCATTTGTTACGATGACCATTGGAATGGTAGACAATGATATTAATTAAAATATATTTCCGCTTGAACTGACTTGAGATCTAGCTTCATAGTTTGGAACCGATACCATATTATGACTTTTACATTGCTATCCGTCAATAATTTGTGGCGAGAATCTATTCGTAAAGAAACGTCAAGTATTACATTTTTCCTTCTTATGCGCGATGGAAGGTAAATATAAAGCTATAAGAACATTGGCCCATCTACAGCTGATTGACATAAATTAAAGAAAGCTAATAGCCTAGCTCATGCTGGCATCCAATTAGATCTGAGACAAATGAATCATGGAACGGCACATTACCTCGGAATGCTTTCTCCTATTATAATTAGCTGATACATCTGGATCCACAAAGCTATGTTATCTGCTTAAATGCAAATATATATTCATTATATGGAAGATGTTGAACACAATCTTGATGTTGCCCTTTATTTAATACGAAAGATTGTAGCTTTATTCTTCCGTCTTTAAGCGTTATTCTTAAGCTGGATTTATTTCATTACAATGTGACATATAAGAAATTCTGCAATGTTTCTCAATGTTTATATTCTAACAGCTAAATTAGTAAATTTACACAATGGACAATGATGGCTATAGCTAGTGAAATTTATTTGTTCACTTTGTCTCGCATTTTTATTACAAGTTGATTTACATAATTACATAACTATAATTTCTGTTGTTTTTCTTTGAAATATTGTGCAGCTTGTTTTGCGTTCATGTTTCTTCTGTTATTTTAACATGAGTTTTAGATTCAGTAAAGTTTCGTCAATTATGTATTTTTGGAAACGGCTTAGATAAGTTAATTATTGCTTAATAGAACATCATTAAAACCAGCTCAACATGATGGTAATCCACTGAATCAATTCTGTGTTAGGACATATACAATTCGAATACGATAATGTGGAAAGATTCCTAAAGCTGCTGTTCAGGCTGTCACATATTTTACAATTCAAACAAACATTCGGCTTCCGATATTATGTATTGGAAACACATTGTATTTTATTCATTTTTTGTTTAAGGTCAAAGGATTCATGGACAACTCGATGACTCAATGAATGTTACGTTTATGTGTAATAAAACGAACATATCTACAATAAAAATTGAGACGTTTGTGTCTAAAATAGCATATCCTGTTGTAATCTATGATGTGACACAGGCAAACTGTACAGAGGTTGGAGAGCTGTTTACAAATCGAATAGAGAGCTGCGTATTCAGTGGAATCAGGTTCTCTTTAACCATTAGAAGAGTAACATGGTTAGAAATTGGCACGTATGCTGCCTGGGATGATATGAAATCTCTTCTGGATTTAGTATTTGTCGCAATTGAAGGTAAATAATTCTTGCAAATTAAATGAACGATTTATATTTTTTGATCTAAGAATATTACAAAGTACAAGAAAATTAGGTGGATCTTCCATCATAAATTATAATGTAGGTTGAAAGAGGAGATGACTATAGCACACTAACATGTTTACATTACTTATCTCCCTTGTTTAAGAATTCCTTCTATGTGACTGCTTAATGCGGCATCTAACGAATAAACATGTAGGTCAATATTGCGTAACACCAATACTGACTCATAGGAAGACGAGAACAATAATGGCTAAGAGCATGGAGACTATAAGAAGTACAGAACCCCGAACTTACAATTTGGCAAATTTAACCAAAATATTTTCGAAAACAGATTTTGCATTATCTCGCTTATCTCATTTTTAATGATACTTTGAATTCATAACAGGATAATATCGTTGTAGGAATGAGAAATTAATTGAACAGTATTAAAAACGTCTACCAGATAGTCCTTTTATGCTCGCAAAGGTATGAAGTCATCAGATACATCAGATACGATCCTTTAATGAAAGGGGAAATCTTCAAAATTTTGTAAAAGATGTATGTAGTGGGAATCGTTAGAAGACATTAAGAGACATTATGACAACATTTTAATTTCGATTCATGTTCAGAGAGTAAAATAGTAAATAAATTAAAAAATAAATCTATAGTTCAAAACTAAGCGGTAAGAAAGACATTAAATGATTCTTATCTATAGGAAGACGACTATTTAAGACATTTTAGTAAAACCAATATCAGGGCCGTTACTTTTAAAGCGTCTTGAGTTCGATTGTTGATTGGAAGGCTATTCAACAGTCAACATAATGAAGAGCTACCGAATCTAAAATAAAAGTTAGTTTAGTTGCCTACTCAGATAATGCTCTGAAAATGGGTATTAGATGCCTCAGGCAAGCATATTGATCATTTGAATATTCTGATGAATCTTGTAGAAATCACACAAATCAGAGACATGATAATAAATATTATGAGTTTGTAACAGAATTGAATATATATATATATATATATATATATTTATATATATATATATATATATATATATATATAGATATATATATATATATATATATATATATATATATATATATATATATATATATATATATATATATATATATATATATCTGATATACAGCTTAAGAAAACCTCAATTTGAAATCATGGTACACACTATAATAATCATATAGTTTCACGTATAGACAAGGCTTGGGATTCAAACAATCTCAAGTTTTCAAATACGTTAAAAATGTTCTGCACTGTCAGTAAGATTCACAAATCTCCTGGAATTCATCTATGATTCAAACTAATCTTATGTAAATACAAATATACCAATTTAAAGAAGAATTGGAATAAACATATGCTTCTTGACCCTTGTACAGTCGCACGATTCATCCACCGATAAACCGCACAGTTTCACCACGTTTACACGATTGTATCGGCTGTTCACACCCTTCACGGATCCACTACATGTACAGTCAGGCATACGTATACATGTACATACAGCATACAGCACTCTTGTATTAGCTACGTCTACAGTCGTGGCTTCACCACATGTACAGACATACGTACATACATATAGACATCTAGATAGCTCATTACATCACCTCGTGACCACGTAACGTCGTAACCACCTCGTAATCTTGTAATCTTGTAACTTTGTAAGCTACAATAAAACCAAACTAGTAATAATAATGATTTCTGTAAAATACTTATACATTAAACTCTATAAAAACAATTTGAAATTCACAGTTCACAACATATCAAATATGCGTTGTATTGAATGAATTATTACACGATATTGCAATACAAACTCAATTAACTTCACATATCAAATGAAATAAATTTAACACTGACCCCTATGGCTTTTAGAAATACCACGTGAAAATACGTGCTCTCTTCACTAGATCCAATTGATCACTGCCCCGATTATATCTTAATCTTGCTTAATTCAAAGGACGGTGAGTAATATTCACGGTAAAATACCCGTGCATATCGTGATAATGATTTCTGCAGCCGCAAGTAGTTTACGGCGGCGCGAGACATTTGTTTTTTCCGTCGCTCGTCTGGAAAAAAAAAACACGTGTTCATTCCAGACAGTGCTATAAGCGTGCACAACACAAATAATAAAAATATGTCTCAGACAAAAACAAAAGTTCTTTTTTTTCTTTCTAATTCTGTGACAGAGTTTATGAAATTTATATACTGCTGTTGTTTAAATGCCTTTGATTCTTAGCATGGTTACGCCAGTCTTTTTGTCTCATTTGTAAAATTGTACGATGGCACTTTAAAAAAAATATCAGCAATATAATTTATTTCTACTTTAGCGACAAATTTATATGTGATCAAGTTAATTTTATTTGGATTCTCTAAACATATTGCATGTCCTGCCCATACACAGTTAATATAATTTATAGTATCTCGTAATAATTTTGTCTGCACTTATATCTATCTCTGTCTCTTTGCCTGTCTATATATTTTCCTACAAAAATCCCTAAGCTGTTGAAGGAAATAATTATCGATAAATCAAATTTAAAATAGTTTCGTTTGCAAGAAAAACTAATTGAACATTTTAATGTTAAATTCTTTGGTTTTTTTGATAGCATTATGACCCTTTCGTGGTTGAGAATTGACTGTTATGTTAATCCGCATATTTCGAATAAAAATAGTTTCTGATATTTGTTATATCAATATTCTGTATGAATGTATTTGCATGAAAGTTAACAAGTTAATATGCAGTAGTCTCTCTAGTTCTTTGAATTGTCTAATGCTCAGCAAATATGTGCTGAGTTTGAATACATTTCTTTGTCTTATAAACATCCATTTATGTGCGTACACTGTCACTCCATTAACAAAATGTTTAAAATGAGATTACCGACAGAAACGTTTGATAGTTGAAAATCTGAAGAAACGAAAACGGGTTCTTTCAAAACGTTCGAATCTATCTGGAATTTGTCTCTCATATTTAGTATAATATTTTACATTTTATTTTCATGAGAAGGCACCAAAATATCAAATTTGGAAACTAGCAAAGGGTATGTCACTTTATCGTCTACGGTAAATGGACTCACTGATTCATCGAAGTTTGCAAATGAAAATGGTAAGTAGTGACAATGAAAAGGAAAGCAACGTCTTGGAACATTTGTCTAACTCTGCTTTTAAATTAAATAAAGTATCGACTTACAAGAAAAAAATTAAATACGATACAAATATATTAATAATCAAACATGGGCCCATTTTAATGTAGGTAAAATAAAATTGAATAAAATACACATATTTAATGATTATTGTTCAAACATCATCAATTATCACTGAATTATAAAGACTGATCTGTTTAGTGCCATGTTTATAATGGAATGAAATGAACATTTTATTTTACCTGCCATTAGCACTGGTTTTAGGTGAAACGTGCTATTTGATTTACATTAAAGGTCTATTAGTGCACTCACACGACTTTCATTTATATTATACATTTAACCTTCACGAGAGCGATTTGTATAGGTATTATTCTTTACCTCATCATTAATGAAAATAACGACTACAGAACATGGATTTTTTGTCGTTGGAGACAAAACGCTCCTAGCTGATTTCGGGCTCTGTAAGTTCCGTAAGGCAAAGCGGAAATGACGTAAGGCAAAGCTGAAGTAATGCAGTGTAGGGAACACAGCTTTCAAATTTTCATTGTAGTTGCGTTCAACAATGGGAGCCGTGTGTCTGTCTAAGAGTCTATCGTCAACGTAGACAGTTGTCACGTGGTCGCTATAACGACTCAGAAAAACATCTTTGACGTGGTTATGCATTGCTGAGAGTATCATCGTGCGTAGATGGTAATCTACAAAACGTTTAATCAGCAAAAATTTGAAATTTATTAGGCTTCAGTTTCAATTTGGTTTTCTTTTACCAATGTTGCTTGGGGTAGTGACGGTTTCATTTGACCATGTAATGTCCGTCCGTCTGTCTTATTTGTACGTCCATCATTCCCGAATCTATTAGCAGGATTGATCAAAATCGTTTCTAATGACACGTATAACACAGGAGTTATATTTGTATGCATACATAGATGATCGGATTAGAGTTTCATGTCTGTTGAGCCATATTTCCATTATTTTGTTTTGAATAAATTCTGGAGTTTGTGGGACTGAGCTATTTTGATTAGAGTGAGACGTATACAAATGTTTTTTAATTTAGGTATTTATATAGATAATTTAATAATTATCTAATGGTCATGCAGGCAGCTTGAAAACTCAATTTTATTTTTCTGAAATGTACATTTGCTAGTCCTGAATTGCAGAATTAAAAAAAACGGATGAGTTACCCCCCCCCCCCCCCTTACACTTCTCTGAACTGAATGCGTAGCATATGGATTATTTGATTCAAATGACAATTCCTATGACTTTACATTATTCTGCATTTTCTGTAATGATAATATACAGCATGAAAACTTTGCCATGATCGTATCAAGAAAAAAGATTATCTTAGACTCAAGGTATAATACAAAGTTCTCTGATGACAAATAAATCCAAATTTAACAAGTTTCATAATGAAAATAAAAATTAAAAAAGATTGCAGTCCCATAATGATATACATGAAATCACTAATAGGTCGTTAGGTTACTTTGCTAGATATTACATTCCGTTAGTATGGATGCTTGGTGTAAGCAAAGACTCATTATATTCATTTAAAAAAAACAATTTAAGTAACACTTTTCATAGATGATTTTGAAAGGAACTTGTAAATATTGATCCAAGTTTTGCACAATCTTATGCAATAATAATCCACGATTTTCGTCTACAAAAGCACCATTGACAATTTAAACTGGGGTGTGATCAGGCTGCGCTTCATTCTTCTCTAAAACCTTTACTTGTCTATATCCATATTTTGATGTCTAATGTGTTATTCATATTTGAAAACGAAAGCAATGATAAGGTAAAAGAAGTCCACGCATAGGATTAACGATTTAGCCATTCAGGCTCAAACCCACTTCTATATAGTTGTTTGTTTATATAAGAGTGCTGTCAAATTTATTAAGGTAAAAGTTTTTTTTTCGGAAATAAGCGTTATGAAATCGAAGCGTGGTCAAGAAAAGTACGCGCACGATGAATATCAATACTTTTTTGATAAATACAGTGCCGATAAACTTCAAAGATTTTGGCGATGCGGGTTGAAAAACGACTGTTCAGCCCGTCTTCACACAGCTGCAGATGACGGCCAATTCATTCTACTGATGAATGAACATAGCATAGATTTAGTTAAAGTTATTTTAATAACACACATGCTGATAATTTGAATAATTTTACTGTTATTTTTCACTTTATATTTCACTTACACACTACATCTCTTTGATCGCTGAGGTAATCAATGTTGTCCTTACCCGCTCCACTAATATATGGTTACCTCTCAACAGGGATAACAATTGCTCGGCGCCAAAGTGGCCGGCGCCAAACTGGCCCGTGCCAGAATGGTCGGTGCCAAACCGGTCGCGCCAAACCGGCCGGCGCCAAATTGGCGGCACCAAAACGTCCTGCTTCGTAATAATAATAAATTGTCATACATTGACTTGACCAATATGGATATTTCAGCCTGAGATTGAAGTAGGTTTTGTTATTCACCCTAAATATGTACTTATATCAGTTTGCATTTCCATGTTCTTCAATGGTCGATATAAATTTGGAAAATAAGATGTACATCAACCATAGTCCACACATATGCACATCTTTATTGGTTTCCCACACATTTAAATCAATCATCTTTTGATGAAGCGTTTTAAATGTTCAACTGTGACCTGTGGAAATTAACTAACTGTATGTACCACTGCTTCTACTTAGCCAATTTCCTTTTAGTAATGCCCAAGTAATGTTTGTTGTTACTATTTCGTAGGATCTCTTTTCATGTGCATCTGTATTGCCTCTACATCTCTTTATTCTGTGATCATGGTGTGTGTGTGCGCGAGTATTTCAACTAAGTAGCAAGTAAATCATAGTTTTATTTGACTGTAATATAAGATAGACTGTTATTTTTATTTTTGCGCAGTCAAGCATGAATGCAATATTGTGGACACTGAAACAAAGATATTTGTCTCAAGTCAGTATGAAAGAGTCAGGCTAAAATTAAGTTCATAGCAAGATTTAGTGCCTCGAATGTTTTACAAACAAATTATGATATGAAGAGATCCCTATCATTGCTGATTTAAATACTGAATGTATGTAGAGAGGGCAATCAAAATAATTCATAATCACACATAGCTAAGTTTGATTTAAGCTAAATATTTTAACGTATGTGCTTGCTTGACTGCAAAACACGAAATTACTCCTAAAAGTCTTGAAACATTCCAAATGAACATTTCATATTTGTTATATAGATGAAAAAAAATTGAAAACGTCAATATCAAAATAAAATGGTTCACAATAGCCAAACGTCGTTGAAAAAATCACAAAATGGGTGAAAAGACAAATATATTTATTTCGTCGCACTACGTTAATTACATGATTAGTATATTTCAAACTGATTCTTACACTCGTCTTCTTAAAAGCAGTTTACTTATCAAAAAACTAATAAATTAAAAAAGGGAAACTTTAGTGAAAAAAAAGAACACCAAGAACCCCAAAATTCTAATTGACTCAGATTGCATGATATCGCATTAAACATTGTCTAACTAAATATTTTGCATTTTATACTGTTCATTAGCAGTCAGCAGAGAGAGAGAGAGAGAGAGAGAGAGAGAGAGAGAGAGAGAGAGAGAGAGAGAGAGAGAGAGAGAGAGAGAGAGAATAAGCATTGTTTTGTTTTCACAGTATTGATTGGATTCTCTGACTAAAAGGTATAGACAAAGTTAAAAAAATGCAAACATTACAGAAAACTTCGAAATAAAATGTGGACATACATCCATCCATCCATCCATCCATCCATCCATCCATCCATCCATACATACATACATTTTAAAGAATTTCAAATAAGTATTACTTTTAATTGCAGAATGTATGACGAGACCACTAGATCAGGAAGATTATGTTCATGAACTCATTGATGTACTTGAAACTGACGGAAGCTTGAGTTCGAAAATAAATATTTCCGGTTTCAGCAGTATGCTACTTGTCACAAATGTAATGCTGATTGACCAAAAGAGGAACACAAATTACACTGGGCAAATCCAGATGATTCTAATAAGAAAGGACAATTTAAGGTTTCAGCTACTGAATGTAACGTTTGTTCACAACGGGGACGTTCTATGTTTAGAAGATTCCTGTGAGAATAGAAACGCACTTATTAGTGTCTTCCGTAAGTATTTGTGATCCCTTGTTTTAATAACAGGAAACTAATTTTATCAAGAGATTTATGAGCAAGTATTTGTGCTGCATTTATGTTTATTTTTCTCAGCAAGGGGCAGAGATACAGATAAACACACTACCAACACACTGTTCGATTAATCTACCGACAAAACTATAAGATCAAATCAGCTTGACTTCACAATTATCCCATGATTAATTCGTAAAGGAAACAATTCTGATATAGGGTTCACACACACACACACACACACACACACACACACATACATAGATACATACATACATACATACATACATACATACATACATACATACATACATACATACATACATACGAATTCGTAAGTTCCTCAAAATAAAACAAAGAGTGCAGATGCACTAAATTATTTATTTAATTATGGACACCATGCTTATATGACAATTTTTACGAACGTTTCGTTGGTTTAAATGGAGTTTTACGTTAAATGAAGCCCTTTTACAGTCTTATTTCAAGTTATTACATCAAGATTTTGAAATCTGTACGGATAAATTGACAAATTAAAACGTAAAAGAAAAAATGAAATCCTGTCTTTAACTAGCTATAAGTTAGCATGCTTCTGTTGCGATCATTAATAGTCCATTGACTGGACAGAGAGACGACTGGCTAAGAAGGAAGTACAGTATCCCAAACAAAACCGTTTCTTCATTTTAACTGTAGTTCGAAAGAATCTCTGATATTCTTGAGCGATAACATGTTTTAGAGATGGCCGCACTAGCGATTCCATAGGACGAAACATCGGCATTATGTTCTTCTATTGCTAGTTATACTTAAAATATTATTTTGGTAAAAATCCCATTACATGATAACCACTGTTCAGTATGGGTAGTGATAACAACATTTTCAAGATGGCTGCTATTATCAAGAGATCATACAATTTGGTCAAAACACCAGCAATACGTCAAAGGAGACTCTCCATGTTTATTTGAGTTTTATTTCAGACACAGTAACATAACAGGTTGATTGTTAAAATGGTTGCTGTGGCGGCTATACTGAATGTCTGAACATCTCTACTTACATTTAGAGTTATTAAGACTGGATTAGGTCAGGTTTATTTCACGGTGAAGACTGGTAACGAACAAACGATTGGTGACAAGATCCAGCATCTTTAAGTGAGTAGTTCCAACAACAGATGGCAGTGTCTGGGGCAGACGCCAACCAATTTCATAGTGATTCTAAAACATCCAAACAAGGTGAAACTGCCTCGAATGATTCAAGAATATCTTTTCCTATTAGAAGAACCTTTACAGGAATAAAATATAAAGTCGTTATGAATTGTGATCTTCAGTTTATATTAATAGCTTCTATATTCATACTTATTTATTATATAAGCACTTGTAATTATTTCCTTATTACGGAATTATTTCCTTCTTTGCAGGAAGAAGATTAATTAACCAAGATGGTGAATCGGGGGCACATGTGTTCTTGTGTAATAACAAGAACATGTATTCAATTAAAACCGATATAATGCAAACTAATATTACCTATCCTGTGGGAGTTACTAACGTGACACATGGCAACTGTACCCTTGTAATACAAAGGAATACAGCCAGGATAAAAAAATGTCCATTTAGCGGAAACAACCTTTCATTCACCTTTCGGTTACAAGGGAACACGTTTACTGCTTATAATGACAACGAGCTTCTTTTGGATTCAGTATATATCAATATTCAAAGCTTTAGCCTGGAAACTAGAAATGAGTATCAGACATCATCAAGTGGGGCAATGTTCAGTCAGGACCCAGTAAGCTCCAATGGTAGGTAGGAAAGAAAAATGCAAATTATGGAGGAGAATAATATGTTAATACCATATTTGCATTTGAAATAAATCAATGTATTCGAATTAAGAAACCTGTTACGTTCACTGCTTTGAATATGCATTGTAACCTTTCAATGTTTTTTCCTTGTTCAGAAATGCATCGCAACATTGATTCTTATAATGAATTTTGCAATGTTGAAATGAATGTCTGTCGTGTCTCCAAATTGTACCGTTTATATGTAATGCATACTATTGTATTCATTTAACATAAAACTATCTTTTGGGATAACGATGAAATTTGTTTATATAAGTTTAGCTTAATTGTAATTTATGCAGCGCTTGCTACGCACACACGCACACACACATACACACACACACACATGAATATTTATGTGCGCGTGTGTGCTTGTATGTGTGTTTGAATGCCTATATGTATGTTGGTAGTTAAATAGGTTTCTGCCTAATTTCGATCTCTATTAGTCTATTTGCAATACCAGCATACATTATATTTAGTGCCTTGCAGATAAGCCAGAATTGGTCCTCGTCTCTGCAGTGGTTATCGTAGTTGTCGTTGCTTGCCTTGCTATGACTGCCTTCTGGATGATTCGACATAGGAAAGGTAAAATTAACTATTGGTAATGATACATCTTGTTTCTAAAAGGCTTAAAAAGACACCAAGAGCGTAGAATGCTTTTTCAAAGCTGAAATATGTTTGGAATTATTGATTCTACCCTGCAGTAGTAACATAGAGTACTGGAGAATCTCGCCTAAAATTGGTAAATGCCAACGATGTATTGTATGCAAATCGTAAGCTGTAGAACATTAAAATAAAATGTAAAAGTCATATTCAATCTTGTCAGGAATTGTTGAGACTATATTACTCAAACGTATTTCAGTTTTAAAATACATGATACTTTCAATAGAAACAAGTACGAAACGACGAAAGAAACTAAACTGATATTTATGCCATAACACCTGTCCAGTCATTGTATGGTTATACAACTGAAATTGAACGTACGTTGCAAATAAATATGTAACATAGTCCATTGATCCTACCTTAAAATTGTAGTTGAAGAGGAAACTAATATATACATTCTAAGTAAATTTTGCTATTAACTAGTTGTCGTGCATATGGCAGCCCGTTTTAACTTTATTGAATTTTGTCCGCAAGGATGCACGTCTTTGATATAACACCCACGTATTCTGTTTCCTACAGTACTATAGAGACAAGGCTGAGTAAGCCTATAATTGATTGATGTACCAATTTATATTGTCTTTAACGGTACCTCAGCAATAATAGGTTATCTAATGTAGAGGAAATTGGAGAAATGTCATTTCTATACCCAAGAAGTAGCGACCGATCTGGCCTAGTCCTGGTTGGATTCCAAGCTGCGACCTTCTGATCCCGATCTGGCCTGGTCCTGGCTGGATTCCAAGCTGCGCCCTTCTGATCCCGATCTGGCATGCTAACCATTGAGCTATCGCGACTTCCCTCGACATGCCACCCAACCCTATAACCCCCCACAAAAAAACAGAACAAAAATAAAATAATAAAAGTAATAATTTTATTAAAGTATTTGGATTAAAATAAATAAAATAAAATATATGGCTATATAGCAAAAGATGGTTGATTTAAAAATGACTTGTACATTAATAAATACATAAGCAGAATAATATACGCCGTACGAAAGGATATTGCAAATTGGTAATTTTTAAACCCAATTTCCTCGCTCTGGAAAAGATTGCTTTTTACATTTTAATCACAATGCTGTAAACGTTTGCCTGAAAATTGCCAAACTGTATAAAATATTAATGGTTTAAATGTCTCTACAATATTTTACTGTTGTATCCTTTGCAGTACCAACTACCACGACAAATGAGATCACATACATGAATAGAAGAGCAACTAACACTAACAGTTCTGGTAATTTGTACAAGAACACCAAAGAGGCGATTCCTCCAGAAGAAACTAAATTAGTTTCGAGGACAAATTGCAGTGCAGTTAATTTGACCGATTTAGAAAAAGGCCAGGTCAATGTCAGGCTAAAAGAGGAAAATAGTATCCATCGAAGATTTGACTGCGCAGACCCATCCACTAGAACAGCACGCAACTTTCAGATAGATTCTCTTGCTCATTTATATGATTATATTCCTGAATACCATGATCACTGTTGGCCATATGAATCAAATCTCCGTTCAAGTCCGAATTCGACTGAAAGTATCGCGGTTGAATATGATTACGTGGTTCAGCATAGTTTTATGACTTTAAGGCCCCCAGCACCGGATCCCATTGTAACCAGGAAATCCAAGGTTCGAGGTACAAGGGATAATTCCATATCGTGGTATAAAGGACTAAACCTAAAATCAGCATCCAGATTGGATCCATTAACAACGTACGCGGAGATCAACAAAGAGAGATTCATAGAGAGTAATTGCACAGTATCCAGCTCAGAGCCAGGAAGCTGCTATTTAATGAACCAATTAGCTCCTTCAACTTATTTTGAGTTAGAATGTATTCGGGCAACGGGCACTAGGAATTCGCCAAGTTGGTTAGGATATGGTGAAGGTCAGAACTGGAGGAATGTCGGGAACTTGAACTCTACCAATTTTGTTCAAAAACCTGAGTTTTTAGAGCTTCGAGGTAGAATACTATATTTAAGACATTTTTATTCATTGATTATCTATTACTTTAAGAACCAATGAGTGTACCATTTTTGTTCCATACCAATAAAAAGAATATATTTCAACTCTAAAGTAATATGCATTCATATAAATATGATGATTGCGAATAATATTGTAACCTTATTGTCAGTATTATGCCAATGGGCTGTTGAACATTATAAATATGAAGCTAGGCACTTCATGATGCGAAGATATATATATATATATATATATATATATATATATATATATATATATATATATATATATATATATATATATATATATATGGAACACAGAGATTTGTTTTCTCTTTGTTAGCTTAAATTATTCTCCTAGATCCTATAAATTTATTTTTAAAAACAAAATACATGCTAAATTAAGCGATAATGTCTATATAGAAACTTGAGACATTTCAATTTTTTTCTTCTAAATTCTTACATTTTCGTCACAGTTGTTTTTTTTTATTGTGCTTCAGACATGTCAATACATCGAAGAGTGACCCAGGTTTTGAACTATGATTTACCACGATGTCATTTTGACCATCCCTCTTCCAAGGATAGAAGACATCGAAAGAGCCAGTCACTTGATGACATGTTGGCTATCGCAAGTGTCCGTTGGTCGAGGAGGAGATCAGCCAGGTCTTGTATGAAGAACGATTGGTACGATTCTCTTTAGACGTTGATCGTATCAGCTTTGTGAGAGGGAACTGGAATGAAGAGGAGAAAGGATCACATTCCTTATTACTGGCACACTTCCCCTGTCCACTTCATTAAACGTCACACATGCAACTATTATCGTTTCAGGTCAAAATTAACTAAGGACAACAACTGGTCAGGGTATATTAAAGGATTGATGCGTTTAGAAAACAAACACGGCAGTTAAGATGCATTTTAATGTCAGAAGTTTTGCTACATTTAGTAAAAATCGGTTGAGACTTCCATGAGTTTGATCGTCGAAAATAACACGAATTTACGTTGTGTTTTATTTCCGACAGAGGCGTTTGACACGCTAATACATGTTATTTGTATCTAGAATGGATCAATCTGAACATAAACTACATACTTTTGCGAGTTGTCGTTTCCTCCCATTATTCTGTTTCAAATTGTGATTTATGATACGATGTACGACATTCAGTAAGTGTACGTTTTCAATTAATTCGTTAGCTGACAGATAATGTTTAAATCTAAATGATTATTTGAACTCAGCCTTAAATTACACAGAAAATTAAGTCAAGTTACTATGCTAAGACTGCACAAGCTAATTGTCTAGAACAAGGATTTTTTCCTTTTCCTTTTCCTTGTTCATTGCTTGTTGTTTAAGTGCTCGTTTGTTTTTACACATAAAAACAAACAAACAAACAAACAAACAAACATACATACATACATACATACATACATACATACATACATACATACATACATACATACATACATACATATCTAGGTTTTTGGAAAGTCCAAGCGAAATTCTACCCGATATTGTCATATGTGTTGTTCTTTTTCAAACATCGATCATTTATGTATGTATGCATTTAGATTATAAATATGACATTGTTATGTTTATCCTTAAATAGGCCTCACCACATGTAATCATAGTGTTATCATTAAATAGGCCTCACCACATGTAATCATAGTGTTATCCTTAAATAGGGCTCACCACATGTAATCATAGTGTTATCCTTAAATAGGCCTCACCACATGTAATCATAGTGTTATCCTTAAATAGGTCTCACCACATTTAATCATAGTGTTATCCTTAAATAGGCCTCACCATATGTAATCATAGTGTTATCCTTAAATAGGCCTCACCACATGTAATCATAGTGTTATCCTTAAATAGGCCTCACCACATGTAATCATAGTGTTATCCTTAAATAGGCCTCACCACATGTAATCATAGTGTTTAATGAAGCATTTAACGATGGATGCTTCCCTGAACAATAAAATCTCACAATATTGTTTGTGTCCCTTATGTACTCGAAATCCCAAAATTAACAGCAGTGTAATATAAGTGAAATAACTGTATAACCAAGACGCGTTTGAAGTAAATTAATAGAATTAATAGATAAGTTACAATTCGTTCATCTCAAAAAAATTAAATTCTATTTTTGTGGCCATTTGTTACATTAAATTTCTCAGAGTTTTTGAAATAAACTAATGTAAACAGACATACATAATAATTATATTTATCAAAAACAAAGATATAACTTTAACTCTATATTTAGTTCTTAATATTTTTACCTTTGTTTTCTTCGTATTTACCGATAACTTTAAAACAAACTAATCAAGTCCTTTGATTTATTCGTAACGCAAAATACCTTACTCCGATACACGCTAACTCAGTCATGATAGAGTTAAAACATAGACCCTTCTGACTGATTATGAGACATGCACGCATAACAATGACCTTACGCAGCTCCAACGTAGATTTCGAGTAATCCGAAACCAAACTTTGTCATCATCACAACAAATACAGTTTAAACTATGTACTTTAGTTAAATGTTACAACAAAAATACAATGTTTATAACACATAGTTAGAGTAAAGTTGAGATTATTACATGTATGTGTCGTCAAAACAATGCTTTGGATACACTATTGTTTAAAATTGACAATACTATAGGCCAGTGTGATCCCTCCATACTTCCTGCTGCCATCTCTAAGATGCATTGTTTGCTATTAAACGATCTGTTTCCTGTCTGTAATTTTTTGACAGGCAGGTCCAACGTAACATGGTCAATGCATTGTTTTGAGGAATATTGCATTATTATTAATATGTTTTACGGAAGGTTACTTGGTGAAGATTAGAATCAGCTGGGTTTTGTTATTCTGTTGTTAGTTATTCTACTACTGCATGTATTTTTGAGATGGTCATTTTGGCTCGTCCGTCTATCCGTTAGAATATTCATATGTGTATCGATTCCAAGACGACCATTGGTATGATGTCACATACATACATACATACATACATACATACATACATACATACATACATACATACATACATACATACATACATACATACACACATACATACATACATACGTCATAAATGCATTCGTACGTCGTACATACAAGCATTCATGACTACCAACCTACCTAACAACTTAACCAGCTACTTAATTAGCTAGCTAGCTATATAATTACCTACCTTCCTACACTGACTATGCCTCAGATCCATTCAAACGTACAAAGGATGATTTAGTCTTAACAATTAAAAAATAAATAAAACTGCAACATGTATTTTGTTTTCAGTTGCTGAGCCGTAATTTACAATTTTTTCAATGGGCACAGAAGGTAAATATTTAGGAACATTGATGTCATTACTCGTTGATAGACCAAATATTTTGGTAGTAAATACGTACATACATACATACAGTACGTAGTATGCACCGGTTAAGGTAGGTTTTCAAAAGGTCGATAGTACAGGAGGTAATACACTCGCGTAACAGCTCTCTGTCCAGAATCGTGTAGACTGGTTTCCTCTGGATGGCTTCATTTTACCTTCACGTTTAGGGGCCAACTAAAATCACCATTTGGGTAATCTGGAACCTCTATTATAATTTGGGAGAATAAGCAACATAAGTCGATGAAGCTTATTGAAGATTTAAACGAAATAAGGTTTGACAGAAGAACATAATAGCATAGTTTAAATGATATTCACTGTAAGTCTGTTTTCATCTGTTGTGTTGGGAAAGTGCAAAGAGACGCGATAATGAATTCATAATACAGTTAATATATATATATATATATATATATATATATATATATATATATATATATATATATATATATATAAACTCCGTTGCTTTACTGAATATCTGTGATAAGACTATTGTACAGCCAAGATAATCAGGTTATGTTCATTTGTGTAATTTGGTCGGTGAAATAATTTCTCAAGTAGGGAGGATCTTTCAGAGGCAGAATGACTTACTGCATGAGAGTCATTAACCTATCAATCATAACTGTAATAATTAGCTTCCTTTTTCTCCACCGTCTTTGACGTTCTGGAGTAAACGACCTCGTCCATGTTATTTGTTGTCGTCAAAATACAACATATACCGGTTCATGACATTTCGATATCGTTACAACAACGATATCTGCAAAATTACTTACACAATTCTTATCAACAATGGTTCAAGAAACTTGGCTTTGAATCCAGGAGATAGGTTTTACCTACGGTATTTCTGGATGCATCTTTTTGTTGTTATGGTTTAATAATGAACAGGATCTTATTGTCAGCTTAGAATGTTCTAGAAATGAACGTTTGAGCTTCATCATGGTTACCATGTTGTGTCCTCATCATGGTTACCATGTAAGATTTTGAACAAACTGAAATTAAGAATATATTTTATTCCTATTCTAACATTTGAAGTGAAATACACATATTAGTTGCCTTCATGTAGCTAATATCAGCTGCTAGATAATTTAATTCACATTCTATTGATGAATTCAAACTGTTTAAAGTTCGTAACACTAAGTTTGTCAGAAAATGTATCTGTGATAAGATAATTGCAGTAAAGTATCTTACCTTGCGATACGCCATTTCAGTCAGACATAGACACAATAAATTGTAAGTCTGAGTCACGCAGGCATAAACGCAGATTTTGAAACAAGAGAAACACAAAAAAGGAAGCAAAAAAACCCCCCAATTTTTTATATACAAAACTAACTGATTTTAAACTTTACTAAAACTTAAATAGATTTAATCTAAGGTATGTGCACCACTTGTACATGTGCACAATCTTCAGTATATATATATATATATATATATATATATATATATATATATATATATATATATATATATATATATATATATAATAAGCAAATATGTATATGAAGGTATAAATAGTTTCATGTATGTGTCATCAAAATATCTCTACCAAAAGGAATGATTTTTACAAAGCTAATCACTACACTTCGTATATTTTGCTTCATGAAATTTGCATTGTATTACTGTTCAATTACCTAACATGATGTCACTCATATTGCATGGTAAAGACGTTTACGTTTGGGTTCCTTTTGTGATTACTATATTCTGCACTAATTGTTTTCATTGAATTGATATTTATAAATAAAACTGCTTGCAGCACGGATTTATTTATTTATGCTTGTCTTTCTGTCCATCCGATCATTATATCCGTATGCAAATTTGTACAACCGATCTTTCAACAACTTTGATGCATAGCAATAGAACATTGGTATGCATACTTTATGAACATTAATAGATTTTACAGCGCCAAAACTATAATTATTGTTAGATAACATTTGTGCATACTTCAATAATTATATGTACGTTTTTAGTTAGAATAATGTGATTAAAGTATCAATCTGTGCTCATTGCTGCTTATCAATTAAGCATCTTAGGAAACAGTAACACATGCACTTCACCAGGTGTATGCTTGTTACAGACTGAGCGTCACTGACTTGAAATAAATTCATGTGCATTTATGGACAAATTTATAGTTTTTCGCTTTATAAACATGGTCCAACGTATGCTTTGATTAAACCAAGATTAATATAACTATTTTAGTAAAGAAAAGTAAGGACTAGAGTTCCCATGCTTTCAAGATACATACAATATCACAAATAGACACGCACGTCTTTGTCATCAATTCCAATTATATGATAATGGTCTAATGGGTGTTGTTCGTCTCGTATTTCAGTGATATGATGCCTGTATATTATCTCATCTAAGAGGTCATTTTTATCTAAATAAAAATGCCAGTTTTGAATTGTTGACTTTTACTGTGGTTATATTTCTACATTATGTGATGCTAAAGTATAACTAGATAGGATTGAGCTATTTCAGCTATTTATACTGTATAACCCGCAATATTGCTTTCCAACATTAAGAAACAAATCAGCATATAAATTAAAACGTCTTGAATGTAATAGTACATAACAAAATCTTCTTCGGGTTGACGTTTGGGAATGGTTTCATGCAACCAAGCAATGTGTTTTTCTCATGCTGTTGGGACTTGTCCATTCGAAAGGCCATTTACTTTACCTCTACAGAATCAGGTCAACTGGTGCGGTTAATAGTCCGATATGTATCGCTGGGCTGGAATTCAGCCCGGACCCGGTATGTTTATACTCAGCAACGACAACTATGATATCACCGTCACGGGCTTCGGTTTTCGATTTCGTTTTAGTACACGAGAGTCGTGGCGACAGAACGTGGTAATCGCTTTCAATCCATGTAAACGAACGGGGTCCTAATGACAGGTAAATTGCAGTGTTGCGAACTATAATGCCGATGTTTTATAAAACTAACGTCAGGCAGATTACATTTCTATTTTGGGCCTGGAATGCAATTTATTACGCTGTTCAACAGACTAATACATGTGTGTGATCTTTATAAACAGGTGGCAAAAGAGAAATTAATAGCCCAAGGGAGAGAATAAGCTCTCGAGGAGAGCATACACGGTCGAGCTAGAAGTTCGTGATATGCCATGTTTAATTGTCACTCAAACAAAACCTTAGACACGAAAGTAACAAAAGCCATTAAAAGTAAAATTTGTATTTAAGTCCTATCTCCAGCTTGCATATGCTGTACGACGCCGTCTTTAAATAATGGACGAAGAAAACAAAAACATACAATGTCAATGTTATCAATTGTACATGTGATTATTTTAAAGCATTGGAGAGATTGGTTCAGGCCTCGTTGTGTTGTTGCCCTTATTCAATACGGACTTCATGCACGCAGTAGAAAGCTACAAATACCTTTATTAACATTTTCCTTCCAATGGAAAATTAATGCATACATACACAAACTAGCACAAATAAGGCTGCGACATTCAAGGCTGCCAATGATACGAATGCGTAGAGCTTTGCTATTTTGTTTTGTTGGTATATTTGTTTTAGTAAAATGTAGACGCAAAGCATAACTGCTCTTTTGAGTAGATCTACCGAAACATTTCACGTTGGAAGAAGTAGCATTTTTAAAGATCTTTGAAGAAAAACTCATTAATCTTTTAGTTGCAATTACATTAACAGCTGCTATTATTGCATCGATAAAATGTCTGTTCAGAGTAACATCACTCCCAATTGATCATGAGATCTGTGTACATCAGAATGTACGGAAATTAGCAATGTTGACTTTTTAGTGGATGCTGGAAGTTGATAACAGGGCGACTGAATCTAGTAACGTTATCCCCAACTCGAATTCTTGTTGGTGTTTCCACCTGTGCCGTATCTATCTGCAAAGTTAAATACTCTGCTAAGAACGAAAACATATGTATGACCAGGATGGGACTAAAATCCATCTTCAATCAAGTTAGCATTGAAAGGATACGATGAACTAAGAAATGAATAAATACTAAGTATTTATTGCGTCAAAATAACCACGCATGACCAGTGAATTGATTTTTCTCTGCTCTTTCCCATCACTCTTTCATTAGTTCTTGATGTACGGAATTATATAGGATTAGATTACAAATATGGTCACTGCTTTCAAAATTGAATGTCATGTTTGGAGCAATTGTTTGTGTTTTGGGAAAGCACCTTAATTATCGTGTTGATTGCCAGATTTCTTAATGAAACAACAATAAAATATGTTTAAAAAGCACCCCATTGACGCCGATGGTAATACATCCAATCAGGACAATAACCAGATAAAAATCAGAAGAATATTTTTGCCGAAAATGGGACTTTTATCCAGACTAAATCTTATTGGAATAATTCATCTACATACTTTTAAGAAAACAATAATTGGAATGTCGAGATATTGGTCGTATTATTACGTCAATAATTGGAATGTCGAGATATTGGTCGTATTATTACGTCAATAATTAGAATGTCGAGATATTGATCGTATTATTACGTCATTTGTAGTCTGGAAGTATCTTCTTTTGAGGTGGGCATATACCGTATGTCATCGTGTATTGGTCGAGCCAAACTGGAAATAGGCAGCAGATCCGGCTCTATGCGATTTGTTAGGAGGAATCAGTAGAATAAACAAGATAGACCCTAATTTACCAGATCTATACAGTGTTGTTTGCAGTTTGACTCCACGTATCTGCAACTATATACAATATGTTATCTGGAATAATACTAGGTTCTTTCAGGATTTGAAATTTGTCTAATTTCAAGGTAAAGGTTTCTTGGGAAATAATTAGTTTTGTTGTACAATTTTACAGATGCATTGATCGATGAAAAACACATCATCTACATAAAGGAATCTGCATTATTATATGTGGGTCAGTGCCAGAGGATAGGATTTAGTATGGGTGGGTGCGCCTTTGGTATGATTTGATTATACAATATCAAGCTTGAGTCTTTTTTTTAGGACTATCCATTGAAATATTTAGTTAATAAATTGGAGTAATTTCTGATGCATTGTATTATTTTGACCATTGTATTAGTTATCTACAGATTACGTTATCAAGACAGAAGACCGACAGTTCCTCCGTTTATATGTTATAAAACATATGTTCGATTACACTTAACACGGTGGCACTGAAACTAAACTTTCATGTTGTAATGTACCACAAGGGGACTGTACATATTTTGGATGTACGAGAAGATCGCAGTAGAAGTGGAAATGGCTATATAATATGCATTGTTGAATATAACACAACCGGTTGACGTTATTCGTTGCCTAATGAGGCTAGTACAAAGCTTCAAATCACTTGATGTTTGAAGTTCTGCACGAGAAAGACATATCAAAAATATTATGAGCAAATATGTTTCATTCAGTTTCTGTGTATTTTCGACAACTGTTTTGTAAATAAAACAAATCTAGGTCTTTACGAGTGACGTAGTAGGCCAAATCCCATTAAGATAGACGTAACGACTAGTAGACCGTCGATATCGCACACTGCAGTCGCAAGATGAACGTCTGTTAGATGTTCACGTAAAGCTGATATCGATATGGAATGTTTGGCTGATATCGATATGGAATGTTTGGCTGATATCGATATGAAATATTTGGCTGATATCGATATGGAATGTTTGCTTTGGTAACTTTACAAGTTGAAAGGTAAGGTTAAGCCTTGAGTGTGAAAGAATAAGGTTTGAATTTGAGAAGCTAAATGTTTGTGACTTGGACGATTAAAGAGACACCTAATATGTCGAAATATAGAACCACATAAATATAACCTGATTTATGAGAATGTATTATTAGTTGTTCTCGCTGTTCTTGTTCAATTTCTTCAAGGAGTTCAGGTGGTGCGGAGCTAATATCAATATCACCTAGTGGTTCAATTTCTTCTTGTTCAAGTTGATCTTTTTGTCTTTGTAGTCGTTCAGCAGCTATTATATCACCAGGAAGTTTGTTTGTTTTTAAAGATTTTTGTGTTTGTTCAGTTTCCCCTGCTATTTTTTCAAGTACAGGAAAAAGGGCCGGTCTTTTCCCTTGTTTGTCCTTAGGGATATCTCCCCATATTGCTTTTGTAGTGGTCGATACGACGTCTTTAGTTGCTGTAGTAATGGGTTTAAATAATTGTTACGTGCCTGTCGTAAAGTCGGTTTGAAGGTTCTGTCTCATTTGTAGTTTTTCACGTACTTAGTCACGAACCGAAATAACTTTTTTAATTGCAGCTAATCGATCGCTTGCTAATCTAGTCGTTAGTGCTTCTCCAGCCATTATAAATTAATACTTGATTTAAATTGTAGTGACTTGAAGTCACCAGCTATGTATAAAGTTTTCAAAAAATTTACATCCAAAAGTGATTATACTGTTGGTATCACCATAGACAGACTCGGTGACGAGATGTTTCTGCATAACAGTGATCAACATAGAGAATTATCCGAAGAAATTGTAACAACAATTACATTAAACCTGGATCAAATAATATATTACGCTCATTGGGTTCTCCACCGCGAAACACTCCTAACTATCATCCGGGGATTCAAACTTTGCCCAATCAAAATTGATTGCAAATGATAATCAAAAATCCCTGGTTTTTACGTGAAAATCAAACAATATTCTGCTTGAAATCCTGATTGAAAATCAGGAAACGATTTTCATTGTTAACCACCCACCCGACAATTACTTCCGCGTAGTGGATCACCATGCAAAAAAAATTACACTATCTTACCTGTCTTTACAAATTCGTTCTAGGTGAGTAAGCATACCTGTCTATTATATGCGGATAACTTACCTTGCAAACAGATAGGATATTATACATGTCAGTTGCGTTCACTATGGCATTGGAATATCATATTTGGAGTGTTAATGGCTGGTTTTCATGATACGACAACTCGGATTGATGATCTAACAGCTCTATATTCGATGGGGAAAGTTCAAAGTTACTTATATTAATATAATTTTCGAACTTTCCCCATTTCATTCGGATTTTCATTGTTGACACATTTCGGGATTCGTTTAGAGATTTTTCATTTACTCTGTTGAGGCGACCAAAGGGGTATTTTGTCGGATAATCGTTTTTATTGTTTTGATCTTCGAATTAATTGTG
The DNA here is from genome assembly GCA_029339505.1 of Unio delphinus. Classification (NCBI taxonomy): domain Eukaryota; kingdom Metazoa; phylum Mollusca; class Bivalvia; order Unionida; family Unionidae; genus Unio; species Unio delphinus. The sequence goes on from JAQISU010000011.1 coordinate 6,946,182, forward strand.
CGTTTTAATTCATATTGCTGCCCCAATTCTTTTCTTATTTTTTTGACAACAGTGAATAACGGGACGAACTTGTTTATGTCATTTTCATATGCAAACGAGTCATAAATCGCGTGTTGAATTCGCTTTTTAAAAGAGTACGATTTAGGCAGCACGTTTTTATTACTTCGAGCGCTCTCATCTATAAATTGGAAATCAGAAAGGATCCTGTCACAATCTAATTGATCTGACAATTTAATTCCTTGATTTTTCAAATTTAAAATTTCGGTTATAATTTCGTTGATATTTTCAGAATTCATTTATATAATATATTATATTTCTAATATATTATATTTTTAAAAACACAAAAATTGGAGGTCAATTTTGACCCTTTTTTTGGGATATATTTGTTATATTTGTTATATAGGATATGCAATAGCCTTTGACCTCTGTTTTGAAGAAGGTATGTTAGGCACACATACTTAATTAATTAATTAATTAATTAATTTATTAATTTGATAAATTAACATGACAGCTTTTGACCTCTGTTTTGGAGAAGATATGTAAGGCACAACAACAGATTACCTACCCTGTACGAATACAGTTTAGCGAAATCCAATGAATGACGACAGCCTTTCAGATTACCTAACCTGCCACGACAGCAGTTTAGCGAAATCCAATAAAGCGTGGTTGAAATGATATGGCATGCAATATGAAATAGGACAATGGTATGATGGTATGACGGGGGCGATTCTACATTCAAACCGAAACAACCATAAACCCCACAAAACTACCCCGGTTTGAATGCAAAAGACATTCACACACGTGTGACGGTGTGTGACATATAGTTGTTTCAATTTGAGCTTCGAATGGCTTAAAGCCCCCAATTATTATAGAGAAAAACCTCCAAATCGGTACCGTCGACAATTATGCTTGCCACGAGATTCGAACGATGGGGCCCAGGACGAGATCCCAGTAAAAATAGTAGCAGCATAGGTCATATCAGAGATAATGTGATGTTGACATGTCTTGAGTGCAACAGACGAAGAGGTGCTAGTTAAGACCACGCGGCGGTAATTGTGTATTCTCGGGTATCACTTGTAGATGTTCACGCGTAAATCCCCGCTGAGGAGCAGTTGAATCCAATCTATACATTTCTGGTCTACCCGTAGATCTCGTTATGCTAGATATTTTATGTGCAGTAACACTCCAAATAGGATCAGTAGCTCTCTTTTTGCCACCTTCGAGCTCTTCTGATTCATATAAATATCTAACAGTGACATTGCAGTGTATTGATTGTTTTAAAAAATCATTTTGTGGTTTTACAGTTGTCTACTATTATTAAATCGCGTTGTTAGGTTTCATTTTAATTGTTCGAGTAATCTCATTATTTAGCGCGGTAATTACGCTTGGTAATCTCTTGACCCATTCACGAGATCGTTTGTCCTGAATAAACTCCTTCGCGTATTGATATCCAAATAACCGCTCAGCAAGTGTGCGATTAAATCGTTCGACAATTGCCTGATCGCGATGTAGTGCAGTATGTCCTCATCTGATGGTGACATTATGATGCTTCATTGTTGATAACACTTCACCCTGAAATTCCTTGCCAGGATCAACTTGTAATATATTTGGCCACCGCAGAGGACACCTTCGATAAATCCATTCAAACGCAGAAGATACTTCAGTTGATGATTTTGTTTTTAATGGCTCTGCTTGTTTATGTCTACTCGCAACATCAACTACGGTTAAAGCATACGTGTAAACACCATCATGCGGCAGAAATAATATATCAGCTTGATGAACTTCATTAGGGATGCTGATATCAAAATGCGAGAAATTAATTTGTTTAGGCGGTGGTAGATAAATTTGCCATATCGCCTGTTCGGATAACCAATCCGCTGCAGTGGTATTTTTCACCTTTGCAGCTTTAGCGAGTTTACCGATTGCTGCTTTACCCCTCCAGTATCCTCATGGGGAATAATAAATAGATTCCGTGATGCTATTTATTACCAGCAACCATCATTAATTTACCTTTCATCGCCGATTTTACCAACCATGACGCTAATTTTTCTTTAAAGGATTTATCAGTGATATAATTCAACGCATTAATTCATTTCACATATGCGATATGTCTGTGTTGCAGATTACTGCTTTTATAAGCAACATCATGAGCATGACGCGCCTTATCAATAGCGTTTATTGGATACTCACCTGGTTGGGGTTGATTTTGATCATCAAGTCTGATATCGAGTCTGGTCCCGGGCCCACAATAACTATACCCTGGCAGCTGCTTTTCTCCAGGATATTTTCCCCTGGTCTTCCTGGTAATTTTACTAACTTGGCTGCAATATCACCTCCTCGTTTTTTTTATAACATCTCAAAATTTAATACAAACAAATCTAAATTTCTTTGTACCGAATTGTACACACTTACCAGAAAGTGCTAATCTGTTATTTTTAGTCGTAATTGTTGTCAAGTCATTTGTGCTAGTACGCTTCTTACATTTCATACAATAAGGATCCATAATTTATTTATTATAACATGAATGTAATTGATTTTTCGGCGAGAAAAACAAGAAAACCAGTTAAGCATCACGCAGAGCTACCAAATTCTATTCGTATGATTATAATCGAACCATCTGGATGTGGCAAGAGGCAATTGCTACTTAATTTAATAACGAGATGGATGAAATGGGACGAATTGTATTTGGTAGCCCCGAGTGTAGACGATCAGCAGTGTTACGAGGTGTTAAAGGATTTTAACGAGAGAGCAAAATCGATATCCGACGAAGATGTTATCGAGTTTATAACCGATATAGAGGAAACACCGAATAGTAATGATATTGATAGAAGTATTAATAATTTAGTATTAATGATGATGTCATGTTAGACAATCAAAAGAATCCCGCTAGGATATTTTTCAGAGGCAGACATAAAAGCACTGACGTGATATATGTCACTCAACGATATACTCAAATACCAAAAGTGATTAGAGATAACTACAATATTCTTGCTATATTTAATAGAGATGACACACATACGCTACGAAATATTTGGCAAACTTGGTGCGGCGACGATATGAATTATAATCTCTTTAGAAATTTCTTTAGCCACGCTCAGTCAATCCCACATGGATTCGTAACGATACATTTGCACGATTCTAGATCAAGATATCGAATCAGATTAGGTCAAATATTCGGTTAGAATCGTAACGACTTGCATCGGGGAAAGGATTTTGAAAGCCATAGCAGCGGGGGGGGGGGGGGGGGGCAGGCGGCGCGACAACGACTTTGGCGTCTTTGTTTACTAGATTCTGGAGAAAGCATTGGTTAGCCAAATGGACGCTCAGCCAAGTTGTACGATCCGCCACGTCTGCTGCTGGTTCCATCCTTGATAGGTGTGTGTTGAACCAGTCCTGACTGGTTCGTTCCTTTTTGCCAAACTTGGAAATGGCTATTTTGTAGTTGGCACCCTTCAAGGCGTTCCACTTGGCTGTGGCGTTGTGCTCTGGCAGGTCCTGGAAAGCCTTGTACAGGGCGGACACATACTTCTGCACCTTGGAGGGGACCAACATCTGTGCAGTGTTTATGCGTGGGTGTCCTTTTGTTTTTGACCGGTGTAGTGTCTTTGGCTGTAGTCGCACCCTGCTGCTCACGAGGGCACGGTCAGAGTCGCAGTCTGCACTGTAGTAGAGTCTGGTGGAGAGGACGCTTCTAAGGGCAGAGCGTCTGGTGATGACAAAGTCGAGATGGTGCAAGAGATGGAATCTGGGGTGTTTCCATGACAGTTTGTGTTGAGGCTTACCATTGAAAAATGTGTTTGTTATGTCTTTCTAGTATCATGATATCCGAGACAGGTAGGCCATGACTCGTGATATTCACCTACTCTGGCATTAAAGGCACCGAAGAAAAATAGTAGTTCTTGTTTGGGGTATCCTTTGATCTGTTCGTTCAGCTGCCCATAGAACTGATCCTTTGTGTCTGTTGAAAATGTGAGGTTGTGGGAGTAGACACTGATGTTGTTGACAGGACATGCAGCAGTGGTGAGGCGGATGGACAAGAGACGCTCAGTGTCCCCTGTGGGAGGTTCAACCAAGGCCAGAAGATTGTTTTTGATGACGAAGCCCACTCCATCCTGACCGGGCTCCTCAGGCTCTCGACTCGTTCAGAAAAGGTGTAGTTTTCCTCTTTGAGTGAGCCACTAGAGGCCATCCTAGTTTCCTGGAGGGGAGCTATGCTGATATGTAGCCCGGTGAGTTATCTATGGATGATAGCCGTTTTCCTGGTGTCGTCCACTTTTCTGAGGTTATCAGAGATGCTTGTATACAGAGTGCGCACATTCCATCTTGCAAATCGAAGAGCTGGAGTCTTCTTTCTTGTTTTCCTTTTTCTTTTGTTTGGTGTGGAATTTACGTCTGCTTGGCATGTTGAGCAGCACACTGAGCTCCAGACACCTGCTGCAGCCAGCAGACGCTGGCGGTTCAACACCTTATTGACCGTGGGCTGCCCGGCTTGAGGCGGGTGGTAGTTGGTTAGTGGGACACGATGATCCCTCCCACCGTTAAAGGTGACCCTTGGCGCACCTTCCCTACGCCAATCGGGTGGATCTTGTAACTCGTAAACTTTCAGCTTCCGTGTTGTTTCCTCACTCAGTAGCGAGACTGGAGTGACCTCTCCATGGCACAAGCCCGGGCGTGGAGTATGGAGATCCTGGGTTGCCCAGACGTCAGGATGCCCATCTCGTCCTTGCTGGAGAAGTCAAAAGGAATGCTAAGCATGACACTTGGCACCACTTTGGATGCAGGAGCTGCAGGAAGGAAGTCGTAGTCGACATCCAGCCGCCTTGGGGGCTACACTTCGGATTTTCTGTCTGGGTTTACTCCCGTAGCCTTCCCTTCTCCCGAAGATATCTACAAGGCAGTGGAGCCATCATCCAGTGGATGAGACTTGAATCAGAGTTTCCTTCGCCTAGACAAATTGCCTTGACAAGGTTAACGAGCTTCATCTGTCCAGGTTTGGAGTCAGAGTTTCCCCTCTCTTAGACTGGCTGCCTTCCAAAGCTAATGAGCCAAGTCTGCCCATCCAGTTATACCGCCGTGCACTTGGTTGTGCCACTCAACAGGCGCAATGAAAACAAGAGGCCCCGCGTGAATCTGCTGCTGTGGACACAATAGTGTAGGAGAGGCCATATGAAAGTAACCTCCTGTCCATCAGAGCGAGACAGTGGTCCTGCAGCCATCACTACACCTGGAAAGGAGAGGCTATGAGAGACGCTTCGCTTTCCGTTGGCAAGCGGGACGTCAGGTTCAGACCTTGCACCTCCCATATACAGTACATCTATCTATCTATCTATCTATCTATCTATCTATCTATCTATCTATCTATCTATCTATCTATCTATCTATCTATCTATCTATCTCTCTCTCTCTCTCATTCTATATATATATATATATATATATATATAGCAGGACATGCAGCATATATATATATATATATATGTTAGCCATACAACGTGATAATAGATTATCTGATAGTTCTTGCATTATCACCTTCCAGTATATATTATATTTACTGTATATAGCTGTTTGTAGGGCCACACATAGACTTTTTGCTTTGGTGCCTTTTCGAGGAAAGTCAGGGCCATTTTTGAAATTTTTGAACCCACCACACCCCCTCGACCCCTGACCTGATCTGGCCCTGATTTGTGTTACAATACCCTTGAGACAAGGCAAAATGTTTGTTTTCAACCAGTGATAGGAGAAAAGAAATGTTCTGCAAAACTCACCAAAGAAAATAACTTTGGAATAAATAAGAAAGTTTTTTCCACCTCTATAATTATTCTTCCAAATTTAGAATATATTCAGCACCTGCTGATGTCGGATAAATGCCTAATGTGATGTTTTCTGTGTTTTCTCTACGATAATCTGTGCTGAGTCAGACTTTACACATGTGCATATTCTTTCCATGATACCATGAAAACAACAGAGAGAGAGAGAGAGAGAGAGAGAGAGAGAGAGAGAGAGAGAGAGAGAGAGAGAGAGAGAGGGGGGGGGGTCATTGGAGAGCACCAATGTGTTTCTTCAAGTTTTATAGGTGGTAAAGCTCTCAAATGCTTAGAAACCTTCTACCGGCTAACGATTCTAACGATCTGTTTCGCGAGTGCCTGACAATTGTATTACATGCATACAATCCTGAAGTTAAGTCCACTATTTTTGTATTCACACAGTATCTTATAATTATCACTATCTAATGTCATCTGTTACAATGTCCAAGAATTCATCATCTTTGTCTGACGAATGTTCTCAAATCCCCCATTGTTGTATTGTAAATCTTCGTGGTGCTGTCATCATAAATACCATCCAACTCCCTTTCCGTGGCCCCGCTGTCATAGGCTGATGATTATTTATAGTATGAGCTTGAGCTTTGTAAGTAACACATCGATCATACAATTACTGAAATCTTTAAAATGGTTGCAAATGAGCATGTTATTTGTGCGGCAAGATGCTATAACCACCTTTTGTTACTTGCCACTGTACCACAATCATTGCTCAATCAAAGAGTTCTCGCATGGGAAAACAAGCTATAGGATTATGGTCAATTATTTTAAGGAACAGACAGACCTCTGCTTGCCACATAAAAAGGATGCGAACTTAGGGCTCAATGACAAGGATTGTCAATTTGAAAACAATGTGATTGGTGAGTTTGCAAGCAATGACAGAAAACTTGTATACCGTTACGATAAATGGATATCCTATGGGACATTTTATAACCTTTGTTATTATCATTAGGTAGGTCTTCGATTACCCGGATACCTATTGGCGTCTTTACATCCGAAACGGAACACATTGGAGGTATCCTATATGGTAAAATATCAACTATTGTCTATCCATGCTTATTACAATTATTTGATCATAGTATTTACACCTATTCTAAATGCTGCCCTATGGGGTACACTGTCCACATTGTGTGGTATTTCCATTTCAAATGAATTCCGGTTGAAGGTACGAGTCGTTTTCCTATCTGAACTGCATTGAACTTTAATGGCCATTCAATATGTTCAGCATTCCTTTCTATGTACTGTAGTATATTATTGATTGTGGATTACACCGTCTGGTTGCTGATCACTATGAAAACTTAATCCTTCCAGAAATGAACACACAATCATCTAAGTATATTGCTGTACGGTAAAAAATGAAACATATTCAAAAATAGATCTTGATGGAATGCGATTTAAGGGTTCCTTAAAACTGTATATACAGATGCACCACGGTAAGATATCTAAATCAGCATAACAAGGATAATCATAGATGCATGCAAAGATTTTGTCCCAAAGCAATCACCAGTACGGAGCTACCGAGGAAAACGAGTACTGATGTTGACAAAGTGTAAACTGAGCTGAAAGACCCTTGTAACAAGAATGAATTTGCCATTTGATATGTGACATTTGACCACAACAGTCCAATACAAATTGTCCCCATATTTAGCTGCTAAGTTAACAGTTTTTCGTTCAAAGATTTTGCCAGGAAAAATGAAAAGCTATACAATTAAGTAGGTCAAAAGCTAAACACTTTTTGACCAACTAGAATAATTTAAACAGTATAACGGCAATGTAGATGTCTGCATGCGTCTTGTGCTTAATTACAATTCAAATTCAATCGCACAGCTTGTTCATAGAGAACCCTAAAAGAAAGAGAGAGAAAAAAAAGAAATTTGAATAGTTACAAATGTTTGTATCCTTACCTTGGGGTTGACATTAGAGGCTGTCGTTTTCAGGGATTATGTTTGCGTGGTGTATCAGATAAGGCAAGTTTCCTTGCTATTCGTACTCTAGTTTGTTTTGCACAATTCATTTTTACCTGGAGTAGCTCCTCTGGTATTGTTAATAATTGTTCTTTGTCAGATACATGAACATCATCTCCAAAACTGTAATAAACTTCACTGTCTGGACATAAGTAAATACAACAATATCGAAGAAGATCTGGCAATGCGGCCTCGTGACATCCTGTAGTAAAAAAATAATCTATCTGAGCTTGAAAAAGGCTTCCTAAGTTCCTCAAGGCATTTTCTGGGGACATTCATGTTTGTGGATGTCGGAATTCTTTCCCAGGCATTTTGATCGTCATGTGCCTTACTTCATCAAAAGACAATGCAACTGCATTTTAAATAGTTGGATAGTACAAATCCTTTAAAAAGGAAATGTATCCGTCAATATCTAGCGTTATGGATGAAACTGACTTGTCTATCTCTTGGTTTTCCATGTGAAAGAGTTTGAAAAGATCAAGACCTTTATTGTCAATGGGTTTCATTAAAATCTTTTCGTGTGAATTCCATAATGTCGTGCTAAAAAGTCATTTCCTCCCATGCAATGATTTTGGAGATGTTGTACAGCTCAGGCTTTTGATTTGTAACAAAACGTTTCTTTTCTAGTGGAGACTGATTCCAAAGAGGTGAATTAGGATTGTGTCAATATCAGCTGATGATACACAGTTGACAACAGAATCTCCATCAGACAACTCAGCATCAAGCTCCATCATCCAATCAAGTTGAGCCATGTATGCTTCTCCCTTTCTCTGCCTAATGTTAGACAGCTTCTCCGTACCAACAATTCCTGATTCTTAATTAAATCGAGCTCTCAGTGGTGTTGTGAAAGGTCAACACGTGCAGGGGACCTCTTTTTAGCAATGACGTGCTGTCAGCAGAGCTTCATTGTCTATATCGAGGGTCATATTTCGCTTACGAAGAAGCTGCTCTATGTGACTGCCTAAACAGGAACTTACAAGTTTCTTGCATCTCGATGTTCCCACGACAGAGGGCTTGTACAATTTATCTGCAATGACCACCTCTTTATCTTACTTCAAGTGTAAGATAGATATTTATCCTTTGCAATCCCGCCATTTTCTGGTATGTGCTTTTAGTGTATCTGGTTTGAAGGAGTATTTATTCTCACATATAACAATGTGACTTAAATTTGGAAGGTGTCCTATCAGCTTATGAAGAATTGCCTTTGATACTTATTCTGTGTACTGGTCTCCCGTTGAAGCTGATGTCTTGAACTTCACACTGGTAAATTCTACAACTGAAGCTTTTGTTTTCTCTTTTATGGTCTGTGGAACAGCTTTGAAATCTGTTACGATGAATTCGTCTAAGTCTGACAAATCTTCTTTCTTTTTCTCACTTGTAAGTCTAGTATCATATATTTTCTTATGAGCTCGAGAAGAGCTCTTTTCACACCAGCTGATTTATTAGAGGATGATATTGTCCCATCTGGTTTAAAGATTGATTGGAAAGTATTCATGGAAGAGCTTAGACAGTCCACCATAGTTGTAATTTTTTTAATGTCCTTTTAATTTTCTCCTCGCTTTTTCTTTGATGCTCTTACACGATGTAGTTTTGGTATGCCTTTAGTCCTCTTGATTGTTGACCCTTTTGATATTTTTACTCTGTTAATGAGATGTTTGGGTCCGTTTATCAATTCAGTGTTAGGACTATCACTTGGTGTCATACCCAATATACACTATCTTGCTGCATATCTGTGAATCATGAACTTTCCTATCTCTTCTGTGGTTGAATCTAACATATCTTGCTGAACCTCTGTATTCTTCTTGTGATATACATATTTTAGAATGGGGTCAAAACTTGATGACATTTCCTTTCTCCGATGTATCAAACCAATTGTTCTTACAATATGGCCCAAGTCATTATCACTGGCTTTTTTCCCCATGTACCTTTCTGGATGCTACCTCTTCATCTTTTGTCTCTTCTTGCTTAATCTTCGAAGCATCCTCTTCTGAGATGACATACTGGATTACTGTATGCACTTGTCTCTGATCGTCTACGGTGGATATCTTTATCATTACATTGCTTAGTGTGGCCCCCGGTCTAAAACATTTCTTTGCATGTCTGTGGTCAATCTCTCGAGCAGTGTCTAATCCAAACTGGACAATACTATCATTGTGAGAGGTGCTCAATAGAGTATGTTTCATATGTCCGTGAAAGTGACTTGATTTGTAATGTACTATCAATAGCCGTATGCAAAATCCAGCATAACTGGAAGCTCCATTTAAGAATGAGAACGGGAGTGAAGACTTCACACCGGTCAGACGTAAGTTGTATCCATCTTTTCCTCCTAGTCTTTCAGCAACGGCGATGGCTGTAATTTCGTCACAATGCCTCATTATATCAATATGCCGGGAAAACGTTTTATTTTCAGAGAATGTTTTCTTAATGAATTCTTTCAACATTTGCCACCATCTCAATTCAAATTGGCTGACGTATAACTCCTGATCACACAATTTCCTTTTCAGCTCCTCTGCACGTGAATGTGGTAGCGAGTTGATGAACGTGACGATAACCGATATATGCAAAACTGCTGACAATCGCCAAACATTTCGCGTGGCTATCTCGATGTTCGCGATAGTTACCAATTTACTGCAGTCGTTTTCATTATCATCATCTCTCATATATTTCAGTATATGAATGAGGACTGATGTTTCATAAGCTGATATTAAATTCATGATTTTGGATTTTCTCAAGTGCAGTACTGGATATTCTGGAAAAAATGTTGCATACTTTTGTTACCATCTTTATGCTTAAAGAGATTTCTTGCTATCTTGTAGTCAGCTGCAAACAGAACTTTTTAATTTGTTTCATTCAGTTCAGCCTTCTCCATAAAATCATCGAGAACCACTTTCAATGTGTCTATATCGTCATCTCTACCACTGAATGGTGAAGGATGACGGCATAATAGTGTTGGTGTGTTTTTTAGATCTTGATACTCTCGTATGCTACTCTCAGTACTGCAGACTACAGTTTCATCTTTGTTTGTCATAAATGGTATCTGAATTTCTTCAAGGAGGGCTTGAATATCTTGGAGAATATATGATTAGCATCAACACTTGACCTAATGTGTGAATAATCTTCATCCTCATCTTTCTCTTCTCTGTTTCATTCATTTTATAGTCATTAATTGGTTGTATATCCTCCTCATCTATATCACTGACATTAATATATGGCAACAAATCACAAGATACATTGGGATCATCCTGGATGCTTTTCATATCTTTGACTGTTACCCCATTGCTGTCAACTGCTGTAATAGAGGTTAGGGCTTCATTAATCCTCTCTTTATCTTCATTGGAGATGTTTTGTGGAAAGTATTCATTTCTGTCATTATTACTGACAGTATCTATTTTCTCCACATCATGAATGGCCAAGGATGAAAAGCTTTCATCTAGATCCACATTTTCTTCATGAAATCCAAAATTTTCCATCGAAGCCGCTTTGTCTAGAATTTTTGTAAAGGGATGTAATGATGTAAGTCTTGTCCATATATATTTCAGGCC